>JACGCM010002399.1:137500-1337500 GCA_014058105.1 Kingdonia uniflora | reverse complement strand
AGAGTGAGAGAGTAGTAATAAATGGTTTGCCTACTAATTTGGCGTTTTACAAGAAAATTCTAAAACAAATGTTGTCTGACTGATAATTTAGCCTAATAAGGCAGATTATCTGGCAGTTTAGAGGTGTTAGAAAATTCTGAAATTTGATGTGGGATCCGACGGCTGGGACTGAATTTTAAAGCCTAGGAGAGATCCGAGCGGCCTAAATAATCATCGACTCACGAGAGATAGGAAACAAAAGGCTGAGATCGAGAAATGGCTGATGAGTTATTCCTTTAGGTGTATAGATTTTTCTCTTCTTTTTCTCAACAAAACCGCGACACAAGTTTTATGTGTCTATAAGTAAAAAAAATTGGGTGCGTAAGTCATGTACTCCTATTTTAGAAATTGCGTTAAATTCATTGAGTAAAACATAATTGGGTGCATAAGTTTTATGCACCTGTTTCAAAATAGGCATACACATAAGTCTTATGCACCAGATTGCAACCTTTGAATCCAAGGTCTCGACTTGGATTCCATGTCGAGAACTGGAAATCTGAGGTAGTTTTGGCTTTGAGTTAGGCACTGTTGAATGAGTTTTTATTTAAATATGACGTGGCATGTAAAAATCTAAGTGAGGTAGGCACTTTTGGAGATGCTAAGGGCATCTTACATGGTGCCTCTCGATCAAAAACTTGAAACTCAAGTTTAAAAAAAAAAACTAACTCAAGTTTCATCCAACAGGCGCATAAATAGACATGCATCTATGATTTAGGCGCTTGATAATTTTCTTAAACGTGACCGTTCGTAATGAATTGAATTTCGGGGCCTCCGTCTCGAACGTATGTGTGATAATTAAAAAGAAAACGTACTTGTAGTGTAGGTGCCACTTATTTCAGTGTGGGGCATTTAAATGTCGTAGTGTCGTAATACAGCAGATCAAACCTTCAGTCTTAATCTTAATTAGGGACAGTTCACTACAACAATATAACACCATTTTTCAATTTAAGCATCATTACATTTATACCCTTCTTGTTTCTCATATATTTCTTAATTGCCAGTGTCAAAAATTGTTCCTAGCTCCCTTGAAAGCCTTTGGTGTCCTTTTTTAAGTACAACTTAGTAAGCTTGTGATACAAGTTTTCTCGTCCTTTTACCATCCAAAGTTATGGCCATACCATAATTTGAGACTGAGTTCTTCAATATGTTTTATTGGTTGGTTTCGACGCTATTCTTTATTGTCATGGGGGAACACACTTTTTTGAGTTTATTTTTCATCAGTTTGAGTTGCTACTTTCTGGTCATCTCTTGTAGCGCATCAAAAGCCATTTATCTTAAAGTTTTGGGTGCACAAATGGCGAAAGGGTGGTTTAATTCTTTGTAACCTTGGTTAATACCATTTTTCAGTCATGAAATTGCTTTAAGCCTAGCTTTAGCAAGTTTGCTAAATGCCTTTTTCCCCACAAACCAGGGTGATCCGGGTTCATAACCTTATCACCATTTGCCCTAATAATCCCTAGGGCACGTGGAGAACCCCGCCAACCCACATGTCGGGTAAGTCGCGAGCACCCCTACTGGTGGTGAGTCGATCCCAGTACGCAGTACCTATGCCTCTCGGGTATGGCCCCACACAGCTACACCGAACATGAATACGAGTTTTCCTTCCAAAAATAAAGCTTCGCGAAATAAATTTTATCTCTAACCTGAAAAGTAAAAAATTGTGTTCCATCTCCTCCCTCCCATCTTGATCATCTACTTCTATTTCACCCCTTTGGGTAAACTAGGGTTACGCTTGACGCACCAAAAATGTTTGTGATCAATACCGGTGATTTAGAGCACCTACAACAGTTGGGTCAGAAATGAAACATCCATATTTGGTATTAGTTTCATTTCATGTCTAAAGAAGTAAGTGTCTAGAGGAGTAACTGTCAGCACGTGAAACAACTACAGCTTGATTGGCACTGAACATGTAAGTTGGTTTTGTACCTCTTTGCTCAAATACTCAATTGCTAATTATTTTTTTTACAAAACTAAAAAAAGAGTTATGATTTTTGTACATAAGAGCTTCCTGTTCAAACATAACTTTGATCTTGTTAGAATACACAAGGCAAGAACCTTTCTATCAATTCGAATAGAGTGCAGGAATTTTTTATATATAAAATGTCCCTTATTATTTTTCTAAAACCAACTCTTTTGGAACGAATATTTTAGGGCTTGAGATATTTGAGAGAAGAGAGAATTCAACGAGAATTGAGTATCAACCTGAATCAATCTTAAAATTACAAAAACCTAATTTTAGTTTGCGAGCTTGTGAGTTTTAAGTAGGGCTGCAACTTTTGTCTGAACCTAAGATTTTTTCAGATTTCCAAACTGATATTTCCGATTTTGGAACCATATTTTACAATTCTAATTTCCAAATTTTTCCGAAAAAATTTGGATCGGAATCGGATAGCTGTGTGCAATTCTGAATTTTCCGATCCGATTATTCCGAATTATTCTGATCCGATTATTCCAAATTATTCCGATCTGATTATTCCAAATTTTTCGATCTGATTATTCCAAAAACTATCCGATCCGATTATTCCAAATACCCTTCTATCCGATTATTCCAAAAAATATTCCGAATATCTCTCTAATTTGATTTAATTCTGAATAATTCGAATTGAAGCATAAAACATTAGACCTTAATATTCTTAACCTAGGGCATTCTCTACCGCCTATTCTTCTCTATTCTCCACTGCCTCGATTCTCCACTGCCCTCCACGATTAAGTTAAATCTCTACCGCCTCCACTCCCTCTACTCTTAAGTTAAATCTCCACTGCCTCCATTCTCTATTCTCTACTGCCTCGATTTTGATTCGCAGCGAAGAAGAAAAGTTAAATCTCTTCTCTGGCTTTGATTTTGAATCTTTGATTCTTGGAGAAGTGAGAACTCTGTTATTATGGTTTGATTCGAAGAAGTAAAAACTCTGTTATTCCAAAATTTATTCCAAATTTATTCTGAAATTTTCGAATTCGGATTTATTTTTATAGTTCCGAAAAAAATTGGATCAGATCGCAATAGATTTTATAGTTCCAAAAAAAATTAGAAAAATTTTGACCCCCTCTATTTCCGATCCGATCCGATCCGAAAATAGGCCTAGTTTTAAGCTTAGATCCATTGAAAAAGAAAAAGCCACGGGATATGTTTATCGAGTCTGTAGGTAATTGAATTATTGTAATTCCTTAATTTTTAATAGTAAATTTTAAGATGTTAGGCGATTCGGCAGCGACCAGTGGATTTTTTTCTTGAGAAAGGTTTCCCACAGGGTTAAAATTATTTGCTCTTATGCATGATTTATTATAGAGTAGTATCCGTAAATAATTGAATCGACTTGATTTAGGCTAGGGTTAGTCTATTAATTCAAGGATAATTTAACCTAACCATTTTGACCTAAATTGATCAAAATCGATTAATCTCAAGTAGTTTAGAATTTTAATTAGTATCGGAGCAATCGCGCTCCGAGGCTTAATAACCTGAGTGTTGATCCTGACTCAATTACTTGAGGATAATGGATTTTGAAGCTTTTAGGTCACCATCTTCGTCTTCGTCTTCTAAGGGTACCAAAGAGGTTGATCACTCATATGTTTGGGATGATGATGAGGCGCCAGATATTGATTCACAGATTGCCTCAATAAGTCAACAACTTAATATATAAAAACCTTGTGAAAAGACATCAATTTCAAGACAAGACCAATCGGTGAATTATAAGTCGCGAACTCATGATCAAGTTAAATCGAATAACCGGCAAACCAACAATGACACTGACCTAAGTTAAGTTGAATGTTTTAAGTGTCATAAGTTTGGCCATTATGCGCACAGTTGTCCCAGTAAGAAATCTATAAATAGTAAGGCTGTAAATATTATTGTTACTTGGGATGATAATAATGATGAATTTGATACTAATAACGATTATCCCCAAGAAAATAAAAATGACAACTATTGTCAATATCCTGCTAGAATAAATCCTAGTAATGATTGTTCTGATCAATTTAAGCTAGAAAGCCCTGCTGAAAGTTGGAATGATAATGAAAGTTGTGAGTTTGGGAACTCTAATCTTGAAGAGTTGTTTATTCGGACATTTTTGAACTGTGTTAAACTTGAAAAATTTAACAAATCCTTGAAAGATCAAGTTCGCACACTCACACTAGAACTTAAATAAAAAGCCGATGATACAAGCCATCAGATTGAAAAGCTTGAATGTAAGAAACAAGATCTTCTTGAAAATTGAGTTGCTAAACAAGGAAGGTCATGATGTGAGGAGAAAGTTAAGTCAACTTATGATGAACTTATGAAGTCCAAGATTGACTTATATACATCTCAGCAGAAACTTCAGATGTTTTGCTATAGTGCAAAAGCTTTGATAAAATACTATAAATGGGTAAAACCGTAAGTGACAAAAAGGGGACTTGGATATGAAAAACCCTCAAGTTACAAAATTTGTTAAAACAACCTCATTGCCCAAATATAATACATTATCAACCACGCATGGTTAGGTCAAGATGTTTTCTTACAATCGAGTTATTTATTGTCGAGCGTGTGGTCGACAACGTCATGTTGCGCCTTATTACAGATTCGTTGCACCTTATTGATCATATGTTCGACCATCCAATTGCCACAGATATAACCCAAATATGAATTCTTTTAATGTGAAAAATGAGAATATGACTAGGTGGTTTGCTTAAGAAACATTACCTCGAAAGGTTATTCGGGTTATTTGGGTTTGAAAGGATTATTTGTCACCGCAGTTAAGGTACAATGCTACATTCATAGATTTAAATGGTTTCAAGAACTCACAGTAGTACATGGGTAGTAGATGTTCTCGTCATATAACAGGTAATAAATTTAAACTAAGAAAGACTATTGGTGTATGCTCTATTGATTAAATGCATTTCTTACACTGCTTCATTTTGGGGTTTTTTCTTTATTTTTAGGATAGAATGGTATTGTTTTGGTTTTAATTGTACTTTTCAATTTAGGAGCTTTTGAATGCCAGATATTCTACTAGACTATGATAGTGTTTTGTGTTATATTAATTCATGGAATAATTATTTGGTAAAATCCCAATTCACAATAGTCAGTGACCCACCTATTTAAACTAAAAGTTCATCGTGATTAGGACCATGTGAGGATAACTGTGGAGACTTCGTACCCAACAATATGTGAGGATCTGGCCTTTTGCAAGCTTTGAGTATTAATTGTTTTGCAAATTCATTTCAAATTGGAATTTTTTTTCTTTTCATAATCTCATTTTTTTTATAATTAATTGTTGACGGTGACATCAAATTCAAGTTATACCACTATAATACTTTCTTGTCTTAAGTCAAGGCAAAAAAGAGATCGTGCGAAACTTAATAAGTTATCTTAGGCATTTTTTATTTACCTTTTTGGCGTTTCTTGATTTCCCATTGTATATCCGTTTGTCAGCCCATGGGCCTAAAAGATATCGTCATTTGTAGCCACTTCTTATTTACCCTATTTGTTTTGAGGATACTTAAGGAAAAAGCTCAAAGATAGAAATATGGCTTTAAACTTGAAGGAGTGCAAAGAAAAGGAGCTCAAAAATAGAAATATGGCTTCAAACTTAGAAAGAGTGACAAATAGCTCATAGATAGAAATATGTATTCAAAAAGGTTGTTAAAGTGACAAAGTTGAAATTCTATATGCTCGTATTTAATGTATTTCGATAGATTAGGTCAGAATTATTTCTATCAATCAATGATCTAGGATTGAACAGAAATAATCAAAAGTAAAGGCAAGGAATTAACAGACACAAGCAATTGTTCACCCTGTGGAAACTCTTTACACGGGAGAAAAACCACAGGTCGTTGTTGATGAGATCAACAACTAAAAATTCACTAATCAAAAAGAGTTTAATCTGAATTACACTTACAAACTTGATAACCTAATCTCAAGATTATCTCTCTTCAGACCAAAGCTTCACGCCAAGAATCGCTCTTCTGTTCTCGCAACTACCTTTCTTGATCTCCCACCAAATCTTCATTTGTTCTCTCAACAACCCTTCTTGATCACCAACCAAGAACCTTCTTCAACGATATGTAGGAAGTATTGTCAAACTAATTTAACATCAATCTCTGGATTAGAAGAGGATTGATTGATATTAAATTCACTCTCTGATAAAGGAGTTTTTATCCTTCTGAAAAAGAAAATTGGTTTTTGAAACAAAAAGACTGGGAGAGAAAAGGAAAACAAGATTTGCTTAAATAGTAACCTTATTTCTCCCGAGAGTCGTTCGAACGATAATAAGTATCGTTCGAACGAAACATTGGCTATGGGCCAAAAAACCAGGGGATATGTTAACTCGTTCGAACAAAAATTGGCTATGGGCCAAATTTCCAGGAGACATGCCAAGTCATTCGAACGACTTTAAAACTCGTTCGAACGATAATTAAATAGAAAGATTAATCTTTTATCATTGAGTTATACTTACCTTCTCTCAGAGATCTCCATTTTGTCAGTATCTTCGACTGAAACAACCTTGAGACTTTACAGACACGAAATAGAAAAAATAAAACCTTTCAATCTCCACCTTTGGTTCATTTTGTGACAAATAAAAACTAAGACGGACACAGTACTCTGTAGTCCTTCCCAGCAACAGAGAGTGTCTAGACCTTAGAAAGACACCACCCCTTTCTGAATAGGTTCAATCTCTGGACCTCTTCTAGGAATAATATCGTCTTACAACCTTATTTTCATCAGATAGTGTGATTGAATATCAGCACACTCAGCAAAATCGTTTATGATATATGTGGAAAAAGAAACTTAGAAGATAGTCACACAGACAAACTAAAAAAAAACATATACATCCAGAGAAGCGTTTGCAAGCCAGTTATGGAAACTCTTTCCTCTCCCAATTTGTCACGGAAGAAACAATCAAACAACTACAAACAACTATCTGAAAGAAAAGAAATTAGAGATAACTGATAAAGAGATAAACAAAAGGTAGTACTAGATAAACTGGTAGAGTTAATACAAAAGCTCCTATCTCACATGTTCTTAAAATAACAACAACAAAAAAACAGAATCTCAAAGAAAAAACAGACAAAAGAAACCAAAATGAAGAGCAGATAGAGAACAAAAAAAATCTAGCAAAGGCTCCCTATGTAGTTAGTCATCACCAGAATCAGAATGAAACACAAAAACATGTGACTCCTCGACAGGACGAAGGCCCCTAACCTCTATCTCAAGAGTCTTCAGGTGCTCCTCAATAGTCTCCAGACGACCTTCAATAGCACCCAACTTTGTCGCCATTGTCTGAAGTATGCTCCCAATAATCTAAATAGGAAACACCTCCTGAGGCTGTGCCGCTGAGCTAGAAGAACCGATGTGCTCACCTGGAGGGATAGACGCAGAAAGTAGCACAGGAGGAAGATGAGATACACTCTTGTGATAATTACTCGCATCTAATTTTTTAGTTTTTGTATTCTCAGGTTCATTAGGGAATATTTTGTAGCCAACAGCAGTAAGAATTGCCATATTAAGTCGAGCAAACTGTAATGAACTCATGGTCGCCATTTTGGTGCTAACATCAATCATCTCCTCAAGAATGACATTAGGTAGATCTATCTCAATATCATTCTTGTAGGCATAAAGAAAGACCTTCATCCACTCAGAGAGTTCATTTTTTTGAAAACGCAGAACGATATTTGTAATAGCTATTTTGTGAACCAGGCGAGACTCGTCATCTAACATCTTTCTGGAAACAATACCCGATCCAGTATACAGACGATGCTGAGCCGTAATGTCAATCACCATAATATGCAAATCAGGAAGAATAGGAACCCCGTCCTCCTCAAACTCCCCCTCAGATGTAGCAGCAGGCCAGGGATAATACGATACTGGCCAAATACATCTCGGAATCGCAATGTACTGAGAAGAACGGAAACCCAAAATAGCGCAGATACTATCCCTAGTGACTGTGTATGTAGAGCCATCAATAGTGACGGAGAAAGTATAACTATACAGAGTACGGATATGCTCAAGTTGCAGAGTAACATAGAATAGTCGAACAATCCTCGGATAGACCTTTCCAGATGGAGTAAGAATCTTGGTCCAATTTCTTTCTTTAAACTTCACAAAAACCCGAGCATAGCCATCATTCACCTCAGAAACACTTTTGATGTCGACGACCTATTCTTTCACAAATGGCAGATCTTTAAACTCTTTTTCCGTAGCCCAATATACCGGGTTAGCACCAACCCTCTGGCCATCAAGAATACATGTATTGTTAGAGAGAGATCTCTTGGTACCGATCTGTTGCTTAGGTGCCATTTGAACAAAAAGGGGAAGCTACTGTAACTAACAGTCTCAAGTGTATATCCAACCCAATAGCAATCAAGAAATGCACACCTACTGAAACCACGAAACCTCCAACACCTGCACGAAAAAAATACCACCACCTCCCCAAACTTAACCAACACGGTTAAGCAGGGGAACCCAAACAATCACAATTTCACCCCAAAACCTGTAATGATCAATCCCAACTCCAATCCCAAATTCTTTTCCACTGATATTCAACACTGCTTCTCACTAATCAATCAGTTCTTCAAACAGTCCAACATAAACCCCCTTGTCCAAACAGTAAAAAAATAATTCCAAAGCTAACAATGCTCACAATATCAACAATCACAGAGGGGAAATAAGTAACTTAGGAAATTTTTCATACATGTCTAAGCCAATTCGTCCAAAGAAACATACCAAAGAAAAACTAGGGCACAAACAGTACGGGGAACCAAAACTTACCAAATTGAAACCCAAGCGTCAAATTGAACGTGGAGGAGTAGAAAAGATACCAACTTTAGTTAATTTCCTTCCAATCAAGACCCAACAACAAGCTTTGAAGAACAATGGTGGAGTGTAGTTGGAGAAGAAGAGAGAGAGAGAGAGACCAACAAAAACAAATCAAATTTATTTATAAAACAACCAAACCCGAGACTCGTTCGAACGACTATAGAAGTCGTTCAAACGAAACAGAATCTTTTCCAAAAAAAATACACTGCAGTTTGGAAATGGATGAACCAAAGGAAGTAATGGATGAATAAGACGAAATGGATAAAAGAAAAGAAAAACTCATCCAAAATCACTGAGTAGCCAGAAACAAACGCAGAGAGCAAGAAAAGAAAAACAAGATTGACAGACACACTCCCCCTCAATATATGCAGTCATATCTACAAGCATAGCAGATACACGATAGAGAATATTATAGAGCAATACACTAAATAATGCAAAAGAACTCGGTGTGTGTGTGTGTGTGTGTGTGTGTATTCCAAACAAAGTCCTGACAAGTAGGCATACGAAGAGAACTATATTGGAAACATGATTCAACCTAGGCCTCTCATGGTTGGTCACTCAAAGTCACTGAGAATTTACTAGTAATCACTCTTATGGAATATGAATATGAGTAATGAAGTTAAAAATTCATAATCCAAGAAAGCGGCGCCATTTTACTGAAGATCTCATAGAAGGAATATCAATTGTTTTGGTGGTGTCAAGTTAAGTACCATAGATTTTCAAACTATCATCTCCACTAATCCCGATTGCACTAGACATAGAGTCAACTAGGACTTTTAAGGTTGTAATGAAGGCAAAGGTAGGTTAGTGAGGAAAAAAGTGTTTTGCTGGCATTCTGAGGACAAAAAGAACTTCCACCTCCATTGTTGTTATTAATACACCTCTTTTCCTCTTTCTTTATTTTTCTTTTTCTCTTTTTATTTATTTTCTTTTTTTTCTTTTTTCTTTTTTTGTTGTGATCACCTCCATTGTTGTTATCAACACATCTTCTGGCACTCTTTGAATATACACTTTGTTGTAACAAAAACATTCTTCTAAGCAGCTCTCATACATACAACACCCTTCAGATTGTATTACTTCTTGTCCTCGGAACAAAAGGTTAAAATAAAAATTTGGCGAATAAACAAAATGGCTTATTTTAGGCTCAATGGGTAGCAAGTGAATTAACGATTTTGGGTTAGATGTTAAAAGGTCAAACAGGAGCAAATAAAAATGCCTAAAATCATGTCCTAAGACTTGGTGCAATATCTCGTTTCGCCTCGAATCAAGTAGAGAAAATGTTTTAGTATTTTAACTTGAAATATATATCACCACCAACAATTGACTAAATGCATTAAATAATGAGATCAGAAATAAAGAGAGAGTTTGCTGGAAAGAATTTATTTAATAGCACTCAACGCTAGAACAAAAGGCTAGAACCTCACATAATATTAGGTAACGAAGTCTCTTCATTGCCCCTCAAGATTTATACATATACCGAAAGTCAGGGACAGTTGAACCTCGTGACGAATAAGGGATGCCAAGTAACTTAAGCATTAAATAAATATAGAACACGTAAATAATTTCCATACATGCATATGCAAAGCTTAATAGGCTAAGTGCAAAACAGGGAAGATATTCAGTAAAAGTAAAAGACATGACACATACTTAATGATATCCACAAGATAGTGACACTACAGACAGAAGGACCAAAGGGATTTAGGAAATGGAACAAACACCAATAGCGCATTGAAGATTTTCAAACCGAATAACATCCAAAGGTTTGGTAAAGAGATCGGCAAGTTGGTTCCCCGTACAAACATACTCCACAATTACAATCTTCCGCTCAACAAGGTCTCGAATGAAGTAAAATCGGATGTCAATGTGCTTGGTCCGCGAATGTTGTTCAGGATTCTTGGAAATGTTGGTTGCACTTGTATTATCACAATAAAGTGACATTACTCCCTGTTTCAGCCCGTAATCATGTAACATTTGTTTCATCCAGACTAGTTGAGTACTACAACTTCCCGCAGCAATATACTCTGCCTCCGCAGTAGACTGTGAAATACAATTTTGTTTCTTGCTTTGCCATGCCACGAGATTATTCCAAATGTAGTAACATCCCCCAGAGGTACTCTTCCTTTTATCAGAATTTCCGTCCCAATTAGCATCTGAGTATCCAATAATTTCAGATGTAGTGTCTCGAGTATACCACAATCCAAACTCATAATTCCCAGACACATATCGAATGATCTGCTTAACAGGGTATAAGTGGGATTCCTTAGGACTTGCCTGATAATGTGCACATATGCAAACACTGAACACAATGTCTGGTCGACTAGCTGTAAGATACAATAAGCTTCCTATCATGCTCTTGTATATTTTTTGATCCACATCAGTACCTGCAGAGTCCTTACTCAATTTTGTGGTAGTGTTTATCGGTGTCCGGGCATGTTTGGAGGAATCAAGACCAATTTTTTTGACAATATCCTTTGCATATTTAGATTGAGAAACAAAGATACCATCCTCCCGTTGCTTGTTTTGAAGACCTAAGAAATAGGTCAACTCTCCAACCATGCTCATCTCGAACTCTTTTCCCTTAACTCGCCGAATGTTTTGACATGAGAGTCTGACATAGATCCAAAAACAATATCATCCATATAAACCTGAGCAATAAGAATGTCATCTTCTTCCCATTGAATAAACAATGTCTTATCAACTCCCCCTGAAATGAACCCCTTTCCAAGTAGAAAGTTTAAAAGTTTATCATACCACGCTCAAGGAGCTTGTTTTAGGCCATAAAATGCCTTCTTCAAACGATAAACATGCTCCGAGTGATGAGGATCTTCAAACCCCTTTGGTTGAGCTACATACATTTCTTCCTCAAGTAGCCCATTCAAGAACGCACTTTTCACATCCATCTGATAAAGCTAAAATTTTTTGTGAAAAGCAAAAGCCAAAAGCATCCGAATCATTTCAAGTCTAGCTGTGGGAGCAAAAGATTCTTCGACATCCACCCCTTTTATTTAATTGTATCCCTGAGCTACCAACCTTGCATTGTTTTGGACAACATCACCATTCTCATCAAAGTTGTTCTTGTAAATCCACTTAGTGCCAATAATATTAGTATTTTCCGTCCGTGATACTAAGTCCCACACATCTTGTCGTTTGAATTCATTGAGCTCATCTTGCATGGCGTTAATCCAATATTCATTAGATAAGGCATCTTTCACATTGGTTGGTTCAATGATGGACACATAACACACACTCTCCACTGTCTCATATAACGTAGAACAATGATACCCGACACACCTAGCAGACTCATGAAGTGTAGGGCATTCATAATCATCAAGGTATCTAGGAGCACCACAATTCCGAGATGGATTAGTACGGACAGTAACATTTAGTGCTAAAATTTTCCCAGAAGATGTTGTAGGAGCTTCAGCGTGAGGTTCTTCTTGAACATCTTGTGTGACAATAGATGAGGTTGGCAGAGAATCTAGTTGAACATTGATATCTCCATCATCTGTTTGTCCAAGAACTGTCGAATCGTCAACTACCACATTAATCGACTCCATGACCATTTTGGTCTTCAAGTTGTAAACACGATAGGCTCTACTATTTGTAGCATATCCCAGTAAAATACCTTCATCGCTTCAGGCATCAAATTTTCCAATGTTCTCCTGATCACAAGTGACATAACACTTACTCCCAAACACATGAAAGTATTTCACGTTCGGCTTTTTCCCAAACCAGAGTTCATACGGCGTGTTAAGTGTAAGAGGATGCAGATAAACTTTGTTGATAATGTAACACG
The DNA here is from genome assembly GCA_014058105.1 of Kingdonia uniflora. NCBI lineage: Eukaryota > Viridiplantae > Streptophyta > Magnoliopsida > Ranunculales > Circaeasteraceae > Kingdonia > Kingdonia uniflora. Next base: position 1,324,874 of record JACGCM010002399.1, on the reverse strand, counting down.
AGATATGAATAGATTTTCCCCAAAAGTGATTAGGAACATTCATTCCATGAAGTAATACCCGCCCCATTTCCTGTAGAACTCGGTTCTTTTGTTCTACGACTCCGCTTTGTTATGGTGTAATTGGTGCTGAAAATTCATGTTTGATCTCATTTGCTTTACAATACTCAATCACATCACTGTCCTTGAACTCTCCTCCACGATCACTTCGAATTCTATCAATAGAACAATCTTTCTCATTCTGTATTCGCAGAGCTATAGCATGAAATTCTTCAAATGTGTCTGACTTCTGCTTTAATAATGCAATCCAGGTAAACCGTGAGAAATCATCAACCACAACCAAAATGTACTTCTTTCCACCCAAAGTACTCACCCTCATAGGACCTATCAAGTCCATATGAATTAACTCCAGAACTCACGTAGTGGCAATATTGGTAGATTTTTTGTGCGGACTCTTGGTTTGCTTTCTAATTTGACATGGTCCATACACTGCATCGGTTAGCTTGCTTAGTTTTGGAATCCCCCGAACTATTTCTTTACTAGTAATCTTCGCCAGATCACTGAAGTTCACATGTCCTAATCGTTGGTGCCAAAGTTCCACATCACTTATCTTAGGAACTTTACATGATATCTCATTTTGCGATACAGCATAGCAGCTGTCCAAAGTTTTATCACCAGTCACAATGCATTTCCTGGTATTATCAAAGACATAACATTTTTTCTTGTTGAATGTTACTGTGTTGTCCGCATCACATAAGTGACTCACACTCAGAAGATTTGCAGTGAGTCCTTTGACATAGAGTACATTATTGACTGCCAAACACCCAATTCCTTCTAAGCTCCCCTTTCCCACAATCTTTCCACTCATTCCTCCTTCAAAAGTGACATCACCTCCTTGAATATCTGTGATATTATTCAGACGTGTGGCATCCCCCGTCATGTGCCGAGAACATCCACTATCTACATACCACTGTGCAGAGTTAAATGCATTTAGAGTCATTACTACAACATAGGACCGTAATTGTGGTAGAAGGTCCTTCTTCTGGACCCAAACAGATCTCATTTTTGGGCAAAAACAAGTCAGCAAATGATTGGGCATATGATCGTTGGGGTTTCCCTCTTTCCAAATGTAGATTATTCTACCACGGAATTGAGGAACATATCTACAATAGGGAGCAAGATGACCATTTCTACCACAAGCCTCACAATAAAATATATGAAAGACAAAAGGCTATTTAGTCTGACTATGAGGAGCATTATTAACACTTTGTATGGACAAAGATGACACTGGAGTAGCTTTGACAAACTTGGTGATTTGAGGTGTAGACTTAGCATTTTGTTCATCAAATCCAAGTCCCCTTTTGTCAGTACCATTTTTGCTCATACTTAGCATTTTGTCAATATTCTTTGCTCCATGGAGAAAAACTTTAAGTTTCTGCTTAGTGAAAGTCAAGCCAAGTTTGAGCTTCTCAAGTTTAGTTTCAGTCAATTTTAATTTCCCCACAGCAGTATGTTTTTTTCCACACATATCAAGTTTAACAATAAGAGCATATTTCTCTTTCTTAAGTTTCTCAAGCTGAGAAATAAGTTGAGAATACAATTCCTCAATCTTGGGTTCTTCACTATTATCACTTTCATAATCACTCTGACCTTCAATAAAGTTTTCTAGTTCAAACGAGTCAGAATAATTATTACTAGAGTTTATTATACTAGGAAATGCACAATAGTTACCATTTTCATATTCTTGGGAATGATCATCAAATTCATCATTATCATTATCCTAAGTTACTTTAATATTCATGGCCTTATGGTTACTATTAGAGCTCTTAGTGGGACAGTTGTGAGCATAGTGACCATACTTGTAACGTCTATAGCATTCAACCTTATTAAGATCTTGATCAGAGTCGTTGTGAGGACGAGTACTTGAGTTAGTTTGTTTGCCATAAGACTTAACATGGTCATGAGGACGAGACTTGTAATTCACATTTTGCCCTTGTTTCTCAAATTGCCTCTTTTTTAAAAGTTTTCTAAATTGTTGGCTTATAAGAGCAATCTAAGAGTCAAAGTTAAGTTCCTCATCATTGTCAGAGACACAGTAGTTGTCAACATCTCTGGTTCCCTGAGAAGACAAAAAGTTGAAGGAAGACTTAAACGCCACACTCTTATTCTTCTTAGGGTTTTCTATTTCCATTTTAATTTTAAACGTACGTAATTTTCCAGCAAGTGTGTCAGGTTTCATGGTTTTAAGATTATGTGCTTCCTCTATGACATCACGTCTGGATCTAAAACTCTTAGGACGAGATCTTAGAATTTTACGTACTATTTAAACATCAGTGTATCCAGCTCCTAAAGAAGAACTGTTGTTGACAATGTCACTAAATCTGGTATAAAACTCACTAAATGAGTTATCCTCACTCATCCTGATGTTTTGAAATTGAGATGTGAGCATTTGCAATTTACTTTCTTTAACAGTATCATCACCTTCGTAAGTGCGCATCAAGATGTCCCAAGCATCTTTCGAAGTGGTATACGCAGATATATGCCTATGCTCACTTTGGCTCAACGAAATAAAGATATTATTAAGACCTTTAGAATTATACCCAGATATTTCTTTTTTTTCCTTGGACCATTGATTTCTAGGTTTAGGAACTTCTACAGCAACTGCTGGTTTACCATGCATAATAGTCGGATGCACCCATCCATCTTCAATGGCAATCCAGACATCTCCATGGATTGCAAGAAGGCAATCATTCAAACCTTCTAGTAAGGAAAGTTTGTGCCATCAAAGAGTGGTGGACGATTTATAAGACCTCCAAATTTTTCGGAATCCATTAAATTAAGCAAGCACGTAAACAGGATCACCGCTCAAGATATAAAGCCTACAAGCGATTCTGCTCTGATACCAATTGAAATTCTATATGCTCGTATTTAATGTATTTCGATAGATTAGGTCAGAACTATTCCTATCAATCAATGATCTAGGATTGAACATAAACAATCAAAAGTAAAGATAAATAATTAACAGACATAAGCAATTGTTCACCCTGTGGAAACTCCTTACACATGAGAAAAACCACAGGTCATTATTGATGAGATCTACAACTAAAAATCCACTAATCAAAAAGAGTTTAATCTGAATTACACTTACAGACTTGATAACCTAATCTCAAGATTATCTCTCTTCTGACCAAAGCTTCATGCCAAGAATCACTCTTCTGTTCTTGCAACTACCTTTCTTGATCTCCAACCAAATCTTCTTATGTTCTCTCAACAACCCTTCTTGATCTCCTACCAAGAACCTTCTTCAACGATATGTAGGAAGTATTGTCAAACTAATTCAACATCAATCTCTGGATTAGAAGATGATTGATTGATATTGAATTCACTCTCTGATAAAGGAGTTTTTAGCCTTCTGAAAAAGAAAATTGGTTTTTGAACCAAAAAGACCGGGAGAGAAAAGGAAAACAAGGTTTGCTTAAATAGTAACCTTATTTCTCCCGAGAGTCGTTAGAACGACAATAAGTATCGTTCGAACGAAACATTGGCTATATGCCAAAAAACCAGGGGATATGTCAACTCGTTCAAACGACAATAAAACTCGTTCGAACGACAATTAAATAGAAAACTTAATCCTTTATCATTGAGTTATACTTACCTTCTCTCCAGAGATCTCCATTTTATCAGTGTCTTCGACTGAAACAACCTCGAGACTTTACAGACACGAAATGGAACAAATAAAGCCTTTCAAAAGTAAGCAAGTACTCAAAATTGAATAGTTGAAGGTTGATATAGTGAAGAACAAATTGTAAGAAGAATAAGAAAATGGAGTAAGGTGTACGAGTGAGCCAACTATAATGTGAAGACCGAGTATTCTCTGAATGTCATCAAAACACTATGTCCATCATTAATTAACCTCACCTTATCCCACATTACAACCCTTACAAGACCTATTTGATCCTAAGTCTAGTGCAGTCAATTTAGTGAAGATGAGAGATATGGAGTTTATGGTCGTTAACTTGATACTTTCACCAACAACTGATTTCTTTTCCATGAGATTATTCTTGAAATGCTTGCCTATTCAAGGTATATGAGTATTCGTTGCACTTATTCATGCTCATATTACTTGCGAGTACATACCCAATAAAATCTCAGTAAGTTTTGAGTAACCACCCAAGTGAGGTCTCAATCAAATCAAATTTCTAACATACTACTCTAATTGTACTTGAGTAATACGTTGAAAACAAGGTGTCTATTTAACTATGCATACACACACATACACACACACACACAAACATCAAGTAATTCATTTTAGTAATTTTTTTATAACACATGGGCAATGTCATGGTCTCTCTAAGATATTCAAAATTCATTTGCATTATATCATGCATTGTGTTAGGGAGAGTGTTGTTTTATTGTGTTTTCTTATCTCCGAGACACTCCCTGTATGTTTTTCTCTTATTTTTTTTAGCTTTTTGTCATGTCGTTTATTGATTTGTTCCCAGAACCTGTGTATTTGAATATACCCTTGGGTGTGTTCGGATACAACATTTAGCAATTTTTTCTTTAGTTTTCTCCTTCTCTCCTGGGATAAAAGATGTTGGTGTGTTCGAATACATCCTCGAGTCTGTTCGAATACACCGCGACAGTTTTATTTTTTCATCAATCCAGTTTTTTTGTTATTTACCCCTTTGTTTATCTGTGACATAAAGGATGAGAGATGATCACGATAGGTAAGACAGAGATGATCATTACAGGTAAGACAGATAAGTTTTTTGTTTTCTTTTTGATTCCTTATTCTTTGAACGGTTATATGATGCATCTTGTTTAGTGTGCATGGATCCAAGAGTAGATGTTATAGGATGAAAGAGTGGCTTTTAGCAAGGATGTTAAGTGATTGAGAAGTCCATTGAGTGTTTTTTTTATAGTAGTAGTTTTGTCACGAAATGAACCAAAGGGGGAGATTGAAATATCTATATTTGGTATTGGTTTCATTTCGTATTTAGATGAGTAAGTGTCAGCACTATCTCGTGGTTATTCATCGTTAAAGAGTGCACATGAAACGAGTACAACTGGACTAACACTAAACAAATACATTGGTTTTGTACCTCTTTGCTCAAATACTCAATTGCCCATTACTGTTTTTACAAAACTAAAAAGAGTTATGTTTTTTGTATATAAATATTTTTTGTTCGAACAAAATTTTGATCTTATTCGAATATAGAAGGCATGAACTGATCTTTATTCGAATAGACTTTTGTCTCTATTTGAATAGAGTACGAGATTTTTTGTATATAAAAGATTCTTTTATTATTTTTCTTAAACCAACTCATCCATAACGAATTTTTGTGGACTTGAAATATTTGAGAGAAGAGAGAATTCAACGAGAGATTCAACGAGAATTGAACATCAACCTGAGAATTAAAAAATCTAATTTCAATTTATAAGCTTGGAAGCCTTGATGGGAGATTGAAGTTTGGTGTTGCGAGGACGTGGATTGGTGCAAGAAGATCAATTGAAAGATAGATAACCACGGGATGTGTTTATCGAGTCCGTATGTAATTAAATTATTGTAATTTCTTTTCAATAGTACATTTTTAGCTGTCAGGCGATTCGACAGCAACCTGTGGGTTTTCCTCCTGAGAAGGTTTCCCACAAGGTTAAAATTGTTTTTTTTTTTGCATGATTTACTATAGAGTGTTGTCCGTAGATAATTGAATCAACTTGAATTAGGCTAGGGTTAGTCATTCATTCAAAAATTATTGGACCTAACCATTTCAACCTAAATTGATCAAAATCGATTAATCTCAAGTATTAAGAAATTTTAATTGATATCAGAGCGGTCGCGCTCCAAAGCTTAACAACCTGAGTGTGGATCCTGACTCAATTACTTGAAGATATAAGATTTTGAGGCTTTTAGGTCATCATCTTCGTCTTCTAAGAGTACCAAAGAGGTTGGTCACTCATATGTTTCAGATGATGATGAGGGGTCAGATATTGATTCACATATTGCCTTTATAAGTCAATAGCTTAAAAACCTTGTGAAAAAATATCAATTTCAAATACAAGGGCAATCGATAAATTATAAGTCGCGAACTCATGATCAAGTTAAATCGAATAACCGGCAGACCAACAATGACATTGAACTAAGTCAAGTTGAATGTTATAAGTGTCACAAGTTTGGTTATTATGCACACAGTTGTCCCAATAAGAAATCTACAAATAATAAGGTAATGAATATTACTATTACTTGGGATGATAATAATGATGAATTTGATGCTAATAATGATTATCCCCAAGAAAATAAAAATGATAATTATTGTGCATATCCTGCTTGAATAAATTCTAGTAATGATTGTTCTCACCAATTTGAGCTAGAAATCCCTGCTGAAAGTTAGGGTAATAATGAAAGTTGTGAGTTTGGGGACTCTAATCTTGCAAAGTTGTATAATCAGACATTTTTGAAATGTGTTAAACTTGAAAAGGTTAACAAAACCTTGAAAGATCAAGTTAGCACACTCACACTGGAACTTAAAGAAAAAGTCGAGGATACAAGCCTTCAGATTGAAAAGTTTGAAAGTGAGAAATAAGATCTTTTTGAAAAATTGAGTCGCTGGAAAAGAAAGGTCATGATGCTGAGGAGAAACTTAAGTCAACTCTGGATGAACTTGTAAAGTCCAAGCTTAACTTAGTTGCATCTCAGCAAATACTTTAGATGATTTGCTATGGTACAAAATACCTTGATAAAATACTATATATGGGCAGAGCCGTAAGTAACAAAAGAGGACTTGGATATGAAAAACCTGTTTTTAACTTAAAAACCCTCAAGTCACAATGTTTGCGTTGAGATATATAGTCCCATTGAATATATACCTCCTAAACTCCTAAGAATATATACCTCCTAAAAAGAAGGTCATTACAACCCTTCATATTATTCTTAGTTCAAACCATGGGAAAGAACCATTAGCACGGTTCTTATCCACGATGCGCTATCGCCGATACTAGGAAGATAGCCATGACCGTTCTTTTGAAAAAGTTGCCCATTTTGGACTCAACTGCAAACGCGGAAATAAAATTCCATCGAATGTTCAGTTTGTCACGTCCGGATTTGTTTCTGTACATATATGAAGTATAAACCAAGGATACTAATGAGAGAAAATATTTTCAATGACAAACTCGCACAAAATGAGTTGTAACTATGACGATCTATCAACAATTCATATAGTAGCACTAGGACGACGTGAAAATTAAGAGAGCATGTGAGTACCAAAACAAAAAATTAAGCGCTAAGTCTATGTTGTATGTTATGGCTAGTATATATGCAAGGCAAGTTGGCTGCGAGCAGTTTATAGCCAAGGGCCCAAGGTTGCATTGAAAGGGATGGAAGTCCATGTTTCCTACACTTTTAGTATGAAAACCTCCATTTCCGTGACGTTCACCGGTTCACGTTTACGGCCACTACTTCTACCACCATGGCCACCGTCTTCCTTAAACGTGTGCCTCATCTCCATTGTGAAATTAAATGCCATAGTAGTACTTCATAAAGTCTGAAAATTATGTAGAGAAAGGTCAGGTGTCTCGAACATCATTCATGTAGTGAAGGTTTTAATTTGGAACAAATTTCGTAGATCAATATAGATGATTATTATGATCCATCTCAATACAGACTCAAATGCTAACGCATGACTAAATTTCTTTGGTGCAATTTATATAACTACTAATGTTTGGTTAACGGGATTTAATTTGTTCCAACTTCCCACCTATAAACTAAACATACTACTGTAAGAAAATATCAAAACAGACTTTCAAAAGTTGAACTTCAACTTCGGGGCGTCATAACTCGTAACAAAAGATGATCAAATTAGTACAGAAACATAAACTAGACCTTAACATATGTAATTTATGGCTAGTATGGCAGCGAGCAATGTTGCAAGCCAAGGTTTAAAGGGATTGTAATCCATGCTTCCTCCATTTTTATGACAACCTCCACGACGTTTTCCCCCATGATGTTTCCCCCCACATTCATGGCCATTTCTACCACCACTACCACCACCATGACCACCACTGTGACCCCCACCTCCTCCCTTCAACATACGCCTGATATCCGTTTTGTTAACTGCCTTAATAGTAACTTCCTTCCCAAAATCTGAAAATCATAGGTAGATAAAGGTCAGGCATCTCGCTTTAAGGGTATGGGGGACTAGGGTGATGGCCTGATTGATGTCTTGTTATGAAGACTTCTTAAGCAAGTTTCCTAGATCAAGATCACCATTTTTTTCTTGAGTTGGAAGTTGCTTATGGGAATTGATCCCGGGACCTCTTGGTTTTCATTTTCCAAGCCACTAGTCCTACCAACTGAGCAAGCCCTCGTTGGTTCAAGATCATCATGATCCATCTTCCAACCTAAAAACAAAACTATAGAAAAGATCAAGGAGTTCAAGAACAAATTAGCTCGATGATGGGATCAAATAGTTCAATTGATAGAGCAAATAGCTCCAGAGAACAAGATCCAAAACCTTACCTACATTGTTACATGAAATAAATCCGTGATTGATTATGTCTTATAGAGACTGTGATCTCCATATGTTGAAATCAGCTGTCCTGGGTCTTGATCGGGACATATTTCAGGTAACCCTTTCATTTAATAGACCCATTGAATTATGGGATCATGTATAACAGCACCAGAAAAAAGTCTAAGGCCGTCCCGACCTCCCCAACGTAAAATTTCATTCTGTTCTTAAATTAAACCAACATGTAAAATATTATTTCTACTAAAATGGTATACTAATATTTAACCTTACCATTAGTAGTATTGTAAGGATTGAAACCATCACACTCCGTAGTCTCCTTGTCGTCCATTCTTCGTTCTTGATTCTTCGGAGCTGCAGCTACATCTACGTATATTGTTACATTAATGATCATGATCCAATTAATTCCAAATCCCAAAGCTAATAAGATAACCAAAGCTAGTAAACCCAAAGATCGAAATGGGGTTTTAGTTTCAACCATTGTCATTGATGAAGAAAACTAAAGACCCCCAGAGGAATAAACCCGATTTCTGAGCTGGACTTAGTGCCAAAAAATGTGAGGGAAGAGATGATATTCTTGGAGTGTTAGAAGAGAAAGCCTTGTACCTCAAAACAGAGTCTCGATATTTAGATGTTGCCTAAAGTGCAACTTTTAGTTTCCTTATGCGTTGGTTTTCAGCAGTGTGTAGTAGTAGTACTCTGCATCTGCAGTGTGTACAATAAAATTACTATGCCGGTGGGAAACGACACTGGAGAAAATGACGGTCACGAATTCCAATCGCGTTGTTTAGTTGTAGTTGCATGCATGGTCTAGTTGGAAATGATCCCATCTGTGTAACAATGGGGTTTGCAACCCCACATGTAAATTTGGATAAGTTCTGACGGGTGGCCTCAGTTCGTGGTGAATCGAACTTTGGGACCTCCGTCTCGAACATATGAGTGACAATTAAAAAGAAAACGTACTTGTAGTGTAGGTGTCACTTATTTTAGTGTAGGGCAGTCAATGTCGTTGTTTCGTAATACAATATATGAAACCTTTAGTCTTAATCTTAACTAGTACTACTCGTGGCTCGCCACAACGATTACGTCGACGCGCCTTCGGCGCTACATAATTATCGATTAACGCGCATTCGGCACTAAAAAACCCATACGGACATAATAATCCAAAAAAGTGTCTAGATAATCATACGAAAATAATTAAACCAAGGAAGTTCTTTAATTCATAACAATTTTGCATACCTTCCGCACTAACTACAAAATTAGGAAGGCAAGCATTCAACATTACAATAAAATAATTAAACTTGGTTGTCATTTTTTTTTTTCATCATACAAATCGATAAATATAATAAGATGTCCACAAACAAAGACATTACTTCAAACTAAGCTAAAAAAATCCACTGTAATATGAATAATTAACTGCATCACAATTTACTTCTAATTGCAGTTTTACACAAAGCTAAGTCTTTTCATGCCCCTTAAATATGTAACTATGAAGATACTTAATAACTTCAACACCTGAATAAACTCCATCCTTTAGATGATTAGGTTGAACGCAAGCTTCAAGACCCTTTCTGTTACATTTGTCATCATCCCAAAGTTGAGTATTTTCATGCCCCTTAAATATGTATCTATGAAGATACTTAATAGCTTCAACACCGAAATAAACTCCATCCTTTAGATGATTAGGTTGAACGTGAGCTTCAAGAACCTTTCTGTTACATTTGTCGTCGTTTTTGCGAGAAGGCAGCGAGTTCGTCATGGGTGTAATTAGAACATAAGTGCAATTTAAACCAAAAGAGGTTGCGGTACTTATCAAAAAATGTTTATAGTAGTTAATATGAAATGTTTATAGTAGTTAATATGAAAAGTCAATCTCAAAAATGTTTACAGTAGTTAATATTTAGGTAGCAATAGCAAACTCATGTATTACTTAATTATGAACTCATGTATTACTTTTATGCAAGAGTATAAAGCTTTACTTACTTGAGGAACAAGAAGAGTGTTATTTTCGTTGTTGTTTCTTCCATTTTTGTTGTTGCTGTTATTGTTCGGCGAATTCATCATGAAGTTAGCAATGAAATCTAATTACAATGACATAGGTGATCAAAGAAGCTTAAAGTAACAATGAAACAAAAAAGTAGCTAATATTCAAGCAGGGCTAAATCATTCAACAACATATGTATTGCAAAAAAATTCAATAAAATCAAGCAGTAACAGTAAATGCTCAGCCATGTATTTGAAATACATTCATATAAAAGCATGGATTCAGTGCATGTGAAGGATGTGAGAATAGTAAACAGAATGCATTAATGCTTACGAAATAAAAAAGAAAATCAGTAAACATAATGCATCAAGAGAATAAATATTAGAGGACCTGACAGTTAGACAATTATAGAAGAATTCACAAACTTCGTAAAAACCCAACTACCTAAGATTGAAGCAGAAAAATGAAGTTAATATGATGTAGAAGGAAGAGGATAGGTCGGTGTTAAACGTTCAATCTGCCCCAGAGTGTGGTGAGTGTTAAGCTAATAATATTAGTGTGCTATTATTATTTTATGGATGTAAATTGGTTTATCGGCCTTGAACCATGTAATGAAGCTGTTGCTTGCACTCAACAGAATAAGAGATAACTGATTATAACTATATACATTGTTGATGCTTGTATTAAAAGTTGAAAACTGGAAAATGACTGTTAGCTCATAAAACATGATATTATATCATTTATCGATCAAACATATTAGGTATATGTTTACTTTTTCGGCATATCAGCTTATTAGTTATTACGGCATTTTTAAACTCTTCTTCATTAGACTTATAATTGCATTTGATTTACTTTTATCAAAACTGTATGGCTTGCTTAACTTTATTTTAGAAATAACTAAAATAACTGCTAGAAATAACTATTAGTAGTAATAAATAACTGAAACAGTAAAGAAAGAACAGTAAAAAAGAAAGAAAGAAAAGTGGGATTGGATCTTGCCTGAGAGGCGTCTCTCTTGACATTAATTCCTGGAAGATCTCTTGGCAGATCCCTAATCTTTTACACGAAAGAGCGAGAACTATCGTAACTGGGTGGAAATGTTTCCACGATCCCCAATTGCTAAAAAGATAATATTACACATCTAATGTTTGCAGATGGCCTTATTATCTGCTTGAAAGCTAATTCAGGCTCAGCTACAAAAGTTCTTGGCATTCTAAACTCATTTACTTCTATCTCTAGATTAAGAACTAATGTTTCCAAAAGTTCAGTGTTCTTATCAGGGTCTACTGATCAAGCAGATATATATATATATATATATATTCTATAAGTGATATATTTGGCTTTAAAAGGGAGAGTTTGCCTGTAAGGTACCTGGGTCTTCCTTTACTTGCTTGTAAACTCAGTGAAAAGGAATATAGGCCTTTGGTTGAGAAAATTCAGAAGAAAACAAACTGGAAAAGAAAGCTACTTTCTTATGGGGGAAGATTAGAATTAATCAAAAGTGTTCTTAGTTCTTACTCAATGTTTTGGGCTGGCTGTTTTGACTTCCCTAAATCAGTTATAAACAAAATTAAGCAGTTGTTTAGGGTGTTTTTATGGAGTGGGACTTAAACTACCAAGTGTTTGTCTGCAATAGCATGAAGTGATTCAAAGATGCTTTTATCAGGTATTGGCTTGGGAACAATGTGTATCACATTCACTATCAAGCCATACAAATAAGTATAGAACATGGATGTTATCAGGTTAACATAGTCATTCAATGCAGTTGGTTCAAGGCCATCTATTTCACAAAAATGAGTCAGGAACAACCAAGAAGAGAGAATAACTACAATTATTAAGATTGTATTTTCTGCAATTGCATCGTGTTTTCCTGATAGTAAGACTTATGATTTATGAAGAATAATTCTCTCTGTAAACCTTGTTGTGCATGTAGGCGAATTCTGCGTCCGGGATAGCAGTGAATAACGAATGTAAGCTGAAGTTTTTGGAAATAAAGGCGAAGAAGAACTATCGGTTCATTGTGTTCAGGATTGAGGAAAAGATACAGCAGGTAATGGTGGAAAGGTTGGGAAAACCTGATGAAAATTATGAGGATTTCTCTGCATGCTTACCTCCCAATGAATGCCATTATGCTGTCTTTGATCTTGATTTCACCACTGAGGAGAACTGCCAGAAAAGCAAGATTTTCATCATTGCATGGTAAGCAATAATTTGATTCTAAAATCACTTCACAGGGCATGTCCGTATATTGCATCTCGTATTTTAACGGCAATGAAATACATAGGTATAACTACTACAATGTGATGGACATATGTTTTCGAATGCAGGTCTCCTGAAAATTCAAGGGTGAGGAGTAAGATGTTGTATGCAAGCTCCAAGGACAGATTCAAGAGAGAGTTGGACGGGATTCAAGTCGAATTGCAGGCAACTGATTCGAATGAGATGAGCTTTGACATCGTAATAGGGCGAGCCCTTTAAGAAAAACCACCACCTTCAACCTATTATCCATCTTTCAGGACTCTTTTTTTCTCTACGTTAATTCCATTTGCGCAAACCATTTGATTTGAGAAATGTGATAATATGTGCTTTAGTCATATTGATGTTTTTTTATTGCATTTAGGTGTTGCTGATCAGTTTCTAATAGTAGGGACCTTTGTATGAGGCATTCTTTTGTTGTGTTTTCCATCTTGAAGATAAACTTTAAATCTGACGGTGACTCCGATGCATCCATGAACGTGAAGATAGAGTTACAAATGGATATGATGGAGAGCAACTCTTTGGTTTCTGATTCGAAAGAAGTTTGGTTCGAAGGGATGTTGTTGGAGCTAATGTTGTCATTGGAAATGCTAGTTTTGGAATCTAAATTAAATAGATATTGAAGAGTGATAGATTTCTTCTTTGATGAGGTTTTTGGGACGTTTCTTTGAGCTCCCATTTCTATCATGTGCTTCTCTACTCTCTCTGGAAATTATTGTTTGTGGTGATTGCTTTGGAGTACTCTTTCTCTTGTTCTTCTCTCATTCTCTTTTTTTTTTTGGAGTTGGATGCTAGTTTTGATCACCGAAGATCTCTTGGAAGATCCCTAATCTTTTTTGCACGTAAGAGCGAGAACTATCGTAACTGGGTTGAGTGCAGAACTCGTTGTTTCGATAAAAGCCCTTACTTCTACTACAACTACTACTACTACTATGGGTAATGTTTTTAATCCAATGTTAACCAACAATTACGGGCTACCTTCTCAATTAAGCCTCCCTAAACAATCACAAAACCTAATAAACATGCAAAACCCAACTCTCACATTTCATTCTCTTCTAGTACTGATCTCGGAGGCCTACGGAACATAGTAACTTCTGATTCTAGGAGAATCAGCAATTGGGGAGAAGCCCTAAGCTACAATAATCCACAATATGATTGAAAAACTTTTAGTTAGAAGAGAAACACGAAGAACACCAATTGGTTTGGAAAATATAGAATTCGATTACTAAAACGCAGTAATTACAAAGAGAATCTCTCAAACCCTAGGCTTCTCTCAGAACTCTTTTCAGATCTAAGATAAAAAACTTAACCTAGAAAATAACTTCCCTTTATATAGGGGGAACTCAAAATTACAAATCGAACGCATCTCGAGGCAAAAACACGCCTCATAAATAAAACTACCGCCAGAGTCGTTCGAACGAACTAGGGAGTCGTTTGAATGACTTTACGACTAATTGGTATAAACCCTAGAAAAGTTGTCTGGTCCTGTAATATATCCGGATGTAACAAAAGGCTGTCTCTGCATATAAACCAACATAGCATAAATAGTTCGTAATGGGGGTCGAGATAACCTATTAACAAATTTGTTGTTCACTCCCTTCTTATACTGTATAATCAAGGGCAATTGTTGGAGATAAAATCTCCCTTTCATCTGGCGAGCTTGCTGTAGCTTGGAATGTGTAGTAAAAAACTGGAATGGTTTGTGATCAGTATGTACCACAACCTCCTTTTGCAACTTCCCCATATCAGTTTGTTGCTTAAAAAATGTTGTCATTGGAGACAACACTCGAGCCGACGTGCCCTCCTGAACCGGTCGCACCAATAACATAAACTTGCCGCTCGCATTAACCAACCGCTTCACCTGAGTCGTCGTTACCAAATTTGACGTAGTGACATGCTCATCACAAGCATTGATATGGAACTCTTTTCCCTCCTTCACAAGACGATACTTGCGAACTCTACGGTAATGAATCACATCTCGGTCCCAAAGATAAGGGCTACCCAAGATGACCTAACACACATCCAAATGAACCACCTCACACGTCACCTCGTCAATAAACTTCTCAGAAATTGTATACTTAAAAGTACACTGCTTCGTGATCATCACATCCATATCTTTCTGAATCCACCCCAAACCATACAGCTTAGGATGAGATGTAGTCGTCAAACCTATCTTCTTTACCAACATTTTAAAAATTAAATTTTTTTGACTACCCAGATCCATAATGGTCTTGACTAAACTCTTCTTTACCTGAATACTGACATGAAAAAGCTTTTCCCGACTCTCCTCCTCGCTAACCAAACTTCGCTAAAACATAAGTGCAAGCTTAGGATTCGGTTTATCTAAATCCTGAAGGTCAACAACCTCTGCGACCAGTGTATATTTCTCTTTATTGCGCTTCTCCTCCTTCGGCCTAAGCTCCGGGTGAAGTTTCCAACAATAATCGGAAAGATGCCCACTCTCCTTACAATGATTGTAATGAAATTCCTTGGATGAAGACCCTTCTCCTTTGGCCTCTCCCTTATGCTCATTTTTCTAACTAGACTTGTACCCCGACTTGATCTTGTCATCTTCTTTGTCACTCTTCAAGTACTTGCCTTTAATGGCAATTGCCTTAACAGTAACGTCTTCTATATTTGCCACATTGAAGAGCTTTAATTCTCTTCGAATGGACTCCGACAAACCCCCCGTATTCTTCATGAACACATCGTACTCCTCCACATCAATATCCAAAACCAATGCTTGGTTATGAAACTTCGTAGTAAATTATTGCATGGATTGCCCAAAACTTTGGTGCAAGTTGTGCCATTTGTACCATCGTTCCTGTTCATACCAAATTGGATAAAATTGCTTCCTCACCAAAACCTTGAATTTCTTCAAACTCAGACTTCCGACATCATGTCATTTCCGATAGGATCTCCACCACGTGAGTGAGTGACTTGTGAATTTCAAAGTTGATAAGCAAATCTTCTGAGCGTTGGAATATTCATCAATTGAAAAATAGGTCTTCAACCTATCTAACCAATTATCTAATTTCTCAGCATCGACAGAACCATCGAAAACTGGAATCTTAATCTTAAAACCAAGACGAAGATTACGCATAGGATTCAGTGACTTACCAAAACTTGGGCGCTCCTTGACGGAATCGGCATCACTAGAATCATCGAATACCGGAACGTCCTTGTCCTCATCCACCTCCATAACCCCTTTCATGTTCGAACGGCCTTGCCATTCTACTGAAGTAGAAGCCTTAGCAAGGTTCGTGAGATGTAACTGCTCCACTAACTCCCCTACAGTAGAAGTTAGGGCGGAAACTGTCGTTTTCAAAATAGTGAGTCTTTCGTTGGGATCGCCCATCTTCAAATCGTCCTTCTTCTTTGAATTAGGTTTGTGATGGATCTTCAACGGACTCACTAGCTTCTCCTTCGTTTGCTTGAGACGATCACGTGTAGAGACCATAAACCACAATCAACCCGCCGAGAATTGAAAACTGGAAAACTGATACCACTTAATCCACAATACGATTGAGAAACTTTTAGTTAGTAGAGAAACACGAAGAACACCAATTGGTTTGGAAAAATAGAGAATTCGATTACTAAAACGCAGTAATTACAAAGAAAATCTCTTAAACCCTAGGCTTCTCTAAGAAATTTTTTCAGATCTAACATAAAAAACTTGACCTAGAAAATAACCTAAGTTCCCTTTATGTAAAGGGAACTCGATTTTACAAATCGAACGCATCTCGAGGCTAAAGCACGCCTCATAAATAAAACCACCGCCAGAGTCGTTCGAACGAACTAGGGAGTTGTTCGAACAACTTTACGACTAATTGGTCTAAACCCTAGAAATGTTGCATGGTCGTTCGAACAAAATATGGCTCTGGGCCAAAATTCCAGTGGCATGTTCGAGTCGTTCGAACGACTTTACCAAATTTGGGTCTTCGACTAGATCCTCCTGGATCAAACAACCATTTACTATAAAATCTAAATTTTGTTCTGAATGTAGCTATTGTTTCCAATTCAGAAGTTATTGTAAATTTACAATGACCATTTACATACTTGGTATAAGACGAGGATTGCGTTAAGCTTGTCGAACTATGAGTAGACTATAGCTATAGTTGCGCTCAAAAAATAGCATACGAAGTCGCTAAATAAGGATAAACTCCTAAGCAGCCTACGAAGCATACGAAGTCTCTAGTCCGCTGCCTAAGCAGCTTACGAAGCGCATACGAAGTTACTAGTAAAAAGAAAGGCAAGCATCTGTACCACTCAAAGAAGGGAAAGCGCACTCGAACTACTCAAACCGATGGACCTCAGTTGTAGATGTCATTGGAAGACTTGCGTACGGCGAGACACCGGACAAAGGGAAGTAAAAAAGAGAAGGAGAAAAACAGATTGATAATGATTCAGAACTTGAGCTTTGATAAGCTATGCACCTGTCTTCTAGTGTTGAACACATGAAAATATTTTGAGTTGTTATATCCTCCCTCTTAAAGTTGTATTTGAAAATTCTAATTTGTGCCTGCATGATCTTTAATTTTAGACTTAGCTAAAGAACATATTCCTCCTTCCAATCAAAGCCACTTAATCTTCTTGAGCGTATATAACTTAACATAACTGAACTTCCTAAGCTTTGAGTTTACACAATAGAACAAAACTTAACATACACGCGAAACTAAAAGAATTCCATAACTCTTCAGTTGATATACAAAGCTTTATTCAGCATTATACTTGAACCCCAAACCATATATAACATTATATTCAAATCCCAGTACTTGGAAAAATTTGGATCACTATAAGCATTCTCAGATGAAGCTTGCCAACAAAAGTGCCCACTTTTTAAGTAGAACATCATCTTTAGGTATTCAGTAATGTTGTACACTTTAAGCTCCATCAATGATAAAACTATCTACCTACTCCAACTAATAAGCTAAGCTAAATTATTTAAAAATGCAATTTTTAAGCTGCATTGCAACCAAACAGGGCCTAACAAAGACAAATTCAGAAATCAAGAAGAACAGAGAATGTCCTCACAATAGTTTGACAATTGAGTACCTTGCTTAGAATCAGAATCAGTTGAGTGAAGCAATCGTCAATGCGAAGCGTGATTCACAGCAGCACAACTTCACACTAAAGCAGGACTTCACAACAGTAGGACTTCACAGTAGCAGCGAAGAGTGAATCAAAAAAGAGATTCAAAATTAGTTTGTTAGAAAGAGAGGGAGAGAAGATGTGAGAGACAAAGAAGATAACCCCACTTAAAGCAAACATTTTACCACTTAAAACAAAGAAGACTTCACAGAGTTTAAAACAATGGTTTTTGCGTATTAAAGTTCAAACCTTGGTGCTTGAAGCTTCTGCAGTTCCTTTGCTCTCACTCTCTCTTTCGAAAAGCTAGGCCTTAGAGGAGCTAAAAAAAACCGATGTGAGATATGTTCTTAGATGCTTAGAGAGAGTGAGAGAGAGAAAGTACCTTGTGGGAGACGAAGAGTTGGGAGAGATGAAGAGTAGAAGAGATGAAGTTACAGATGAGAGTTAAAACCAATAAGTTTTTAAGTTCAAACCAACCTTACCTTTTAGGTGTTTTGTCGAAACTACCCTAAGTTGAACAAATCTCGTCCGTCGATCTCGTTCTTTCCCATAAATCTTATCCCCTCTTTATCTTTAAGATAATGGCAAACTTGTCTATTTGAAAAACACCATTGTGTACTGTAATATAGATTAGGTAATGTGCCCGTACTATGCACAGTTGTATAACTTCATATTTTTACATAACATATTTTTTTTCAGTGTATCGCATTTAATCAAATTTATAATAAATGTTTGTCAAGAATATAGTGCATGAGACACATTCTCAGGTAAATGGGGTACATCAAAATCGATTCATTGTGAAGGAGAAAGCAATCTCCAACTCATTCAAGGATTAAATAAAAACATTAAAGAGAAAAACTATATTTGGCCGACAATGAAGGATGCAAGTCAAAACTTGCAAATGAACTCATCTCCCACTCTTTCATTTTAGCAATTATTCCTCCATAACACCTATCAGGTACTTCATAGATTTTGCTAATCCAGTCTTACATGATTCATACATAGATTGATTTTGGTTTTGCAAGGTAGACTATGATTAATAACATGAACTTCAAAAGGGTGAACTTGGTCAAAATTAATTCAGTAAGCATCAAGATTCAAGAAGGCACGAAGCAAAACCAAGCTACAGCTGCAATTATTATATCTCTGAAATAGCTAGATTGCATGCATCAAATAAGCTAAGATTTTCTTAACCATATGATAATTAGTGCCCTGAAAAAACCAACACTAAGCTAAGCCAATGCTCTATCTACACTCCATCTCCAACTTATTTTTGAACTTGGATCCAAAACTTCATAATTTCCACCAAGAGGTGAATTTTCTTGTTCCACAACACATGCATAACAAACCTATAGTTTCAACTATTTGGAGGAGAAGAGCTCAGCAAATTGATGGGTTCTAATATCGGTGGAAATGCGAATGTACTTCCTCTTTGTTAATTTGTGAGCTCTCAAATGAAAAAATTGTCGAGCGGATATATTATCGACATGCACAATGCTGCCCTTTCATTAGATTGCATTTATCTAGATCTCCAAATGACAGAAAAGATTGTCAAGGATAAAATGGGCATATCGTAACACTGGAAAAAAAATACGACGATAGTCTTTATCTAGAAAATCAATCAAGCCACCTGAATTGCAACAAAATATAACACATAAAGAATGGAAATCACAAATGTGTAAGAGTACTTATACCTTAAAGGAGTGTTAGGGAAAAGTCAATTGTAACTATTTGTGAAGTTATGACAAAAAATCTAAGAAAATGCAATTTGGAGCATGTTGGCAAATGCCCAACATGAGGCAGGCATGGTGGACAATGCTATCAAATCATTCATGCGATTGAAGCCTGCATGAGTAGAAGTTAAGAGAATGGAACCTAAGAAGGTAACACAGATTATTTACTGTAAAGTATTTTGACGAACAGTTTAGTGATAAAATCATTTATTTGAGGAATGTTAATGCAATCTTCTGACTTTGGCTAATATGTCATAAAACTCTGGCTAACATCTTCATATGGTCGTTTCTGCGCTAAAATTGCCATGGGACATGAGTGCCACTTGGTGTACTATATATAATTGCCATCGTCATATGGTTGTTTCTAACTTTGGCTAATATATGTCGTCATTAGGTTTTAAAAAAATAGCCACATACAAATGAATGATACATATATGTCAAATTCACAACTGAGTAACAATAGGACATTTAGTTATATCTTTTGATGAGGGGGAACTGAATAGCTAACCCACGGGAAAGGGAAGCTAGATAGCTACCTCGCTTCCTCTTGACTCTCACAATGTGAGTTTCCCTTTTTTATATCAATCTCATTGAACTTGGAAGATCATCACTCATTACAAGTTACAAATGGAAAATTTTGTAGCATATTTTCTCTTCATTGTATTATAAAGGGGATTTAAGCAAAGAAAGTTTAGATTGAGATTTTCCAATCAGGAATGTATTCTTCATATACATAAAATAAATAAAATAAAGGGGGCTATCGCCCACAACCCCACTCTCCTGCTGTTGTTTTGCCTACCCTGACTAAAATTCTTGGGCGTCAGTGGCCTTATTAGTATCACAGTCAGCATCTGTTGTGTTCTCAGAGTTGTCTTCAGTACCGTAAGGTTGGGCTGGTTGCCCACCATTACTGTCAGTATCCATGTGCCTTCCCTGCATTCTTCTTGTCTTGTGTCTCTTCCATGACTCGATCTTGGAAAACCATCTTAAACTCCTTCTCTACAGCCTTTTGTACATCAACTGGTACCATTCCACCAAAAACAAACTCTGCCACTAGAATATGTGTTTCTTTATCTTTCTTGTTTAGTATCTTAACCTGTAGACAATATCTAAAGTGTTTACTCCTGGACAACACTTGGTTTTGCATAACTAAGCTGAAAATGGGAAGTAACATTCAAAGCAAATTTTGTGGATGCACTTACAATTGCCGAAACAACAGAGACATGGAAATTAAGTCAAACTTTCACTCTCACTTTTGAGCATTTATCTATTGAAGATTGAAATGAACCAACCTTTCAGAAAATGTCAAAAAGATGAGTATTAAGAAAGTAAACCTTCCAAGTCACAACGCGGAATATGATAGACAAAAATGTGAGATTTTATTGCAAACTATTGGGTGAAACTGATTACCATGTATCAACTAATTATTGCAGATGTAATATGAGCAAGGGAAACCATTCTAAGATCAGAATTTTCTTAGTGATGAACCACAAAAGAAAATTTCTTGATCTTCACTAAAAAAAACCATAACTAAAACATATTACTGGGTCACAAACAGGTCCATAGATACTTAATAAATAAAATTAAACTAACATCAGTTAGAGCAAGTGTCCAAATTGAAGAAAATTAAATAATAAGCTTTTTTGAAATAAAGCTGAAGTATAACGGCAACGGCAGGGATCTTATTGCCTAATAAAAATACTATCAAGTGATAATTTTAAGCAAGTTTATCTTGGTCCTAAACTCTTTAGCACAACTCCTCTCAAACTTAAAATATTGCTCCTTTCATACCTCGAACTTTGGTTGAACTTGCGAAAAACTTTGCTCATCTTGAGCACCATTGCTGCCCTAAAAAGTAAATAAATATTCCTTACATAAAAATAAATATATAATCTGATGATAGTATCACCCCATGTTGTTGTAACTAAAGCAAGAGAATCATGCAATATGAAGGCATATGTAAGAAATGAGTATGGGAAAGATGAAGACGCTAAAAATAGACATCACATTATTGATGAGATTTCAGTTGAAAATGAGGTATTGATATTTCTCTATAACATTAAGATTCTTATAAAATTTTATTACCCTAAAATTCAATACCTAAGAAACTAAACGATAATTGTGTATGTGAGAGCATAGTGAGAAAAATAAATATAAAGAATAACTTATCTTTCTTTGAATAACTTACCTTTTTGTATATATATTATAAACATTCTAATCATTCTCGAGTCCTAGGAGCTTCTTCCCCATTAGTGGCTTGAGTTTTTGAGTTTTCCTCCGGTGATCAAGGTCATTTGCAACAATGTTGCCCCCCCTACAATTGTTATGCACACTGATGAAGGTTACTATCATAATGTCCCTTCATGTCGTAATATATCTACAATGAGAAACATTGCACCTCTTAAACCAATCAAGAATAATATTTGACAAACATTTCCACTTGTAAAATAAACCAATTGTGCCTCAAATCATACCTGGGTTTCCAAGTAAAGCCCTCAGTTTTAAGCTAGATAGAGTAACAAATTTGTGGTCTAAGTCACTTCACCACTTTGCAAAGTCTCACTTCGGACGTAACACATATAAGAAATTTCACTGTAATAAAATAATCTTCTATTCGTGGCTATATTGTTCAGTCCCAAATTATTGCCTATATAGTTTTAGTACCAAATCTGACATATTGAAGACTCTAGTAAGCAAATTTATACTATTTCTTCTATATTTGTTTGGACATATAATGCAAAATTGCATTATGAAATATCTTTTTCTTATGAGCCACTTTCCCCATCATCATCTCTTTATGAGCATACGCCTTCTTCTCCTTCGACTACCTACTTTCCTCAACCTCTGGTATTTCCATATGAATCTTTCCCAACCATTGTTATGAATTATGCCAACCCATCCAAATATCTTTATGTTGAATCTCAACTAAAAAATTCCCAATGCTTGTCACAGAGAAAAATCACAGAAAAGATGAATTAGGCTCAAAATATAAAATTGAGTTTATTAGTAATAAAAACAAAACTGGGTTGTATAGATGGGACGCAGAAAGTAAGATATTATAGTTAACGTACTAGGCAGGATAGATTCAATGAAAGAAATTGCAAAGTTTGGTTGAACGTAAGTAAACCAATAAACCTTTGGGTCACATAGTTGCTTTTAGCTCAAATGATTTTTCGAGTGCCAGTGCTCGCTCTCTTCATACCTCAGTGATAAAACTG
Source organism: Kingdonia uniflora (assembly GCA_014058105.1). NCBI lineage: Eukaryota > Viridiplantae > Streptophyta > Magnoliopsida > Ranunculales > Circaeasteraceae > Kingdonia > Kingdonia uniflora. The sequence goes on along the minus strand of JACGCM010002399.1, from coordinate 1,302,070 downwards.
TGGACAAACCCATACGCAATGCTAGCGACTACAACCAAAACATGGGCGAAATTGAAACATATAAGATCGAACCCTCATTACTAAAATTCTAAGTTGAATGAAATCGTCCCATAATAGTTAAGATAGAGAGAGAGGTTTTTTAAGGGTCGGGGTTGGAAAGGAATCCAAAAATAAACAATTCAATATGAGCACACTTGAATCTGAGCTTTAATCCTTTGAATCAAAACTTGCGGACTTTAAATTAAAAGAACTTAAACCCGAAATTAAAACCCTTACCTTCAACCTGAACCTTCGAAACCCTTCAAAACCTTTCTAACTTTCGAAGCTTAGAGCGAGAGAAATTGCAAGGGTCAAAACTGAGAAAGAGAGAGAGAAATCGCAGGGTGTTTTCTCAAGGTGGAAAACATAAGATTTTGTTTTGTTTGGTTTTTGAAGGGGTGAAGTTTGTAGTCGGGGGAGAAGTAGAAATTTTTTTTGTCGGGTTTGTTGCTTTTAGGTTTTATCCTTAAGACTTGAACTACCAAAACTGTCCTTACATGTTTGATTCTCGAGGCACTAAGAGCCCATCGTGGCCTCTCTTTGTATCTTTGTAGTAGTGTTCTTTCAAAGTTTGTATGCACTTCTTCGTCAATCAAGTACATTAATTTTTCTTCATCCATTGTATAATGGGGTATGATATCAAAGCTCTATGTATAATATATCAATATAAGATAAAGAGATTGTTTGCATTTTTAAGAGGATGAAGTTGAATACTTATTCTAAATTCTAGGCGTTATAACCAATGTTGAATGCTAAACAATGAATCTAAAAACCTAATAGATAATATAAAGTCAAAACTATAACTCTCTACCAAGCGCCATTACTTGAGATAAATTCCATTCCCCAAGCGCTCTACCATGTGAGCTAAAGATCCATAACATTGTTTTGATAACAAATAAAACTAAAGATCCAATATGCAAAAAACTAAAAAGTATGACTATCTTCCATCGGGGCCCTCGAAATAATCAAAATCATCACAACGACTATTAACCAATGAAAGATAAAACTTCCTTAAGAACATAGTTGAAGTTGGGAAATAGAATATGAAAATGAAAAAGCTAGAAATTATAAAGAGTTGGGACTCGTTGATGTGATTCATAATCATAGAATTCAATTCCTAAGAAATTAAAACACATGGTGTAGTAGAATATAGTTACTAATAGGAAGAAAAACATACCATTCAAGGAATCCGATTTCTTATCACTTGATTTTGTAGAAGCTATGGAAAAACCAGAGGTGGATAATACCTAAAATAGCAATTCAAAGTAACATATTAATGCTTAAGGCTATGATAAATAAGAACTTAAACTCCATTGAAAATATTTAACCCACACCATGCTTAAGAAAGTCCACAAATTTACTTATATGGAGATGCTAATGCTTACATATAGTATAAGTGTCCCATAATAGATAGAAGAAAAAAAAGCTAAGATCTTGATACGAAGTTCCAATCTTTGGTTTAAGAAACTTCATAAAGACAGAGCAATGGAAAATTGAGTATTTTTTTACCAAAGTATGAGCGAAAACCCATAAGTTTTGCAAACCTCATTTACGAACTTAATGAAATTGCCCGCAACAAAACATCCAGTATTCTTCAAATGCTACAGTAATACATTAAGTAAAATTCCCATTTCCATTTATAAAAAAGCAATAAAAAAAACTTATATTTGTATTAAAAACTACAGGATATACTTTAAGCGCAAAGTTGGTTATACGGGTGGTGGCGAAACCACGTTAGGCCCGTACTACTTATAGAAAGTGATATATGTATGGTTAGCTACTATTTATATCATATAAAGGTAAAATAGGTTAGGTACTAAGACAAAGTTTTAAATAAAAAAGGTAAATAATAAATAAGTCTTGATGAAATTCTTACAAAAACAAAGGCTTCTTTTTAGGGACCTAACCTTACCCATTGCAAGTAAATATAACGCCAAATAGAAAAAGTAACAAAAAAGTGTGCCTCATATTTGATTTGTATTGGCAAAAACAACCTTAATAGAGTTCATTCGAAAGTAGACAAAGGTTTCGAAACAACTTTCTTAACTAAAGGTAAAGACTAGAAAAAGTTAAATAAAATAAAAATAATAAAGTGTGCCTCATATTTGATTTGTATTGGCAAAAACAACCTTAATAGAGTTCATTCGAAAGTAGACAAAGGTTTCGAAACAACTTTCTTAACTAAAGGTAAAGGATGGAAAAAGTAAAAAAATAAATAAATAAAATAAAGTGTGCCTCATATTTGATTTGTATTGGCAAAAACAACCTTAATAGAGTTCATTCGAAAGTAGACAAAAGTTTTGAAGAAACTTTCTTAACTAAAGGTAAAGGCGGAAACCAAATAGGATCTTGCAATCTCATGTTCTTCTCTATCCACTTCTCAAGTTAAAGAATAATATTCTTCTTGAAAGAGAGAAATGATTGTTAGGCTTACAATGTTTGATAAAAGGTCCAATACTTAAGGATACAAACTAACTTCTATATATTCAAGAGCATGCGAAGTATAACCTGTAGTTGGGCTTTTCTACCCGATGATATGGGATTTTATTTATATATGTATCACATCATGAATGGTATGCACCAGCAACGGGTTCAAGAAGAAACTTATGCATATGCGAGAATGAAGCATTCTTTTGCAAACATTTACTTGATACTCTTTTGATGCATTCGAGTCCAACTAATGGGTGGATTGAAATGGACAAAGCTCGAGGGAGTATTATATAATAAGTCAGGCTATTATTAATGAAGTATACATATCTTTTAGAATCAAGAGGTGTAATGTAGAATTTGTAAACTCTTCAAAAGAATCAGTCTTAAGATCTCATTTAGTTCTGAGATCACAATCAGCCTAACTTAACAACGATATTATACTCCCACAAAGTTACAAACACCATTGAAACAAATGGTGTTAGAAGCCAAAAACTGGAATTGATCCAAGAGAGTATACAAAGAACGAACAGACAGTAGTAGATTCAGTACTCGAGTTCAAAAAAGTAGTAATCTCTATACTAATCGCAATAAAAAAAAGGAGATAACAAACAACTATTACAATCACAAAACAAATTACACAAAGATCTACTTGAACTTGAAGAAAGAGATAGAGAGTGAGAGATTCACCATGAAAGCAATGACCAGTGAGTACTATCTCCACTTGAATTCTAATCGCCACCCCCAAAACGACCAGCATTCCCCATTACCATCATCGAAAACCGACAAAACCCTAGAACAATCAATCCCCAATTTTTTGAATCTAATTTTAGAACGACCGAAATCCTTGAAACTCATTTTAAAACCAAAATTCAAAGTGCATATGTGATAATTCCATGAAGAACATAACAACACTTCTACTTTGTGGATTACCAAAAGGGAGTTTGGATTTGAAAGAGTGAGAGAGCTCGCAGAAAATTATTGTACTGGGTTTTTTCGAAGGTTAGAGAGAAACAAAGACCTGCGCTGGGAGAGAGAGATAGATTGTATTGGTGATTTTTTGTTTTTTTAGAGGAGAACGCAGGGTTTGTTTTTTCTTTTCTTTTTTGAAGAGAGGTGAAGTTTGTACTTGGGAGGAGAAGTTTAGTTTGTTTTTTTTTCGGACTTGGTGCTTTTGGTTTTTTTCCCTTAAAACTTTAATTTCCAAAACAGTCCCTCCATATGTGAATCTCAAGGCGTTCAGAGCGCATCTCGACCCCACTTTGTCTTTAGACATAAGACAGACTTGTCCAAAGTGGAAAAAACACCGTCATGTTTTAATAGAGAAATATAGATAGTACTACCTGTGGCTCGCCATGATGAATACGTTGACGCGCCTTCGGCACTATAAAAAATTTACATTTACTCGCCTTCGGCGCTATAACTAATATATATTATTTATTACACACCTCCAAATTAAACCCCCCACAATTAACATGTCTAAATACCTTTGGCCAGTATCCGTTTTTCCTTTCTTTACCTATATTTATGTTATTGCTAAATTTATTACATCTTCGACCTCATCGCTATTTAGATAATTTCCCATCCTTTTAATAGTAAAATATTTTCTATTTTTATGCCATTTTTCAAATCATATTTTCTTTAGTGTATCCGGCCCTAGCTTCAAGTATTGGACCTTGAAGTTCTCCATCAAACCATCTCTAGTACACAAAAATAGTACTAAAAAACCTGTTAACACCATCTAACGAACAGTCCAACCCGTCTGTATAAGCCTCTGTTACTGTCTCCAATTCCTTAAAGACACTTTTCAATTTCACCCCCGCGACGTCACCTTCCTTCACTTCACACACTTTCGTCACACGTCTCAACTTTATCCAAATCGCTAATAAACTGTTTCTTTTCCCCGCCAAACAGGTCCTTCGTAACGACCGATTCGAGCGAGTTGAACGACTCACCCCATGCAAACTCGATCAAAACTCGGACTCGAACTAGAACTCGGCCACTCGACCCTGTCAAAACTGCCACCATAACATCCGTAACAAAGACAGTCACCGCTTCAACAACGTACACCGTACGATGCACCTGTCTCTCAACCATCATGATCTTGCCACGTGGCGGATCCCCAAGTTTCACCGTGAGATCCCGAATCAAAATCGCCAAGTTTTTCAAACTCCTCTTCAGAATTGTCACCTCGTACAAACACTTCTTCCAATCATAAAACAAAATTCTCACTTTGGTGACATTCTCGTTTGCCGATATCTCGTCAGTACCGAGACGATGGAGGACAAAATTGATCAAAAGCTGACCTTCTTGTAATCGTATGAGGAGATTGATGTTTTAACCTCTCTTTAGAGGTTTAACATTCTCCTTGAAGAGTTCCCATTCGTTTTTGTTTTCAAATCTTTCAAGGATCCAACAATGGCATCATCGACATCGTATTCGTCTCTACATTTGTTGCCAATTTCTCTTCTTTTGAATGTTACTGTTGAAGAGAGAGAGAGAGGAACATGATAATGAGAAAAGGAGAATCCATTACCAAGGCATAAACTATAAGAGACAGTATGATGCCAATATAATTTCTCATGGAATATACTGTACAACAAATAACCCCATGCAACCTATGAATTTGAACCTAATGAAATGGGTATGACTATGAGTATGTTGATGTATCAAACCACTCAAATTTTATATCACGTAATTTAAATTTTGTTTTGCATTCCTCTCTTAATTGCTACATCCAAACCCGCATTTAAGCGATATTCTTCATTTGTAACCATACAAAGTTCTTACTTGTTCGAGATCTCAACATGAATCTCACTCACACATACACAACAAATGCTCCTAATCACTAACTAATAACTCAATCACGCAAACCTTCTCGATTACAATCCAAACCCAGATCTCGTAAATTTAAATATTGGAGTCACAATTTAGATCCAAAAACTACATGATCACTCTCATATACAAACCAACTTAACAAAGATCACCGATCAAATTCCAAATGCATAAATCAACTAATTGTAGATGAACTTACTAAACTATACCTATCACAGCGTTGTAATATATCGAAAGGGACCTACTACCCACTTTGGAGTAACCCCAGTTCCATTCTTGAAAGCCCAAGAAATGGTCTTATAGGTCCTCTCTTCTTCCTTGATTTCCTTAAATTTTGTTTTGTCCTTTGAGATAATACAGTTAAGCACTGTCATACAATTTTTGATAATGCAGGCCTCAGGAGTTGTGCTTTTAGTGCTCTGATCAGATTTTAAGTCTTCAGTGCTCGTATCTGAATTTAAGTCTTCACTGCTTTTCCTTAAGAAATTCAAAAAAATGTGAACTCCATTAAGTTCTATAATCTGATAGGCAGCATTCCTATGCATAGATAACATACGAAGGATCGCCCACAATTCATATGCATACAATCCATCAGAAATCTTCTTCAGAATCACTCTTACTGCCCCATCTTTGATCGCCTTCAGTCGATTCTTTTTTATAACACACTGGTTAAACACAGCTTTAACGGCAGTTATCCTTGCTTCAGGATAATTGTTGTATCCTTTTTCTACCACATGTAGAAGGGATTTGAGTTCCTCAGAGTCCGCAATAATGACCCTGTCGGGGGTATATATAGATAACTTCAAAATGATAGCGGCAACAGTAAACTGGGTATTAGCATTTCCCGTACTCAAAGCCTCAATAACAGGAATGACAGCATCGGGATTTTTTGCAAATGTAATAATATTATCTTCGTGATGCAGTATGTTGAACACTATGGCAATCAGGTCTTCTTGGAGATCTTGAATGGTATCATTGTAATCCGTCACTATCAGTGGACTTAGCAAGAGAGATATGGTGTGATCCTTCTTGACAAAATAAGCGCGATATTGTAAGTGGTTCGGGCCGCCTAGGGTCAGTTTCTGCAATGTCTCTGCGGCTTGCTCTTGGTCATAAATTTAAAATTTTCTACTATGGAGCTTGGTCAATAGATCATCAAAGTCCTTCCTCTCACTTCTTAAAAGAGTGTGGGCAGGGTTATGTTGGACAATCCCATGTTTCTTTCAGCATTGCGAGATTGAGTCTTTGACAAATTTATTTCTGCTGAGAACTGGAGAAAGGCCGAGAGGTAGCTTTGTTATAGGGCATCTATGATTGTTCCTGTCTAGGTGTATTTTAATATTTCCGCTCGAATGTCTGTGCATCAAAAAATCAAACGGTGTATCTTTATTCTATGTAGATAATGAAACGTAGTAATGTTTGAGATTGCCCACGATAAACCCCACAGACTATGAAATGAAAAACAAAAATTTCACGCACGATAAAAGAAATTGTTGCAGTACTAACATAAAACCGAAAGAAAATCACAGTATCCTAGCATCAAAATATGTAAAATTACGATAAAACAAAAAAAATTGCTCAAGAAAGCTAAAAAAATGTACAGTGATGATCCTCAAGAGTACTGAATGTCTAATATAAAAAACCAAGAGACATAAATTCTTGCAGCAGTACTAAGATCCAGTACCAAGAAACCTAAGAAGAACATTTTTATTTTTTTTGAAAACACGGTCCAAGAATTTGTAACCAAGAAAGTAGTAATATCATCAAATTGTAAGAAACATTAAAAATGAAAGAACCCCCACACACAAATCAAAGTACTTATACACATTCAATCATTCATAACTAAGAATCTCAAAATGTACAAAAACAAAACTGAGAAATCAAGAGAGAGAATGACATACCACCCCAGAAGTCAAGATAACTGGATCAACCATGATTTGGTTTGACAAAGGACAAATAAAAGTTTCTGGAGGACTATGATCGACGATTCCAGCGTTGAATTCCATAGTGTTTAATGAAGTTAAGATAACCTTAAGTCTTTCTTCCACCAAACCCCGCTCTTTCTTCAAGTCGGCCTTCAACATCCCCTTCTCCCACAGTGGCCCCTGCATGAACTTGACGATGTAGAGCTGTGAATTGGGGTTGCTTCTCACTAAGCCTTCCAATTCATTAAACAAACTTCGATCAGAGACAATATGGTCAGATCGACAAACCCCATTATTAGATTTCCATTTTGTATTAGCTTTGCTAATCAGAGAGCTTCTCCCAGTAGTAAAGTTTGAAGATTTATTGAGTTCAAATGAAGGAGGAGAAACTGAAACATCATAGAGTTGTACAGTTTGTTTGTATGAGTTTAAAGGTGAGGATAAAATAATACAATTAGCAAATGAAGACTTAAGTACCAAAAAGAGAGAGAGAGAGAGAGAGTACATTATGGGAGACGAAGAGTTGGGCGTGATAAAGTCCTTAACTACCAATAAGACTTAACTACCCTTAACCTTTTACGCATATTGTCCAAACTATCCCTAAGTATGAGAGTTGAACAAATCTCGTTCATCGATCTCGTTCTTTCCCATAAATCTCAGCCATTCTTTATCTTTGAGACAATGACAAACTTGTTTATTTGAATTGGAGACAATGAGAGACTTGTCTATTTGAAAAACACCATTGTGTAATGTAATATAAACTAGTTATGAACCCGTGCTATACATGGATGACTAATATCAAACTTAAAGAAATATATAAGTGAGGAAGAAACATCGAGAAAGAAAAAATATCCATTTATTTCAGGATAAAAGTAAAAACATCCCTTTCCCTCAAGAAAATAATAATAATATGTATAAAGGTGTCTACCCAACATATGAGCCCGTGCTACGCACGAATGTTCAAGTTAATATTGTTACCCATGCAACACCACGGATACCGCTTTGAAGTTTAATTGACGTGCCTAAGGCACTATCGAATATGACTTGAGTCGAATTGTCAGTAGTTACTAACAAAGAAAAAAAAATTAAATGTTTTTCGCTCAACACGACACAAATCTTAATCGGTATTCGAAATTCTGCATAAAATTTGGCATCATTTCCCCTATTTTATAGATCATAAACCACTTATAAATCATTTCAATAACTTGTATAACAATCAAAAGAAAAATGGGCAACACTTCCCCTATTTGATAGAGTATAAACCACATGTAAATCATTGAGAAACTTGTATAACAATTCAAAAAAATTGGGCAACATTTTTCCTATTTTATTGACAAAAAACCACATACAAAACATTCATAAACCTATGTAGCAATCATTAAACACATCTACACCCCAGCAACATGCACAAAATACTTATCCGCCCTATCTTAAGCTTTTCAAAACATTCAAAATACTTCAAAGCTGAAGAATGATCAAACATGTTTAGTTAATTACTACAATAAAAAAAATGTCTAAATTCAAATATTACAACTTCATAATACACTATAATTTGTTGTGATCATATTTACTCATGTAGCTCAAACGATAAGAAATTACTGTCTGTACACGTTTGCCCCTGCAAGTATAATAAACAAAATTATTAATTATCCCCGAATTCAATCTGAATCTATATAGTTAAGCGAAATAGTTGGATAAGTGTAAGAAAGTATTGTAATTATCCAGTATAGTTGGAGTATAAATGATAAGAATTCTTTTACTGGAAAAAAAATATATGATATGGATTGCAGGATATGGGATAAACTATATGTAAATTTTTAGCATACCTATAATAGTACTTCAAGATACACTATTTTGTTGTATAATTGGAAGCATTAGGGGGAAAAGTACACTCATTCTATTGAATTAATAAATTAACTATAAAACACATGTAAGAATTCAATGAGACAAAAGAGATACAATTTTTCCTCCTAATCCAAGATTCAAGTATAACTTTCTAGCATGTTAGTTACAAAATCAAATGTCAATATATCATTCAAAAAAACAATAACAATAATCTCTAATAAGACTATTTGTATCACATTCATCAAATTTTGCCTATGCCTCATCAGATGCTCAAGTTCCCAAGCAAACACAACAAAGTCCAAGAGCCAAGAATAAAAGACATTAAGAACCTTTAATAAGGACCTCAAAGCATAGGAAACCTATACAAAAACAATATAAGAATACGAAAAAGAGGCCAAATACATGAAAATAATCAAGATACCTCAACTTACCCTCCAAAGCTCAATTTCTACAACAGATTTAACTTTCGAAGCAACAGACACAGCAAGGGCCCTCAAATTTCTTTCCAAAGCAAGCACATCGGCATCCAAACTATTTTGATCTCAACAGGTGTTGAAGGGCTGTCAGCAAGCCCTATTTTCTTTGAGGCAATTTTGGTCTCTTCACCATTTTTGATTCCAGACTCAGAGAAGGTGGTCTTCAAATTCTTCTTCCTTGCCATTCTTCGACCTGGGTTAACCAAAATTGTCCCTGATGTTCAAGAGAGCCATGTAGTTTTTGGATGGATTATCCAGTTGAAGACTTCTTCACCACTCCTGACCAAAATATATCCTTCTTCTTATAAAATATCACAACACAATAGTAATGTTTGACATAAATAACGAATCTTAGAGGATTTGAACCTCCAACACCTGAGATATTTAAATTTTCATTTCCATCTCGAAGTACTCTACCATTTGAGCTAAAGACCAATAGTTGTTTTGATAGCAGCTAAAGATAACAATTAGCACAATATTTAGAAAGGTTATAAATACATAAAAAGGAACTCAAAGAATTGAAACATATGAATAAATGATCCAAATATTTGGAACAAAGGAACTCATAATATAAACTATCATTCACGAAAAAGTTGCCAAATAGTAATTCCAAAAGAATAATATAAAGATGAGATGCGTCCAAAGGAAATCTGCTATTTATTCTTTGTATGCTTCCCCGTGGTAGTTTTGGCTATAGCTTATGTTAAATAAGTTGTAAACAGAGATTGACATCAATATTAAACGCGAGCACTTGTAAGGGCGATGAAACATGTTAGTTAAAGTGTAAGAAGTTAAGAGTAAGAAAATTCAATGGAGAGAAATAGGTAATGATTTCAATCGATATTGAGATTTTATTTTATACTTAAACATTTGTACAATAGTAATATCTCTAGATTAAACAACATCTTTGATTATTATGTTTATGACCATCGAAATATGGGCATATATCCCATAACCCTATAGGAAACCCTATAAAAACTCAAAACATGGGTTATGAAACATTGTTGGCAATTAACAAGGAAGCATATAAATATTGGAGACAATGAAAGATGTAGTCCAACAACCAAGGTAAAAATCAAATGGTATGGGAATCCAACCTACGAAATAGACTATCTAAGAACCCTACCTTTTAAAAATACCCATCCACGATGTATCGTTAATTGAGTTTTTTGTTCTTTGTATGCTTCTCCGTGGTAATTTTAGCTATAGCTTATGTTAAATAAGTTGTAAACAAATATTGACATCAATATTAAACGCGAGCACTTGTAAGGGCGATGAAACATGTTAGTTAAAGTGTAAGAAGTTAGGAGTAAGAAAATTCAATGGAGATAAATAGGTAATGATTTCAATCGATATTAAGATTTTATTTTATACTTAAACTTTTGTACAGTAGTAATATCTCTAGATTAAGCAACATCTTTGATTATTATGTTTATGACCATCGAAATATGGGCATATATCCCATAACCCTATAGGAAACTTCAGTCATATTCAACTTCTCAATGCCATTAAATAGCTAGAAAAGGTCTTTGGAACCAAAAAATATATTAGTTTACCTTAAATGGAGACTTGCAAAATTTCATTTAAAAGAAATTCAAGACCACCTTCAGATTTGCAATAGATACCTCGTACAAATTATTTCCATCTCTTCTTCCCCTTTTCTGTAACAATTTCATACAAAATTAGAACTAATATTTAATGAGCGGATGCAAAAGATTGGAGCTCAAGCTATGAGATGGAAACAAACACTACACAAAATACCATTAATAAAACTCAAAAAACTCAAAACATGGGTTATGAAACATTGTTGGTAACTAACATGAAAGCATATAAATATTGGAGGCAATGAAAAATGTTGTCCAGCAACCAAGGTAAAAATCAAATGGTATGGGAATCCAACCTACGAAATAGATTATCTAAGAATCTTACCTTTTAAAAATACCCATCCACGATGTATCGTTAATTGAGTTTTACCTATAAAGATGCACTAATATAAAAAGAAATTTCAAAAACTACATAAGATGCAAGCGAAACACTAAACTATTGCCTTACATAAAAGAAGAATATACAGAGATAAAACTTAAGGAAGATTTAGCAAGGCTTAGAAACATACAAATTAAAACCTTCAATACGTAATAAGGTATATCGAATATTGAATAAGGAAAATCATTACACGGGTATAAGAGAATGTATGTAATACTTGTCAAGAAATACTACTCTTGTATCAAGAAACCTGAGTGCAACACACCATCTTTAAATGAATAACATCAGCACCCCATCATTGACACCATCACAATACAACTTCATGTTAAGCTAAAAATACCACTTCATATTAAGCAAATGACGACTGCACATCTCGTATATATATACAAAAAAACATTTAATGACTACACCTCCTATTCAAACTCTCAAATGCATAAACGACCAGAAACACAATCCAATATCGACAACGATGAATAACGCCTCTTAAATCCAAGTGACAACTTTATTATAAAACAAATCCCCATCTTATACAATCGAACTCATCAACTACAAGGCAATAACCAATTGCTTCATGAAACAAATCCCAAAGCCCTTGAATCTAGGCTTTAAACTCTTGAATTAGAACTTGGAGACCTTAAATTGGGAGAACTCGAACCCAAAATCAAAACCTTCACAATCAAACCCATCAACTACAAAGTAATCACCAATTGCTTCATGAAACAAATCCCAAACCCCCTGAATCAAAACTTACAGACCTACGCGAACCCAAAATCAAAACCCTCACCTTCAATTTGAACCATCAAAACCTTTCAAACTTTAAAAGCTAAGAGAGAGAAAAAAATCGTAGGGATCAAAGCTTAGAGAAAAATCGTAGGGGCTTTTCTTAAGAACGGGTATTTTCTTGGCTTTGGAGAGGTAAAGTTTGGACTCGGGGGAGGAGAAGAGAAGTTTGGAGTCGGGTTTTTTTTTTTAGATTTTATTTTTTAAAACTAAACTTCCAGAACTGCCCTTTCTTGTGCGTTCCTCGAGGCACCAACAGTGCATCGCAGCTCCTCTTTATCTCTGGACATAAGGACAGACTTGTCCCAAGTGGTAAAAACACCATGCCGTTTTAATAGAGAGAATAGGGACAGTTCTAATTACTACTTAAGTAACTTTTTTTGTATGTTATTACATTTATACCCTTCTTGCTTCTCATATTTTCTTAATTGCGACATAATGTCAAAAATGCTTCCTACATCCCTTGAAAGCTTTTGGTGTCCCTTTTTTAAGTGCTACTAGTAAGCTTGTGATACAAGTTTCTCTTCCTACGATTTTATTTTATCATCCCTTGAAAGCTTTAGGCCATACCGTAACTTTTCCTGCGGGAACTCATCTTTTTGAGTTCATTTTTCATCCGTTTGAGTTGCTACTTCTGGTCATCTCTTGTGGCACATAAAAATGGTTTATCTTAAAGTTTTGGGTGCACATCTCAAAACTATTGAAGATTCTTTAAACGACAAAAGAGACTTTTCTTTGTAACCTTGGTTAATACCGTTCTCTAGTCAATAAATTGTTTTAAGCCTAGCTTTAGAAAGTCTGCTAAATGCTTTTTTCCCCACAAACCAGGGTTATTCGGGTTCATAATTTATCACCATTTGCCCGACTAATCCCTGGGGCTCATGGAAAATCCCGCCAACCCACATGTCGGGTAAGTCATGGGCAACCTGTTGGTGGTGAGTCGATCCCAGCACACAGTACATATGTTTCTCGGGCATGGCCCCACACTGCTACACCAAATATGTATATGAACTTTTCTTCCCAAAATAAAGCCTTGTAAAATAAAATTTATGTCCCAAACCAGAAAAATATTTTTTTTAGTTTCCCTCCCATCTTGATCATCTACTTTTGTTTCACCCCTTTGGGTACACTGGAACTACGCTTGACACACCAAAAACTATTTATGACTAGTACCGATGATTTAGAGTACCTCCCACAAACTGTGTCATATCCATATTTCACTCCAACAGTTTAAGGTATTATATTAAGATATGGATGAGCGAGATATCTTTTAGAATCGCATACTTTGGAGGGGAATCATGAACCGGATACTCGGTTGGAGTGATATTGTACCAAAATATGGAGAATCCGGAATTACATACCCCTCTCTTGGTGATGCTCTTAGCCATTTTTTAATTTTTTTATGCTCTTAGCCCATTGGGTTGCTACTGGAAAAAATTTAGCTCTCTCCTGAGCCATCATAATATTGACTTCTCACACCTCTGTATGTTGACACGTGGTGAATAAGAGAGAAAATAAATTGACAAAAAATGTAAAAAACTTGAAACTAACGGAAGGAGATAAAAAATCATGTCTTCATTTCTCATTCTCTCTCCCTAGAAACTGTAGCAATGGGTTTTCATTGTACCCAAATAACAATTCTAAAATCTTTTGTTGTTCTTCTTTGACTATGCACATTTTCACCTCATTTTTCAATCCTCTAAAATCAAAACACATCCTAATGGAACACATGAATCAAAACCCTAAAGCCTCAAAAATTCTTATTTGTGACAACTTAAAACACATAGATGTAGAGAGTGAAACAAGTAGAACTCAAAATCACAACTAAGTAGTACAATCAAGACCAAAGAAGTGTATAAATTTAATTTCTATTTAGTCTTTATGGGTAAGGAATATTCCCTCACTCCTTACCTAATAAATTTGTGAGCTAATTGTTTTTAATATCTAGGCTTTTTAATGAAGACCAAAGAGTTTTAGAGAAAGAGAGATCAACAAGTTTTGAGGATTTGTGTTCTTCTTTCTATTTTTAAAGTTATTGAATTTATATTTCTCTAGATTTTGGGTGTTATGTAAGCCCAAATGCAAATGTTGGAATTTTTCAAAACTTGTACCATATTTTGAGCCTTGAACCCATGACCTCATGGTCATCTATTTTATGTGACTCCTAAACTATAGCCTAAAGTTTAGTCCTACATTATTTATAAATAATAGATGAACTAAACATATAAGGTAGTGCCCATGTGACATGTGTGAAACATGTAACATAGAGAGAGAGTATAGGTGTGTGAGTGTGTGAGGGAATTTTATACCCTATACACACTTGGATCTCTCTCAGGCGGCCGGGTAGGCCGGGCCGGCTTGGACTCGGACTTGGGATTTGGTAATTGGCTCTTCTAGATCTGGAGGCCTTAGAGGCCCTTTGGGCTTAGGCTTGGCTCACCCAAATCTTTTTAACAAAATTTTCCTTGGGCTTGGGCTTGGTTTGTTTCCTTAGTCTTTAGTCATCACAATTTTCTCTCCACTACTATATGAGACCTAATCTTCAGGGGACACATCCCACATAATTTTATTAGAGAGAGAGTCGTTGGCAAACCTCTCTTTATAAATAAAATTCTTCACCACCTTCTAAAACATACAGAAAAGCATTTCTTCATCTCAGTATTATCTCTCTCTCATACGGTTTAACTGAGGTACAAAATTACCAATTACTTTACGTAGACTTTCGATACTAAAGCTCTACCGTATATGCTCATTGTATCCTAGGAGAGATCAGACCATTTACCTGTACCCAAGGTAGATCAAAATACTCTTTAAAGATATTGCAAGCCACGCTTCGAGCTATCACTATTCTGTTGTCCCTCTTTGTTACAGGCATTGTTTATTACGTGGTGTTAACTGTTACTGCTGCTACCTCTTGTACTTGCTACCTATTACTGGTATTACCTCCTATTTATCGTTGTTGCCTCTTGTACTTGCTGCTGCTTGCCGGAGTACAAACTACGCTGCTGCTAGTAGAAAGTGTTATTATTTATTACCAGAGTTTACCTACTATTGCTGCTGTGACATTGCTACTGAAGCTGCTAGTTCTTGTTGTTATTTTCTAACGCTACAAACCAGAACTATTATTTACCATTGCTGCTGTTGTTTACAATTTATTTACTGCTTGATTGTTCTTCATTGCCGAAGTACTTGCTGTTATTTACAACTGAGTTACTGTTGATTAAATGCCAGAGTACTTGCTCCTCCTGTTGTTGCTGAAAATCATACTTCTATAACATCTTATTGTTGCTCAATCAAGAAGGGAAAGCTATATTTAAAGGTTCATAAGTTTATATTTCAACAATTTTAAAGAGTAATCTATTTCTTTAAGATGGCATTTTCTTTTGAAGTGTTGAAGTTTAATTCCAACAAAGCCTCTAAGCTTGATGGTCTCAACTTCAAGAGGTGGAAGAACAAAATATTCATCTATCTCACACATAAAGATGTAGCGTATGTTCTGGAACAAGAATGCTCTGCTAAACCTCCTGTTCCCGTACCTGCAGTAGACCCTGATCTTATTCTAAACGAATATGATAAAACGTTAGAGACTATTTCAAACTGGACTGAGGCTGATTTCAAATGTGGTAACCTCATTCTGAATGTTTTAGCGGACGAACTGTACGATTACGATCTACATTTCGAATCTGCAAAAACAATTTAGGATACATTATAGAAGAAGTATGATACAGAAGAGGCAGGCTCTAAAAAGTTTATCGTAAGCCGATATCTTAAGTTCAATATGGCTGATAATAAGTCGGTAATTTCCCAATCACATGAGTTACAACGAATTACCGTGTCTGAAGGGATACCTCTTGATGAACAATTTTAGGTTGCCATGATGATTGACAAATTACCGCCAAATTGGAAAGACTTTAAAAATATCCTGCGACACAAGTCAAATGAACTCACCATGGAGAACTTGTTTACTCGTTTAAGGGTTGAAGAAGAATCTATAAAATAAGACCTAAAAGAAGAAAATTTTTTGGTTCAAGCCAAAAGGAAGGTCCATCTAAAACCTAAAGGGAAATCTTTCAAGGCTAATAATGGTGGAAATCGGAACAGCCATCCTAACGGTGGTAATCTAAATAACCGTCAGAATTATGGACACCAAAATCCAAATAAGGGAACGAACCAACAAGCCCCACCATATAACGGAACATGTTCTATTATGTGTTTCAACTGTAAAAAGCTTGGACACATATCTAGAAACTGCTGGAACCGCAAACCTGTTACTCAGGCTAACATTACCGAAGAGCCCTTAGTGGCTATGATCACAAAGATCAATAGGGCCGGTGGAACTGACGGGTGGTGGGATGATTCGGGCGCTTCTAGGCATGTATGTAATGAACACAATTGGTTCAAGACATACAAGGAGACTGAAGACCAGAAGATACAACTTAGGGATTCCCATTACACCAAAATACTAGGCACTGGAGATATTGAACTGGCATTCACCTTTGGAAGGACAGTGACTCTGAAGGATGTGATGCACACTCCTGAAATGAGAAAAAATATTATCTCTGGCTATCTTCTCAATAAGGCAGGATTTCATCAGACCATTGGGTCTTATCAGTACATTTTGACTAATGGTAGGGTTTTTGTGGGAAAAGATTTTGCTTGTAATAGAATGTTCAAGATGAGTATTGAAATGAATAAATCTGCTTCTGCTTACTTGTTGTATTCTTTTAATATTTGACACTCTAGACTATGTCATGTTAATAAGAAGTTAGTACACAATATAAGTAAACTTGTCATGATCCCTAAAGTAGATTTAAATTATTTTGATAAATGTTAATCTTGTAGTCAAGCTAAGATTACTAAAACCTCACATAAAAGTGTTGCAAGAGAATCACAACTTTTAGACTTAGTACACTCTAACATTTGTGAAATGGACGAAACGCTCACTCGAAATGGTAAAAGATATTTTATAACTTTTATAGATGATCATTCAAACTATACTCATGTTTACCTGATGCGTCACAAAAGTAAAGTTATAGATATGTTTAAGACATATGTAACGGAGGTTAAAAATAAGTTTTATAGAAACATTAAAAGATTTTGTAGTGATAGATGAACAGAGTATGATTCACATGAATTTCAAAACTTGTATGAATCCTTAGGGATTATACATGAAACTAATGTTCATTATTCTCCATAATTTAACGGTAGAGCTGAACGCAAAAATATAACTTACACTGAGTCGATAGTGGCTATATTACTTAATTCTGGATCACCTAAATCTTTATGGGGTGAAGCATTATTATCTGTTTGCCATGACTTAAACTGTATTCCTCATATCACATTTGAATTGCCACTTATGAAATTTGGAGAAAAAGAAAACATAATATTAGCTATTTCATGGTTTGGGGCTGTTTAGCCTATGCTCGTAAACCTGATCCTAAACAGATAAAACTAGCTAGCAGAGCTTTAGAATGTGTTTTCATTGGCTATGCTATTAGCAGTAAAGATTACAGGTTTCTTGATATTAAGGATAATGTTATCATTGAATCACTTGATGTTGATTTCTATGAGGATAACTTTCCCTACTTACTGAGGGACAGTGGGGGTAGTAGTGGGGGTCCTCAACCTTCTACATCTTCGACCCCTAATGTACCTCAAGTAAAAGTTCCTTGAGCTGTTGATTCTCAAGATACAGACCTAGAACTTCGTAGAGGTAAACATTTAAAGATTGCTAAGGATTTTGGTAATGATTATATTATACATACCTTAGAATCTAACCCCAATACTATCAAGGAAGTGTTAACCTCAAGTGACGCAAATTTGGGGCAAGAGGCCATTGATGATGAAATAGATTCTCTTACGACAAATAAAACTTGGGATTTAGTTAACCTACCTCATGGTAGTCGTTATATTGGGTATAAATAGATATTAAAGAGAAAACTTAAACTAGATGGTACAATAAATAAATATAAGGCAAGACTTGTAGCAAAGGGATATGTACAAAAGGAAAATATTAATTTCTTCAACACATATTCCCCAGTTACTCGTATGACAACCATTAGAGTATTATTAACCGTTGCTGCTGTGCACGATTTGATTATTCACCAAATGGATGTAAAAACTACTTTATAAAATGGAGATCTTGAAGAGGAATTATATATGGATCAACCTAAAGGCTTTGTGATACGTGGTGAGGAACACAAAGTCTGCAAGCGGAATAAGACCTTATACGGTCTAAAGCAAGCTCCAAAATAGTGGCACGACAGGATCGACCAATTACTTCTGTTAAATGGTTTTAAGATTAACGTTGTTGTTAAATGCCTATATTATAAAGTATTTGGTGAAAGTTGTATTATGATATGTTTATGCGTTGATTATCTACTTATTTTTGGTGAAAGTTGTATTAGGATAACTTTCCCTACTTACTGAGGGACAGTGGGGGTAGTAGTAGGGGTCCTCAACCGTCTACGTCTTCGACCCCTAATGTACCTCAAGTAAAAGTTCCTTGAGCTGTTGATTCTCAAGATACAGACCTAGAACTTCGTAGAGGTAAACGTTTAAAGATTGTTAAGGATTTTGGTAATGATTATGTTGTACATACCTTAGAATTTGACCCCAATACTACCAGGGAAGCGTTATCCTCAAGTGACGTTGATTTGTGGAAAGAGGCCATTGAACATGAAATAGATTCTCTTACGGCAAATGAAACTTGGGATTTAGTTAACCTACCTCCTGGTAGTCGATATATTGGGTGTAAATGGATATTAAATAGAAAACTTAACCAGATGGTACTATAAATAAATATAAGACAAGACTTGTAGCATGAGGATATGTTCAAAAGGACAATATTGATTATTCACCAAAGCAAGCTCCAAAATAGTGGCACGACAATATCGACCAATTACTTCTTTTAAATGGTTTTAAGATTAACGTTGTTGTTAAATACCTATATTAGAAAGTATCTGGTGAAAGTTGTATTATGATATGTCTATACGTTGATAATCTACTTATTTTTGGTTCTACACTTGATATCATTTTAGAAACCAAAAACATGCTTAATAATATTTTTGATATGAAGGACCTAGGTGAAGCTAGTGTAATTTTAGGCATGAAGACCACACGCATAGACACTGGTATTACTCTTGATCGATCTCATTACATTGAGAAGTTCTTGAAGAAGTACAAATATTTTGATCGTAGACCTGCTTGTACTCCTTGTGATCCACAAGTTAAACTTGTAAAGAACTTGGGAGAGGCAGTTAGGCAGAAAGAATACGCAAGTATTATTGGTATCCTTCGCTATGCTACGAACAATACTAGACCCGATATAGCTTATGCTGTAGGGGTTCAATGTAGATTCACAAGTAAACCAAGTTTGGCGCACTGGGCTGCTATTGATCGAGTTATGCGACACCTGAAAAGGACTATGAACTTGGGTTTACACTATCAGAAGTTTCCCGCGGTCCTTGATGGATTTAGCGATGTAGATTGGAACTCATTTTTGGATGATTCCAAAGCCACCAACGGATACGTGTTTAGAATAACTGGCGGGTCGGTTTCTTGGAAATCCAAGAAATAAACGATTCTAGCTCAGTCGACTATGGAGTCTGAGTTAGTAGCACTAGCTGCAGCTAGTGAGGTGGCAAGTTGGTTTAAAGACCTAATGTCTTATATTCATTTATAGGGTAGGCCTATACCGCCGATTCTGATCCACTTAGATAGTACTGCTGCGATAGCTAGAGTACAAAACAATTACTATAATGGTAAGAAGTTAGCGATACGTCGCAAGCACAGTATGATGAGAGGTTATCTCACATCTAGTACTGTTATAGTATATTTTGTGAGATCGGAAAACAACTTGGCAGATCATTTGACGAAATGACTGTCTCGTGACAAAGTTTGGAGTACATCCTTAGGGATGGGACTAAAGCCTATTATAGAATCACAAGTGGTGGGAACCTAACCTAAATGACTGGAGATCCCTAAAAATAGGTTCAATGGGAAAAATAAATTATTGTGATATAGAATCATGCAACTAGAAGCTTGTCACTCCAGAGTTAATCTCATTGTACATATTGTATATATGCTTGATATCTTACATCGACTGTGAGGCTAAGTTTCTTAAACTCTTAATGAGTTATATATCTCATTCTTGAGTGGGGTGTCTAGCGACAAGAACACTCTTAATAGACTCACCAGGGTGATTGTGAAAGTGCGGCCGCTTCCTATGAGAATTAGGCTAAATTCTCTAAAGCCTTTACCTATACTAGGATTAAGCACATGATCGAAAAGTACTGGCATTTAGAACTTACACCTGGTAGGGTTTTTATGTAGTTTTCCTCACTGTATAAAAACTAATAATGAGTTCAAGACTCTGATCACTTATTATTCTTATACGTTGAAGATTGTCTACTACGTAAAGGTTCAAGTCTAAGGACACCTTTACTTAAGTACATCTCTATATATCAAAACCGTACTCTTGTTTTTCTTCTCATTCATCTATCCTTTTTTGGAAGTTTTTTAAAAGTGGGGGATTGTTTAAATTTTTCAAAACTTGTACCTCATTTTGAGCCTTGAACCCATGACCTCTTGGTCATCTATTTTATGTGACTCCTAAATTATAGCCTAAAGTTTAATCCCACATTATTTATAAATAATATAGAAACTAAACATATAAATTAATTCCCATGTGACATGTGTGTAGCATGTGACATAGAGAGAGAAAAAAAAAGAGAGAGTATAGGTGTGTGAGTGTGTGAAGGGATTTTATACCCTATACACACTTAGACCTCTTTCAGGCGGCCCGGTAGGCCGGGCCGACTCGGGCTCGGACTCGAACTTGGGATTGGGAATTGGCAATTGGCTCTTTTGGCTCTGGAGGCCTTGGGGGCCCTATGGGCTTGGGTTTGGCTCACCCTAATCTTTTTAATAAAAGTTTCATTGGGCTTAGGCTTGGTTTGTTTCCTTAGTCTTTGGTCTTCACATTTTTCTCTCCACTACTATAGAAGACCTAATCTTCAAGGGACACGGTCCACACAATTTTAATATAAAGAAAGCCGTTGGCAAACCTCTCTCTATAAATAAAACTCTTCACCACCTTCTAAAACACAGAGAAAAACATTTCTTCATCTTTGTATTATTTCTCTCTCATACGGTTTACCTGAGGTACAAAATTGTCAATTACTTTACGTAGACTTTCGGTACTGATGCTCTACCGTATATGTTTGTTGTATCCTAGGAGAGATCAAACCATTTACTTGTACCTGTGGTAGGTCGAAATACTCTTTAAAGAGATTGTGACCCACCCCTTGAGCTATCACTATTTTGTTGTCTCTCTTTGTTACAGGCGTTGTTCATTACGTGGTGTTAACTATTACCGCTGCTGCCTCCTTTACTTGCTGCCTGTTACCGGTGTTACCTCCTATTTACCGCTGCTACCTCCTGTACTTGCTGCTATTTGCCGGAGTACAAACTGCGTTGCTGCTAGTAGAAACTGCTATTATTTATTACCGGAGTTTACCTACTGTTGTTGCTGTGACATTGCTACTAAAACTGCTAGTTCTTGATGCTATTTCCTGACGATATAAACCAGAACTACTGTTTACCATTGCTGTTGTTGTTTACAACTGATTTACTACCTGACTGTTGTTCATTATCGGAGTACTTGCTGCTGTTTATAACTGAGTTACTGTTGATTAAATGCCAGAGTACTTGCTCCTCCTACTGTTGTTGAAAACCTTACTTCTATAACATCTTGTTGTTGCTCAATCAAGAAGGGAAAGCTATATTTTATATTTCAACAACAAATGATTTCAAAGTAACAAAACATGGAGGGTGAGAGAGAGTTGTAGAGGAGGATAGGATTTTACCCTCTCTCTCTCTCTCTCTCATTCGCCACGTGTTAACATATGGAGGGTGAGAGGTCAAATTATGATAGCTCAGGAGAGATCTAAACAATTTCCGTTAAAAAACTAAGCTTATCCAAGTGGCATTTACGAAAAAACAAGAAAAGCCTAGGGACAAAAATGTCAAAACGAGGGTAAATCTTTGAAGCCCAAAGAACGCGGGATCCGGAAGAGCAATAATATGTGTTTTTTTTTTCTCTCGACTTAAAAAGTAACGGAACAACAAAAATACAGTTGCTCTCAAATCAAACCCTCTCTCTCATTTCTCAAAGCTAAACCATGAAACCACAACAACCCATCACAGCTTCATCGTTTCCTCAATCTCCAAATCAATTGTAACA
The DNA here is from genome assembly GCA_014058105.1 of Kingdonia uniflora. Lineage (NCBI taxonomy): Eukaryota > Viridiplantae > Streptophyta > Magnoliopsida > Ranunculales > Circaeasteraceae > Kingdonia > Kingdonia uniflora. Next base: position 1,279,514 of record JACGCM010002399.1, on the reverse strand, counting down.
ACACCCTAAACCAATCTTGATTGGGATTTGGGGTAGAAACAATCCCTTTCTGGAGAAATCTGGGATTTTTTTTTGGTGATTTGTATGGGGATTTCATGGGACAATGTTAGGGGACTAGTTTTAGCATTGTCTTCGAGTGTTTTCATCGGTTCCAGCTTTATAGTGAAGAAAAAGGGGCTTAAGAGAGCTGGGGCTAATGGGGTTAGAGCTGGTATGTCGCATTTTTTTTGCTTGCTCAAGGTGGTTTTTAGTGGTTTAATGTAATGGGGTTTTGGTTTTGAGTAATGGGTATGTTTTGTTTTGCAGGTTCGGGTGGTTTTTCGTACTTATATGAGCCTTTGTGGTGGGTTGGAATGATTACAAGTAAGTCTAACAATTGTTTGAACCTGAAAATATTTGTGTGTTTTGTTTGTTATTCGCGTGTTGTGGTACATTTAGGTATTTGGTATGAGAATGTATGAGTAGTATGAATTGATTTGAATACAAATTGAATACCGGATGCTAGATTTTGTTGTTGTCCAAGTTTTTAATTGTATTGTAGTGATTTAGTTCTAAAATTTTAGTGGAGAAGTCATTTATATGAAATAAACTACAGATAGGTTATGTTTTAGTTGTGAATGTGGGATAAAGAGGGGAAATGAGTATTTTGTACTTGGCATGAATTGGTTTTAGTATTTTGCGCTAATTCATTTTCTTGTAATCAGAACTATCTAAAAGGGTAGTTGTAGATAAACCTTAGCATAAGTCACGCTTTCAATAAAATAGTTCCACTAGCTTTCTATGAATGAATGTATAGGCTCTCCGTGTGGTACTTACCAAGCTCGCTTAAACCTTAATGGGATTGAGCTATTTGAGTAACTAGTCCTTTTTTTTGGTGTTACTACCTCAATCATGCCTATTTGTTTTTTCTTCATACTCTTTTGGAACCTTATCTGGATATTCCCTCTAACCACGAGGAATGCTTCACTGCAACTTAAGAGCTCCAAAAATAGCAAGAGGAACGCTGATTATAGCATTGCTGATCGTAGGTAGTAAATATGCTCGATATAGCTTTTAACGAGCCTTAATATATTATGGAAAAGGTAATATGATGATGGGTTCTTAGCTATTTGGCCTTGATGCATGGCTGGTATGCTGCCCGCCCATTTTTCTCTTAAATAGATGTGAGGACAACTTTAAAACCTTCTAAAAGTCTTTATAGCTCTTAAAATGTGTGTTTTCTTTCGGTAGGATAATTTACATAAGAAGTAGCATCTCTTCTCAGTACCCTTCTTATGCATCCTGACTTCATATTTTGCCAGTGATTGTTGGAGAGATAGCTAACTTTGCTGCTTATGCATTTGCCCCCGCAATTCTTGTGACCCCCTTGGGAGCGTTAAGTATTATTGTCAGGTTAGTCATACATATGGTAGCATCTCAATTTGTTAGCATATTGCTAAATAGGATTTTATTGAAGATTTATTTCTTGCAGTGCAGTTCTAGCTCACTTTATTTTGGAGGAGAAGTTGCACATATTTGCTGTGCTTGGGTGTGTTCTATGTGTGGTGGGTTCAACAACTATTGTTCTACATGCACCACAAGAAAGGGCTATGGAATCGGTTAAAGAAGTATGGCACTTAGCCACTGAGCCAGGTAACACTTATTAACCAATGAAATATATTATAGAGTTCTTGCTTCTCATATAGTAGCTTTGTATCTAGAGTTGCCTTTAGACCATGACATTGCCTCTACATGGTCCCTAATTGTTAGAGATGTGGTCCACTAAGATTGAGTTGAGGCTAGTACAAATGAACATTTTCCCACATTGTTTGAAGGTAAAAATCCTCATTGGTCCCTCTTAATACAAATGGACAATTAGGCTAGTAATGAAGTATCTCATCTGTACTTATATTATCCATTTATACTATCAGAGTGGTGCAGTGATGGCCAAATCCTATCTTCCCTATTTAATTTCGTCTTCTTTACTGTTTTCTTTTGTTTATTCTCATTATACGCAACGATTACCAATGTCTTAGAGAAGAAGCTTGGACTATGCAAATCCTACCAAAATGTCATATAAAAGATGAAAAAAATAGAGTCTAAGGAAGAAGTGCCAGTTTATTTCAACACCAAGAACAGTGAGGTGATCGACGGGGAAACTGTCCGGGTGATTGGGCCTCAAATTTAAAGTATAAACCATGAATCACCAATCATCTTAGATATCTCCTCTGATAGCTGTCGTGTAACATAGACCATAACGTTTAAAGCAATAAAGACATCACTTGGTTAGGCCTTAGTAGTTGGCTAGATTGTAGGAGCGGTAGCATGGAGCATGGTTTCAGCAAACGGCGACAAGATTTCATATTTATCAACAACAAGACAAGAGCATCTTCCACAATACGCAATGGTGAAATGGACAAACATTAGTACGCTCAATGAAATGTCCACGCTAGACAGGATAAAGTGCTTTGGCAGGAAGAGCAACAAATTCCTTAGTTGACATTTGCTCGGGCTGTTGTTGTTTAAATTTCTTTGCGTCACTCACCTAGTTTCTTTTATAACAAACAAGAAATTTGTAAGAAAGGGTGAGGAGTGCGCTTAAATGATATGTCCATAAAATTTTATGTTGCTAGTATAAAGGGCTTTAACTATTGTTCACCAATGAATTGTTCTCCAAGCGAGATCCTCATCTGCTCGAGGAGGAGAAATGATATTATCTGTGTTTTAGTATTAGGATTCCTTAGCTAAGACTTGCACATCTGCACCATCAACTTGGTACTTTCAATGTAATGATTTGGGCTTGATATTTGGTATCAAGCCAATCTCAAGAGTCAAGTCCACTCAATTCGGGGGAGAGGTGACTCTGGAGAAAAAAAGGAAAAAAAATAGAAGAGGATAAATGGACATCGTCAACCCATAGTATAGGATATTGAGAAAGCAGCATCGTGCAGGCTATTGGGGCACATTAAAGGGACGGATTAGAGCCACTATAGTATGGGATATGGAGAGTCGCCATAGTGCACTGCTGTGAGCAGTCTCGGAAAAGTTGACTTGAAGGAAAATGAAGGGATAATTAAGCCGCATTTCGAGAGTTCTCATACATCAAGGGCAAACCCTATCTATTTCTAAACTCAAACCATTTGCACTTATAACTCAAAAAGACCCTGGCCAATGTTTCTCATACTTAAGGGCATACGTCTATCTAATTCTTTCCAGGTATAGCTTAGTCGCCCTCTAACCTTTCGATATTTTTCATACTAGAGTGTTTTCCATTGGCCACCTTTTCATCTTAGTCTTTTTGCCAAGAGTGTAACGATTTGACTTGTTAGCTGAAATGAAATTTTGTGGCAGCATTTTAATAATATCAGAAGCTCTTGTGGATGTCGAAGGGGGGAAACCTTGTCGGATGAGGTAAGGCCATGGACTCATGGTAAAGTGGGCAATTTGGTTGGAACACAGCACGGGGAAGTTTGAAGTGTAGGAAACTATTCGAGTGCATGTGACAGTTTCTATTACAAGTTTACAACTTTAATCTTTTCGTAGGGCAAGTGAAGACATATATGATTAGGATCTCCTTTGGCAAAGGACATGAGCTTGATCTTCTAATCTTGTATCGTATATCATTTGGAAGTGATCGTGGGTTAACCTTTGAGTGTTCTGGTACTTTTTTGTATGGATCGCTTGTTGCTTGTTTTGTGTGTTGGATTCCCCATTATTAATTTGTTGGAGAGACGTTTTTTATGTTATTTTGTTTATCTACTTTCTTCACTCTTATGAAGAAAGAACTTTGTTAATTTTTTGGAGAAAGACATTATGGAGAGTGAGAATGCTATGGAAAAAGTTTTGTAAAAAGAGTAAGCATGAAAGGTCGACAATTGTATGAGATAAAATTTTAGTAAATAGGATCCTATAGAGAAATTAATAAAATCTTAGTGACGGCAAAAAACAAAAGAAACAAATCGAGCAAAGAAAGTAATTTGAAAAGAAATTTTTGAGAGCACTGAGAAACAAAATCTCTTGAGAAAAAAATACTCAAGTAAATAAATTTTGGAGGGGGGGGGGGGGGGGACTTAAAGTGGCAGAAAATCTGGAGAGAATTTTGAGATAAATTGAAAAATGAAAATTTGGTAAAGAAAGTTTAGCGAAAGAGGAAATCTTATAGAGGGAAAATTTAGAAAGAGAAAGTACGATTGAAGGAGATATAAAATATATGGAAAGAGAAAATTGAGGGTGTTAGAAAGTAACGTAGATAAAACATAATAGACAAATGTTATACATATGGCATATTGTTGAGATATATAGTTCCACATTGCGCAAATCACGCCTTGCACCTCAAAGTATAAGATCCTGGGGTTATTCTTCTCATTACCAATTGGTTTTAAGATGGAACCCCCAGTTCTAATATGGTAGCAGAACGGGCCTATCTTTCACGTTTCATTCCCAATGGCCTATGCCATGTGCTACTCCGCGTCACCCAAATATTCGTCCATGCATTGAGCTTAAAATTACGCCACACGTGACTTGCGAGGGGCCATGTTGAGATATGTAGTCTCACATTGAGCAAATCAAGTCTTGCACCTCAAAATATAAGATCCTGGGGTTACTTCTCTCATTGCCAATTGGTTTTAAGATGGAACCCCCAGTTCTAATACATATCTTAGCTAGTTTTCCATGTCCAGCCATAGAACGGAATGGCTGCCATTTTTTTATGAAAATACCATTTTATGGTAAGTTAGTATGTTGGTGTAAAGTCTATAAACATTGTCGGTGGTGCGCAAGTATTACAGACATGAAAAGTTCACTATTGTCCATTAAATGGGGGTAAGATGTCTTTATTAAAAAAAAGGATTTTTGTCCCACATTGATCAGGAGTTGAGAATTCCTACCTTGTCCATGTATATGAAGATACTCTAGTGTAATCTCATAATCAATAATTTGTATATATGCGGAGAATACTTTGACACGCATTAAAAAGATCCACATGTTAACAATGTTCCTCACATGATATCCAGAACAATTTTACTAAAAAATAAGCAAAAACGGGAGAGCACTAAGAAGACCCAAATTGTAGATTTGTGAAAACAAACTATCTTTGAAGTCCAGCGGTGTTGGACTATGGGAAAAAACTGAACCGCAGGGTTTGATTTGAATAGTAAAATACATGTGAGTTGGTAGGAGTTAAATTTTGAATCGTAAGATTCACACAAAATGGGATCTTACCCTGGGTTTGAATTGTTGCAGGTGGGATAAGAGGAGGCTAGTCCTAAGTCTCTCTCTCTTCTAACTGGGCCTTAGGAAGGTGGGCAGGTCCCACACAATGGGCACCCAAACCCCTTACTGGTGGGTCCACACGTTGGATTTTAATAGTTTGTAGTTGTAGGTAATATGGACAACCCCCAAGGGTATAATCTTTCATAATACCTTTTAGTTTCAAGTAATCTTTCCATTTATTTCAAATACTTAGAATGTCATAAAGTTAGATGGCTTGGGGGTTCCTGTGGAGTGTTTATACTTATCCTTGTTTAATGTATTGTTTCTAATTTAACTATATTTACTGAAGGCACTTGTGCTTAACTGACAAAAGCGACACTTGGCTTTCGCAGGTTTCATAGTTTACACTTGTGTAGTTTCAATCGTGGTTCTTGTCCTCATCTTCAGATTTGTTCCACATTATGGAAAAACTCATTTGCTCGTATACATTGGGATTTGCTCACTCATGGGTTCTCTTACGGTATGCTTTACATTATATAGATCTTATATACAAACTGATGCTTTCTTCTGTTGACTGTTTCTTTTTTTTTTCGTATTTAATTACTTGGTGTAGGTAATGAGTGTGAAAGCATTAGGAATTGCTCTGAAACTCACATTTTCAGGAATGAACCAATTCAAATACTTCCAAACGTGGATATTCACTATGGTTGTTGTTGTTTGTTGTCTCTTACAACTGAACTATTTGAACAAGGTAATCAAGAAAAAAATTTCTAGTTGCATGTGGTATTGTTTGATTTTAAGTAATATATGCTTTCCAGTAGTCCAAATATACATACATTCCCCTATATATGACATTGTAAATGTGAGTGCTTACAAATATGAGGGGGTCAACATTTATTGGAATGTTGATAGACTCTTAAATAGGTCATCCACATCAATGAGTCTTGTTCACTCATGAATTACTGATTTGAAGAAACATGAGTCTTTGCCCGTTCTTAATACATCTGAATAGACACCAGTAATCGAAGAAACAACACCGGAAGTGCTGATACTAATTTGATATAAAAAAGTTGGTGAAAACAAGCAACAAAGATAAGTTAAAGTAATAAATAAATTAGAGCTAGAAAATTCACTAACAAATTAATTAAAATCTCTATTTAGCAGTTTAATTTTCTAAACTATTACACTACTCAATCCTTGAGAATAGGAGCCTCCTAAAATAGAAAAACAACTACTTGTATTCTGACTAAAAGAGGAAATAGAACACGTACTAGGCACTTGCCTAATTGGAAGATGAAATACTAATTCAAAATAGAAAGGGAAATAGCTAGATAAGAATCATGGACGAAATGGGACTCCCTATGGGAATCGTTAGACACTTGGAGAGAGGTCACAATGCCATCCTTGTTTGTGCTCTACACCAGATTTGGCCTAGAGACTAGAGTTGCAATCTTATTGAACTAATTAAGTTCCGAAGTTTAGCAGCCAAAATGTTTACTTCTAAAAATTGCCTTGAACATTATTTTAAGATTCCTTGAAAATCCTAAAAACTTGGCACGAGATGGGAGGTTTAATGTGATGGCTTAGAATGATGTAGCACATCCCTATTGGTCGTCACCCACCCGTGTCGAGTTTCCATATTTTATGATTATTAGTTTAGTCTATTGCTGGAGATGCTTTAGGAATTATTGTTAGTTTCTAATTGAGATTTAGGGAGATATTGTAGGAGAGATATTAGAGGGTATAAGGATATATGGGGGAGGATAGAGTATTTTGATATTCAGTTGTTGCAGAAAAGTTAAAGTAAATAATATCTAGCTTAGTTATTTTCTTTGTTTTAAGAGTTTAAAAACCCTAATTGAATTTAGGTAAGCAATTTCAATTCAAGTTTTCGCTTCCGCAACTTGATTACTCGTTAAATTGGCATCAGAGCAATTTCCAGATCCATGGGATAGGTTTATTTCGTCTAGCAATGGCTCTGGGAAGGAAGAAGAAAACCAATGCTTCGAAGAAACCAACCACTGCAGAAAGCCTCGTCGAGTTGTCCGGTCAATTCCGAGAACACGTCGCCGCTCTCAACGCTCGCGCGTTACAAACTCCTCCGCAACCGGCACCCCTCAGAATCATGACGGAGTTGCTGCTGATTTTTGAATCAACGGACACCGAATTCGAGAAAAGCACTTCAAAGAATGGACGGCTGACTAACGACGTGAATCCTTTCGCGACAATTGGCGTTGATTCCAATCAATCCCCGACCACCGAAAGACTTATTGGGGTCCAAGGAACAAACCCAGTTGTCTAACAATATGCAGACCCACATGCTACCCAACCTCACCCAGGCCCACCACTCACTTCCCTTAACAATGGCATCAGCCCTTCACCAACTACCCCATCCACTACCCAGAAGCACGTGGAGATCCAGACCTTACCTATTCATGCCTGCCTCCAAACTTAACCCAACCCAAATGGCTCACGTGAGCAGCATGTGGTTTCTTTTAATTCTGCTTCGACCCACGACCCGCTCCAGATCCAAGCTCGTACTTCAACGGCCCAACCCAATAGTCCTCAGCATATGACCCATGAACAATGCATGGCATGGTCACGTGCCATTCAATCTATTGGAATCCAGGCCTACAAACTTGAGTAGGATCGCCCAATCATTTGGGGAACCCAATCCATAATCAAGGGCCTCAATGGGCCGGGCTCAACCCAAACTACTTTGATTCAGCCCTCATCTTTAAAGACCCACCTCTCTCTTTCTCAAACAACCCAACCTTCCCTCCATTACCACCATCCACTCACAACCCAACCCAACCCCATCTCACCCGCAGACACATTCCATGCCAACAACTCCTCCTGGCCCACCCAACACATACCATCATCCATCTTTCATTTTAAACAATTCTTTCCCTCCATTTCCAACAACTACCCCAACCCCACCAACTTCAATATCACCCCTTCAAACCACGTACTGTCCTTCGGTTACTTTCAATCAGTATCTACCACCGCAGGGACAACAATTACAGGTTTCCTCTTCGATTGAACGACCACCCCAGTTTGCAGCACCTGGAGGGAATTACTCAGGTCCTCCTTTGTGTGACACGTTTGGGGGTGTAGTTCCTTAATATTTGAAACCGTCACCACAACAACAGAAACCAGGTATATTTTTGACATACCCTCCTGGTTTTACGGGTACGCAGCACTGTCCTGACATTGGTATAGGACACGATAATGGGGAGAAGTTCACGTTTGTTGATGGCAACAACGATGGGTTTAATGCTCATCAGGGTAATGATTAGTATGTTCCACCGTTAGTATGTTCCACCGTTTGGGCATTGGCAGCAGTTGAGCGGCCGAGGTCGGGGTTGTGGGTTTAACCCTCCGACTGACACCCCACTGCGTGGGCGTTAGGAGCAGCGTAAGCCAGTTGGCTCACCTCCACGATCTTCGAGGCACCCTTATGCGACTCAGTACCAGGACGAGGAGTACTATACAGAGACAGGGTTTGAGCGACAGCCGCAGAGGCAGGGATGAGATTCAGAGATTGAGGCATTGGCTAGAGCACTCACAGAGCAGATGCACGATCTTCACCTGAAGGTCCCCGAGTTTGATTGTAAGTCAGACGCAGATGCATTCATTGACTGGTTGGACAAAGTTGAGAAGATTTTAACCTATAAATGCTATGGAGATCCGAAACAGGTAGCAATAGTTGAGTCTCGACTTTCTGGATACGCCCTCACGTGGTGGAACAACGTTCAACAGTTTCGCTGGTTTCAGGGTTATCTGATGATTACCGAGTAGTCAAAGATGAGACATGATATGATAAAACGGTTCATCCTGACGAACTACGATGAGATAATTTTTGAGAAACTTCAATCTCTGAAGATGGGGCTCTCTGCAATTGATCATTATACCGACCAGTTCAATTTCGTGAGACCGAGCAACAACAAGCCAGCAGGTACAAGAATGGTCTGACAAAGAAGCTTCAGGAGAAGATAGCCTTGCAGCCTGCTTACAGTTTATCAAAAATTGTACAATTAGCCAAACAGGCGAGTGAGCTACAGGCACAGCATCGCCCACTTGCTCCAGCACCTACAATGACAGCTCTTGCTATTTCGACAATCACTGCGCCACGTACTTATGTTTTAGGTAACTGTTATGGATCTGGGAAGCTCGGGCACCAGAAACGTGATTGTCTGGCATTTGCAAAGAAGGTTGGTTTAGTCGTAGATGGTATGTGGGAGAGTGTAATAGCGACTATTCAGCGAGTCCTACAGGATGAAAACGAGGATGAGGATGGGATACACACCACATTTGTGCGTGAGTCTTCTAGCGCACCACCACCTCTTTGATTTTGTGGTTGAAATCTTCTCAGACGCAGGTTTTGATGTGGCACATCCCTATTGGTCGTCACCCACCCGTGCTGAGTTTCCATATTTTTATGATTATTAGTTTAGTCTATTGCTGGAGATGCTTTAGGAATTATTGTTAGTTTCTAATTGGGATTTAGGAAGATTTTGTAGGAGAGATATTAGAGGGTTTAAGGATATATGGGGGAGGATAGAATATTTTGATATTCAGTTGTTGAAAAGTTAAAGTTAATAATATCCAACTTAGTTATTTTCTTTGTTTTAAGAGTTTAAAAACCCTAATTGAATTTAGGTAAACGGTTTCAATTCAAGTTTCCGCTTCCGCGACTTGATTACTCGTTATAGAAACTCTAAATTACATTACCTACTTTCCATAGTCTAGCATTAGTTACAGTGGAAGGTATGTATTTTTCAAGATGTGACATCTGTAAACAAAACGTGTGTGAAGTTCCAAATAATAGCATCCACGTCCTTTTTGGCTACAAGAATATCTGAAAACTACACTTTCTTGCCCAATGATCTATCTATCAATACTATGAATTGAAGTTTTAAATGTTGGATAAGAGCACAACGTACAAAAGTTCAAATGTGAAAGAGGAAAAAGTAAGTGCTTGAAAGGGAGAAAAGTCGACTGTTCGTTAATAATTGGAAAAACAACATCGCAACAAACTGGAAATAAAATCCTTCATAACGTAAAGTAAGTCCTTCCTTTTACATATTACCACTATGGAACCTCCAGTTTGTAACCCCATTTCCAACTTGAATTGTGGTAAAATGACCACAATTGCCAGAATTCAACAACCTTCAACAGAACTTCCTCTATATCTTGTTTCTCTGTGGATAATTACTTTTTCCCTGTGCATTCCTCTTATTATATAGAGAACAAATTGCGTAAATCCCGTTTGCTAGTGGATTTTATTTTCTGTCGGGGAGTTTTAACAACGTTCTGTACTCCCGAACCTTCTAGCTAAAGGCTCTCTTTTTTTTTAATCAACCTGCTCTATAGGAGTTTGGGTTGAGGGGGCTCGTCTTCGGGGCCCCTTGCTAGCCGAGCAGTTTTAGTAGTCAGTGGAGGTAACTTGCCGCTGCGCAGCCTTGGCTCGACAACTGTAGTGATTTAGGAATCCTGCCTGGACACTTACAGCAGATGGGAGTTCACTGTCTTCATCACCAACAGTGGTCTTCGCCAGCACCACTACCTTGTGCTAGATGTTTTAAACAGCAGATTTCCTTTTCAAAAATCAAGCACAGATCTTACCCTCGCTTATATTTGAACTTGGCAGGCATTGGACACCTTTAACACCGCTGTTATCTCTCCGGTCTACTATGTCATGTTTACATCTTTCACCATCATTGCCAGCATTATAATGTTCAAGGTAAATCAGATAGCCCTCTTGCATTTTGTTTATTTTGGTAACTTGGTGATTCATATAGAGCTCTCTGTTTATACCATTTGCCTAACTGATTTTTTCTAATTTCTGCTATGACAATTTAGGATTGGGACACGCAGGATGCTTCACAGATATCAACTGAATTGTGTGGATTTGTAACTATTCTCTCGGGGACCTTCCTTCTTCATAAAACCAAGGATATGGGTAATAAAGTGTCAACAACGGAGCTTACTACCACCAATACCAACTCTAACTTAATCACCGACTCCAGCTCGAACTCCAGATAAATCATACATATGATACTTAGGAACTTCACTTTATGGGCTGACTCAAGGTTCTTAAGGAAAACTACTCAATCCAGGAATCTCAGGATGTTCAACGTGACGAAGAGGCTATACTTGAATCTGAATTCTGTCCAACTAAGAAATGTTGGATTACTGATTTTGAAGCATCTGCTAGAGCAAGTTGAAAAACTTTGATGCATTTTTTGTGCTTTTTACTTGGATTTTGCTCCGCTAACCTGATACTGTGGTTAATGACCCCATTTTATTGAGGAATTTTAGTTTGTGAATACAATTCCAAAAAATATTGCATCTACTGTAGAAGATTGATTTTATCTAAACTTGCACATGTGCATGCATTGCCCAAGTTTGCTGGTCTGTAACTTACCTCTGAAGGTTATAATATGAGAACATATTGCCCCCAATCTGCTGTATGGTGTCATCGAGGTAGAACTAACGAAACATTCTTCTAGTATGATAAAATTTATAGACTGCAGAGCACACGTTTACGTACAAGAGTCTCCTGCAAAGTTGAACTTCACTCTCCGTGCAAACAATTTTGTCTCAGATCTCTAAAACTTGTGATGCACCCCAAAAAAATGATGCTTTGGGGATATTTTTCAGAATCCAAATCCAGTTAAACTCGACCTCTAGACTTGAGATTCACTATTTATATCCAGTATACACCAGTCAGTCCATCAGAAGTAAGAAAGGTGGAGAAAAGCAGTTTTAGAACTCAGAAACATGATCACATAAAAATAGAAAAGAAATATAAAGTGGAAGAGGTTATGGGAAGTGAATTAAATCTGAATAATATGAGATTCAAGTATTTAATCCATGAAAGAGGAGATTACATGTATAGTGACATTCAAAGTACTCAAAATAAAGCGCTAGTTTAAATAATGTGAATAATTTGCTTATTAAGATTACTGTTCTGCCTCTGCACAGAGCAATTACAACAAAAGCTACATTTCAAGTGAATACTCAGGTGACCATGACATTAGAGACCCTGAATGGATATATATAAGTATATTATGAGGTGATGACTCCTGAGATTGTCCTACGCCTATGTCCACCTTGGGGAAAGGTGAACTGGACTTTGCCGGGGTCTATTCATCCGCTGCTCCAAACTGTTCGTCCTTTTCTTCATGATTGAGGAGACTGTGGGACTGTAAAAATCATGGCTCTTCTGAGATGATCCCCCTTGAGAATACGAAGTCTTCTTTGTTTGAATGAAACTCTGTTGCTTTTGCAATACTGCCTTGCGTGCTATTGGAGTGGAACCTACCCCCCTTCTGTTGTAACTTACACAACTTTGGCTTCTCCCAACTTGCTGAAACTTGTCTTCCCTAGGACTGCTGTAGTTTCTGCTTTCCATAGTTGATGCCGAGTACATTGTCTCTCCTTCACTACTATAACCATCCCCTTTTACTGGGGACGAACAAGACTGGACCTCACTGTGGTTGTCTCCATAAACTGAACCATTTGATGCAATCTCAGCATCATCAGCTTCTACATCCTCAATTAGGTTTTCTTTTTTCACAATATTCTCAGTTGGCTTTGGGTGTACACTTTTGATGGGTTGTGTTTTTGGAACTCTGGGAGGGAAATTAATATCCAAAAGTTGGATATGAGGGATTTCCTTCTTTTGGATAGGAACTGAAGTCAATCTTGGGGATTCGTAAATCTCGGGAGTTGGAATTCCTTGCTGGTCATGGCTTGTAGCTTTCATGTTTGTTTGCTCTTCGTAAATGTGTGTGGGTCTTGAGATGATGTGCGATGATGATGGAGTGCCTTCCTGTACACCGTCCTCTGTTGACTTGAAAACTCGTCGAAGAGTGAAAGAAGCACATGAATGCTCACTCCTTTGTCCCGTGGACATTAATCGGATTAATGGTAGTTTGGGTTTATTAAGATCGTCCAAGTTGCCTTCCCAATGTTTGTTTAACCACTCACAGATAATGGGAATGGGGATTCCAAATTGCATGGCTTGATCCTTTTTCCATGACAAGGATGACGAGGAGGAGGTGGAAGATGATTTGGCTGACGGAGAAGAGGCGAGCTTCATTGGATCACAAACCATAAAGGCAAGATTACCTTGAACATCAAAACCAGCAGATCCTGGACTCCAAGTTATTCCATTTGTTGAAAGCTTTATGAGATTATCAGTGGCAATTACCACCTTCCCTTCACCCACTGTCAGTTCCTTCTTCTCAGTGTGGCCTAAAAGATAAACTATGCTACCCAGATCCAGAGTTGGATTTGAACGGGTCTTCAAGTAGTGTGGTTGTTGGTACTGGGCGTTTGTTTCCCCATCCATGCCATCGAAACCCACTATTGTAAGATCGAGAACAGAGCTGGTAATGAAAAACCTGCAACCATATAAAAGATATAAGGAAAAAAGAATAATGTGTGGGGCTATGGACTTGCTTTAACTGCAGCAGTATTATCTTAATAAATAATAATAGATAGTTTCAATAAGGAAAATCTTGACGACTACAGTACTTCTATATAAAACTAAAAATAGGTCTCTTATTCCTAAAAAAGAGACATCTAAATAGATTGGATTTTCATAATGCCTTCAGATCTCTTTGAGACCAACTAATCATAAAAAAGGGACACTAGAGACGACACAATAGACTATAGAAACACCTGGATAATTCAATTATCTCCAATCAATACCCAGGGCAGTAGATTTTTTTGGTACAACATATCCGGTTACCATACTTTTGCTTGATATCTATATTACGCAAATGTACTTGCGCACAACTGTACCTAGCTCATTATGAGCAAGTCCAATTAAACAACACAAGCTCAATATGAGCAAGTCTAATTAAACAACACAACGAGCCTCTTTCAGTTGCTCGCTAGCAGCATACTACTCTATCTAAGATAAGAGGGACAATAAAGACAATAATAAGGTAATTCAAGCCCCAACTTACCTGCCAAAGTCGGAAGGGTACATAGAGAATTAATGGCATTAGGTGAGGACCCTAACTTGTAAGTGCTTATGTAAGGAGGTTTTTGGGTCAAAGGGTGATGACCTTTTTCTCTCCCCAGATTCTACAACCACTAAAACTAAAGTAGCTATGAGATTCGGTGTGATGCACTACTCAGAGAGCTCTAACAAAACAATCTCAAGCCAATAATCAACCCCAATTGTCCCTAATTTGTGTAGTCTGGACTACATTGACATATTCTACGGTCTCTAACTAGAGAACGAAATCGCTACAAGCTGATTTGAGATAATAATGAGAGAATTTTTTCCGGATTCGATTATAGTTATTTATGCCTATTTTGGCAATTAAACTCTGCGTAAAACTACAATCTAGTCTTATTCGTAGAAGATGCAATATAATCAAGCAAACGAGATAAGAAGGAACGGGACCGGGAGTTGGTCTTATTGAGCATGATGCCTTTAATAAGACAATCTTGACTGCACATCTGACTTCTAAAACATCTACAGTAAAGGGTAGGATGTTTTTATAATCTTCATTGAATTGCTTATAGATCTCTGGAACTCTTCGTATTCATATTTAGGACGACGCATTCATATACTAACGCCTAAAAATAAAATTTGAACTATACTACTAAAATCCACTCGATCAACTTCGAGATCAAAGTAAAAAACCTAACTAGTTGCACTTCTTTTACCAAAGTAGTGTTGTCCCACTTTGCTTAAGAGCCCAACAAGCAACTTGACGCTCTCATTGATTCTCTAAAGCTTGCATCACTTGTTTCTTCAGGAAAAGTAGTTCTCTTGTTTCACTGACCTTATCATGATTTTAAACCAAAATAATCAATAAACCAAATGTAATTTGCTAAACATTAAACCCGAATCTCACAATTGAAAAATTTAAACATGAAATTAAGACTTTTACAGACTTATCTTGTTTCGTAATTTCCTCGAACACCACCAACTCAAGACAAGGTCAATGGTAACTTTATCCAAAATTCTCACATCAGCTTGAAGACAACTTGCATTTCGTCCTAACGGATTGTGCTACCGTGGACGTCACGCTGCCTTGGTTGAAACACTACTGATGGACGATAATTACAAGTTTCAACAAACTATCATTCCCGTCCCCCGATCATATCCGAATGTATTCTACGACCAATTAATTTTATTAAGGGAGTTGTAGAGAGAAAACCTCGTTTGCTTGATTTTCATTGCATCTTCTACGAACAAGACTAGATTGTAGTTTCACGCAGAGTTTGTTATCAAAATAAACACAACTATAATCAAATCCGAGAGAAATTCCCCCAATACTTCTTAAATCTTCTCAAATTAGCTTGTAGAATATTTTATTCTCTAGTTTAAGATCGTAGACAACGCCAATGTAATCCAGTTGAAATCTGACTACACAAATTAAGGATAATTGGGGTTGATTATTGGCTTGGGGATTGTTTTGTCACAGCTTTCTAGTAAAACACCATACTAAATCTTAGAGCTACTCAAGTTTGAATGGTTGTAGAAATTGGGAAAAGAATAAGGTATCACCATTTGGCCAGAGACCTCTTTATTTATATATACACTACAAGTGAGGGTCCTTACGATAATGCCATTAATTCCCTATCTACCCTAATTACTTTGGCGGGCAGGCTATGGCTATTAAATAGCTTTGTGATTGTCTTTATTGCCTTTCTTATCTTAGAGGGAGTCGTTTGCTGCTAGCAAGCAACTAAGAGTCGTTCGCTAGTGTCGTTTGTTGTTTAATTAGACTGGCTCCCCATATATCGAGCTAGGTACAGGTGAATCCGTGCTCCTACAACAGCAGTCTTTTTTCATCTCATCGTACAAATGTTAGTACCATAATACCCTTCGATGCGGCTTTCCACCACACCCTTCTAGCGTCATTCCCAGCAAAGCATTCCAAACAACGAAAGATATATTTTATGAGTTTTTAGGGACTCAAATGAAAACAACTGGATAGACAGATCGGACAAGGGAGTGCTAAACAGAACTAGGATCTAAGGATGAAGGTGAACCCTCATCTCTGATAGTACCACCAAAAACTGATTCTATTGGTAGCACTACACGATATCACCATAGAAAAGGAGGCCATAATAATAGCATAAAAAACCATAGGCTGTTATAGATAGGAACAGTAAGCAATATATCTAACACCACCATATATATAAGCGAAGTGAAATTAATGTTTAAGACCAAATGTAAAATGAGGAACATAATATCCACAGAAAAAAACTAAACCAACATACCTCGTGAACTAACAAAACAATTAAACAAACAAATAAACCTATGGTCCGTAGGATTAATAATGCACTTGGGACCACATGAAAGACAGTTTTGTTCATGTTGAAGCTTGTTAACACATTTCTTAAAACTGCAATTGCTCAAAGGATTTAACACATGAGAAATTTGACATGAACTAGACCAGCTATAAGTTTGCCGTTGGCGGCAGAAGAAAATGAGGCAGCACAAGTGGGAGATGGCTGAATAGAACCATGGACATCATGAACCACTTCCTCATAAACATCAAAATTGAGCTCCTCATCATCAAAACCATCAAATCCAATATAATCATCAATGTAAGTATGCCATGGAATACACTCAACGGGCTCTCATTTGTAAAAAAATCCTTGAATGAGAGGAAGCTTCAATAAAGATGTTACACGAACAGCATTAAGAGACCCAATAGCTCCTTGACATGGATTACAGTTAACAACGACACTCATACATTAACAAATTTTATGAATCCCACCATTAAACGGCAACACACCTAAATTTTTTATTTTTTTTATGAATTGTTCATGTAGTTCCAAGTCATAATGGTCAATCAATATTATGAACTTGTGTAACCAAAGCGATCAGAATGAGACTGTATTTCCGCATCTCGTCAAAATAGACTACCTAGGATGAATATGTTGGTCTTACAGAAATGGGCGAAAAGCTAATAAACATTCTGAAACCAGGTCTTTTTTTTAAAACCAGAAGGTCTCCTAGCTTTAGAATGTTTTCAAGTTCTCGTAGATTTCTTTGATAACTACATTCATCCTTGGGTAGTCCATTTCAATGATGTCGCAAAGTTCAGTCTATTCTATTGGGCTTAATTGCACATAGTAATAGGATTGAGTGGCTTTTCAAAATTTGAGAGTGCAAGGTACAATTCGTAAATACTACTGTTTGTTGTCGAATGATCATGTGAATCATAGAATTTGTGAATTCAAGTGTATTCATTAATTGTAATTTGTGTCGGAAAACTATTACGTGTCTTGATGTTATTTTGGTGGGATTTTTGTTAAAGCTCCTTGTTATCTTGGTTTTTTTTTATTTTTTTATTCTCAAAAAAAATAATGGTATTTTTTTACAAATAAGAACTAAGAAGCAGTTAAACCTATTCCATGGTGCAGTGACATTGATGATGATACTCTGACATCAAAAACAACAAATAGATGGGTTGTGAAGGATGATACAGCATAATGATGATTAATACCTTGATTTTGATGCTTACGAGGATATGGTTCATGTTTAAGATGGTTTTATTTAGTAGTCCCACTATTGATGCCTCGATCTCTTCCCTGTTGCGGTTGCCATGTTCATTCTTCTTGCCTGCCTAGTTCATGTAATAATTATCGCGTTAGACCTTCCAAGTAGTTGCATTGGGATACACGGATATTAAAAAAGGATATGGTAATGGCTTCAAGAAGCTAGGCGAGATGTTAACAGCTCCACCAAGTGAATTGCTTCACAGATGGTCCTAAGGAAATACAGACACTTAGTTACCTTCTTTGTTTTCGGGTTATGAGTATGTATGGTATGTTTGTAAAGCTTTTTGGGAGGAAATCTTGTTCCTTTTTTATCTTCATTTCACTTTGGGTATCGAACTTTGGATTCATTTCACCGAACAATAATATATGGTGTTACTCAATATCTCTTGTTTTGTTGCTTCTGACATTTTGTCTATTGTTGCCTATGGTAGTTTACGAAATTAGTGTATGTCTTTTCTGTAATAGATTGTCTTAACATTTTCCTTTCGATAATATGATCTCTTGGTTTAAAAGATGTAGTTGAGACATCTGTGCAACTCTTTTTGTTCTCCCTTTGTCTTTCATGACAAAAAAGATAGTATTATGGTTGTGATGAGGTAATCTGATATTTGAGCCGCGACTCAGCCATCACCGCTTTCGAGGGGGGGGGGGGGGGGGGGCTATCTAGGTCTAGACAATTTTTGTCTTAGTTTCCTCTATTTCTCTAGAGGGTTCTCTTAGTTTTCTATTTTATGTTTATTAGTAATTAAGTGGTGTTAGTAAGTCTTATTCTATTAGAAATAAGTTTTTTTCCTAATTATACTAGGTATTTATTTTGTGATGAGCCTCCTTTCTCGATAAAAGGAGAACTCTACTAGCTTTAATTCTTAGATTAGTATGAGTAGAAAGGTCTTTCTAGGAGTTATGTTACGTTTGGGGAAAAGCTACAAACCCTAGATCTTTAGCTTGAATGTTCTAGATTCAATAATAAAGTGTGAGTTTTCTAGTTTCAATTGAGTGCTCTTATTAAAATCATTGTGTATGAAATGATCACTTGTTTATCTAGATCGCTCATATCCTAATCGTTTCCCTAGAATAACTGATTTTGTGAATGAAATTGGTGAGCTATAAATCAATTAAGATTCACTTCTATTTGATATAATTTTAGACTTTTGGTCATCAAAGACAATTGGGGACATTCAAGTTCCACTATCCCCAACATTGTTGAATGTAAACAAAAGTACTTATATTCAATGATCGCATTGAGAGTAACTCATGCATTGATGATGAAGTGTATATGAAGATGTTTGTAGATAATGGTTTACTACAATTACGACCGTCATACACACATAATTCCTGAAACAGGTAGAATGAGAATTCCAATTATTATATTTTAGTTTAAGTGTATTGTGCTTTTATGGAAAATTAGTTTTATACAAAAGGGGAACTAAAATTTGGTATCAAAATCCGAGTCACCTGGTGTGCAAATCTGGTTGCTCAGACAAAGCATAAACTTAAGCCGACTTGCAGCTGGATAGGATATGGTTCCTAACAACAACACGGATACGGGTGTCGGTGTCCGACAAGGGTATGGGGTGCCAGAAACGGCAGAAAATAGAAAGTATCTTGTAAATAGTGTTGGGACACGTGTGTCCGAGTATTAGAGTGTCGGGGTGTTAGACATGTTATTTTTTTAAGTAAAGCGTCGTTGTTACCTAGGTTTCCACTAATTACTCTCGAAAAATAGGGTTGCATAGTTACGTGCAAGCTATAACCAACACGTGGCATCAAAAAGTGGGGGAAATCCACCATCCCCAAAAAAACAAAGAAAAAAAACTGCTTCAAGTTTGTAATACTAACCACATGAATAATTAGCTAAATCCGTGATTTATATAAGGGCATTCATATCAAAAGATAAAGCACATCCATTAGTAGCTAAATGTTCATCAGAAATCGTTCAAGATGAATTTTGCGTTGAAGAGGGTGGGATAAGGTGGGGATGGTTGCGACCAAATTAACGTTCTTAATACGTAAATATTTTTTACATCCATAACTTCTTACAGCAATCAGCCTAATCCCTCAATGAATACAAAGTTAATTACTATAATTTCAAAGACCACCTAAATTACACAATTTGCATGAAATAAACACAAAGTTCATCTTCCGTGAGAACCGAATCAGAATTTGCATTTACCTAACAAGCATTCAATTTATTGCCAATGTTTCACCTCGTAAATTTTTTACATAAATAAAACTATATATTGCCCATTGTTGGCAACTAATGCAAAATCTATCCCATTAGATCTAACATATGTTACATATCTAAATCATAAGCCTAAGAACTATTACTAAATTATCAAAATAGACCTACATTTCACTACAAACACCCAAATAAAACACCAATTATTTCAGATAAAATAAATAGCTAGATAATCATCAAATAAAAACCAAACCCATTTCTCACAATCCAAAGATTCCAAACCCCATTGCGCCAAATCAAACTAATCATAAAAAACTCACAAACTGTCCCTACAGTATCAAATCATAGCTACATTTCACTGAAACACCAATCATTTCAGATAAAATCACTAACTAGATAATCATCAAATAAAAAACAAACCCATTCATCATAACCCAATAATTCCAAACCCCAGTGCCTCAAATAAACTTAAATCCACAGAAACTGAAAATTGGGGATAAAAAAAACTGACCTATGAGGGACCAGCTTAGCAGAAACAGGGTCTTGTAACTGGATCTCAGCTTCTTCAGCAGCTGTGGCTGAAGGAAGGCTAATGTGGGTAGTTAAGAGAAGGTTTTTATGAATGAGAAACCCAGTTCCAGAAGAAACCCTAGCCATGGCTGAAGCTTTACTGGAGAAAATACTGACTTTCATTCTCTCTGATTTGCCTCCACCATTACAGAAACACCATGATGCATCACTTAGAACACCCATTTTTTATTATGATGTTGGCTTAGGTATCTGATCTAGAAACCCTAGCTTCTCATTGTAGATGTTTTAATGGAGTTTTTTCTCTCTCTTTAATTTATCTGGTTGAGTTTCTTCGAAGTGTCTGAAACTACAGAGAGATAGAGAGAAGTGTTTCAAGTATTGGCTTTAAAAAGTGAATTTTTTCAGTTCTTGATGATGTTAAGAGCACTACGTGTTTTTAGTGCAACACCATAGGGCATCTCCAATAATCCTTAATCGCATACCATCTTACTCCAAGGAGTATACGTTTTTCTTTTGAATAAGGATAAGGATGAGAGAGTAAACAACTTTTCAAAATGACATAGAAGAGATTGAGAGAGAAAATAGATGGTGTGCGCTGTTAGGCACCTAGCAACCCATACAGTTCCAGAATCACATACTCTGGGGGTGTATCCTGGTTCAATTTCGGAAACAAATACCCTTGTTGGCCTGATCTTTTTTTGCCAAATAGCAACCTAAAGTTGGTTAGAAGATAGAGACAACGATTCTGGTTGATGGTTTCTAGCACTCCCAATTTCATCCGCTGGTTCTTCCCACTCCGAGTTCATCCCCCTAACAGGAAGAAATAACGCGCGTACACCATACACTAATTTTTGGCAAGGGCTTGAAAGGGTTGTCAAAAGATTTTGTACCAGGATGGTACACACTACCTGAATATAGTACCCAGATGTACTGTAAGTACACAATCGTGTCATGGTCACTCCTCAATATAGTTGATAGGACCACATAATGAACCTATAGATCCGGATCTCACCGGGGGTAGTGAAAAGTGCCTCTAGGTCACCGTGTAAATTTATGTTGTACACCCTAAGCATTAATTCATCCAATACCACAATCAACATCGCCCGTTTTATATCGTACTCCGAAACATAAAAAACGATTCCTCTTACTTGACGGTGCAACCTCCAAATTATCCTATATGAAGGAAATGCCTCGGTGAAGGATGAGTCAGGCGAATCCTAACTATTCTTTGACATTACAACACAGTATGTCAATTACTCGGAAGTTATTGAACCATACCTTTTCATTTGGCCAACATAAATGTAACGTCTATTTTTCGAAAGAACATCTCAATCGATTCTAACTTCTATTATAGACATGAAACTGTTATGGGTGATCATAATACAATTTTGGACATTATGCATCATCTAGAGTCCCTTAATGTTTTAGGATCAAGGTCCCTCGACAACATACACTAAATTTTGTGTCATCCAGTGTCTCGATCTACTGTCTCAATATCGATTGACATACACTGAATGCACCTAGGACCAAACTTGAGTTTCCGAAGATTAGAAATACACCAATGTCACTCCATGTTTTATTTTCTATGCACACAACAAAATGTTCCTCATATGAGGGGTACAATCGACCTATATGCCATACCTTTTCAATGAAAATGGCCGAAACCCACACATTCCAAGATTAAGGGCAACCTTATACGTCTCTTCCTCATTCCAACCATTCAATCCCAATCTCCTCCTCTCTCTAAATCTCTCTCTCGCACGCATCCCTTCTTCTCCTCCTCACATAGCTGTTGCTGTTGCTGGTTTTTATTCTTAAACTGGGTCTCTAATTCCCCTGTTTTTGATTGATCTCTGATACCCATTTAGATCTTCTTCTTTTTTCATTGGATATCTGTAATTCGTTATTTGGCGGTGTGGGATTGTGTCAATTTTGGTGAATTTTAGTGGGGATTGATTGGATTTGTCAATGGGTGCTTTGGATGGTGGGCATTATAATGGGAAGCTTGAAAATGGGGTGAAATTCAATGGGGGTTGTTTAGAGGAGGAAGAGAAAGAGACTACCACTGCCACCATTGAAGATGCCGTGAAGGTTTTATTGCAAGCTTTGGGGGAGGATTCTAATAGGGAAGGTCTTAAGAAGACTCCGCTTCGTGTTGCAAAAGCGCTCCGCGAAGGAACCAGAGGTATTGCCCCTTTTATCTATATTTTATGTTTTATGTTCTATGTTTTATCTAATAGATCCTTTGATTGAAGAATTATATATTTGAAGTCAAGTGCGTTTTGTATGATTTTGTGTGTGTTTTAGTTATGGTTGTTGTTATTCTATACAATATAGCTAGCTTTGGATATTGATATATTTGTTATGACAGTGGTTGCTTAGCATTTGAAATTGTTTCTTCGATGTCGCCTCGTGATATATCTCCCTATGTAGTAGTAGTGAAATACTTTGAAGCCTAGGGAATGTTTGCACTTCGTCTTCGTAGGTTACTAACACTTGGGGTTTAGAAAGGGAACTTCACATTGAACGTTATTTTACTAATGAGTTGTTTGGGTTAGTATAAGGAGCAACGGAATTCAGCTCTCAGGAATAGTAAAAGTTACTTCTCCCTTAAGAAAAATCACATTAAATTACCATGGGATGATGGTGTGTTTGAAGCTTAAGTACCATTAATGGCTGAAACCTTAGAACCAGGATTTGAAGAGGTAGACGAAGGAGGACATGGATGAGTGTTAGAGAGAAGTTTGACTTGGGAACAGGGTGATTGAGGGAGAGATGGTGAGAATGAGATTGACGACGAGAGAATTTTGTGTTTGGTTTGGAAAGAGGACGGAATGTGCGATATTTTGTTTTTGCTTTCCTCTAGAATAAAACACTATCTTTGGTTACTTAGATTAGAGAAAAAGTCTTGAAGAGAATGATGCAAATATTTGAGAGAAATTGCAAATCCTCAACAATGTTTAAATGCTGGCCGTAGTTTTCAATATTTTGTTGATGTTTAAATTCCCGAGCTTGTTAGTTAATCAGTCATAAACATTTATGAATAAGTTCATATTGGGTTGGGTGGTACTATTCCCCTTGGATCAAAGACGACATCACCAGTTAGATGTCCTGCACATGAACTAGTTTTGGGTTTACATATAGATTTGTTCTTTAGGCCAGTAATATTATAGAATTCCTAAAACTTCAACAGCAAAAAGGGTAACTGAAATATATACTTCTTCAGGTTCCGCTGTTTCCCTAAGCTCCAAATCATAGAACTGAATTATTTATTCTTTGAAGTATGACATATTTACAAGGTCTGCCATCTTGTGAGCTTTCTTTTACTTCTTCGATGAATACATATTGCAAGCCATGTCATTATGCCTAGAAATAAAGGGCTTGGGTATTTACAGATTCCTTTTTACTGATTATATAGCCAGAATAGCATGGGATATACAGCAAGATTTGGATTATCACTAGAGTTAGAACCATGCCTTCATGTGTGAAAGCCCTATGCATGATACTTGTATTGTGTTTTTCTGAAATCAATGCCACGTGTAAAGTATGAGAAATTCTTCTATATCTTCGAACTTGGTAATAATAGCTGAAATTTGTCTTCTTACACAAGCTTATTTTTAATTGTTTCCAGGTTACAAACAAAAGGTGAAGGATATTGTTCAAGGTTCTTTGTTTCCGGAAGCGGGTTTGGATAGTGGAGTGGGTCATGCTGGAGGTGCCGGCGGGCTTGTAGTTGTTCGAGACATTGATCTATTCTCATACTGCGAATCTTGCCTTCTTCCATTTCAGGTTCGTTGCCATGTAGGTTATGTCCCATCGGGACAACGTGTTGTGGGCCTAAGCAAGCTCTCTAGAGTAGCTGATGTTTTTGCCAAGAGGCTCCAAGATCCGCAACGCCTGGCAGATAAAGTGTGTTTGGCTCTGCATAATGGAATCAAGCCAGCAGGTGTTGCCGTCGCTCTCGAATGTTGGCACATTCAGTTCCCAGGGGTCGAGCGGACTTGTACTGATAGTCACCACCCTAGTAAGGTGAACATGCAAGGGTGGATTAAGGTATCTGTTTGTTCTAGCTCAGGAGTTTTTGATAACAAAAATGAAGATGCCTGGGCTGATTTTCTTTCTCTTCTCAAGTTGAGAGGCGTAAACATGGAAGAGAAACCCCTAGATCAATGTTGGTGCCCATCTGGGTCTTTGAATGTTCCGATCTGCAATGGACATAAAAACACAAGAAACACCATGACCACGGCGGTTGGTGGTATTCTCCATTCTTTAGGCGAGGACCCAATTAGAAAAGAACTTTTGGGAACCCCTCAGCGTTTTTGCCAGTGGTTAATGAACTTTAAAAAGTCTAGTAATCTAGAAATGAAGATGAATGGTTTTGGTGCTGCTACTGAAGTGGACCCACTTCAAGCTAATTTGAGTAGAGATGATAAAATCTATTCCGAAATTAATTTGCCGCTGTGGTCTCTGTGTGAGCATCACCTCCTGCCCTTCTATGGAGTGGTACACATAGGATACTTTCAAGGCAATGAAAATCAAAAATCTATCACAAGATCATCTTTGCAATCAATAGTACATTTCCATGGTAGTAAGCTTCAAGTACAAGAAAGACTTACAAGGCAGATTGCTGAAACATATTCTTCAGTCTTTGGTTGTGGAGATGTGATGGTGGTAGTTGAAGCTAACCATATTTGTATGATCTCTCGAGGAATCGAGAAGGTTGGAAGTAGTACAGCTACAATTGCTGTATTAGGTCGATTCTCAACTGATTCAGCTGCAAAGGCCGCATTTTTACAGATGGTTTCAACAACTACTGCAACCGCTGGACGATAAATTTGTTGTGGTTTTGGTTTTTTGTTTTTGTTGTATTTTCTCAACTGCTTTGGGTGTTTGCACCTAAGCAATATAGATGTTTCTGTCACAGAAGAGTGGATATTTTCCTAGGTTATGCTCAGAGCTTTTTTAGTCGGGGTTGGAGCTCCATTTCTGTAGCTCTGATACAAGCAAGGGTACAGCATACAAGCACAGCTAAAGATGTTCAGCAAAATTTGGTCATCATTTTCCTATAAACTGTACTTTGGTTATGCAACTAGTTATAACTTATAACTCTACTAATATAAGATTTTGAATGGTGACAGAAATACTGAGGCTCCCTCTATCAGTGGAATTCTTTATTATTGTGAAGGCCAGTATGTGTTTTCCGCAATTTTTCTTTTGGAAGTGTCATTCAACAGTAAAACTGGAGAAACAGTTGAAGCTCAGCAAATTTCGCTGTTTGTGTTTGAAGACTTTGTTTTAGGCTGATCTTATCATCGAGTTTTTTTTGGCCTAATTCGATCTGAGGAACATAACATATTCTTTATTTATTGGCATTTGCGCTGTGATGTATGCCGCAATTTTTATCTCTCAGTTGACTGTCCACAAGGCAGATACTCTTGTGACTTGGCTCATTATTCTTTTCAATCTTTTCCTTCTTCGTTTCACCTTTCAATCTTTTCCTTCCTCGTTTCGCCTGAAGGCTAGAATTCCCTCCTTGGGGTTTTGGGGGAGGCTGGGATCTATATTTTGTACCAAGGTTTAAAAGAATCCATATTGTGTCCTGCGAGAAACAACAACGTGGTGGAGAACCCGAGGAATGTTGATCAGCATTGTGGGGTTGTTGGGTAAAATAAGTGATCTAATAGAGAATGCGTCTGCCTATGTAACTAAGACAGAAAGTAAACCTTCTTCCTATAGATGTTAGGCCAATAGCAATACATGAGTGATACGCTTCCACTAATTCACACTTTCAGAAAAGAGTTAGGAAGATTAATAGTTTCGAAGAAAAAAAAAGGAAGATCCTTATTTGTGTAAAGGCTCTAGTAAACTCAAAAGCTTAAGAATGCTATGGGATTCCTCATGTTCTAGATCCGCTTTTCCTCTCTAATGCATCTCCCAGCAAAGGCAGAGTTTAATGATACAACTAGGCTGTATCTTAGGTTTAGATGGATAAGTAAAATAAGAAAAAATGGATAATTGGTTCTATAGAGGAAACCAATGCCTCAGCAACACAACAATGGTGAGCTTTTAATAATTCTTCAACATATCCATTTTATTCTACCTCTTCAAACTAATTAAATAGTCACTACAAATGACTTTCCCACTTTCACCCACTTCCCTATAAAATAACAAAACAATTCACATAAAGAGAACTACCAAAAGACCTATTATAAATGAAGACCTACTAAAAAGGAAGACTCACTACAACAACTAACTTATTATTCTACATTTAAGGTAGACTATCATGATCATAACATTCATTTCCCCTTAAAAAGACACTTGCCCTTAAGTGTCATGTTCAGCTTCCATGTGCACGTCGTCGTCTTGTTCTTTCGTGCAGGGTGTAATCATGAAACAAAATTTGCATTGATGACCCTGCCTAAATGGTTCATCGCAATTGAAACATAGACCTTGACGCTCCCTTTCCTGCATTTCAGATGTTGTGAGATGTTTTAAAACCATTTTACCTTGAGTTGCAGCTGGTTCACTTTCTTTTCTTTGATCACGCGCTTCAAACAAACAGGATAAACCTATTGCAGCCGATAAGGAATTGGGTTTTGCAGCTTGAACATTCGTTCAGATGGAATCTCTTAAACCACTTACAAAACAACTTACTTGCTGGTTTTGTGGAAGATGGCTAGCTTTAGCAAGAAGCTTCTCAAATTCATTTTGGTACTCTTTGACTAACCCATTTTGTTTTAGTTTTGTGAGTTCGCTAAAGAAATCATAGAACTCATCACCTCCGAATCGTGAAAAAAGATTCTCTTTGAAAACTTCCCAAGTAATGACATCATTATCTTTTTTCAAGAGTTGAAACCATAACTGAGCATCATCTTCTAGATGGAAAGAGGCGAGTGTGACATGTTCAGATTCTGGGATGTTTTGGAACTCCAAGAACTGGACAACTCGACATAACCAACTGGTCGGGTCTTCTTCGCCATTAAAGCACGAAAAATATAGTTTCACCAGATTAGGTGCATATGACCCAACTTTTTGAGACTCGCCGGCATTCGGTCGCCCTCCATTACTTCGAGAAATAGCTTGCGAAGTTTCGCTGACCTCCTTATTTGGCTGGGTACTCATTTGATCCAATCGGGTACTGAATTTATTAAATAATTCAACCATCTTTTCCATGATTACTTGTTGCCTGACGCGAGAGATTCTACGAACTTCTCAAGTTGCCCCACTCGTTGCTCCATGCCGGTACTAAGGTACCACTGTGGTAAGTACTGAGTTTTTGGTTTTCCAATTTTGGGAGTTTGAGAAATGATTAAAAAAATTTGGTTAGAACCGAAATTAGGAAGAGATTGTAACACTTGGGTTTAAATGGATAAGTAAAACAAGAAAAAAGGAATAATTGGTTCTATAGAGGAAACCAATGCTTTAACAGCACAACAATGGTGAGCTTTTAATAATTCTTCAACATATCCATTTTATTCCACCTCTTCAAACTAATTAAATAGTCACTACAAAAGACTTTCCCACTTTCACCCACTTCCCTTAAAAATAACAAAACAACCAAGTAAAGAGAACTACCAAAAGACCTATTAAAAGGGAAGACTCACTACAACAAGTAACTTATTTTTCTACATTTAAAGTAGACTATCATGATCATAACATTTAACTTCATACTGTGAAAAGTAGGTCGCTTACTTGGTGTATTTGTATAAGATTATGATATCTACTATGATCTCTAACCATCAAACACCAACATTTTGTCAAGCATAAGATTTTTGGAGTTTTGTCAGGCGTAAAGACAACTCCTGGTACAAATAATATGAATAAGCCTAAAATCCAGCAATCAAAGCTTGTTTCCCATGACTTTGAGACCCAAGATTCGGTACTGATGTTCTAACTGTTTTAATGTACACCAAAAGGCGAGTGCCATTATGTTTGTATGACAGCCACAACAGGGTAGTTGCATCTCTGTGCTGGTAGCTCACACACACGTATTTTGAATGCATATGTAGAGCATAATTGGCATGATAATAATACCTACAAAGATCAAAATCAGCTAATGCTACCTGATTCTTTACTGGTTTTTCCCTTGTGCTTAAGTTGATCCAACATAATATCTCGTTACTATTATCAAAAATATGTGATGGTTGATGAATTCTACAATGCTATTGCTAAGATATTGAAGCAAATAAAATAATATTGAACAAAGGACTCCGGAACAAAAATGATCATGTTTCTCATTTTAAGTACCAACAAATTTATTGCGTTAGCCAGGATTATCAATACAAGATATTTTTTGCAACTCAATAGGCAATTGATTTAGGTACATAATCAAGTATAGTTTACTTCTTAGTGAGGAGTCGTTGGAATGATTTCTGTGTATATATTACATATTACTACCTTATCATGCCAGAGTATTATGAACTAGTTAAAGAAATAAAGGTTGTTTAACGAATTTAGCAAATTGTTATTTATAGGTATATATTGCACTATTCTCATTACAAATAATACAACCATAGAAAAGTAAATAGTATGCCTTAACACGATCTCAAAAGTAAACAATTTCATGGTAACAACTAATACATTTATTTATAAGATGAGTTAATCGATTATTGTACATCGCATCCTCACTAAAAAGAAGTATTGGTAGACAAACTAGTATATTTAAGAATTGTCGATTGTGGTATCGTACTGTGTTTATGACTGATTACTCAAAATTGGAATCCAAAATTTATTTGCGCGTCTATGATAAATGAAATTCAATGAATGTGATTAATTAATTCCATACATAATCGTCAAGTACGTAAACTCCCTCATCACCACCATAAATTGTATTCAATTATTACAAGAAAATCTTAATAATCCAACATGGTAAGATACGCGCGAGCTTCTACTAGGGAGCTTTCATCAATCCATGGCAGGTATCGTTAAGAAAGGCGGGTTGGCATTATAAATACATCATTTTATGCACAACATTCTCGCAGGTCTATAGGTGCTTCTAATAGCATTGAAGCATATCCGTATATGAAATTTGCTGGAGATTGTGATTTATGTTAAGTGATGTTTCAAATACATTGAGTGTTGTATAGGTGCTTCTAATAGCATTGAAGCAAATCCGTATATGAAATCTGCTGGAGATTGTGATTTATGTTAAGTGATGTTTCGAATACATTGAGTGTTGTATGGTATGATATACCGGATCATATCTGAAAATTAGTATTAGAAGGATTTGTTTATACTCTAGTAGTTTTTCCTATTTAAATCCTTTTTTAGGGCGACCATCTCTTCAATAATCAATAAAGTTTTTGATGACAGACGGCGCCAAATGTAAGGGCTTAATTCTGTTTAAAGGGGAGAATCGACCTTAGACCAGTAAAAATTAATATAAAGTAGAGGTGTATGACAACATGTGTGTGAGTTCCATTAATGAGGAAGACTCACGACCTCACGCGAGGATTTGAATATGGTAATATATATATTAATTGATACGGGTGTGATTACAAAGGTTATTTCTAATGTGGTCGAGACGATTGTTCTCTATGTATGAAGAGGCAGGGACCCGAACCTCTCCTCCTCTATTTATAAGAGAGGGACAACTAGGTCAAGGGTTCGAAGTTTAATTACCATTACACCCTTAATACAATTGTACATTATTCATATATCTCCCTTTATAGCTGTCTCTTACTGGCTTTACACAGGTGGCACCTTCAACTTGATCTGGCATATCTCGACATCTTTGTTGACTCTTATTATGAGTTCTAATTGTGGTGACCGTGTGTAGTTGATGTGACTGTGCATAGTCGATGTCGACCGTATGTTTTCTCCAGGAGTCGATCAATGTACTTGCAAGTCTTGGGGTCATGGCCTTAGAAGTCGAAGGTTGTCGACCTGATTGAGGAGGCTATTACAAGTATTCTAGTGAACGTTGGAGTCTTGGTTCTAGATAATTCTCTTCTCCTATTTAAGAATAACATCCCATTTGCTTTCATGTACTGACTCAAAATCTCCTCTTAATTCCTTATGCTTATATTTGCACAAGTTTGCTTTGGTTAAATAGGTTGCATTGAGCAAAGGTGTGGAGTGCGAAAGCCGAATTGATTTCTGTTGGAGCATGAAAGCACACAAACAAATCTTGCCAGAGTATTTTTTTGAGTGTGGCGTTGGGAGCAGAAGTTTCTTTTGTAGATCATTTGTAAGATTATTTTTATAGCTTTGTGGGAGTATTCCAAAGTTAATTAAACTTACTTTATCGATAATGGATTTTTCCGGCCTTTGGCTCGTGATTTTATACCTCTATAACTTAGGAGGTTTTCCACGTAAAATTGTGGCGTATTTTAGTGTCTTCTTACTTTTCTGCATTCTCTATTTGCTTAGATACATAGTCACATTTTATTTCTATGTGAACCTTGATCACCCGAACCCAACAATTTTGATTTTACTCCTGATGTTTATATGAATATTAGACTTAAGTCCTGATGTTTACCAAAAAATCAACTCTAGTCTTGGTTTTTAAGTTTGACCCAGATTAACTGCAATTGACTGTAGTTGACCCAGTTCAAATCTGGTTGTTATTTCGCAAAATTTTAAATACCCCTATGTTCAACACGTGTAAATTACATGAGTTGGTGTTGTTAACTTAAAAATTCTCGACACGTGTTGTGGATCGTTCGATTAATACACGATAAGTATCTTGAGACTGCAATTTTTTATTTTTTATTTTTTAAATTTAAACTCAAAAAAGGCAAAGTTATCTTTAATATTTGTTTATTTGTGTCAAGCGTGAGTCAACTACAGTCAATTGTAGTTGACCTGGGTCAAACTGCAAAACCAGAACTAACATTGCTTTTTTTTGGGATTATTTGAGTTTAGTCCGACGACTAAGTAAAAAAAACTTCACCAAAAGTGAGTGTCATTATGTTTTGTGCGACAACCACAATATGGAGAAGGCAAGTCACATCTATGTGCTGGTTGGTAGCTCACAAACACATTTTTTGAATGCATATGCTAAACCTAATTGACATGATAATACTTCCTACAGATCAAAGTCAACTAATGTTACCTGATTCTTTACTGGTTCCTCCCTTGTGTCGAACTTGATCCAGCTTAATATCTTTTTACTATTTCAAAAATATGTGATGATCATGAATTTTACAGGGCTATATTGCTAAGATATTGGAGCATACAAAAAAGTAGTGAACAAAGAAGGTCTTAATCATAACAATACTCATGTTTATCATTTTAAGTACCAACAAATTGTTTGGTACTGTCATGATCACTTTATATGCAAGATATTTCTTGCCAGGATATATACAACGATAGTTTACTTGCTTAGAAGATTTTTGGTGAAACATTTTTTTTTTGCAAAATGTAAGCAAAATTTATTGAAGAAATAATAAGAGATTACAGACAAGTACTTTAATTTTCCAAATAATAGCAAAGGTTTATAACATTACATTGTTAAAAGAACTAATCAAATCTAAAATATTCCACCCAAGATACCTCAATCTTGTGTAAGAAGATAGGTCTGCCAGTATGCCAAACTTTAGTAAGAGGAGCCATTCTAGCAGCTATGTTTGCAATATTATCTACACTGAAATTATACTCCCTCCAGGAGCGTTTAAACTTGATTTGAAGCTTGGAGGAGGTTGTTGGGAAACCGAGGGGGCAAATCGCAACGCAGAAGTACAATACGATTAACAAGAACTCAAATAACTAACTCTAACCAAAAGGAAATCGATCAAAGGAAAAATCACATACACAAGGTTTAATTAGGTGGAATCCCTAAACAGGATCAAAACCATCCCCGACAAGCATGCCGAATATATTATCACACTAAGGGCTACAAGAAGTTACAGAGATCACTCAAACTCACCTCTACCCTTACAGATAATCCCAGCAAGAAACCCAAGAAAGAAAACCTGAGAAACCTTTCTAAACCCTAGATTTATCCCTTTTTTCTCTCTAACTCTTTCTTACAGTACAGAGGCCTTTAACATATACTTTATATTTATAGGCTTTCTATTAGGTCATCTCCAAAATACGTATCACGAGATAATCCATCGCTTTGGATCAAATCCCCTTCAAAACGAACTTAAAAACAAACAAACAGAGCCAAAGTCGTTTGAACGACCATTAGACAATCCTCTGGAATTTTTGGCCCAAGAGTTATTTTCGTTCGAACGACCTCAAAAGTCGTTAGAACGACTTCAACGGAAACTCTGTCGTTCGAATGAGTTCTCCAATCGTTCGAACGACTTCCCCACTCGTTCGAACGACTTTCCCAGTTTTTGAGCCGTATTCCTAACAATCTCCACCTCGGCAATAAAACCATTTCTTCTACTGCATTCGTCGTGTATCCTTGTCGCTTCTCAATTAAGAGAATTACCTGAGTCTAGGCTTTTCCTAGACTCACCAATCGAAACCTACTTTCTGATCATCTTTGTAGACCGTGCCATTGCTCCACCTTGAACTAAATTCTCTTTTCAAGAAATTTCCATAGCCCTCTTGGTACACGCAACCTTCACATCTTCACCCATTAATTTACCAACCAATACATACAAGTTCCCGCTTAGAACCCCCTTCATGATCAAAGAAGATTTTTGATAAATTTTTATTACTCCACCTCGCCTAGAGTAATTGCAACCCTCATTATATAATTTAGAAAGTAAAATTAGATTATAAGTCATACCCAACACATGTTGAACATCACGAAGAACTACGATGCGTCCATCGAACATCCTCACACGAATATCACCTACTTCCAAAATCGGCCTTCGAGAGCCATCGCTCGCCAACACAAACTTGCTACCCTCACACCTTGCATAGTTGCCAAACCATGCCTTGTGTGCGCATACATGTATTGTATCCCCACTATCAAACATCCATCCTCTATCGTGGCGAGAACCATCCGTGGCCACCACGAGGAACGCCTCGTCGCCATCATTACCAGTAATCGTTGCCAATTTGTTAGTATCACTTTAGGAGCCTCTTGCCAAACTTGCTCCATTACCTTTCCCCAATTTGCAATCCGATCTATAATGACCTGGTTGACCACAGCTCCAACAAGTTCATTTTCTGAACTTATTAAAGCTTCTCTTCCCACTAACCACTATTGTAGAGTTTTCCCCAAAGGATTTGCTACCCTTAAGCCTTCTCTCCTCAGAAAGAAGCGTACTTGTAATCTCTTCAAAACTCAAAGTTTCCTTCCCATACATCAACGTAGGTTGAAGATGCTTGAAGGTAGACGAAAGAGACCATATGAGTTAAAGCGTCATACCTTCATCCTCAACTTTAACTCCGATCGATTCCAATTCTAAAACGATCTCGTTCAAAGAACCTAGGTGATCACCAATGCTCGTACCTTTATTCATCTTGAGCGTATGAAGCTGCTCCTTGAGGTATAAATGATTTGAAAGACTCTTCGTTTGGTACAAAATTTTAAGCTTTTCCCAAAGACCCTTTGCGATCTTCTCTCCAGCCGCGTTTGCCAAAATGTTCTTAGGGAGACAAAGGCGTATCTCACTCACAGCCCTTGAATCCAAATCTTCCCAGTCCTCTTCTTTATCGTCATCCACTTTTTGGGCCCCTATACCTTCAACCAGAGTTTTAGGTATAGACTTCTTTTTCAGTGCCTTGCGTAACCCGCCTTGAGTCAAGAGATCTTGGACTTGTATCTGCCATAATCCAAAATTGATCTTCCCATCGAACTTTTCCACATCAAACTTGATCACGTTAGAATTCTTAGATCTTCCCTTCTTGCTACTCTACTTACCCTAAACCTCGCTCTGACACCAATTATTGGGAAACCGAGGGGGCAAATCGCAACGCGGAAACACAATACTATTAACAAGAACTCGAAGAACTAACTCTAACCAAAGAGAATTCGAACAAATGTAATAAATCACAAACACAAGGTTCAATTAGGTGGAAACCCTAAACAGGATCAAAACCACACCCGACAAGCACGGCGAATATATTATCACACTAAGGGTTACAAGAAGTTACAAAGATCACTCAAACCTCACCTCTACCCTTACAGATAATCCCAGCAAGAAACCCTAGAAAGAAAACCCAATAAACCTCTTCAGAGCTAAACCCTAGATTTATCATTTTTTTTTTCTCTAACTCTTTCTCAGAGTACAGAGGCCTTTAACATACACTCTCTATTTATAGGCTTTCCATTAGGTCATCTCCAAAATATATATCACGAGATAATCCATCGCTTTGGATCAAATCCCCTTTAAAATGAACTTAGAAACAAGCAAATAGAGCTAAAATCGTTCGAACGAGTCATGAAGTAATTCGAACGACCATTAGACAATCCTCTAGAATTTTTGGCCCAAGAGCTATTTTTGTTCGAACGATCTCAGAAGTCGATCGAACGACTTCAACGGAAACTCTATCGTTCGAACGGCTTCCCTACTCGTTCGAACGACTTTCCCAGTTTTTGAGTCGTATTCCTAATATAGGTGTGTTCCCATGGAATTTTATTATTAATAAAGGCACTGATTCCAGCTTTAGAGTCAGAAACTAAAAACACTTTTAGCCAGTTGTTGTCCAATGCAGCATTAATAGCAGACAAGATATTGTTACATTCAGCATAATATGATGTTGTAACACCAATGTTTACCATTAGGACCCCCAAGAAATCCCTATTGTGAGCTTGCAAAGTAGATACAATGCTAGCTGTATCTGGATTACCAAGACTTAATCCACCACAGTTTATCTTGGCTTCCTCATACCATGGGAGTTCCTACATGCAGGATCTAATCCTGAGAGCTTTCCTTCTTTTAAAGCCAATTTGTAGATTGTTCAAGAGAGCCATTTCTACCTGGTTATTGTTCAAGAGAGTCATGTATAGTAGTATGGATGAGTTTTGTGATGAAGGTAGTAGAAGGAGCTGGATTGTTGTGATTAATTTTGTTCCTGATAAACTAAATTAAGTTTAGACAAGCCATAGCTCCATTCACCCATAGATCCTCAACATAAGAACTATAGTGGCTTGCAAGTTGAATGATATGCTTTAGCTCCTACTTATCAATTTTGATACCAAATAAGTCTCCAAACCAACTCTAGATTCTTCTAAAAATAGTGCAGGCAAAAAATAAATGATTAGTATTCTCCACATCAGACTTGCACAATCTATATTGAGGCACGAACTGAATAGATTTGGATTAAATCTTTTGTCCAGCTGGAATAACATTCTAAATAGTTTTTCCAAGTTAAGTTAGAGTGTCTAGGATAACAAGAGTTTCTCCAAATATATTTCTTCCACCAACATGTAGGGAACTTGTTTCTCATGCTTTCATGTGTAGCTTTCGCATTAAAAATACTATGTATGTCAGGCTTGTAGATGCAAGTATCTATTAGAAAAGCCCATGTGGTTTCTTTATTTTAAATGTCTTAACTTGGTGTGTTATTTTTAGTCCCACATTGGATAAGTGAAAAGATGATTTTTACTTTATAATGGGTTGTACACTACTATCATGTATAGAATGCGTAAGTAGGAGGTGCCCTCACGCGTGTGTGAGGTGAGTGTGTGAAGGCTTGCTATATGGGGACGCCCATGGACTTGCTTGCACGACCCGACCCATGACCCACCTGGACTATTTTATAAGTCTATGATTTAGCCTTGGGGCCTTGGGCCATAGGCTCATGGGGATTTTTAGTTTATACTTAGTCCTTTTTTTGGGTGTTTATTCAGGAGTTGGTTTTTCTCTACAAGAGTTACAACTCTTTATAGAGGTATTTCTTGGGGAACAAGCCTGCCAACAGGTACTTCGATAAGTCACCTTCTCCTCTATAAATAACCATTTTTTGGATTGTTTTGAGACACAGAAAAATATCTGAATCTATTTAAATTTTCATTGCTTCCTTTTTGAGAGTAATATCACAAATATAGTTTGACAGAGATATTGATTTGAGTGCTTCAAGTATATGCAATTCGATCATTGTATCTTGGGAGACATGCGCCATTAACTGTGAAGCACCATACGCAGGGTAAAATCTATCTTAAGGAAATTGTAGTGACTGCAAGCCTCGATCTTCAGTTTTTCATTTCCTTGTCGTTCATTTTCGTTTGTTTCTGAATACATGTGTAACAATATTAAGACATAGTTTATATCTTCTTTGTGTTCGAGTTTTGTGAAGATGCTGATTAACAAAACTAATGTTCATGTTCATCAAGAAAAGCTGGAGAAGTTCAATGGAACGAAATTAAAATGTTGGCAGCAAAATATGTTATTTTATCTGATAACACTGAACCTTGCAAAATTTTTGCAGGAAAGTGCCCCTGTTCTCAAAGATAGTGAAACAGATAAGACCACTGTTGCTGCTATGGAGGCATGAAAACATTCTAATTTTTGTGCAGGAAATATATTTTGAATGGGTTGGATGAAAAACTGTATAATGCTTATAGTCCACTCAAGATAGCCAAGAAACTGTGGGATTCCCTGGATAATAAGTACAAGACAGAAGATGCAAGAACAAAGAAATTCATTATCGGCAGATTCCTTGACTTCAAGATGATTGATTATGAGTCAGTAATCAGTCAAGTACAAAAGTTGTAGATTATCCTGTATGAAATTCATGCAGAAGGAATGATTATGAGCGAGTCATTTTAGGTTATTTCATTGATTGAAAAATTACCTTCATTATGGAAGGAATTTAAGAATTATTTGAAGCACAAACGCAAGGAGATGAAGTTTAAAAACTTAATCATGTGTTTGAGAATTGAAGAAGACAATCGCATCAGCGAGAAAGTGATTGGAGTTGGTTCGCTGGAATCAAAAGTCAATATTGTTGAAGGAAATCCTTCAAACAATAAGGGTAAATCCCATAAGACGAATGGGAAGAAGGGTAAAAACCATACACTAGGACCAACTGGAAAAGACTTCAAGAAGTTTTTTGGGAACTGCCATATATACGAAAAGAAAGGGCACCGCGCAAAGGACTGCAAGAAGAATAAAGGCGAGTCATCAAAGAACCAGCCCCCTCAAGCCAACGTGTCGAAAATGGAGAACCTTTTTGTTGTAGTCTCTGAAGTGAACTTGATCAGTAACGCTAAAAATTGGTGGATTGATACTGGAGCAACACTCCACATTTGTTCTGACAATACCCAATTTTTGTCATACAAAAAAGTGGACAGTGATGAAAAATTGTACATGGGAAACTTTGCAATTCTATGGTTGAAGGAGTTGGAAAGGTTATCTTGAAATTCACATTAGGAAAATAACTTACTCTGAATGGAGTTCTATATGTTCCTGATATTCGTAAGAATTTGGTGTCAGGAGCAGTTTTAAGCAAGAAGGGTTTTAGGCTTGTATTTGAGTCGGATAAATGTATCTTGACTAAAAGTAGAATGTTTGCAGAAAGGGCTACTTATGTCATGGTCTGTTTAAGTTC
The DNA here is from genome assembly GCA_014058105.1 of Kingdonia uniflora. Classification (NCBI taxonomy): domain Eukaryota; kingdom Viridiplantae; phylum Streptophyta; class Magnoliopsida; order Ranunculales; family Circaeasteraceae; genus Kingdonia; species Kingdonia uniflora. Next base: position 1,241,662 of record JACGCM010002399.1, on the reverse strand, counting down.
AATGTTGATATAACCCCAATGATTATCAATAAAATTGAAGCTTCCACTTATATTCTTGAGTCTTTTAATATTTGGCATGCACGATTAGGCCATGTTAATACTGGTTCGAATTTAAAATTGCTGCCTAAATTCAACATTGATTACAAACAAAAATGTACAACATGTGTTGAAGCAAAGTTTGCAAAACAACCCTTTCATTCAATTGATAAAAGAAAGACAGTGTTTTTCGACTTAATACGCAGCAATTTATGTGACTTAAAATTTGTCCAAACAAGAGGTGAGAAAAAATATTTCATTACCTTTATCAATGACTGTACTAGGTATAGTCATGTGTATCTACTCCGAAGTAAAGATGAAGCATTAGAGATGTTTACTCTTTGCAAAAATGAGGTTGAAAATCAACTTGATAGGAAGATTAAAAATTTAAGGTTAGATAGATGAGGTATATATGTTTCATCAGTTTTTAAAGAGTTTTGTGCTCATAAATGGATTATTCACCAAATTGTAATACCTTATACACCTCAGTAAAATGGAGCTGTTGAGAGGATAAATAGAACTTTAAAAGATATGGTTAATGCCATGCTGATTAGTTCTAGTTTGCCACAAAACTTATTGTTGGAAGCTATACTTAACTATTATGAACTTTGGAAAGGTAGAGTATCTTCCATTAAATTCATGAAAGTATGGAGGTGCCTTGCAAAAGTGTAAGTTTAAGTTCCCAATCATGTGAAATTGGGACCAAAAACCATTGACTGTATATTTATTGGCAAAGCTAATAATAGTAGTGCATTCAAATTTCTGGTACACAAATCAGAGATCACTGATATACATGAGAATACATTCATAGAATCACGTGATGCTATATTCTTTGAGAATATTTTCCCAAGCAAAAAGAGTGATACTGTAAATTCTCTGAAAAGATCACATGACGTTGCCTCAAGTAGTAATCTTCAGCCTGAATGTTCTGAGAAAACTCCAGAACAAACTTCTGAATAGGCTACAAAACTTAGACGTGGTAAATGGGTTAAGACCACATCCGTAAGAATCGGTCCAGAGTATATAACTAACCTGTTAGAGAATGAACCTCAAACCTTCAAGGAGGCCATGCCAACTCCTGAGACTCTTAGTTGGAAAGAGGCAGTGCATTGTGAAATTGATTCTATTATGAAAAATCATACCTGGGAGTTGGTAAATCTTCTACCTGATAACAAACCAATAGGTTACAAATGGATCTTCAAGAGGAAGATGAAGCCTGATGGTTTTATAGACAAGTACAAGGCGACATTGGTTGCTAAGGGATTTAGCCGAAAGGAATGCCTAGATTAATTTGATACTTATTCACCAGTTACAAGGATAATGTCTATACGAATGTTGATAGTTATTACAGCTTTGCATAAGCTTGAAATACATCAAATGGATGTGAAAACAACTTTTTTAAATGGTAAATTAGAAGAGGAAATTTATATGAACCAACCTGAAGGGTTTATTATCAAAGGACAAGAACATAAAGTTTGTAAACTTGTGAAGTCCTTATATGGATTAAAACAAGCGCCCTTATAATGGCATGCAAAGTTTGATCGTGTTATGATCAAGGATGGATTTAAAATTAATAAATGTGACAAATGTGTTTATTATAAATGCATTGATGTTGCATGCGTAATTGTATGTCTATATGTAGAAGATATACTAATTTTGGGGACTAGTATTAATGCAATAAAGTCCACAAAGAAAATGCTGACCAGGAACTTTGACATAAAGGACCTAGGTATTGCAGATGCTATTCTTAGAATCAAGATTAATAGGACATCATAGAGAATTATGTTGTCACAAGCACATTATATAGAAAATGTGCTTAAGAGATTCAATAAATTTTAATGTAAAAGTGTTGATAAACTATTTGATAGAACTCAAAACTTAGCAAAAAATAAGGGAGAAAACGCTTCTCAACTTGACTACTCGCGTATCATAGGCAGTTTCATGTATATTATGAACTGCACCAGACCAAATATTGCTTATACAGTAAGTAAACTGAGTTAATATATGAGTAATCCAGGAGATGCACATTGGGTGGTACTAGTTAAGGTTTTAAAGTACTTGAAGTACATCTTACACTATGGTTTGCACTACACTACTTATCCAGCTGTACGTAAAGAATATAGTGATACAAACTAGATATCAGATTTTGATGAGTTAAAATCTACTACTTGATATGTCTTCATACTTGGAGGTGCAGCAGTATCATGGAAATCTCAGAAACAAACATGTATAGCTCGCTCTACGATGGAATCTGAGTTTATTGCTTGGGACAAAGCTGGAGAAGAAGCAAAATGGCTTCAATTTTTTTTTTGAGGATATTCCTTTATGGCCACAACCTGTGCCTGCTATATGTATTCATTGCGATAATCAAACAACACTAGCAAGGGCTAAGAATCAAGTGTATAATGGTAAGTCACGACATATACATCGCAGACACAATATTGTTAAGCAATTACTTGCGAATGCAATGATATCTATTGATTTTGTAAAATCTCAAGACAACCTAGCGGATCCATTTACAAAAGGGTTGTCGAAAGGGCAAGTATACTGCATATTAAAAGGAATGAGATTAATATAGCCAATCCACGAGTAATCTCAATGGTAACCTAATCTAGTTGACTGGAGGATCCCAGGTTCTAGGTTCAATAGGAAAACTTATTGAGGGTTATTCACCTAATCTCATTCCTGATGTAACAATACAACCTATAGAGATTGTTAGAGTAAACTTTGTTTTTAATGATTTATATAGCTTGTGTATTCAAGTAGAGTACGACAAGGTACTCTTAATAGGAAATCACCTATGCGAGTGAGAAGTAAGGGCCGCTTCCATGAGAATTAAGATGACTAAATTCTCTAATAACACTCATGAATCCAAGATTGTCCAGGGCTGAAATGGACACATCTTTTAAAACTGTCTATGGAAGGAAAGGAACTGTGTGAATATTATTGTCTGGGTTTGTACCAACGGTTGAATAGTTCAAGACATCATGTTCACTAATTAGGCAAGTATGTTCGATAGTCTTTCACTAGAGAAGATTCAAGTCCACAAGATACCTTCTTTGATGCAGTGGCATTCCTAACCTTTACTCTCATCATTTTTTTCTTCTTTGAATTTATAGTTTTCATTCAAAAGTGGGGGATTGTTGGAAAAACCCATGTGGTTTCTTTGTTTTAAATGTCTTAACTTGGTGTGTTATTTTTGGTCCCACATTGGATAAGTAAAAATAAGATTTTTACTTTATAATGGGTTGCACACTACTATCATGTATAACATGTGTAAGTAGAAGGTGCCCTTACGCGTGTGTGAGGTGAGTGTGTGAAGGCTTGATATATGGGGATTCCCATGGGATTGCTTGCACGACCCGACCCATGACCCACCTGGACTATTTTATAAGTCTATGATTCGGCCTTCGAGCCTTGAGCCATGATGGCTCATGGGGATTTCTAGTTTACACTTAGTCTTTTTTTAGGGTGTTTATTCAGGAGTTGGCTATTCTCTCTAAGAGTTACAACTCTTCACAGAGGTGTTTCTTGGGGCACAAGCCTTCCAATAAGTGTATCGATAAGTCACCTTCTCCTCTATAAACAACCATTTTCTGCATTGTTTTGAGACAAAAAAAAAATCTGAATCTCTTTGATTTTTTATTGCTTCCTTCTTGAGAGTAATATCACAGATAGTTCGACAGGTGTATCGACTTGAGTGCTTCAAGCCTGTATGATTCGATCATTGAATCTTAGGAGACATGCGCCATTAACTGTGAAGCACCATATGCAGAGTGAAATTTGTCTTAAGGAAATTGTAGTAACTGCAAGCCTCGATCTTTAGTTTTCCATTTCCTTGTCATTCATTTTCGTTTATTTTTGAATACATGTGTAACAGTATCCATCTATATTTTTTAAGAAGATGGAGTTCAAATTAATACCAGCTAAGTTTAGAATAGAGAGAGCTTCAGGATTTGGATTTTAAACCCCATTAATTAGGATATCTAAGACTTAAGCTTTGTATGATTTCCAGGGAAGGTATGAATTAAAGATCAGGGATATTACTAATGACACCCATACTAGTCCAATTGTCCTTCCAGGCATCAATAGCTGAGCCAGTGCCAATTATCCTAGTTGAATCATTTAAGGCTGTAGAGTAGACAGATTTAATACCAACTCACATAGAAGATTTTTAATAGTAATGGATAATGTCTCCTTATTTAGTCAAGTATTTAACTTTCATGTAACTAGCCCAAATATTACCTTTTTGAACTATATCCCATGCTAACTTCATTAACATTTCTTTGTTAATATCGCTGAACTTCCTAAGCCCCAATCCTCCTTCAGAGGTTAGCTTACAACACTTCTCCCAGGCTGTTGTAACCCCTTTTCTTTTATTAGGATCCCCACTCCATATAAAATTTCTAATAATAGCCTCCTTCTCTTTAAAAATAGAAGATCACCATTTATAAATAGACATGTTGTATATTGGCATGCTAGATAGGATAGACTTAGCTAAGACTACCCTCCCTTGGATCGAAAGCATTATACCAATATATAAATTAGCTCTTCTCTTGATCTTGTCAATCATAGTTCTTAAACAACTATTAGTAACTCTACCTTGAAAAAAAGGAATCCCCAAACAGGTTTCAGGGAGAGTACCTTGTCTGATGTTGAAAAGGGTTTGAACTTGATGCCTCATAGAAGCTGTCATACTGCCCATGAAGAGCTTGATTTTGTTAAGATTTATCCACTGGCCAGAAGCTGCTTAATATCTTTCTAATAGCTTCTTAAGAGCTTTAAAACCTTTGATTGCTCCATTGGAGAAGATAATAATGTCATCAACAAATAGAAGATGAGAAGGACAGTGGACCCCCTTGTGAGAAGCCATTGGATGAATACGAGATTTATCCCTTAACCAAATAATACCTCTGTTAAGAACTTCTTTAGTAATTGCAAATAGGAGGGGAGATAAAAAAAATCACCTTGTCTTAATCCCCTTGTTGACTTAAAAAATCTATATGGGCCACCTGTCATGATAGATGCATTAGAGCTACTGAGAATACATTTAATCTAGTTACACCAGGTTTCAAAAAGCCTAAATCTTCTTAGATCAGATTGAAGAAACTTCCAATCAAGAGTATCAAAAGCCTGAGATATATCAATCTTCAAAGCCATACTACCTCCATCCTTTTTATTATCTAGCTTATTGATCAACTCACTAGCCAAGACAATATTAGTTTGAATACTTCTACTATAAGGCACCCTAATGAGAAATTATAATTTTTATAGCCACCTCTTTGAGTTGAGTAGCCATAATTTTAGGTATAATCTTGAAGCAAAAGTTTCTAAGGCAAATAAGCCTATATTGATTGAGCCTAGTTGCTTGTTCTTAATTAGTAATCAAAATTATAAAACTAGAATTATAACCATTAGGAATTGTATACTCAACAAAGAAAGATATCACAGCAGCACATACCTCTTTGTGAATAATATCCCAGAACTTGTGAAAGAAGAATCCATGAAACCATCAAGGCCAGGAGAACTGTCAGCATTCATAGAAAATACTACAATCTTGACTTCTTCAACTTTAGGAATGCGGCTCAACATACTATTTTCTTCTCCAGTAATAAGTCTAGGCAACATCTACAAAAGATTTTTCATCATGGATAATTCTCTCATCAGCCTTGAACTTCTCTTTATAGAACCCCACAATATAATTAGAAATTTCCTGTTGGGATATGAGATTTGTACCATCTTCTTTGACAAGGTTAGTGATCATTGATCTCTCCCTGTTTAGTTTGGTGATAACATGAAAATATTGGGTATTTCTATCTTCAGTATTCACCCATTTTAGCCTGAATTTCTGCAGGCTCAGTTGTTCATTTTGTAGCAATGCATCATTGAGATTCACTTGAGCTTTAAGCATCTCTCCAGCCACAAAGTCACTTTCGGGATATAACTATTGAGCTTTTTCGAGCCCCTGTACGTTTTGTTGTATTACACTAACATTGTTTTCAATTGAACCAAATACCTCTTGTTTCCAAATCTTCAGTAGAGCATCTTCAGTGTAGACCTGAGTACACATAGAGGAGTACCATACACTCTTTCCTTCCAAACCTTCTCAATAAGGTTGTATAAGGTATAATGGTCAGCCCATACCTTGTAGAAGCTAAATGGAATATTTTTAGGTTTAGGGATGGAGCTATCCTAACTAAAGAGAATGGAATGGTCATAATTGGTTCTAGGTAATACCCTAGACTTCCAATGATAATGTATGCGAATCTAACGTTCATTATGTAATACTGTCAAGGAGACAAAATATCGTATCTCCCCCAATCTGACCATTACACCAAGAGTACAATAGACCTAGTCTATCAATTTTCTCGAGGCAATAATCATTAAGGAAGTCTTGAAAATCAGTAATTGAAACAGCAGAGTGAGGTCTGCCACATTTTTTTCTTCAGAATTATAGAATATAGTATTAAAATCTCTATGGATTGACCATGGAACATGCCAACTCTATAAATTTATCAGTTCAGTCCATAAGATTCTTTTCTCTACAATATTGCAAATGGCATGCATAAAGGAGATAACCATATCATCATAGTAAATAGTGACTCCTTTGTGCATGCCAGTTGCAATATTTACTATTTACTATAAAATGAACAGCTTAATCCTTATGTAGTTTATTGCCATTATTTTCAATGTCAGATAGAAGCCCTTCTTGTTGAGCATTATCTGCATTAGTCTCATTGTTATCACCTGTAGTTGACTCTGTAGGGATAGTAAATTAAGCAGCTACTGGTACCAACCGCTTGGTAATATCCCATATTGAGTATCTGCATTATAGTTGTTTATGAATATTTACTTGACTCCTCATTATTTTTTCCCTCTAGCAAAAAAATGAGGTTAGCTGAAGTTCCTACTGGTTTGATCATACTTGTAAAGTAAATTGGAAGAGATGACTCAAAGTTACCCTCTTATTATTGTTGTTATTCTCTTCAGTATTAGCAGTACATTTGTTCTTCCCTTCATTCCTATTCTTTATTTTCTTTTCCTTTTCAAAATTATTTTTTCCTTAGGTTGCTTTAACCTTGTCACTCGCCTCCATAGAAGTTTTAATGGCTCTACAGTTAGAAATAATATGTCCAACTATTTTGCAATGAGGACAAAACTTAAGGGGGGGGGGGTTAGGAATTTGTACATCTTGTAATATTTCCATTCCTTCATCTTCAAGAGTAATTACACTAGGTATGGGCTTAGAAAAATCAATCTCCACTAACACACTAGCAAAGAAACCAAAGTCTTTGTTTCTAGCAGAGTTATCCACTTGATGAACACGGAATATTGGCCATATTATCCTTTGATTTATATTTAGTTAAGTCATTATTTTACTTAATTAGTGATAACTAAAGAGCATTTATGATAAATGTAGGTTTACCATAATTAAAGTGTATTATGACTTAAGCGTGACGTGCTAAACTATTTCCAATATTGATGTGGGGTTGGATGGATTTGAAGACATGTGTTTTTCATTGGCCATATTTATTGAAAATCAAAGAAGAATTTAAAGGCGTAATACTTGAAGGAATTGATATATGCATTAAATGCTACTTGTAGCCTTACTATTTGAAATGTTTTTACATTTGTGTATGACTTTTGATTCCTTACCCTTCCCTTATAAAAGGATGGCATATGTTATGTTGAAGAAGAGAGGGAAGAACATTAAGAGAGCTTGAGAGGAGAACCAAAAGTACTTAGAGTTTAATTGTTATAAGTTCTTTTGAGCTTAAGTGTAGAGCATCCATTTTTTGTAAGTGTTAGATTCTTAATTATATCAATGGAATGCTCATTTTCTATTACGTGTCTTATTTTATTTAACATGGTCGGCTAACGGCTAAGCCACCTATTTGGGTGAGGATGGACCCTCCCCCCAAATTAATATGTACTTAGCTATATTTAGTCTAAGCTTCCCATAATTATTATATTATAATTTCTTCTTAACTAGTATACCGGGTGCCGGTGGGACTGACTGTAATTTTTTTTGTTCCAATATCGTTTTACACTAACAACTCAAGCAAATAAAATAAATCAAAGCCACAAGGAAAACGAATAGCTAACCCATCCGTATATTCTGATTGGTCCAACAAGGAATATTCACCAGTAGAACACACAAATAACTTTATTAGTAACTACAGTGTATTTGCAACTTCAAAGTCATAATCCTTCACATGACATCTGCATTTGAAATTCTCGTCATGTTTCCAGGATACTCAAAGTTAGACCATTCAACTTTTTATTATTGTATGGAGTTTCATCTGAACATACATGTTAATGGCGGATTATGGGAGGAATCGTATGGGAGTTGAATTCATTATGCAATAAAATGTTGTCAGAGCCCAAGGTTTCCTTCATAAGGAGAACAATTTGTACAAAGTAAAAACTTTATCCAAAGTGGTCTTTAGATGAAGAGTTATGATACAAGGACATAAGTGAAAATAAGAAGAAATGATAATCCACCTCGTTCAATATCAAATGAACATAGTAGCCAAAATTTCGATTTAACCTTTATTTGAAAGGAAAATGGATACTCGCTATATATAAGTCTTTGCTGTCTTAGAATTAAGAAGTATAGTGACCAAAATATGGAAATGCTCATACCCGAAACCGTATATGCATGTAAACACGAGTCATACTCATCCCCAATCTACACCCCTACTCCAGCATCAACACCACCACCCTTATGGGCCAGATCTCCACTGTGTTGGCAACGTACTTTTCTGTATCATGATATTTGTGCCCACTTGCTACTAAACATCTCAGCATGAAAACCACACAACCGATTGAACAACTAACTAAATGGTAACACAATTATAAGTCCTTCCAACAACCACACTTTAATTCCCTTATCCTACATTTATTTTGTTGCATGCCAACCCTAAAGCTAAAGGTCACGGATGACACTGCAGGGCCAAAAATATGTTTCCTCCATGCCGTGAAATGACTAGCATCGGCTAGCTTAGAGGCAACTTCAATGGTGCATGCTAGGAAAATCGGAATTTTTTTAATTGAAGATGAATCTGTTGAGACTCTAACCACCAAAACCTATAGTGTAACTGTACAAGTATCAACAACAAAAGCATAAATAAGAAATAAAAAACAACATAAACAACAATCAATACCCCCAAGTGCGAAGCTAACAATAAACAACTACAGAAACATCAAGATTAAATCTCCTATTTTTTATTTTATGTAGAGATACACCAAATTTTAGGAATAATCAAACCTGACCATGGTGTTTAAATTGAAGATCATGGGAAAACCATATGAGATGTAGACTCAAGAGGCATCAAATCGGAAAAGATACTCCAGATGTACGAGTAAAAACTCGATTATTAATGCAACATAGAAACATCGAAGAGACATGCTTTACTTCTATAATCACAATCACAGGGTAGGAATTGTCTCAAAGCATTCACTGGATAAAGCTTCAAAATCAACTTAAATGTTGTAGATGATGTAATTGAGAGACAGAGAAAAAAAAAGAAAAAAGAGAGAGAGATTACCCGTGTATGGTTTTAACCATTGTTGTTCCTCTTCAAGATTACCCGTATATGATTTTTAGTCACTTCTATACAATAAGAAAATTTTACCATTCTTGCTTTGGGAAGAGAGGCAAAAGAGTTTGAGATCTAGAGTAGGAATATTTAGTTTGCGAGAGAGAAATCTGTAAACCGCTGTAAACTAACTAACCATTCTGTGAAGATGAGAGATATAGATGAGAGATTTGAGGAATCAGTTTGGGGGAGGTTACTCGAGAAGGTTAAAAGTTAAAAGCTAGAAATCAGTAATACCACTCCAATTTTCTAGATTTGAAGAGATACAAAAAGTAAATAAAATCATCTGGATAGGGTATTTTAGGATGCAAAAAAAGCTTCAGTCAAGATAGACACCGATTTTTGGAGGTTTCTGGTACAAGGGAAACCTCCCTATCGGTCGGTCTGATTATTTTTAGAGTACTTAAATTAATATATTATGTTCTCTTTAAGGAGAGATATAATACTATATGTTTTATAAGATTCTAGGTGTTTTTAACTTGATCATTATGATTACATTTTCATATATTATGTGAGTCGTATGATTTTGACTAACATCTTGTATTTAGCTTAAGGCTTTAACAAGTTGTGTTTTCATCACATACCAAGTTACATAATATGTGCATCTCAATTCTTTGATTAAAAGAGGTAATTATTCACCGATTATGTCGTCAAAACACTATTCTTTAAATTGAGAACTTTATATTAAATTAGCTAGTATATGTTAATGGTGGTGAAATCCAAAACCCTAAATGTCATTTTTATTATTTCATATCTACCTTTGTTATTCGATATCCGTAAATTAGATTCTCCTTATTTTCATTAATTACCATTTTTTTAAGTAAAAATCAAACTAAAAGAGATGATAAAATTTAAGTCCTTGTGGGTTTGACCTCGCTTGCCTTATACACGTTTCAAACGAATTGTGCACTTGAGAGTACATTTTTAAGACACACATCACCACTCTTATAGAAATACCTATTGTTTTTCACATAATCATTAAGTTATGAGTAGACCAAAACTCAAGAGGGAGTTTAGGAAATCTTACCCAACGCACAACACATGTATTTCTATGATTATCTAGTTTGAATCTTCTAAACCATGGGAGATGTCTCAAAGGTTGCCTTTCAATAAAACATGTTCCATCAAGCCAAACCCTCTTCTTATCCTCCTTATTATCTAGCCTGATAACAAAAAAGCCTCTACCAATGACAATAAATTTATTAATGTTATAGTGTGATACTAAACATAGGAAGCTTCCATATAAGTCTGAATTTGAAATAATCTACTTCCTCCTGGATAGCAACCTTAAAAAGAGTTATCACTATTTTATCTCCTATTAAAGTAGGGTTTGGAATAAGATTTAATGAAATCGAATTTGGTTTAGTGCCCTTGACCTTATCTGCATAAGATTGCGAAGTTTTTTGAGTCTCTGTTAAATCTTTTCTATCAACATTGTTTATAATATTAGTAACATCAAGGATTTTACCATGGAGGGAAGCATTGTCATTCAGAACCTAGTTGTTACTCGAGTCATCTACTGTCAATTTCAAACTATCTTCTTCTCTCATCCCCATGACGCCCCAATGGCAACAAATTCTTAGATTTGAATCAATCATAACTTTAATTCATCTAAATCTCTGATATTGGTCTTGATCGTTGATGCCCAATGATGGCGTAGTCGCTGATAATTTGAGGTTGAGAAGTCGTTAAATAGATGATTACATGCCTCCAAATCAAGCACTCAAAGTAGACCTAGAAATCGAGATCTAAAGTTAGAGATTATCGCACCAAGACTATGATTATCTAAAGTATGAAATCGAGATCTAAATGATGTTAATGGTAGAACAATCAGATCACTCAAAACCCTAGAGAGAGAAAAATTGAGTTTCTCTGTCTAAGAATATTAGAGTTTCTCTTTCTACCTCCATTTTTTTTTTGGTTTGGTGAAACGTTAAAGTTATTTTCTTATATGTTGTTTTCTTGGTTTTGTGATGGTACTGCTACGAGAGCCATGAAGAAGGGGTTAACAGCCATATCTGTTGCTCGTGCGTACATGCTATATGTACTTGGTTCCTTTTTATTTCCCACGAAGAAGGGCTCTGATATCAACGCATGGTATCTGGACTTGTTTACCAAGGAGAAAGCGGTAAAGAAGTGGTCATGGGGGTCAGCAATTCTGGCGCACATGTATCACAATCTTGGTGCAGCATCTAGAGATGATGGGAAGCAATTTGTATGTTGTACCACACTACTCAAGGTGATTCCAGTACTCCTTTCCTACTAATTTGTATACATATGCATAAACCTATCCCTTTACTAATTTGATTTTGTTTATCTATATACATGTATAGTCGTGGATCTTGGCACATTTTCCAAAGCTTACTGGGATACCGACAGAGATGGATTCCGACCAATATGAGCACTGTACTTGTTAAAAATAGGACGGATCTGTTACGGATAGATATGGTGGTCTAGCTTTACTAATGTTTATGGAAGCATTGGACAAATACAAAGTCGATGATGTAAGTTTATTTGATGAACTATCCCATAATTTTTTGGTAGTATGCACAAGTCTATTGGTCAATGTTGTCGATAATATTGGTAGTGTATATGGAATTAGGCAATATATAATATTGTCAAGTTCTACAATTATGACAATGTAGTTCTCGGTATGCATATATAGTATTGTCGAGCTCGAGAATTATGGTAATGTAGTTCTAGTTATGCATATATAAAATTGTCGAGCTCGACAATTACCAAATCCAATTAGAGTTATGCATATATTATATTATCAAAATCGACAATATAGCTAAATTACTATATAACTACTGGGCAAACAAACAATTTAATGCTTTTATCTCAATTATTGTGTGTTTGCAGAGTTTTTCTTTAGATGTCTTTCCCTTCTCTTTTTCTGTTCTTAACATAATACATTTGGTTAATTTTTCATGTAGGTTGTATGGGACCCGTATAGAGATAAAAAGGATTCTGTACATGGGTTCAAGGAGATCACCTATTTCTATTGTGTACTAGCAAGCCCATACCATGTTCAGCCCTACTACCCAAATAGGGTTGTATGACAGTTCTTACGGGAACAAGGCATCCCCACAAAGCCTTTGTGACAGGAGGTATCCAACCTTTGGATCTCAGAAGAGCCGAGGAAATACAACCCTAAGTATGAGTGGGTTGATTGCTTCTCTGTGAAGAAGTAGAAGGATTGAGTACTGAAGAAGGCTAAAAGGGGGCAGAGGATATGAGGGGCCTCCAATATGTATGGAGGGATTCTTGGAGTGGTTTGCCACTGTATCGTGGACGATGATCTGTCCCATTACCATTGACTTGGTTGTAGATGATAATGTTGGGATATTTGGAATTCATCAAAGGAAGGAAGCCTATGTCAATGAGGATGGTGATATCCCCATGTACTACTATAAAGCTGGTGGTGAACAATATCATGCATCGGTTAGTACATCTTCCCTTATATTCTGTCCACTCCCTTCATTTTTTGCTTCAAATATTTATTGTCTAATATTATGTTCACAAATTTGTAGCTCAATGAGCATGCCACTCTGTCTCCAAATGTCCATGATACCATGCCAACACGGGCTGAATCTTGCTGGTTGGATCAGCAAATCAAAGCATAAAAGAGACTAAAACCAACATAAAGACTAGTAGAGGCCCTGAATGAAAATGTCAATGTTTATCCATAGTTAATGTTAGTGTTTATCCACAGTTATTGTTGTTCACTATCTTCCTTAAGCCAACATATACCAGCAACTAGTATATTGTTGTTCACTATCTGCATGCAACTAGTGTTTATCCACAGTTATCCTTATATCTAATTGTTGAATTCAACAATTATCTTGATATATGTGAAGTTAAAAATATATCATATTGTCGAGCTCGAAAATTATGGTAGTTGCTTGTGAATTCATCTATATGTAATATTATCGAGATCGACAATAATATAGTAAGACACATTAAAAAATTGTCGAATTCCCAGTGGGTCGATAATTTTGAAGTTTACATGTACAGTTTTAATTGGGTTATAGAATAATTGTTTCATCTCATCTTAACCTTAGACAAGTGAATGTAATTTGCTGAGAGAAAACATTGATTAAATGATGGAGGACATGTAACTGAAGCATATATTTGACAAAAAATATGCAATATCATACACAGATCTACTGGGGCAGTTAGATGCGAAGGTAAGGTCTTAGGCAAATATCATTATCTCCTCCATTGATTATTTTATTCCAAACCATGATGTTCGCAATAATATTTTTGTTTGTAGATATTAGAGTGAAAGAATTTACAAGAAAAAACAAATACAATTTTGGAGGCAGAGCTACGGCAAAAATTTGGCCTTGAAGAATGTAATGAGAGCTTATCCATTGAGTTGAATATAAAGATAATGTGGTGTATAACATAATTACTTATTGGGGTCCATTAATCATTCTTGTATGTGGTATAATTATTTTGCAAATGTGTACAATCTAAAGAGAATGAGTCACTAAAAGCGGTCAATGCCCTTTTGATTGAGCAGATAGACTTGCAACTTTCACCAGCTATACCTGTGAGTTTACCCACATTTGTATGGGATCTATTGGTTTGTGGTTGTATTATTTTTAACTTTGGTAACATTTTTCTTGTGCTGCATATTTTGAACAATTAGCTATCCTCTAATCACATCAGCCTATAACAGACATAAACATAACAAAGAAGTATGATGACTTGTTGTTTGCACTTGAGGAACTTAAGAAGAAGTTGATTGCGAAAGAAGATGTTTTAAGTCAATCAAAATGAATGATATTAGTTTTAGTTAGTGAATTGGAGTTTGTGTTTGATTATCAAAAAATGAATAGAATATGTCATGGCTAGGTTTGGTAGTATTGACTTTATTTAAGTTTAATTTTGTGAATCCTAGTATGCGCACCTTGAACATCCATCAATCCAAAAAAAAAAAAATAGTGCTCGGTCTTCCTCATCTAATTCTATGCCGAAATAAAACATCGGATCTTCAGTTTGTTTCTTCCAAAACCACTCCAATGCGCCTTGTGCATCTCCTCTAACTAGTCGTTTCTTATTTACTTTGGCGTTGTAGTTATAACAATCCCGTTTGTTCAAGGTTCAATCTAAGAATAATACCGGGACCTTGCTCACCGAAATATTGTGGAGTTCAAATGTTGTTGTCAAGTTTTTTGCTGCTTTTGGAAAAATTTGTTAACCTTCATATGATGATGATTCCGTGGAGATACGAGTTTATGGTTATGGATATCCATGAAACTTGCGTTAACATATTTGCCTATTTTAGTATTCCAATTAATGTTTATCGTTTCTTTACACCTACACTTATCAGGTGATCTTCTGTTGTCAGATATGTCACTAATCTCTGGATCTATCCCAAGGTTTTTCTTTGAAAAACCATTACTCATACAACAGAAGTGGGCTCTGCCTATATCATCTAATCTCTTTGAATTGTGTATCTTGGTAGAAAAACCCTGCCCTCTTCCATATCGCTTGTAGCACAGATGTGCGCCCTCAACAATATCAAAATATTAACCCTCGTATAGGGCTTCTGCCAACAACGGGTCTATAATACGTTCATTTTCAAACTTTTCTGGGGACTCGTCACGAATAACTTAACTATAATTTTCATCTGTAGAGTCTTCCATTGTCGATCTCACTGACAAGTTGACACATAAAAGAAACGATTGTGATTTACAAGTAGTTTAACAAAATATTAAAGCCTAATATTAGAAACCAAACACAACTAATGTCCAACGCAATGTTCATTTCATTTGAAAAACCTTCATTACATCATATTTTACAAAAGAGGGAATACAAAATGTAAACAATCACCCAACAAAAACTCCTTCTACAACACAGACTTCTAGCACATACTCCTATCCAAAGATCTAGTTATATTGACATTCTTCCCAGCTATATTGACCCCTTTGCCACCCATCTGAAGAATCGTAATCAGGCCTCTTACGCAGTGAAATAAAATATGCCAAATCTTGCTCTGCCCAAAACTTATTTTCTAGTCGTCCAAATTCTAATCCCCACTCAATTTTTGCTTACCTCGCTTCTTCTGCTTCAACTTCTTGTTGTGCTGGATAGATTTCTTCGTGAGTTGGTGAAGAAACTGGGATGTGGACACTATCGTAACTCTTTGACTCCTCCATGAAAAAACACGCACAAAATAATTTATGGACCCAGTGCAAAAAACTAAACACCATTGTCAGGCCTCTGAAATAACAAAAGTAAAACCCTATGAAATTGTCATGCCTTAACAAAACATGCTTATAACGTATGATGTAACCTAAAACAAGCTGAAAGCAAATGTAATTTTGTCGAGTTCGATAACATACTCCTTATGTTAAGACTTGTATGTAAACTATTGTCGAGTTCGACAATGTAGTTAGTGTGTGAAAACTTCCATATCTAATATTGTCGATCTCGACCATTACGATAGTGCATGTGAGTAATTGCACAACTAATATTATCAATTTTGACAATTCTTTAGTGACTGCTGAGAGTTACGCTTAAAAAATTGTCGAATGATGCATTATCGACAATTCATACACAGGTAATCAATTTAAGGACAAATTGCCTGGGAAACCAAAATTGGATTACAAAGGGATTAGTAACCCTAACAATTACAATTTCACAACATTCCATACAAAGCAGGTAGGTATACTACTGGGGATCCCATACTACAGTGTCTAACTTTGAGAGAGATAAGGGTTCCAAATACCTGTGAACGAAGATGAGTCTACTCCTACTTTCTTCTATCACTGTGGCTATCGCAGTTCTTTGGAGAGAAGAATTTCACCTCTAATAGTAGAAATTTCAATAAAGAGAGAGAGAATGGTATGGGCAGGAGAGTGATATGAGAGAGAAAGATAGTGATATGAGAACCAATTTGTTCGAATTTGAAAATTAGGGGAGGAGAAAGGGAAATACGACGTGACTGAAGAGAGAGGAAGTGGGGCATGATGGACCAAAATGTTTTCCACCTTATTTCTTATATAGCAAATCACCAATTTTGAGAACCACTCATCTAATAGAGATGAGTGGTTGGTATTGAGTGAAACTTGAGTGTTTGGTTTTTGAGTATCTCTAAATCCTCTCCCTATATATATATATATATATATATATATATATATATATATATGTACTTTTGGACAACAACGAAAATTATTATGAACAAGTTTAACGTGCTATGTGAGCTCGAAAGTAAATAATATTCCTTAACATGAGCTCTAAAGTAAACAATTTCTTGGTAACAAGTTACAAATTAATAAAACGAGTTCTTCCATCATTGTACAACCATCCTCACAAAAAAAAGTATAGGTAGTCAAACTAGCATATTTAAGAACTGTCGATTGTGGTACCGTATTGTGCGTGTGTGGGATTGCTTATAATAGGAATCCCAAATTTATTTGCGCTAGTGATAAATGAAATCCAATGTGATAAATTGGTTCCATACATAATCGTCAAGGTACGTAAACTCCCTCATCACCACCATATATTGTATCTAGTTATTGCAAGAAAATTCTAATTATCCAACATTGTAAGATTTGTACGAGCTGCTACTAGGGAGCTTTCATCAATCCCCAGCAAGTGCTGCTAAAAAGAGCGTGTACGTGTTGACTTAAATATATCATTCTATGCAAAACATACTCATAGGTCTAAATGTGCTCCAAATAGCATTTTAGAGTGTACGAGGCATGTCCGCATGCATAAGGAACCATTCCTATTGGAACATGAGGCGTAATAAACCATAGAGAACAAATTTATTTGTAAGAACGTTAACTTGAAAGACAACTACAAACATATTAGGGAGGAGTACAGTTCACAACTTCCAGTTTATAGGCACGACGCATTCAATTATGAACTGGCCTCATGTGCTTTGGCCAAGGGTTTTTTAATCGAGATTTAGATATTAATTGCCCATTTTGAAAAAAAATTAATTGGAGATTATTGATTATTTTCCCTTCATTTTTGTTTGAATTAAATGTAAGATTAAACACATTTAGTCGAGTTTAATTGTAGGGCTAATACAAAAAATAATTTGCTAATATTATTTCTATTTAGAAGAAAAATATATTTATTTGAATCTTTAAAAAATATCTTTTAATAATAATTTTGAGAAAATAATACAAGCATACAACAAGTAAACAAAATTTCTTTTGTTTTATTAGACATTAAAGGCCATGATCCATAATATACATCTATATTAATAAGAAGAAAAAACTTAACTTAATGATTGAGCTTTAACCGTCCATCACGCAATGTGGAACTCGATGAACTTTTCTACAGTTTATATTTTATTAGACATAACTTAAATTAGATCCTGTCCGTTGAATAAAGCAAGATAAAGACTTAATATGGCCCCTATATATTTACAACAAAAAACGTTTCTCGAGGATGTATAGTAAACCTACTTAAACATGTCTATCTTCTTTCGCCTCCTAACATATTTTCATAAAAACCTTGCTTCAATTCATCTGTATTCAAGAATAACTAATACAAAAAAACTATTTGATTTTGGTTATAATGCATGATTTATGATATGGGTGTGTTTTTGAGGAATGGCAGATGGTGGAGAAAAAAGGGAACCAATTTGTGGTGAAGGATCAACTATTTCACGCCAATGAATTCAATACATATTGGTTGATGATAGGCTGTTAATGGACCGGATCGGACTAAGATGATCCTGACCCAATCCGTTAAGGAATACATATATCCTGATATGGTCCGTGATCCTAATGGATCACTAATTTTGTAATCCTAATTTGATCCTTTAAGAATTTATGTGATCTTTATTCGACCCGATCCGATTCGTTAAGCTTTAATTTTTGGTAAGTTTTTCAATCCTTTAAAGTCCAAACCCAATCTCCCCAACACATTCAAAACTTCATATGTTTATAAACCATAAAATCTTCTACAATGAACATTAGAGATCACATATATTGAAAATCAACAATACACACCTACATAAAAAACGAAAAAGATGTATTATCATATATTCATATAAAAATAATGTATTACTCAAATACCTTAATACGATCGGATAATTAAAGGGTAGGATCATTATCGAATCGGGTCGTCGAGGATAATTTTTTTTTTTCTTCTTCCCAATCTTGATCCCGTGTCAACAGATGGGATACTGGGTCAAATCCTACCCATCGACAGCCCTGATATTTACCTTGGACCAATCAACTAGAGGCAAAGTTGGTGAGGTGTTCAAACAAGCTTCTTTGGTTGGTTTGACGGTATACAGAACTTCGGAGTTTAATGGATGCCCTTCTGAAATCCCCCTCAGTTTACGATGATGAAGACGTATTTAAGGTACTATTTTACTCATCTCAAGTAGCCATTCATAATGTGTATATAGAGTTTATTTTGGTTCCATTGGTGTGAAATCACAGGCATTCGACTTTGTAATAAGTGAAGCCAAAAAGTAAAAGATTAGGCTTATATTGACGTTAACTAATAACTGGGAGCTATACCCAATATGAATTTCGCAATCCTTCTAGTCATGAAATAATGTATGAGGGCCTTGATTTATTTGTGTTGTGATGTTCCACTGTCAAACAATCTTGACGCTGCAAGTTAAGTGTGATGATCAACTACGATTTTGGATCCTTGGGGGATTTCAATCGTTTTGAAGGATATGAAATATACATATAAATGATTAGGCTATGACGAAAATTAACAGCATTTACATTCATGCCCATCTGAAGTTGGCGTAAATGCGTCTGAATTCAAGACATTAGAATAACTCAAATTCAACTGCACTAAGGAAAAAAATAAAATTATTTAGATAATAATCAAAATGCAAGTTTCGTTAATTCCTGATTTCCTCAAGTTTCTCAATGGATATATGAGCATGCTCACCTCAATCCACCTTGATTGAAGACGGTCTGATACATTCACAAAAACGAAACTTCTTATGGCTTTGCTTTACTTTGTCACATCCATATATGTAGTCCTTGAGAACAACTTTTCGGTCAACCAATTTGGTTCCGTTTCTTTTCTGTTCCTCGTCAAGCTTCAGAAGCACAAACTGATCTTTTTTTTGAAAGGCAAGCTGAGGGATTAACACCCTCATCGATAACTAATAAACAAGAGCTGTACAAGGTGGGGACAAATTCTTTGAAACAAGAAGAGCCTGAACACCTGCAAGAACAACATAGTACACACGAGAAGAGGGAAAACTACTAAAAAACCCAAACTAAAAACACTAAGAGAGTAAGGAAGAGATCAGTGCACCTTCCAAATTTTGAAACCTATGCACTTTACTTAAGGTTTTATTATTATTATTATTATTTTTTTGAAAGGCAAGCCGGTTTTATATAGACATCCGTAACCCTGAGTTTCCAACCCCATGGGATTTCGAACCCACGACTCCTCTTTTGGTGGAGGGTCACAACCACCACTGGCCAAGAGCCCAATGAGTATGCTGAAGTACACTTTTCCATTTTCATCTTCATTGATAATTCTCTTGAGATCATCTGTGAAAGCATCAGGTGAATAGTTGTATATTCCAATCTCAGGGAGTAAATTTGCACAGTTAATTGCAGCTCTGTTTGTCTCATTATATGCATGCTCAACTCTAACAACAGTAAAGCCCACCATCAAATCCTTTATCTTCATAACCAGTCTTCTATCTCCCCAATTAGGTTCAGCTTTGTTGTTTAGAATATCCACAACCCCTAGAGTGTCATTGTTTAAAATCAGGAAGGTTATGTTGTGGCTTCTAGCTCTGAGCAGTCCATGGTATATAGCTTGCAGCTTATGTGTTAGTGTATTCTTTCCTATTACCCTTCCAGCACTAGCTTCAATTGGATCACCATCCCATTTCTTAATAACAGTTCCATGTCCCCCTTTATCTGTAAGAATATTAGCAGTATCTAACACACAAAATTTTATGGTTGGCTTCTTCCAAGTACAGGCAATAGGTAGCTTTGTTATCCACTCAGCATCCATACTCCAGTCTGCACCAGCATCTATATTAGCTTGTGTCTGCACAATCTTGAGGTTTCAAGATATCAATTTCATTCTGACTGTCTCTTTGATCTGTAAAGCTAGCTGAGTTGCAGTGTTGCTGTTGTTGTTATAAGTTCTGTCATTTCTCTCCTTCCAAACAAGATAGATGTAGGAGTTTAAAGCAAGCTTCTTGGCAACTGAACTGAGGTGTTTCCTCTGACGTTGGTCATACACCACTGCAGCTCTCCATCCCAGTCTCCAATGTTTCTAGAGTAGCCTTGAGCTTGAAGAATGCCTTGTCAGATAGGTTTGGTGAAAGGGCATTCAAACAGAAAGTGTTGTTCATTCTCTGGAGCACCCCTGCAAAGAATACAACAAGATTGTTCTATTACTCCCTATTTAACCAATTTATCTTGAGCTTTCAGTTTCTTAGAAAAAGCCAACCAACAAATAAAACTATGTTTTGGTATATTTCCTTTGAACCAAACCAATTTAGTCCATTCAATTTGGGGGTTTACATGCCTCATATGTTCATAAGTTTCTTTCAAGGTATAAACCCCCTTTTTTGCTACAGACCAAACAACTTCATCGTCCACATTTTCATCTATATCAATTTCATTAATGGTTGCCCATATGAAACTGAGGTCATTGATAGAGTTAATTGGGATGTTCTAAGCATTATTGTGAATCACATTACTGACATTAACCTTAAAGTTGAAATTTGTGTCATATTTAAATTGTTGAGGAAAACAATCTTTTAGGATCCCTAGCCCATGCCAAGGATCTTTCCAAAATTTAGTACCCCTCCCATTACCAATGATATGTAAGGCCATACCTTCTGCTTACTCTCTTCCTTTCAGAATATTCCTCCAAACTCAGCTTATACCTTGAGGCATCTTAAGAGACCAAAAATTTCTATTTCAAATCAGGTTATTTCTAATCCATATGCACCAAAGAAAATTATTACCTGATATGATGTGCCATATGTATCTCTGAGTAGCAGCCCTGTTGCTAACAGTAATGTTTCTCAAGCCTCCTTCACTAAAGGGGTGGCAGCAAGTATCCAAGTTTATCATATGAGCATTGGTGCTAGTGTCCTTACCAGACCAAAGAAAGTTGCTACATGTGCTACTTATGAGGTTAATGATGGATTTGGGCTGTATAAAACATGAACTCCAGTGCACATACATACTAAAAAACACAGATTTTAGAAGAGACATCCTACCTGCATAGGAGAGATACCTGCATTTCAAGAGTTAATTCTTTGGTATATTCTTTCCACCAAAGGGAGGTGGACACTAGCCTTGAGTCTAGTTGTGATTATTGGTAAACCTAGGTATTTCATTGGAAGATCACCAATTTTCATGCTAAGAGCATAACTAAACTCTTCCTTTTCATCATTGTCCAACCCTGCACAAAAGGTGTTGCTCTTCAAGTAGTTGACCTTCAGCCTACTAAAAGCATTGAACTTTTGAAGTATATTTCCCAAATTTTCTGCACTAGTCACACTAGTCACATGACCTTTCCTAAAAACATTTAAGTCATCTACAAGAAAAATATGAGTGATAAGGGGTCTAGCACATCTAGGGTGGATGTCAAACATTTATCAGCAACAAGTTTATTCATCATTTGGGAGAAGACTTCCATGACAAGAACAAAGAGATAAGGGGACATTGGGTCTCCTTGCCTTATTCCTTTCTCCCCTTTAAAATAGCCATATAAGGTCCCATTAATGCATACTGACTAGTTGGCAGTAGAAATACACTCATATATCCAGCCTATCATTTTTTGGGGTATCTTGTAAGCTTGAAGAATGACAGCGAAGGCCTTCCAATTGATAAAGTTATAGGCCATGCACAAATCCACCTTTATGACACATCTCTTAGGCATATCATCTTTGTGATAATGTTTTACAAGCTTATGAGATAAAAGAATATTATATATGATGCTCCTATCTTTAATAAAAGCATATTGATTTGGGCTGATAAGGTCTCCAATCACTTTACTCAGTCTATTGGTGATGGTCTTGGTGATGGTCTTGTATATAATGTTACAACAAACAATGGGTCTGAACTCATTAAAGGTTAGGGGGCTTGTCACTTTAGGAATGAGGGATATAATTGTAGCATTCACTTCACTAAGCATTATAGAAGATCTATAGAAGTTCTTAATTGCTTTTATGAAATGATTGCCAATTATACTTCAAGCTTTTTTGAAAAAGAGGGCAGTGAAGCTATCAGGTCCAGGGGCTTTATCATTACCCATAAAACTAAGAGCCTCAATGATCTCATTTTCGGTGACATCCTCAGGTTGGATACTAGGAGTGTGATTGTTAGTACTAAGGATATTACTGAAGTGTTAATACTTTCTTCACCAATTTCTTTGTCATCCACAATCCTGTCACCATGAGTATTTTTTATGTAGGATTTTTAATCTAATCTCATGTAATTAATCAAGAAATTAACATAATTACTAACCTTTAGTCTTGAAAGGTTTTTGCAGAGGAAAAGTTTTCCCTTGGATTGGCTTCAGACCTTATGGGATGGTTTTTTGTGTTGTAGCTTCCAAGAGGGATTTCCTCTCTATTTAGCCTAATAGAGTTTGAGTAGTCTTCCCATTATACCCTTAAACCCTAATAAAAGGCAACAACTAGGTCCTACCAACCTTAACTTGGTGTAACAATTGGGCACAACCAATAACACCTATACGACCTATTAACATGTGTGCTCGTGAACCGGAAGAAAAACATTGAGTAGTGTCGGTATAGATGGAAAATCTAATAATCTCCCACCCGGCCCTAGCTCAATTTTTTAAGAAAAAGTAGTTAGCCTGATTCACGGTTTTATGAAAGCAGATGACCATCCCTTGTTTTTAAAACTATACATGATAATTTGTCGAATGCAATGCTATATCGAACTTGACTGTCACTCTATGACTAAAAAGACGGCTAACATAATTTACGGATAAATTTTGGTCAGACCTTTGAGCACATGCCTAATTAATAGTGCGGACGTCGGGCTAGCAACCTCAATAGCTTTCAAGTAAAATTTATTTATTAGTGGAGTTTAGCGTGTGAACGGCAAATGTACACCTTAATGATGTGCTAGTACATTTCCATGAGTGTCCTCGAACATGTGATTACCAGACACATGTCATTTCAATACTTAGACAAACCGTCATGCGAAGACCATCGCTCTTACTGAAATGAAGGCCAAATAATGTGAAGCCTACCCATATCCAGCTTAAGCAAACTTGAGAAACTTTTTAGTATTCTCTATAAACACTTGATACTTAAACAACTGTCATGTGATAAAATCACTCGTATCTAAAACTTTATTGTAAGTGCATAACTGTAATTAAAACTGAATATGTGCACATATAATAACATATCCAAATATAATAGCAACTAAATAATCAAAATCAAAACTGAATGTCGACAAAAATAACAACCGGGAATAACTCCCACAGGGATAAAGAATCCCAATGTAGTAATAGTAAATAAAATAAATCAATAACTACTCCTACATAAAAGAGCGATCCTCAAAAAGACTATCAATCTCATACGCGTAGCATGTCCCCTGAAGTTCCTTAGTAAGCGGATCAACAATAATCTCAGGTGTCAATAAATGAGGAATCTCGATAATCTATTTATGTACTTTATCAATAACAACGTGATACTAATGTCGATATACCTGTTATCCGTAGTCACATTATCATTCTTAATATATTTGACGACAATCTCATTGCTGCAACATATTTGCAACGGTCTAGAAATCGAATTCACAACCTTCAGCTCATAAATAAACTACTTGAGCCATACAGCCTGCCGGGAAACCTCATAACAAGCCACATACTCTTCTATTGTCGAGAAAGCTACATGAGACTGTTTGATACTTCTTTATGAGATAGCACCATGAACAAGCATAAAAACATAACCAGAAGTAGACTTCTTGCCATCTTTGTCCCTTGCAAAATCTGAGTCAGAATCGCCCAAAACAATGAACTCATCCGATCTCCTATAAACCAATATGAAATCTCTAGTCCTCTTCAAATAACAAAGAACCTTCTTGGCTGCCTTCCAGTGAACAATAGAAGGGTTTTGTTGGTACCTTTCTAACATCGCAATAACAAAATTGATGTCGGGTCTCATGCATATCATGCCATACATGAGGCCACCAACTACTGAAGTATATTCCTTAGCGATGTCTGAAGAAACTGTCTCGTGTGACATCATCTTCCTAGAGATATCTCCCTTAACAGTGTGGACTTCACCTGCTTTGCAATCCTGCATGCTATACATCTTCAAATCTTAATCGATATATGTACTCTGAGATATGCCAAACATCCCTCTGGTCTTGTCTCGCTCAATCATTATGCCAAGGACATAACTGGTATCTCATATATCCTTCATATTAAAATGTTAAGATAAGAAGGTTTTCATCTTTTGAAGAAACTGGACGTCACTGCTAGCGAGTAAAATATCGTCGACGTACAAAATCATAAATGTAAAATGTCTCCCACTTTGTATGATGTATATACAATGATCCATTTTACACTCGACAAAACCGTGGTTTGAAATCACCTCATGAAACTATAGGTACCACTGCCTAGACGCCTGTTTGAGACTGTTGATAGAGCGATTAAGTTTGTAAAATAGTTGCACATTCCCTTCGGTCTCAAAACTTTCGGGTTGGTGCATATAAATCTCCTCGTTGAGACGCCCATTAAGAAAAGCTCTCTTGACGTCCATCTGATGTAGCTTCAAGTTAAAATGCGTCGTAAGAGCCAAAATAATATGTAATGAATCCTTCTTCGTAACTGGTAAGAAGGTTTCATCAAAGTCCATTCTTGGACGCTGTTTAAAGCCCTTTGCAACAAGTCTCATTTTGAAACGCTTAACCTTCTCTTCAGAATCACGTTTGGTCTTAAAGATCCATTTGTATTCAACTACCTTAGACCATTCAGGTAAAAGTGCCAACTCTCACACAGAGTTGCGAGACATAGAATCTATCTCATCCGTCGTGGCATTATGCCATTAATCTGTAAAACTACTAGTTGAGACATAGATTCTATGTCTCATCCGTCGAGACATAGAATCTATCTCCATCAGTCATAACCATACTAAAAGACACTGGATTATCGAAATCAAATAAATTCTCTTTAACTGAATAAAGATGGTAATCTGAAAAAAAATAGTTGAACGCCTTTCTCTTGAGGATCACCAAATAGGAGTATGAGGCTAGGCTAGAGGTGGAATGACAAGAATCTGAATGGGAACTGATGGAGGAAAAATCTCTTATTGAACTAGTGCTACGATGTGATATAGAACTATAACAAGATTTAGAACGATAACCAGGTCTAGAACTGCACTCATCACAATGTCAATATCAGATAAACACGGAAGCATAACAACACTGATAAGAATGAGCCTAAGTATACTCAACAATCTCCATTTGTTGAGGAGGACAACAAAACCTGAAACCATTTAATTTCTCAGAGAAAATAACGAACAAGTAGCTGAGTGTACGCAAATCTAACTTACCGATGTTCGACTTAAATAGTTTTGCCTTTGCCGGACAACCCCAAATTTTCTAGTGATTTAGGCTCGGATTTCACCGAGTCCCTAGACGATAATGATTAATTGGAACAAAACTAGAAGAAACTCGATTTTGAATATAGACTGAATAACGTAAACATTCTCCCCACAAATTCAAAGGTAAATCGGTATCAAATAACATGCTGCGAACCATGTTCTAATAAGTTCGATTACGGTGTTCACAAACACCGTTATGCTCTGGTGATCCAGGAGTAGTGTGTTGGGCTACAATACCCTAATCCTATAAATACTGATAAAATGGTCTCAAATGTTGACCATCTTGTCAATTTTACCATAATACTCGCCTCCTAGATTTAACCAGACAACCTTGATCTTTCGATCTAACTGTTTCTCAACCTCTAACTGGAAAGTCTTGAATACATCAAGTGATTCAGACTTCTGATGGATAAGAAAAAGCGTAGATATAACGAGAGAAATTGTCAATGAAGGTAAAAAAATATCGATGACCACCTCGGGACGGAGTAGGAAAATGTCCATGTATATCAGTAAGAATAACTTACAAATGATCTATACTACTTGTGAAGTCAAATTACCTAATCTTGGTCAATATGCTATGAATACAGCTGACACAAGTCTAAGAACTAGGGATGTATAAAGCACTAAGAACACCACCTCAAGCCATAAGAATATTCCCTAAAATTACCACATATAACATCAAAGTAAAATAGATAATGAATAAACCCCAAAACATATATAATAAATAAATAAATGAAGGAACACCAAATAGATTGGATTTAAACTAGGGTAAAAACTGAACATCTCATAAATATCGTTATGGTTATATTCCCCAAAAAAAACTTTTAGAATGTATGATCAAGCATTCTCAGTACCGTAATATTTCACCAGTAAAAATTGACATTAGGTTACTGTACTACATCTCCTTGACAAACTCCTTCAAATATTTCTTTATGACACCTAGCATTTTCTTTATGGAGTAGTTTAAGTCCGTCAAGGTCTTGATATTAGCCAACTGGCTCTAGATCACATAAGGGTCCATAGGCATAGCTGCTTGAATTAATGACTTATATCTGAATATGGTTTAGATATAATATACATTTTCCCTTTGATCTTAAGTAAAGATTGAACAACTTGATGTCTTTTATTCTCGATCTGATCCTCGGTCAATCAGAGTGTAACTATTGTGTGCCTTAAAAAAAATACATTTTAATATGCGGGTCAGCGGTGCATCATCTAATCCCTCCTTTGGGTGGTAATTTGACATGCAGTGCCCCCTACTGGTGATTTCTCATACTCAAGACTAGACTAACCACTTGCAGTTTGACTTTAGACGCTTCCTCACCTTTGGGCCAAGGGTATTCTTATTTCCCTGTATCGTGTAATCTATCTTGACCCACTACTTAATTAGAAATTTCTTAGCCTCCTTTGGGTGATCTAATTATTTCAAGTGTAATTAGTACAAAGTAGTCTTAATGAGTATTTATAAGGCCCCAAAATTAGAAGAAACGCTCAACTCCACAGGTAAAACTCTTTTAGGTGTATTTACCCATTTTGTATTCCACCTTCCTAACGACTACTTGATCTCGCGCAGACCCTATTGGAGATCTTTTATTACGGTTATGAAAATCCTTCTTTAATCATTATTAAAATCCTTTAATAGTTATCAAAATATCCCACGATTCTCAAAAGAATTAGTGTCTCAATGTGGGTTTATATGAAGATTAGGTACCCATAACTTTGCGGAAAATACTAGATAACAATTCCTAAACGTTGTGCACCCATAATATTTTCTAATGTAGCTCCTTGAAAGAGAAATCAACACAATGGATATGTGGTATATAATGCTAATGTAACAACGAATCTCGAGAAATTTGTATATACATGTATTAATATGGCAGGGGTTCATATGCAAAACTTTAATAGAAACTAACACATGCATATGCAGTAAGTGCTTTGCCAACAAAATATATACTTTATATCTTCTCAAAGCCAAAATTCTATCGATATAATGCGGAAAATAAAACAACTGACGGTTTCTAATGTTTTGTATTTTTAGAGATGCCATGAAAAATGTTATTGATTAAAGGGTACAAGATTTCTTTATTTTATTGGTCTGAACGGAAAGTAAATCATCAACTAATTTGATGATCGGTAAGAAAATCATAAAAAAAAACTTGAGATTCAAGCTTTAATGTTCCACTGATTTTGGGCTTTATCCAGATGAGAACTCTTGATTGGATTCATAAAATAACAACTTTAGAGAAAATCTTAGAGAAAATCAAGCTAATTTTGGGCTATTGTATAACAACTAGTGTGATACACTTAAATATAATGAAATTTAATTGTAGATCAAAGAGTAAACCATGTCATATGTATTGATGATGCTCTAAAGTAAAAACAACATAAACAAGAACAATCACTGTGACAAGTTTTATGTGAAATATGCTAGTACAAACCCAAAACTATGAGGTATAATATGGGTATAAGAAAGTGTGAAGCATTAAACATTTTGTGGATCCAAGTAATTATGACACAACTTCCCATCTTTAATACAGAAGGTTAGATTGCCTAAAGGTTCTATTTGGTACAGGGGAAAAGTAATCATCTCCAAGAAAATAATTTGTCTTCTTTGTTTGTTTCGAATAAACTCTTGATTGTTTTGATTAAAATAAGAATTTAAAACCAAACATTTGTTTTGGGATGGGCAGAACATTAGGGTTTACAAGAGATTACCACTGCAACAAAGGTGAATTGTATTGATCAAAGACAAACCTAATTTTGGGTTTGTCGTAAACGTTTTAAGAATTTACTTAATCAATAACAGTGATATGCCCAACCATTTTTGATAACAAAATATCTCCTCGGTAAGGAGTTTTTAAATCGAAATATAGGAGATTAAAAAAAAGAAGAACTATAACCTTAAGGGGAAAAATAATTTGTTTTAGATCAAAAGCATAAGATTTAGACCTAGACTGATACTAATTGTCGGATCTTTAATCTAATCTCATGTAATTATCAATAAATTAACATAATTACTAGCCTTTTGTCTTGCAAGGTTTGTGTAGAGGAAAAGTCTCCCCTTGGATTGGCTTCAGACCTAATGGGATGGTTTTCTATGTTGTAGCCTCCAAAATGGACTTTCCCTCTATTTAACCTAATAGGGTTTGAGTAGTCTTCCTATTATACCCTCAAACTCTAATAAAAGGTAATACTAGGTCCCACCAACCTTAACTTGGTATAAGAATTGGGCACAACCAATAACACCTATACGACCTATTAATATGTGTGTTCGTGAACCGGAAGAAAAATATTGAGTAGTGCCGGTATAAATAGAAAATTCAACAATTTATCCCCAAAATCTTATTTCTAGACCTTCTAGTAAGTAAGGACTTGTGAAAGAAAGCAGTATGGCTATCTCCAAGAGCCAACCAGTCAACTCTTGATTTTTGTTTCTTAAGGGATTCTTCAGTCCTCACATGGTAAGTGTACTCTTGCATGGCCTTTTTTTTTCCTTAGTAGCAATGTCAACATTTAAGGGGTCAATTTGCATATTTTGTTGCAAATATCAAGTTTTTCTCAAGCATTTCTTACCTTGTCCTCTATGTGTGTATACATTCCTATAATTTTGTATAAGGACAATTTTTACCTATTTGAGCCTGACCATGAATTTATTACCCTTTGCTCTGAATCTCCAAGCTTCTTTGATAAGGTTCAGGAATTCAGGATCTTCTGCCCAGCAATTGAAGAATTTGAAGGGTTTTAGGCCCAAGCTTTTGTTAGATATCAGTGTAGTAACACTGGCAGAATGGTCTGAGACCCAAGGGTTCAAGAATTCAACTTCTGCATTGCTGAAGGTGCTTATCCAGGCACTATTGACCATAACTGTGTCAATTTTTGTTGCAATTCTAACTCCCCTTGTGTTTTTATTGCTCCATGTATGTAAACAACCTCTAAACCTGCAATCAACTAAACCAGTATTTTGTACACAGTTAAAGAAGTTCACAATCTTAAAAGGTCTGGGAGGCCTTCCACAAATCTTTTCATGAGCATTTAGGATAGAGTTAAAATCACCCATTATGGCCCATGGTTCTTTCATACTCTGAGCAATTTTGGTAAAGATTCCCACATTAACTTTCTTTTACTTATATCAGTGCTGCCATATGCCATAGTTATGGTAACAACTTGTTCGGTGCTAATTATTATTAGAATGAAAGAAAACCCAAATCCTACCTTGCTCCCACTGAGTATAATTATGACTCACAGCCCAGTCTTTGCCAATATTTATAATGAATTTCCCAAAGTTTAAAGATCTCACTCTAGTCTTCACAAGCCCAAAAAAGCTCCGCTCATGCTTGTGTGCCCATCTTCTCACTTCTATCTGCTTAATGGGGTCATTTAGACTCCTAATATTCTAGCATCCAGCTTTTAACATGTAATTATTAAATCTGAGGTGATAGTCTCATCAGAAGGAGACCCTTTGATTAGCTTCAGCACAAGTTTGCAAATTGCTTAACTATACTTGCAATCTCTTCTCTTTGTAGAGTAACAGATGCCACCATTAGAAGCATTCCTCCAGTACATACTTTGTTTCCACCCTAACTTGCAATTTGTACTTCCCATGAGTTGGAAGTTGCAACTGTAAGTTAGGTTGGCATCAATGACTATGCTTGTGTATTGTTTATGCCTGATATATCATTGCTCTTAAAGGTTTGCATCCACAAACACAAATTAAAAAAATATCTACTATAAGAGCATCCACAACAGCTAGGTGGATTCTGACGTGGCAGAGTGAATTTCAAATCCACCCTCAAATCCACCCCAAATGCTTCCCAGCAGCTAGGTGAATCTGTGACGTGGCGATGAAAAATTCACCCTAAGGGTGGATTCTCCACCCTCAGAGTGGATTTTTGGTGGATTCATGCCGTGCCCTTCTGAACTGCGCGTTGGGTAATGGACGCTCCAGATTGAACCACGTGGAGAGATCATTTTTTTTATTATGCCGCACAGTTCAGAATTGTGCGTAGTGACGCCGCGCAGTTCAGAACTGCGCGTTAAGAATTCACCTTCAACTGCTGTGGAATTCGCTTGGGTGGATTGGATTCACCCTGCTTTTGGGCAAATCCACCCACTCAACTGTTGTGGATGCTCTAATCACAACGATATTGGTCCCAGTCAACCATGCATTTAACAACACTCTTGATTGAGTAGTTGTAGTTGTAGCTGTAGCTGTATGAATTTTGGTAATGTATGGTTATAGTTAGAGTGTTTTTTTTCTTTTCCATCAGTCCATATTGTACTTAAAAAATGATAATTTATTTTTTCCTTACCTTGTAGCTCCAGCTCCTATTTGTCTGATTTGAGGCACTCCATTTTCCTGCATAAACGTAGCACCCATGATGAGTAAAACTCACTCTTGATGGTGGCACTGTTTATATTTGTAAAGGTCCACATGATATCTATAAGGGCTTGTTCCTACTATTGGTCTCACAAGGATAAGACATCGATTTCCATGGAAACAACTCGATCTTATAGCCACGGTTGTAAGGGCTTATTCCCACTATCGGTCTCACAATGATAAGATATCGACCTTCGTGGAAACAACTCGAACATAGCCACGATGTCATTTAAGGAAGTCGTTACAAGACATAAGCGTTACTCATGCCGTTACAAAATCGTTATGTAGACTCATCAAAGCCTTGTTGTAACGTTTATCATTAAAATATACAACGATCATATTATAAGGCCTATAAATAGGACCAGAGAACTACAGATTTGACACAGGATTTTCTACCTAGAAACCTTATACGGAACTGCTCAGAACGTTCGTTGTAATAGCAAGTCTCTATCAATAAAGATTTATATTTCTAAATTCTCAAAGGAGGTCATGGTTTTTACCTATTCATAGGTTTTCCACGTTAAATCTTGTGTTAGTGATTACTTGTTCTTTCTAGCGTCTTGATCGTATTCGGTGTGAGATACTAAGTTCGAGGTACAAAATTAGGCTCTTACATTTGACACCGTTTGTGGGAAACGCAAACAATAATTCACAGTGCTCGAAAGCAGAATAACTTGCAAAAGTAAAGCTAAAATGCCGAGCCCAAGCCAGAACCCTCAAAGTGGCCAGAACGGAGGAACAAACTCGATGGCAGAGTTACGCGCCACTCTAAACTCTGAAATGGAAAGGATGGCGATTCTGGAACAACAATTGGTAGGCGTACAGGAAGCATTGAAAGTTCTCCAAGGACAACGGATGATGACACACAAAAACAAGGAGGCACTACCAGCCATATCGAGAGTTTCAACTCGAGACAGGTTAAAACCTCTCCGAGGTAACTGTCATGGAGCGTACATTTGACCTTATCATAACTAACGCCAACATAAGGTTATACTGATTTCGACAGCTCAAGATAAAGTCGACAAAATACCTGCTGACCTCAGACAAGTGGAAGATCCACAAAGAGGAAATACTAAGATCCTTTTGCGGGAACGCCTTAGTGAGGGAAGAAGAGATCACAACCCTCGAGAAGGAAGAATCCAACGCCAAACGATCCCAGCCCGACAGTTCGTCACGCAAGAGCATGTAGAGAAGCTCATGAAATGACTATTGGAGGCCCAGACACACACAGGGAAACATCTTCAGTAGATTACAGAAGAGTCCGATTGCACAGACTCTATTAGACGGAGAAGTTCTAGCCAGCTTTCACACGCCGAAAATTCAAAAATACAAAGGAACTGATCCTGTAGAATACGTTCAAGAATTCCAAGATGCTTTGGGTCTGCATTTTACATCAAATCACATCTTATGCCGCCTCTTCCCTACCCGTCTCCAAGGCAAACCCTTACGATGGTTCTACTCACTAAATGATGGATCAATTCATATTTTTAAGCAATTGCGAGAACTCTTCGTCAAGAACTATTCACACAACAGGGACAAAAAAGAATATCTCTACTCTCTTTTTAGTCTCAAACAGATGCCGGGAGAGAAGCTCGAAACATTCACCAAGAAATTCTTGGACTTGGCAAGAAAGGTGGACAACCTTGACTAGAAGATTACTGTTTCAGCCTTTACCAATGCTCTTCTTATGGAAAGCCGAGCGAAGGAATACCTCATCTTGAATAAACCTGTCATCCTGAAAGACATGATTTACAAAGTCAACAGTTACATCGATCTCGAAAGAATGATGTCCGAACGACAAAAACCGCAGAAAACAATCCTTACAACAAAAGGACAAACTACAAATCGAGAGTTTGAAAAAACAACAGGTACCAGAGGGGACATAAAACGTATTAAATTTAATGGAGATAAACCTCGGAAGGGTAACGAC
Source organism: Kingdonia uniflora (assembly GCA_014058105.1). Taxonomy (NCBI): domain Eukaryota; kingdom Viridiplantae; phylum Streptophyta; class Magnoliopsida; order Ranunculales; family Circaeasteraceae; genus Kingdonia; species Kingdonia uniflora. Next base: position 1,208,141 of record JACGCM010002399.1, on the reverse strand, counting down.
CTTCCAAAACCATGTCTTCCCAAGTTAAACACTACCCTGGTAAACATGTATCCTACACTCCAAAAGGGCAAATTCTTATGAAATGCCCAACCTTTTTAACCCATCGAAGGAAGGTCGTGCTGCATACACCATAAAGTTCAACACCACGATACCGAACATTGTTTCGCTCTGCAGAGACTCTTAGGGTATATTATTAAGGACGGCAGACTGCATGAGTTTATTGCCGACCTGGAAAGTTACCTCAACGGAAGTTACAAACTTACTACTGATGTCGTTCAGGTCGAAGGAGTAGCAGAGGAGAAACATTTATACCATGTTCGCCTCAACCATTTAATCGAGACACACCAAGTCAACAGATAAGTAAGATTCAAAAGGCGTCGCCTCCTCCAATGTCATGACCTGTCCATAATCGACAAGGAGGCTCGTATACTTCAAAAATCTAATAACAAACACACGAGGATCTCCTTTGAAGATTGCACTACCGGCCACGTGAGATTCCCTTATCATGACGCACTTGTTGTCATGTTAAAAATGAGAAATGTGGTCTTACACATAATGATGATAGATACTGGGAGCTGTATCAAGTTACTATTTCAAAGTACAATCGACCAGATGGGCCTAACAGATAAAGTTGAAACTAGCGACATAGATATCATTGTTTTCAATGGATCCAAGGAAGAACCTATAGGCAAGATTTTGCTCCCTATTACAACAGGACCAACAACTATTGATGTAACATTCTATGTTATAAACGCAAAATCATGTTATTTAGGAATAATGGGATGATGTTGGCTACACAATATGAGGGCGATACCGTCGACCTATTACTTAATATTACGATTCGAATGAAATGTGTAGATTTTACAGACCTCAATAAACACACACCAAAAGATTACTTCCCCCTCCCTATCATTAACCATTTGCTCGATTCAGCCACTGAACACGAACTTCTGTCTATGACGGACGCTGCATTAGGCTATAATTAAATTGCCCTTTTACGCGAAGATCAAGAAAAAACAACTTTTATTACAGAGAATGGTCTATATACTGTTATAAAGTTATACCTTTCAGGCTCAAGAATGCAAGAGCTATTTATCAGAGATTGATGACCCAAATGTTCAAAAATCTTCTCGAGAAAACAATGGAGGTTTACATTGATGACATGTTATGCAAAAGTTTTAAAAAAGAAAGTCATCTAACTGATTTATACGCTATTTTTAAAATTCTTCGCTTATATAAGATGAAGCTAAGCCCCGAGAAATGCCAGTTCAGAGTCTAATCACGGAAATTCTTGGGACATTTGATTAGCAAGAAAATAATTGAAGCTGATCCAGATCGCATCCGCGCTCTATTATCCATGCCTTCACCAAAAACAAAGAAAGACGTGCAAAAGTTGGTTGGAAAAATAACAACAATTAACCGATTTGTATCCAAATCTTCAGATCATTGTAGGTGGTTGTTCGACCTACTACCAGAGGGAATACAGAACGGGAAGACCAAAAGGAATCTTAGGATTGAATGGGATGCAAAATGTGAAGCGGCTTTTCAAGAACTGAAAAGCTACCTGGGCAAGCCGCCGATAATGAGTACCTTCACAGAAGGTGAAGAGCTTACAATATACCTTGCAGTCATAGAAAACTCATTGAGTTCGATACTCATTCGACTTGATGGTAAAACAGAAAAATTGTCTATTTTATCTGCAAGACTCTTACCCCAGCAGAGACACGATATACCCAGATCGAGAAATTACTCCAAGCCCTCATGCATACTTCCTAAAAACTAAAGTAATACTTTCAAGCTCATTTGATTCGGGTAATGATAAATTACTCCTTGCGAGAGGTCTTGTCAAAAAAAGAAAAATCCCGACGAATACAACAATTGTAAGTTAGTTTGGGAGATCACGACATTCGATTTAAACCAAGACATTCAGAAAAAGGGTCAAGCAGTTGTTGATTTCTTGGCAGATTTTCTGGTTGATGACCCTCATTGGGAAGAAGAGGATATCGATCTCGTAGAAGAACAATTTGAAGATAAATCGGACTAGATATCAAAGAAAGGTTGGCAACTTTTAACCGATAGATCTGCAGGTTCTATAGGCTCAGGGATCGGTATCGTTCTTATCACACCCTCAAATGACAGAATCAAGCTATCCGTTCGACTCGATTTCAAGGCAACCAATAACGAAGCTGAATACGAAGCATTAATCCATAGGATGGGTACGACATTGAAGCTCGGAGTGATCAAACTCTCCATCTACACAAACTCTTTATTAATTGTGAACTATTATACGAAGAAATATCAGAAAAATGGCAAGATGGTGGACTACGCCGCAACAGTAGCTGGAAGAATGAGCAAATTCAAAAATGCAACTATCAAGTACTTACCTTGAGAAGAAAATAGACACGTGGATTTCCTTGCTTACCTCGCCGGAGCCCTCAGAACCGAAGCTTGATATCTACAGATCGAAGTTGTATCTACCCCCAACATTAACATAATTCAATCAAATGTCATTAATACTGGGGGTGACGATAAAATAGATTGGATATGACATTTCCTCACATATATCAGACCAAAAAACAAGTTTGATGGTGCTCTTCCCGATGATCCCAACGAAAGACAAAGACTGATCAACAACGCTAAACAATATACTGTCGGCGATAACCTTCTTTACAAGAAATCAGTGGCAGGATCGTATCTGAAATATTTGTCCGGCAAAGAAGCCCTCAATTTTTTACACGACCTGCATGAGGGCACTTGCGGGTTACATGCGGCAGGACGATCTTTGGCAAATTGGGCTATTCCATAAGGGGTTTTCTGGCAAGCAATGAGAGTTCAAGCCATTGAATATGCTTGTAGATGTGATGTTTGTCGGCGACATGAACCCAAAAGACGAGCTCCAGCTTTGGAATTCCATTATAGAAAAGTGTGTTGGCCATTTAAAAGATGGGCCCCCGATCTTGTTAGAGAGTTCCCAAACTCACTTGGTAAACGACGCCATCTCTTGGTAGAAACTGACTACTTCACTAAATGGGTCGAAGCAATCCCTTTGTGTCGAACACTGGAGGACGAAGTTATCAAGTTCATCTGGAAAAATATTATCATCAGATTCGGTTGCCCCCATCTAATCCGCATTGACAATGGACCACAGTTCGTTGGTGCCAAAGTGGTTGATTTTCTCAATAAGCGTAACACCATTCACTTTTCTTCCAATCTATACTACCTACAGGGGAATGGTTAGGCCCAAACAACCAACAACACCATTGTCGACGGAATAAAAAAATGTCTGTACGAGAAAAAGGGAAATTGGGTCCAGGAATTGCCACATGCACTATGGGCATATAGAACGACATGACAAGTATCCACAGGGTGTACACCTTTTTTATTATTCTATAAAACAAAAGCCGTCATCCCTACACAATATCATCACCTTGTACATGATCATGAAATGACATACGACGAAAACGAATTTCAATTAACATGGAATAAGAACTGGGTAGAAGAAATAAAAGATCGAGCAATTATGAACTTAGAAATGTATCACCAGGCATTGACAAAATCCTATAAAAAAAGAGTCCGACATAGACAGTTTAATATTTAAGACCTCGTGCTACGAGAAGTTCCAAAATACAGAAAAGAGTTAAACGCCAAAATTTTTACGGTGAATTGGGAAGGCCCCTTCATTGTGATCGGCAAAAGCAATCTTGGGCATTACGATTTAATAACAGAATACGGAGATCGCGTCCCCAACCCTTGGAATACAAGGAGGCTGAAGCTCTATCGTAGATAAAGCCATCTCATAGTTTCTTATTTCTATTATATGTTCGCAATTTTTCTTTGTGTACCACGTTCTTACATTAATGAAATACTTGTGTTTGATCGCCTACATCTCCACTATACATATTTATAATCTACTCAATACATTCATTACATCTACTATACATTTTTCACAGATAACTTCAATCTACTATATAGATCAACACATATATTAATTAAACAGTCGAACAAAACATATAGATAATCATTATTTTTTTGAGCTCCACAAATACACACTCTTTCCTCCTCTCTGCGAACTACTCGCCTGCTTGGTTTCAGCCTCCTGAAACCTCATTATTTCATGTTGACGACACTTCTAGCGAGAACGCGGAATCAAATTTTCAGTTTCCTCCTCTTCGTCCTTCAACCAATTTTCTACAGGTACAGGAGTTGGTCTTTCAAAACCCTTTCCGTTCTCATTCTTCATAAACCATTGGTTTTCATCCTTTGAATTTTTCACATACTTCCCGTTCTCATCCGCCATAAACCATTGGTTCTCATCCTTTGAATTTTCCCATACTTCCCGTTCTCATCGATCATAAACCATTGGTTCTCATTCTTTGACTTTTCCACGTTAAAATCTTTCCCACAATCACTGATATATTTTTTAAATTGATTTTCCACCCTAGCTAGCTCACCTTCATAGAAACTACTCACCGAGTCCAAGTGACGCTCATAAGCAGTTTTTTCATCCACTGGATGCAAAAATCTCCTCAACTCCTTATGCACATCAAATAAACGACGACGATTTTCCTTTAAAGCCACTTCAAAAACCTTCAGCTTCTTTTCCACCTCCTTTCTCAGGGTTATTTTTTCGGTAACTTGAGCTGCGAGACGAGCGTTTTGTTCGGTGCACAACTTCAACTTTCTTGCGACTCGTTCAAATTGGTCTCTAAACTAGCTCGGATAACCGTTGTTTTTTATTCACATTGAAGAATAAGATCCACATCTCCCTTCGACCCTACACAAAATCACATGCCTCGGGTAATGCACCTACACTACCTCATATAATAGATACTTCAGCTCGAGCTGATGATATTCTCGCTTCTACACTATGTTGATTTCGAGCTTCCTAGGCCAAAAGTTGTACTCGAGCTGGATCTGGTATCACACCCCTCTATTTAAAAATATATATATATGCATCTTTTAACTTTCGTTCACTATCGACTTTGGCCTCAAAGTACAGTATCAGAGATAACAACGCTATCTGACACTTGGCTTTATCACCCTTATCACCAAAATGAACCTCTGCTATAGTTTTTTTTAATAACCCAAACCTCTTATCTTTTTTTCTCTTAACCTCATCCCTCTCTATTTTCATTTTAGCATATCTACCCTGGAGCGCATATAATTCACTAAAGTTCTTATCTGATATAGATTTAAAATGCATCCTCTCATATTCAGTTTTATTTAATACCTATTGAGTACGAGTCACAGAGTCCCTAACTTTACTTAACGCTTTCTCCATGGTAGTAACAGATGCCCTCAAACGCTCTATCTCCTACACATATTACAACATTTTCTATTATTAGAAATATTAAAAAAACCTCATCTTAAATTTTATGTGTCTATCATAACTTATAGTTTCAACACCAAATAAGTTACAGTTTTATAAACCCAAACAAAACTTTAACATAACAACAATACAGTCTGAAACATACAAAGCGATACTAAATAATTGGTATTAAAGCTATGCTTTACATTCAACCTACCTCCACCCGCAATACTTCGAGTAGGTTCTTGAGTGGGCTTAATGTTAAGTGGAAGAGACACAGTTACTACGTTCTTAGTAGCCACATTGTCTTCTGGTCGTTCTACCCCGACCTGCTCCTCCATCTCCAAAGGGAAGTTTATCTCTTCATACCTGCTAACCAGGCCAAACTTAATATCGCCCTCCGTCAAACCAAAAACCGGTAGGATTGGATCAGGTTATCCCTTCCAACCTTCACCGTATCTACGGTCTGCTCTAAATTTTGTTGACGCTCGACCAGTTACACACGCATCTCAGCCCGCACTGTAGCTTCCACAACTTCCACTGCTACCTCCTTTTTCTCGGTGTGAGCAGTCAGCTCACTTATCTACTTCTTCAGCTCTACAATTTCTCCCTTTTGTATCCCGTCCTGTTGGGAAAGCTCCGAGTATTCCTTGTTTCTTTTTAAACAAAACTTGGAGGATCCCTTCACAAGCATAGACAACTGGCAAAAGAAAAGTCAATTAGAATACAGTACTAACCATAAGAAACATACTATCATAGTAATAGTTACCTGTCCCATCTGCTCCTGAACAAGCTCTTCGAGCTTCATTGAATCACTCCCAGCAAGAGAGAAACACTGGTTTTCTACCAACCTCAGCTGTCACTGCTTCTGATCGAGTTCGGTCGATACCTTCCAGGTTATGCTGCTTTCTTTTCGATAGCATCACTTCCTTCTCATATGGGACCACTTCACCAACCTTTTGCCTCTTTGACACCTCAGCACCAGAAACCTCTGGCACCGGTAGGTCACCAACTTTTGGAACCTCGGTAGAAGACCGAGAAAGTTCTTGGGATACTTTTCTCAATCTCTTAAACTTTCGAGGACCACTTGAGCTTGTGGGAGGAGTGATGCCTGTTAAATCGGGCATAGGTAGCAGATCCTCATCCACGAAGTTCACTCGAGCTGCCATATTTTACCTTTGGTTTACTTGTTGAACTTTGGGGATCTTCGAATTCACCCTCTTGTCCCTATAAATATTTAGATCTTCGAGCACCTGCTTCAAATATTTCTATTCCCGACCCATCCGGTCAAATAAACTTGAGGAATCAGGAGTCGCAGCAGCCGCAGGACCTGCCAGACAAAGGATACAAACCTAGTTAGCAACTCGAAAGCAGTCAGACATTTACCCAAGGTAACAAAAGACACTTACTCGGATTAAAAAAGTTTAAATTCCAGCTCGAGCACTGGTTCATCTGGAACCCGCATACAATTGCCCCTAACCAATAATAGTTGGTCGTTCCACGGTCAACCAACCAAATAAAAAAAATAAAATTGGCCTCACGGAATCATTTTACAGATAGCAACACCTACTAGCCTTCAAGTACTTTATCTCGTAAAAATTCATCACGTCTTTTGCAACAAACTGCCTCGCAGTATCGTTCGCTCTCCATAATTCATTTAACATTTCACACACCCTCATTATTTCACACACATTCCCATTCAACTGTGCAGGGAAGCAATATAATTTATTCATAACCCCCTTCTGGAAATGCGCCAGTGGTACCCTAAGACCATATTCGAACTGGTTCAAATAACATAGAAACCCATCATTCGGGCCGACCTCTACAGACCCATCATAATATGATATCTCAACATCATCCTGGATTCCCCTTTCCAACTTCAAGAAGTCAAGGGATGGGACTTGGTAGTACACCTTGTCCCCTCGACCTGGAAAAAATGATCTAAATCACAACCTCCCTCCCTTACGTAATCCCCCCACCTCCATGTTAATTGTCTTTTATATTTCAAAAATTCTTTTCCTACATCCAGCCCCTCCGGATATATAAAATATTCATCCTCCATCTCTGTGTCAACATTCCCCGTTACCGCATCCTTGACTTGGATAGGCACATTTTTTACAATTCCCATTCTTACTTCTCTACTATCCTCAACGCCCTCCATACCACCACCATCGTCCTCTCTACTTGACAATGATGTTTCCTTTTAGCTAGACGATACTACAAATTTACTCATATGGTTTAAGTTTTTAGAGCGCACAATCGACTTACAAATAAAAATAGTTTTCATTTATTCAGTCCGTCCTTACATTCATCACACAAGCATCTACAAAACAAAAAATGCAACCCAACCCACATATATTTTTATTTTCATTTTTTTCCCAAACAACCCTTTTTTAACAAATATTTACTCAATTCACCCCATCACAGTAATTATTCAAACTCTTTCTTCTCCCACAAACACTTACAACACACCACTCCAAACAACCCCAAAACCAACAATTTCAGGAAGAAAATACTTCAAACTAGACCTCTACACTAATCCAATTCTAATACAGCACAAACAAACTTTATTTTCCTTATTACTCGAGTTCTAATCTTTCACATACAGGATATAAGCAGATATACAAAATCCTCTCCAATTAAAAATAATAATAGAAAAATGCAAAGAATCCCACTAACATGTAGTCGAAGATCCACAATCTTCTACTTTGCCCACACCCTTTGACGAGATTCTTCGTTTATACTGTTCTTCCACCACAGGGGTAACACCAGACGAAGCTTTCGTTAACAATGGCAGACGATTGTCAGAACTCAAATGCTTCCTCTTCTTCTATGTACTATTTTCAAACCCTTTTTCTCTTTTTCTACAACTGTAGATAATTTATGAGGGAGAGATAGACAAATTTTTATACTCATCCTAAGTTTTTGAAATGACGGCTCCTTTAGACACGTATTTGTCACCCCTCTTACCTCCACAGGTATGTCTTTTCGCCGTACAGTGTCATAATTACTTTTTGGATAACGATATTTGTTATCTCCTCTCTCTCTCACATCAGCCATTACAAAACAATATACAATTCCTCCTTTCCGAGGCAATCTGTACGATTACATACTCTGCTCAACATCTCGTACTACCCCATCCCTTCTTACTATATAGAACAAAAATTCAAAATTCAAAAATACACAAGACAACTATTGATACCCACCACAACTGTTACCCATCATAACCGCCCTATACATAGCATAACACATATCCATTCTACTATTCAACACAAAAATTCCTACATATCAATAAAAAAAAAGTTAACAAATAACAGAATTTTGCAAGTCTATTTATTTTGATTTCGAGAAATTGAGTTTACATCTCAAGATAGTTACATTTAAAACAGCCTGAGTGATTCGGTTCCCCACATAGAATTATCTCTCCACCTACTACTCTTTTGTCCTCTTCTTCAAGCTTGTCTAACGCGATTTCTCGAACTGCGAACCACACCAGAAGTGGTGATCCAGCTCTGTACACTTTTCCTTGTCGTCCAAGCCCTCCAACTGCAATGGCTATTCAGGCAAGACAACATCATACGGTAACAGACGAAAGTACTGTTCATGCAGCTCAACCACCTTGATAGTTAACCTACTCTCCACAACATGTTGCGCATGTTGGGAACGTGTTCTCACCATTATATACTTTCAAAAGTCCCTAAGAAATTTCTTGTACAGAAGAATAAGATGGTCAAACCCCTTTTATAACCAACAAGAACATCTTTCCCCACCACAAGATCATCCAAAAATAGATTTTGAGAAATGTATATTCCCCACAAACAGATTTTGGAGACTTAATATTTTTAAACAAATAGATTGTTGCAAATCAAATATTTTCTTACCCCATGCATCATTATCATCAACAAGAGAGGACCATTTAAATCAGATAGCTCACACTCGCCATCCCAAGGAGAAATACTGACTCAATCCATGGACTGCACCCATATGGCTCAAACTGTACGAACAAATTGATTACCTTAGTTTCTAGTACCAAAGAATGAATATGGAGAATAATGCTACCATATTAAATGCTGCTATCAATTCCAACTTAACAGTTTGGGGAACTTTTCTCAGGTCGATCCAACCTCCTTGCAACCCCATATCAACAGTTCAAGGCATTTTATTATTATTATTTATTTATCCAAGTCACATCTACAAGGTTGAAATCATTTTTATAGGACGATATATTTAGAAGAACATGTACAAAAATATAATAAAATACTAGCGCAAAGACAAGAAAGGATGCATTTATTAACAAAAAGAAGTTACAAATTAAGTTGTTTTTAAACAATCGGGTTACAACTACGACAACCACCAGAGTGACCCCCATAGTTATCCCTACCTGCAAAAGTATCTTCATCTTCCACCGTCGCGTAGGATAATTCGCAAAGACTTTTAATACGCTTCACCATCGTCAGAAGAACATAGTGATACTAACAAAGAAAGAAGAAATCCAATTCAGCAGCCTCCGCCTCCAATTTAGTCATTCCCTCATATGATGGCTCAATGAGTATGGGTGTCTAGGATGACAGAGACAACTAGCCAAAATATTGCATCTTCCGTTCCTAGTACTTGGCTTCTACACGCCTTATAAAGTCCTCATGGCGAAGTTGGGCTCTAGTCTTCACCATGTTGCAGAGAGAATATGATACATTTGCATCTCTATAACAGGATATTTATAACTTTCCCAGTTTGATTGACAAGTTCCAATAGCCGAAAAGACTATAATTAATGATTATTGGAATTCTAAACAGCCTGGTCAAAGCAATAACGGATACGTAAGAAAGAATGTTGGAAATGACCACTGTATTAAATACCTTTACAACAATTTCAAGAAAACAGCTTAAAGACCCTTACAACAGTTTGTACACAACAGTTCGAGAAAACATAAGTTCAAGATTGTTTTTTCCACTCCATACTAGTACGTATAGCAAACATCTCAAAAACACTAGAAGTAAGGAAGCCAAATTTTTTTTGGGTCAATAAAACGGTTACAAATCACTTGGGTTACAAACAAAACCTACAACTCTCACAATCATTCCCCGTATAGGGACAATCTTCGTCATTAGCCATATCCTCGGCTTGTGAATGTAGACTCGCCCTACGCGCCGCCTCCGTCACCAAGATGTAATGGTATTGAAAAAGCCAGACATAGTTCTCCTCAGCAGCTTTCGCCTCTACCTCGCTTATCCCCTAGTACGTTGGCTCCACAGGTACGGGAGTGGGATATGTTAAAGACTAGTACTGCCCCAAATATCGTACCTTCAATTCTTTGAATTTGACCCCCCACACGCCTCGCGTATTCTTCACTGCGCGTCTGAGACCTGGTCTTTACCATGATGTAGAAAGAATAAGCTAAACTCTTATTCCCATAACCAGGATACTTATAGCTTCAACAAATGAGAAAGCCCCATAATCAACAAGAATGTCATCAATGATTTTTGAGAAAATCTGAACGGTTAGTCCAGTCAAAACAAATATTAAAGACTGCACATTGGGAATGACCACCAGTACATTTAATGTAACACTAATGATGCTTCTTAACCAAAACCACTCGCTCATGATGATTCTCGTGCTCTTGGCTGAGAGGGGTTAGTTGTAAGGGCTTGTTCCCACTATCGGTCTCACAAGAATAAGACATCAACCTCCGTGGAAACAACTCGATCTTATAGCCACGGTTGTAAGGGCTTATTCCCACTATCGGTCTCACAAGGATAAGATATCGACCTTCGTGGAAATAGCTCGATCTCATAGCCACAACGCCATTTAAGGAAGCCGGTACAAGATAAAAGAGTTACTCATGTCGTTACAAAATCATTATGTAGACTAATCAAAGCCTTGTTGTAATATTTATTATTAAAAGATACAACGGTCATAAAATAGTCATATTATAATACCTATAAATAGAACCAGAGAACTACAGATTAGACACAAGATTTTTTACCCAGAAACTCTATACATAACTACTCAGACCATTCGTTGTAATAGTTAGTCACTATCAATAAATATCTCTATTTATAAATCCTCAAAGGAGGTTGTGGCTTTTACTTATTCAGAGATTTTCCACGCTAAATCTTGTGTTAGTGATTACTTGTTCTTTCTAGCGTTATGATCGTATTCGATATGAGATACTAAGTTCGAGGTACGAAATTAGGCTCTTACAATATCCTTTTTATTGTAAGTAGAACCCTTAAGGTTACAGTTAACAATAAAATAAGAGATCATACAGACCCCACCTTCAACAAATATGATTTCTTTCTCTACCTCACTTTTCACTATTTTACAATCCCAAGGAAACTGTCCTATGGGAGTCTTCATCCATAATACTAGTGATAGGTCACGGGTCGTTACACCCATGACCTAGGTGCACGATTTTGTGACCGATCTCTATTTTTGTTTTCTCTATTAGTTTATGTTAGGATATTATATTTTGTTCTAGAAAATCCTCTAAAAAAGGATTACTCTAGTAGTTTCCTATTTTAGGAGTGCATAGAAAGAGGTAGAGATCTCCTATATATAGGAGATCCTAGGGTATTAGGTATGCTACGTTAAGTATTAAGAGAAATGGAAGAATCCTTGGAGATCTAGAGAGAATAAAGAAAATTTGTAGTCGTATTTGAATTAAATAAAGAGATCATATTTCATTAAGTACTTCTGCAATCTTAGAAACTAACAACTTGGTATCAGAAATAGCAAGATACTGCAGGGGATTGATTTTTTTTCTCTTCTGCTATAGTAATTTTGGCGTTGCTACAATGCTTCTGCATCTACTACAGTGATTTCGGTGACTGCTACATTAATTTTGTGAATTTTTTTTCATGAAGATGGGTAAGAAAACACCAAAGAAGGTTAAGAAATCAACTCAAGATGAACGATTGAAGAAGATGGAAGAATCTAATGCGATGATGTAAAAATTAATTGAAGTAATATTGGTAGCGGTGATGTCAAATTTGGCAAGAGTAGCCTCTTCGAAAGTTGTGGGGGACGATATCAACGGTAACGAGGGAGGGTAAAGTAAAACGAGAGGGAAATGTATTCCTATGGGATCCTTCATGCGCGACGGCTAACTAGCGGGTACTAATCCTATGAATCTGTCGTCGTTACAAGTAGTAGGGCGTGGGAAGGAAGTGATTGATGTTTGTCCGACGTCACGTTGAGAAATTTGTTTCGGATAGGGAGATGGCCCATGTTTATAATTTGTTTGAAGGATTGACCGTGGGTGTTAAAAACATAAACAAATTCGCGAATTCGCTTGAAGTTGAGGGGTATGATGATTCTCAAGGACATTTGCGTATGTCACCAACTTTGAACAATGACCCCGCACTTGTCGATAGGTTAGAAGTGTTACCGAAAGAGAGAGAGAGAGAAGGGTCCCAAGCGAATTCGGTGACTGTCGAACAAGGAAGAGAGGCTAATATCATCGCTGAGGGTCGTGAGGGGTGCGAACTGAGTCGCAAAAATAACTAGGGAACAAATGGGGGATATGCGGGCATGCTAACATAATGGTACGGCATGGGCAGGGTATGCCACGGCATGGTCATGGCACAAACGACATGGGTTCAAGTACGCAGGGTTTCGGCATGGCATGCCACAGCAGGGGCATAGCGCGGAGCAAGGCAGCGATATCTTGGGGGCAAGGCACAACCAATATGGTGTTGGGCATGCCACGACATGGCGTACCTTTTGGTTGCATGCCTCACATGGCAGCCAAACGCGTCGAGAACGTGGGAATTTACGTAGATAGGTCGGGCTTTGCTCGGGCTTGGACCATCAACCCAAAAGGGGACGCCCAAAATCAAACACAACCAGTCGGCCCAACTATATCATCATAACCTATAATTCAACTTCCTCAACCAACGTCACTACATGCACGAGTTTGTTACTCATTGGCAATGGGGGGCAGCAACGAAAGAAAGTCCTCGCCAATCCAGACTTTGCTACCCGTATCACTGACGCCGATAGTCGATGCCACTCAAGTTACGATGCCGATGCCCATTCCGACAGCGACCTCAATCAGTGCCACTCCAGTTACGATGTCGACTCCCACTCCAACATCGACCGTAATCACAAAAATCATTAAAGGAGCACCAACAACACCTCCAATCTTTCTCCCCAAATAGACGGTGTCTACAATATCTCTCCCAGCGGCGATACCATCTTTTTCAGTACTCCTGGTGTCTCATTCAGAACCAAAAACGTCGGTAATTTCAACAGCACAAGTAAGTATGAACGTTTAGGGGTTTGCACAACAAAGGGCTTTTGTCCCGCAGGTTCATCAACGGGAGTTGGGCAAAGGTGTCGGTAATAATGAAAGGAGTAGACATGGCCATTATGGGGTAAATAGTAGAGATTGGTAGAATTTTAAACTGAACATTGTGGGATAGATACATGCAGGAACAACACCTTATGTACCTCCACGACCGTAATGGCCATCTACACCTCCACAAGGACCTTGTTATTCCAGATAGGGTATTCCACAGAGACAATGATCTAGTGGATATGGATTTTTGGCTGAAAAGAGGCAATAGGATGATGCTGAGCATAGGGAATATGGGGAGGTAGAGGGCGTGGCAATACCCTAAATAATTTTGGTACTTGTTATCGTACTGACAACTATCAGCCAAATCAGGGTAGTGGAGTTACAAGGTACAAACAACAACCAAAGTGTGGTACTCAAGGGTATGGTTACCGGGGCAACTCAGAGAGTTAGGTTGCGAGCACCATTATTTATCTGTTCTAGAATCTAAACTTTGATGTGAAGATTAATGTGTTAGATTTTGATGGGAAATCAGAAGCGGATGGTTTTATAGATTGGTTAAACAGGGTTGATAAGATGCTTGCATCCAAAAGGTGCACTGGACAGAGGGCGGTAACTCTGGTAGAGTTAAAGCTGACAGGATACGTATTAAACTGGTAGGAAAATATTTAGCAGTTATAGCTAGCCAGCGGTCATGACTACATCACTGATTGGAAATTTATGAGGGGCGAAATGATGGCTCGTTTTATCCCGAGTACTTACGAGGAGGAAAGTTTTGCTAAACTTCAGACCTTACGTCAGGGGGAGAGTCAGTCTGTGGATGATTATGCTAGTGATTTTTACATGCTATCATCACGTGTTATTGTATCCGAGTTCGAGGTGCAACGGGTTAGTCATTTTCGTTTGGGTTATACAAAGCACATTCAGGACGAGATGATCTTATTCTCTCTGCAGTCCTTATTAGAGATAGTAGAGATGGCTCATAGAGTTGAGACTAAGCTAAAGCCATCGGGGTATATGCCTTTTTCAGCATCAGCTACGGCAACTCCGATGCTGACTTCTATAGCCTCTGCAGTAGGGGCAAACTAGCGGGGCTGGCCAGGAAAGATATTTTTTATAATTGTGGGAAGACATGACATATGAGACGTGAGTGTCCAAACCCACAAAAAGTGATAACACTTATTTCTTAGTAGTTACATGATCACGTCGATGAGGCCCTGAAATAGTTATTTAGTTAGAAGTATGAAGACATAGAGGTGACAGCAGTTGATCTTCGGTCTCCTTGAATTTGCGGATGAATTCTTTAAAGAGGGGGAGAGTTGATAGTTACACGACCTAGGTGCACGATTTTGTAATCGGTTGATAAGAGGATTTTTGTGTCCTCTGGCAAAATACCCGCTCAAAGTACGGTTATCAAATTGTAGCACAAATGAGTGGGATCAAATCTACAGGGAGGTTTGGGAAAACAAATACTTTCTAGGCCGAATAAGGTTTTATAAGAGATCGATTGAAATGAAAGAAACAAAACAAACAATTAACAAGAGAATAACTTAGGGCTAGAATTTTGCCCAACCAAAGCAATAATAGTAATTATGTTGCTTTACTAGGCGGATTATTCATGTCAAATATCCTAGGCAGGGCATTTTTGATGTAAATGTCAATCCTAGATCCATGGTTAGGCATCTAAGGTTTGGTCATATTAGGTTTTACTTAATCCGATGTGTATGAGGAATTTTTCCAACTATGGTTAAGCGTGGTCGAATTTTTCCTACGAGTTCTCTTCGTGTTTGCCCTAAAATTTGGCTTAATGGTTATAACACCGGATTTTGGCTAAATAGTCTAAATTTACTTACTAACTATGGTTAAGCCTTGAAGTAGATTATACCTATTTTAGATTATTGCAAAAGAGAACTAATCTTAGATCTACAACATAACTATTACTACTCGGGTAAGGACTTCCTTCTAGTTATATCTAGAAGGGATTAATCTTCTATTATTTCCAAGATTATTGCATGGACTAACTAACTATTTACAAAAGAAAATAAAAAAGAGATGAGACAATTAAAAGTAATGGTTGATTTCTTCTAAAGTTCTTCCTACAAAATGATATAAAAATTACAATAGGGGAAAATTCTTTTTATAGGGGAAGGGACCCAAATCTAGGGAATATACACAATATCTAAAGAATATGTTCTCAATATTTTATCTCAATATTAGAATCAATCACTTATGATTCTTACATATAATTTCCTTCAATGATGTAGATATCTTTATTCTTGGAAACTCTTGCATATATCTTAAATATTATATATCTTCAAAATATCTTATTGGATCTTGAATGAAATATATTCCTTGATTTTATTCTCCAAGAATATTTGTGTACATTTTCTTTCCATGTTGAAATCTTGTGCAAAGAACTACTAGTGTATATTGTCTATAACAAATAAATAATTGTTTAAGTACAGATAATTAAATATAATGGATGACCAAAATACATGTTCACATATATAAAAAGTGTCATAATTACGCTTTCATCAAATACCCCCAAACTTGTCTTTTGCTCGTCCCGAGTAAAATAAACTAAAAGCCACTTCTGCAGGGAGCGCGATTGCATTTAGCATATGTAATAAGCCGTTAAACTCCCAAGTTTACCTTGATGGACAAGTGTTGTCTCGTGAGGGTTTGTTGTGACTATACCCACAAAAGTCAATAATGACATTTTAGACAATTTTATAAGACACATGCCTCATTTCATGTCAACTTATCTTTACTTAGTTATGACAAAAATATACCGATTGAAAATCCTTAAACCTGTTATTCTCCCTGTATACCAAATAAAATTTCAAGCTTATTCGAAACTGGAGATACTACCTCAAGATTTGAAAGAGATTCAAGTATTTTGTTTTAGCTATATCTGAGTGTATAGTAAAAATAGTTTAATCGCCTATTACGTTGTCTAGAATAATTTATTCAGTGTTTGGCAGTCTAGTTCTTACTGGAATAAATTCAATGGTCGGTTTGACAAGTGCCTTAGTCAATTCGTCTTCCCAGTATTTTACTTCTTCTTTTGTGAGTCTATTTTTTAAGTACACTGTTTCTTAGTGAAGCCTCCATGACAAGAAGTATTTGGTCGACAATCCCCGCTAGTTGGGTAAGGTTGCTAGGGTGTGGTGGCCCATCGTGACTTAGACCCAAGATTGTCACAAGTAACATTTTCGTACTCCTTTCACATAGTTCATGGTCATACTCAAGATTGGTGATAATTTTTTCTCTTTCAGTTCTTAATCATGCGAGTAGCCTTGCAGTGTTTTTAGAAAAATTTGGCTTTTTACATTTTTTTTTCTCTTAGGAATGAAATTATTCTTAGGCAGTTGTCTCCCTTGTAGTAAATTATTCCTAACAAAAATACTAAATTTCCCTTAAACTGAGCAAAAAGCTATTGAAGGTATTAATTGAAAAACTACAGTAAAGTGTAAGTTTTCAAAATATGTTACGCTAACTTAAATTAATCGCTACTAAAAAAATAGTACATCTAGCTTAAGATAGTAAAAAATATTCTATTGTATACTTGGCACAATTTCAAATTTTAGGTTTTTTCAAAACATTTATGGTAAGTTAAATCAGTCTAAGTATTGGAAATTTGTCAAAAATATATCATAAATTGTCAAAGTGTCATTATTTTACTTTTTTCTTCAAAAAATATTTTAAAAAATGGTTTCATACCCTCAAACTTAAATGAAATATTGTCCACAATGTTTGAGAGCATAAAGATAAATAGAAGAGGAAAATAATAATTTCTCACCTGAATGTGCCATGGGTTGCCTCCTAAGAAGCATCAAGTTTAGCGTCTTCAGCCAGACGAACGTATCCCCAAACTTAAAATTTTAATATAATCGAAAAGATACAAAGTTGAAAAGGTGATGTACTATCCTGGTTGCAAGTTCTCTTTCAAAAACTATAAAACACATGAATGGTGATCTTCAATATTAACCACTAATTGGACATATATATTCTTTAATAATCGGATGTAGTTAAATTTTAATTTTTCAATGAAAATGTGTTCTTTAAAAACTTTGTCTATCGATTGATGATTTCAAGTTGAAAATTTTAGACAAATCAAGTAAAACCAGTTTCTCAAAGATAAAACATTCACAGGCTCAGGGAACATATTTTTCTTTAGAATTTTTAATACGATCATATGATTACTACGTATTACTGTAAATAATAAGATTGGTATACAAATATGTGTCCCCAAAAATGTCTTGATTCAAAACTCAGTTTTCCAGGAAAGATATTTTCTTTATAAATTTTCAAAACCCCCATGTTATTATTGATATTCTAAAAAATGTTAGAGGTAATTCTGAAAAAGCAAGCCCGTTAGGCATCCCCAAAATTATAATTTTTCTAAAAGATGCTTTCTTTTAGTAGAAGAAAAACTATGACATATTTTTGGACGTAGGGATCGGGGAACAATCGACTCCAACAAACATTTAATTTGTGTGTCTAAAATCACAACATATCTCAAGGGACTCATCCTGACCATTGACGTGGATATTCATTGGTGTAAAGAATTGGCCAAGTTAAAAGTCATCTTCAGATGGTAATGATTGCACCATTTCGCAGATCTCATGTTCATTCGAGTTTTTAAAATAATTTAAACATTCATCAACATAAATGCATCAAGAATTATCTCCATACAAGTCCTCAAAATCGTTTATAGTCATGGTTAACCTTGGTCGAATTTCTCCTACAAGTTCTCTTCGTGTTTGTCCTAAAATCCGGTTTAATGGCTATAACAACGAATTTTGGCTAAATAGTCTAAATTCACTTACTTGCTATGGTTAAACCTAAAAGTAAATTATAAATATTTTAGAAAATTGCAAAAGAAAACTAATCCTAGAACTATAACATAACTATTGTTATTCGGTTAAGGGCTTCATTCTAGTCATAGCTAGAAGGGATTAACTTTCTATCATTTCTATGATCATTGCATGAACTAGCTAACTATTTACAAAAGAAAATAAAAGAGATATAACACAATTCAAAGTAATACTTGATTTATTATAAACTTTCTCCAATATGAGATGAGAATTACAATGTGGGAGGGTTCCTTTTATAGGAGAAGAAACCCAAATCTAGGGACTACACAATATCTAAAGAATTTGTTCTTAATATTTTTTCTCAATATTACAATCAATTACCTATGATTCTTGCATATAATTTCCTTTAATGATGTAAAGATCTTTATTTTTGGAAATTCTTGCATATATCTTCATATAATATGTCTTTAAAATATCTTTTTGGATCATGAAAGAAATATATTCCTTGATTTTATTCTCCAATAATATTTGTGTACATTTTCTTTTCATGTTGAAACATTGTGCAAAGAACTACTAGAGATGCTCATAAGTGTTTGGTTTCTAATCTCCATCTCCATTGTCTACAATAAAGAAATAAGTGTTTAAATACATATAATTAAATATAATGGATGACTAAAATACATGTTCGCGTATATAATAAGTGTCATAATTATGCTCTTATCACCGGTCTCTATTTTTGCTTCTTACATTAGTTTATGTTAAGATATTGTTAAGAATATTACCTCTGTAGCAGTAAACGAACAACAACAAAAACAAGTTGAATTTGATGTACCGAACTGAAGAACTGGAAATGCTAAGTCGAGGACTAGGTCTTTATCTTTAAGACATTTTGCCGCACTGCCTTTTGCAAACAGTTGATTGCTGCGTCGTCTCTAGGATAAAACAACAACGTGGGAAATTCTTTTGCAATGAAGAATTACCTTATAATAATTTGCACTTTCAATATGTTATACTCGGATCTTAGAAAATCTCAAAGAGAAGAGAAGAGAAGAACTATTTTTTGATCATTATAAACAGAGGCACAACTTCTCTTTATATAGAGTAAGTTCGAAACAGTACCAAGAGTAATGGTGAGACACGTCATCAAAACCGTTCGAAACGGAAGTGAAACGGTTCAAGACTTTAATTACGAAACAGTAACAACGTTACGTTTTAAGGAATTCAAAACGAACAAATTCAGTTAAAAAAAAAAGCTAGGTCAAAAATATTTAGTTCGAATTGGTCTACCGGAAAGTCCAGGTCGAATAGACTCAGGTCGAAATGACACATGAAAAATTGACTTAGTTCGAATTGGTCTACTGAAAAGTCCAGGTCGAATAAACTCAGGTCAAAATGACATATGAAGAATTAACTTAGTTCGAATTGGTCCAAGTCGGATATACTCAGCTCGAATTGGTTGAAGTCGATAAGACTAAGTTTGAATTGGTCTAAGTCGATTAAGACTATACTTAGCTCGAATTGGTCTTGACAAAATCAATTTTCCATAAAGCCCAAATCGAAGCTCATACCCATAAACCAAATAAAATTTAAAACTCGTATTTTCGGCCCGCCCCCGCCCAACATAAAGAATAAAGGATCTATGTTATATCATACAAACAAATTCCTCTTGTGAGCAATGTGGGACTAATGAATAGTTTTGAGATTTACCAAAATACCCAACAATCCCCCACTATATGGAGAAAACATATTCGAGTAACAACCTAAAGTAGTGTTTAAGTAGAGGTGTCTTTCGACTTGAACCTTTACGTAGTGAATATACTTTTGAAGTACTAGAGATTAGAGTGACATTCGTCTTGAACTATAATTATGGAGGGTATAACTAAAGCACACCACACACAACTTTATTAGTGCAAAGTTCTAAATGATGTCAGTGCTATACGGCCATATACTAGTATCCCGGTTTTAATGAAAGCTCTAGGGAATTTGCCCAAATTTCCATAGGAGGCGGCCTCACTTCCATAATCATCAGGGTGAGTCTATCAGGAGTACTCCTATAGCTGGGTACCCCACTCCACATAGAGTTTAGCCCTCATTAAGAGTTTATAAAATAACTCAACCTTAAATTGCTACAGGATATCATGCTCTTATATACAAGGATGGACTAGGAGTAATTTCCCCTTCTTAAAAATGCATGATTCTTCTTAATTATCATATGACTTGTTTTTCCCTTTGAACCTATTTCTTGGGATCTCCAGTCTATAGGTTGGGTTACCATCACATATATTCTAACTATACGGGCTTTAGCCCCATCCCTTTCGAGGTGTTCCACACCTTCTCCCGAGCTAACCCTTTCGTCGAAGGATCAGCCAGGTTTGCTTCTGACCAAACAAAATCCACTCTGACAGCCCCAGAAGTGAGTTTCTCTCTTACAGTACTATGCTTACGACGTATTTGCCGTTTCTTGTCGTTGTAATAATGATTCTCCACTTTTGCAATAGCTGCAGTACTATCGCAGTGGATAAGTATGGCTGGTAAAGGCTTATCCCATAAAGGAATATCTGATAAAATGTTTCTCAACCAATCTGCCTCCTCACTGGCAGCAGCTAGTACTATCAGTTCTCATTCCATCGTAGATTGAGCTAAGATAGTTTGTTTCTTGGACCTCCAAGAAGCCGCTCCGCCAGCAATGTTAAAGATATAATCGCTGGTTGCCTTGGAGTCTTCAGATAGGGTGTTCCAATCAGCATCGGTAAACCCTTCTAGGACTACGGGGAATCTTGCATAGTGTATTCCTAGGTTCATGGTTTTTGTTTCCAGTACCACTCCTAGTATTCACCCTTTGGTGATTGTTCTACTTTCTTTGTGCTCTACTCAGCTCATGAGCAGCTGTAAACTCATTATTAATTTTTGTTCCTATCTCACCTGTTATGAGTTCTTTTCTAATATTTGTCAGGGTTATAGTGCCTATTTCATTTGTAATCAGTTGCTCCTCTTCAACTGTTATTACATTATCTTCTTCCTCATCCACTAGAGCTTCATATCTGCCATTCTTAACCTGTGTATTTTGATTGTTTTGAGGACCCCCTTTTCCTTTTGGCTTGCTCCAGCCATCCACCATATCTTTAGTAGTATGTTTGACTCCTTTATCTTGTTAAGCTTCAATTTGTGTTGTTACACCCTTCCCTTTTTCATTGTTAATTGATATGACCTCACAATTATCCATTGTGTGGCCAAAAAGCTTACAATGAGGACAGCTTATTGGGATCCATGTATATTCCAATTGAACATGTGCTTCTCTTTCTTCATTTTCATAAAAAATAGGAACTGTGGTAGGTCAAGTACACACTCTTACCAAGGATGAAGTACTATTATCTTCCTCAGTGTATTTATCCAAGCTTAGTAGGACCTCAAAGCACTTTCAATTCTTGCCTCCTAGATCTCATGTGATGAGGTATATTTTTAATAATCATCCAAATAGGCAAGGAAGAATGTTGTGTTGGTTCCATTTCTACAAAGGGCCTCCTTTCCCTTATAAAAAAAATCCTACTAGCAATGTGGTAAGAACCTTCTCCAAGCACTTTTTCCCTATCTTCAATGTTTGAAAATTTGAAGAACATATTTGTACCATGTATACTCATTTCAAAACTTCCCTTGAGGTTTCAAATATTAGGGAGGGTATCCTTCACAAAAGGGTAAACATATCTTCTTCCCACAAAGCAACCTGCAAGAAACTCCTTACTCTTAGTAATCCCTTCCCCAAATTCATCTTCCTTAATTTTAATAGCTGGCTTACCTTGTATCATATCAGGTTTGTAGTACTTTAAGATTGGCTTGCCCCAACTGACTGATGGTTTTGCTAGTAGTGTGGAGAAATTATGGTTTTTTGGGTTTGGGCCTTGGTCATTCGAACGACCCTTGAATCCGTTCGAACGACCCTTGAATGCCTCTGGAATTTTGGCCCAGATGCATATTTCGTTGGAACGACTCCCTGTGTCGTTCGAACGAAATCTGGTAACTTAGTTTTTTTTATGGTTTTCGAACCTCTTGTTGGCCCCTAGATTTGAGCAATTGTAATATGTTTTCCCTAGTATATAAATGGAAACCTAAGTTATTTGTGAGCAACTCTTTGACAATTTTTTGGTGAGAAACTTTGAGGGATTTCTTGAGTGAGAAATCCAAAATTGGGCTTGAGTGATTGTAATTGGGGCATTAAATAAACTCTCTCTCTCTCTTAAAAGTGCACGTTGGCAATTTGCCGAACCACTATAAACTTGGTGTTGTGTATTTTTTTTGTTTTTGTTTGTTTGTGACTAAACCAAATCAACTTGGAGCTTGTGGCTTCCGGGCTTGCGACTTCACAATTGGTATCAGAGCGAGGTCAATTCCTCGGTGGTACGCGATTTTTAGGTAACTTAGGGTTTCTTAATTTTAATTTGGTTTTGATTTGTTTAGTTCATAAAAATTAGGGGAAATATGGGAGACGATGTTGAATCGAGTTCTTCAGCCCCGAAAAGAAATATAATGGTGATGTTCAACAATGCAAAGGTTGAAGTTGAGAAATTCAACGACACCAATAACTTCGGCGTGTGGCGATGCGAGGTTATTGATGCGTTAAGTCAATTGGACTTAGATGAGGTATTGGAGGACAAGCCGGATGAGGTAGAGGAGAGTGTTTGGAAGAAGATGAACAAAAGAGCTTGTGGTCAAATTCGCTCGTGTTTGGCTCGAGACATTATATACGTTATAATGAATGAAACCTCGGCAAAGGAAATTTGGAGGATTCTAGAGAAGTATTTGGTTAAGATCATCCAAAATCGACTTCATTTGAAAAGAAAGCTTTATCGCTTTAAAATGAGACAATGAATTAGTATGTCGAAGCACATGAGCGATTTTACCAAGTTATTAGCCAACTTGGCGAATCAAGAAGAAAATGTTGGCGATGAAGATAAAATACTATTGTTCTTGAACTCCCGTCCCAAAAAATACGAGTATTTCGTTCCGACGATAACGTACGGGAAGAGTTCTTGTAATACTCGAATGTGACTACGGCGGTTGTAAACCATGAACACCAGAAAAAGGAAAAACATGAGTCCGAGGAGTCGACATCCGAGGTATTGATGGTTCGCGGAAGATCTTCGGACAAGAGGAAGACGGGTGGTAACGACCTTCGATCGAAGTTGAAAGGTTGCGATTTAATTAACAACAAATTGAGTAAGGACCAATGCGCATTTTGTAAGGAAACGGGTTATTGGAAAGTTGATTATTCCTTGCTTAAGACGAAGAAAGCGGAAAAATTGGGCTCTTCTGTGAATTTGGCTCAGGACACGGAAACGGAAGGTAATGATTCAGATTACTCTTTTCCTTTAACTTCTTGTACATGTGTTAGTGATAAAAAAGAATGGATTTTAGATTTGGGTGCTACTTATCACAGTTGTCCCGAAAGGGGTTTGTTTTATAGTTTGAAGAAGCTAGAAGGTAGAGCGGTGTTGATGGGGGACGATGGTCCTTGCCGCATCTTGGGGATAGGTACCATTCGACTAAAATTGCACAATGGGTTAGTTAATGTGATTGATGAGGTTCAGTATATTCCGACGACAAGGAAGAATATTATCTTGACGAGTTTACTTGAAGCGAAAGGCTACAAGGTTGTGTCCGAAAATAGGGTGAAGAGGGCTCTTAAGGGAGTGATGGTTGTATTGAAGGGCCACAGAAGAAGTAACAACTTGTACTATTTGGATGGTACGGTTGTTCTTGGTGAGGTTGCTACCACGGGAAGGGAGGTGACCACTTCCATAGATACCACTCAGCTATGGTACATGCGTTTGACGTATGCTGGGGAAAAGTTCTTGAAAGTTCTCGCGAACCAGGGGTTATTTGAAGGTGTCAAGATGTACAAATTGGAATTTGGTGAATACGTTATTCTGGGCAACCAGACAAGGGTAGAGTTTGGCACCGCTATCTACAGTACTCGTGGATCCCTTGATTATGTTCACTCTGATGTTTGGGGACCCTCCAAGAATGCATCGCTAAGGGGGAAACATTATTTTGTATCTTTTGTAGATGACTTTTCTAGGCGGGTATTGGTATATACCACGAGGAGAAAGGATGAAGTCCTAAAATTTTTATGACGTGAAAGAGGTTGATTGAGACTCAGACTGGCAGAAAGATCAAAGTACTCCGTTCAGATAATGGTAGAGAGTACACTAGTGATCCATTCTTGCAAGTATGCTAGGATGAGGGGATAGTTTGACACTTCACGGTAAGAGAGACACCGCAATAGAACGGTGTAGCCGAGCGCATGAACCGTACTTTGCTGGAGAAGGTGAGGTGTATGTTGCCCAATTCTGGGTTGGGCAAGGCATTTAGGGCTGAGGCTTTGACATATGCATACTATCTCGTTAATAGGTTGCCTTCGGCTGTAATTAAGGGTAAGACACCAATAGATGCTTGGTCGGGAGAACCTGCTACAAATTATGATACTCTTCATATATTTGGGTGTCTGACATACTATCATGTTGAGGATGGTAAGTTGGACCCACGAGCAAAGAAAACCATTTTTATGGATATGAAGGGTGTGAAATGCTATAAGTTGTGAGATACGAGAGACCGAAAGATCATTCTGAGCAGAGATATCACTTTTGTGAGACTTCTATGATGAAGTCACAAGGATCTGAACACACAGAGCAGACGACCAGTGGGGTATTACAGCGGGTGGAGATTGATGCGTCTTTACATTGGCCAGAGAGTTCTGTACTTAGAGGGGGGTCATCTACCTGTGTGGCAACGGGTGATGAACCATTAGTACATCTTCCAAATGGAAAAGACATGGTTGAAGGTGAAGCATTTGGTAGTACGGATGAAGAGATTCCGGTGGTGGAGTCAATTGTAACTTGTAAACCAAAGAGGAATATGGGTAAGCTGAAATGGCTTACAAAGAACATGGTAGTTCCAAAGGTGAAGGCCATGGTAGCCTATGCGCTACCGATTGTTGAAGGTGTTCCTTCCACGGCTAAACATTGGGGGGGGGGGAACAAGGATGGAAAAGATGTATTCTCTTCGCAAGAGGGCGATTGGTGGTAAATGGGTCTACAAAAGGTAAGAAGGATCTCAAGATGGTGCTACGCTTCAAGAAAGTTTAGTGGTAAAACACTTCTCCAGTTGGATCCTATTGGCCTTGGTAGCGAATTTGAATTAGAATTGCAACATCTCGATGTTAAGACGGTGTTCTTACATGGGAAGTTGAAGGAAAATATCAATGTGACTCAGCCGAGTGGGTTTACTGTTGCTAGAAAGGATGATGTGTCAATTGAAGAAGAGATCGTTGTACGATTCGAAAAGGTCTCTAAGACAACAGTGGAAATGGGCTCTTGATATGAGGATTCATAGAGATAGAGAGAAGGATCTCTTTTCTATAGATTGATTTGGCCCCTTATGGGGATTTGGTGAACTACGAACAACTTGATCCACGGAGGCCCGTAGGTAACCATTGATTTGGTACAATCGATTTTGTTTCTTTGGGACATTTGGTTTGCTACTTGGTCCTTTGGGATGCTTGTTTGGTTTTGGTCCTTTTGAGGACGTTTGGTTTTAGTAGGTTTCCTTGGGCCGTTTGTATGTTTGGGTCTTTGGGGACATTTGATGGTAGAGAGTGTTTGTTTGGGTCCGTTTGGTTGGTTTCTATGTTCCGCTCAGATTTCGGTTCGTTTGGTTTGGGAAATCTTCACCGAGGTGGAGAATTGTGGAGAAATTATGGCTTTTTGGGTTTGGACCTTGGTCGTTCGAACGACCCTTGAATCCCTCTAGAATTTTGGCCCAGACTCATATTTCGTTCGAACAACTCCCTGTGTCGTTCAAACGAAATCTGGTAACTTAGTTTTTTTGATGGTTTTCGAACCATCAACTTCGAGTTTGTGGCTTCCGGGCTTGCGGCTTCACAAGTAGTGCATCCCAACTTTTAACTTCATTCACATTTGTGTAACCTGGCTTTTTTGGGGCTTCTTGTGTAGGAGTACAACTCTCACACTGGCAAGGAGTTGAAGATGAAGCTTCACCAATCTTCTTACAATCTTTAGGCCTATCATTTGTATTATTTGTCCTCTTTGGTTATACTTGCCCATTAGTCTCCATATTTCCCTCAGGTTCCACCATATCCTTAAGATTAGGGAGGGGTTTTTGCACATTAGTACTGTCTGATTCACCCTCAGGTTCCTCTACTTGGTCAGAAAAAGTGGGGAGGGGAGTCGAGCTCTTTGGTTCTTCTACATCTCTTGTGGTTGCAGGGAGAGGTAAGACAGTACTCCCTTCTATTTCATTTCCTATTTACCTCCATATTATTGGTTAAGTTATTTTCAGATTTTTCTCTGCCAAAAATAGTAGTACTAGCCTATCCCTAAGATTCATCAGTTACAGTATCATTTAAAGGGATTGAAGTTGTAGAATTGTAACCTCTGTTCTCTTTCTGCTGGTCCTTGAATGTAAAATGACTAGGTTATAATCCCGTGCTACGCAGGGTTGCTTAAGCTCATTAGAATAATTACAAATATGATGAAGATAATTAGTTCTTTAGATTCCCTTAACTAAATTTTAGAGGGGACGATCAATAAAATCTAATACATTTGTAAAAATGCCTAGATTTAGGGAAAATCACAATATGTTGAAGAGATTTACATGTAGAAAACCTTGATTCGAAGAAAATCAAAGAATGTATGTATAACCTCTAGAGGGTGATATTTCTTTTGTATATTCTTAGAATAACTCAAAAGCATAACACAATGAGGATTTTCCCATTGACATGTTAATATTAGCTTAACATCAAAGTAAGAAAACAAATAGCGGCAAGCATGATTATGCAAGTCCTTGATTGTCAATTCTATTTCCCTATGATTTATCTACTCAGCCTACTTGGACCCTCCACCCAAAATCTTCACGTTGTTGGAACAATTATGAGATCTGAAATATCAGATTATACTCTTCGTGAGCAACCTCCATATCTGCCCAATATTTACATCATATTTGTCTCTCAAAAAGTTAACCATAATATTTATATACCGTTTCGCTTTCATTTTAATCACGCAATAGATTTCTACCGTACAAACCATTGATTCATTTCCCGAGGTCAGCGGAAGATGCCTCCTGGAAGATATTCTTCTCGCAACATTTTTTTAGTCAAAAATCTGTTGACATTTATCACATCTTGAGAATTAATTAGTATTTTATTGTATAAACTTTTGGAACAAAAGCACTCTCTTTAGACTTTCTCTAGCAAAAGAGCAAATTGGGGATTTTGAGCAGTATTTCAGCTGCATCATGTGTCCTTAATAAGATTTCGTGTATCTTTTTAGATATGGTTCACCACAAAACCCTGTGTTATTTCTTTATTAGTCTATCAAAAGATATCATGTTTATTTGTAAGAAGTTTTCACTACAGGAGGGTATATAAACAAGAATTGATTTTGATTATAGTTCTGAAGGTTCAATATTATTTGGTACACTTTTATCAGGAACGGGCCAGCGCCAATTCCATAACCATGAAGAGTAGTCAAAATCCAGCTCCCATGAAGCATATTTCTCTTACTTTGGCTTTGGCTCGAAGTAATGTAAAAATAACTTGATATAATCCATCTCAGTTATCACCTACTGCCTAAGTATTGCGATATTATCTCTAGATAGAGTTAAGAAATTCCTTATTGTTATGAAATCATCAAACCATTCCATCAGTTTCTTAGTACAGTATCACCAAAATGTTGCAACTGTTCCAATGGGAGTTACACTATCCCCGAGAAAATGCACCATCAACATTAAAGCGTTGCTAAATGAAGTGGTCATGGTCATGGAACGTCATCAGTATTAATTTCTCCCATTTTCCTTTGATTTTGTGCATGCCATGAACATGTGGGCATGTGGGCTCTGGATTGAGTTGATCATGGAAACTACGGAGCACTGAATTTTCTAAGAAACCTGGTTTATTTTAAATTGCAAAAAGAAATATAAAGACAAAATCATGTGCAAATGAAACTTTTAGCAAAAACCCCTTTAGGGATAGTAACATTGGAACACCTTTACATCTACCTGGAAAGAACCCTTCTTTTTATGTTTTAAGCATGAGAAATCAATACTCAAATGATGAAATTTTTTGTGAAGGCAAAGCTAGTAAAGTTAATTGCTCAGAAAAACCCAGAGTTTGTAATTCATTTACGCCAATGGATTATGTTTGTAAGTAATTACTCAGAACCCTGCCACGCTTATTGAGGAAATATGGCAATAACATTCATACATGCATAAAACTCATAATGGGCAACACTGTAGTTAGTTATTAATAACATGTGAACAATGTGTGTGACGTTTGTTCTCTAAGATAATTATATGGAAATATATATACATCAAAGTTTTGAAGTATAAGAACATTATTAGAAAAAAAAATGTAAATGTAAAAGTTTGATTAAAGGCACGAAACATGCTTTGATGGAAATATATCTCCATCAAAGTCTTACAGTAAATGATGCTTGACATTGTCGAATGCTCCTTTTTCATACCATTAAGAGAACTAAGAATTAGCTGAAGACCTTTGAAACACTAAATAGTTGAATCTGCCAGGCCATCGTCTACCTATATTTTCCACACACACACACACACAAAACAGACATGATAATTTATGTCGGTTTTGCGCAATAAGTGTTCAATGGCAATTAGTATACTGAAAACTGGAAGAAGTTTTTGGTTTGTAAGTTCGTTGTTTTAATGTTTCCAAACTACCATGTCGGTTTTAATGTTTGTGCAATAATGTTCGCATAATAGCATCTCCAAGAAGAGCGTCTATCATGACTTCATGAGATCAAAATCATTGTGCCCCACAAGTATCCATAATTCAAGCAATGGATAATTAGTACTTCATGAAAGGAATGTTAACTCTGCCGGCTTTTTCAACTCTTTTGTTATGTTTCAGTGTATATTATCACAAAGAAATTTAGAGTTCTTAGAAGGTTTCAGTGTATATTAAATATATGCAGTGCCTTGAGGCTGTTTGAGAGTTACCAATGATTGGTTGCAGTTGATGCACTGGGTTGCGATGAAAACTGCTACAGTGGATTGCAAATTTCTTAACAAACTGTTGCACCAGGTTGCAACCAAATATTGTCTACTCCATCATACAGTTTTTGCTTTCTTATCAATTCAAATTCTCTCTTGCACAAATCTCTCTCTTCTCTTCCTTATGATTCTTCCCAATCTCCTTATCTCCCACCCCACCCTAAAAATCTCTCTCTCTCTCTCTATTTATATAATTCACACCCTCACAATAATTCAAATTTTTTAGCCAATTAGTCCTTTGCTCGCCGCCTTACGACATGGTGCATCGCACCTTGAAATTGTAACTCTTTGTTGGAAGCATCCCATTGCAGTGAACCAAGCACAGCCTAAGCTACAAAAATTCACATAGCATGAAGCTTCATTTCCAGGAATGCGGTAAAAAAAAATCAAGTAAAACTTGCCTTGGAGTATATCATTCATGGTGACTGAAAAATCCTTACGAGTAAAACTTGCCTAATAGTAAAACATTCATGATGTCTGTTCAAACATGAGTATCCCACAAACGGTACTAAGTTTGAGTGCTGGGATGGATTAAACTGTACAATGTATTACATGCTAGAAGAAATCCTAGTTGTAGACTAAGGTTCAAGAAAATGATCCTAATCTTTGTTTAGCCTTGTAAATCTGTGCAAGGATGCTATTAGCAGCCTTTCTAGAAACAGTAGTCCCATTGTGAACAGCCCGAGATAATGTCCTATACGTCTTCTCCTCTTCATAAATTTCCATCAACTTTTTTGAGTCGTTTGAGCAGATCTGATCAAGTGTCGTTATACAATTTTTGACAATAGCCTTATCAGTGCTACCTCTTAAGCCATTCAACAAAACTCGAACTCCATCAAAACATTTTATCTGCTTAACAGCATTCGCATACATAAATAAGATACGAAGGACATTCCACAACTCATAAATGCATGCTCTATGATCAGAATCCATTTTCAGAATCACTTTTACTGCCTCACCTTTGATCGTCTTTAGTCTGTTCTTATTGATCATACGCAGCTTAAAGATTGTTCTAATGGCATAGGTCATGGCTGTAATATCGTCCCCAACCTCTATGATATGTAAATGAGCTTTGAGACCGCCAGAGTCCCCAATAATGACCCTGTTCAGGCTATATGTTGATAAGTTGAAAAGGTTATTTGCAGCAGTAGCCTTTGTCTTTGCATTTATGGTATCCAATGCTTTAATAACTGAGGGTATAACATCTGGGTTATTCGCAAGCGCTTTGATATTTTCATCGTGAGTTAGGATGTTTAAGACTATTGCAGTAATATCTTCCTGGAGTTCCGGGTCAGTCTCATCCCTATCCAACACTTTGCATGAACTTAGCAAAACAGAAATGCTAAGTTTTTCCTTGGCAAAATGAGCACGAAATTGAGGCAAGTCGAGGGTCAATTCGTATCTCTTTTGCGGCTTGTTTTTGCTTAGAAATTCCAGATTTTTTGAGCCTGAGCATCAGATCATCAAATTGCTGCCTCTCATTTTTCGATAGAGGGGATATCTGAGAGCCTGTATCTAGGCATAGTTGAATATTTTGCTGCTCGAACCTCTGTGTATCAACCAAACATATCAAGTTGTTAATTATCACACTTTACCCTCCCAACTAAATGCCTCATTTTACGAATGTTAATCGTCACACCATCTGAGACAAAATACATAACCCAGGTACAATGGAAGGCTAATATATTTATTGAAAAATATAAGAAAATGGGAGTTATTGATGTAAGAATATATCAGCCAAATAAAATAACATATATGGAATTGAATAGCTAGCAAAGCCCACTAATCTTAGAAGGGTGAAATGAAAAAGAATAGAAAAGCATATATGATCATGCAACATTTTTGTTACAAAGACAGGGTGAAATGAAAAGAGTAGAAACTAAGAAATAACAACATTTTGGTTATAAATTTGATTTGCATCAATGAGATTGTGTGTGTGTGTGTGTGTGTGTGTGTGTGTGTGTGTGTGAGGGAACCTGATCATGCAAATGGAAGTTTCCATGCAAGAGCTTCATGGATTTTTATAGATGGGCAATTGATGATTTTTGGGTTTAAAAATAATAAGTACGTTTCAGGAGTTTCAGTTTTAGTGTAAATGAGTCTTTGGTAGTTGGAAGAAGAAATAGTTTTTTCAATCACTTTTGACCTAAATAGTAAATACACTCTTCAATAAGTATAAAAGACATAGAACAGTTAGCCATGAACTACCGTGATAGCGATGCTTGAAGCACCGACAAAAATGTGTTCTCTTTCTGGCTGGATTTTGCAAGCATATGAAAAAAGGCATCAAATTCGACCGGGTGTTCTTCATTTCTTTCTTGGTATGCAATGTTTCACAGGTTATTGATATTTTTCAGATTTCGGCCTTATAGTACTACTCCCCAATCTTGGACTCTTTTTGGAGGTTTTGGTTCCTTATTTATTTCCCCATGGTCTGTATCATTAGCCCATGCCAAGAACTTATCCTAAATAAACTCGGATGAATGGCGTTTAGTCCCAAAGTCGGTACTGCTCTACAAACAAAACTACGGGAATAGTACCCTACAGATAAACTTCCTAAAACCATTGTGGAACCTAAATCTCCATAAGGAGGCCATGTTCTAAAAATGTTACCAGGGATTTGGAAAACATTCCAATCACCTAAAAGTAACTCATTAGGAATAATCGATGGAAACCAAACAATGGTTTTCTTGGTTAATTATAGTATGAGAGCTACACTAATTTCACACCCAGAACTAAATCTAAGATCTTGGACTGATGTTCCCCATAGACCACATAATGTTTTACTGAAGAACATTGATGTTTTAGTAACATTTCTAACATTAGTTCATTTCAGAAGTATTAGAAACTGTACCTTAATCTTGATATCTCAATCTGAGAGAACTCCAATGTCGCAAATCTCCTTTCGTCAGGCGTCATCATCATTGTCTCCTTAATAGAAAAAATTCTACAATTAAACTCATTTCTTACACTACTTTGAACCATTGCCATCCTGTAATAACAAAGGTGAAAAAATCTAAGTATGGGAAATATGGGGACGCTAAAAATAGACATCACATTATTGATAGAAGGAGATGGTAGCAAACTTAATATCTGAAATCATTTATGGCTAGGTAATGTTTAAGCAATGAACAATCAAATGAACTTTGGGTAATATGAGAGGAAAACAATTTTGGTCTGGATCCTCTGACAAAACTGAAATGAGCATAACTCCTAGCAAGTTCAATATATCAAGGAAATAAAGCATGTAGAGCTTCCAAAAATACCAAAGCATTGTAAGAACCAAATTAAACTAAATATACCCCATTGACATATTACTTCTTGAACCAACTTTAAATGCTCGAGGCACCCAAAGCGAATCAGGACCCCTTTAAATATAATCTATAATTCAGCAACAGCAAAAAATTAGAAAACCAATTAACCAAACATCAAAATATCTAATACCCATTACCCGATATAATTTAGCAATCAAAATGAACATAAATTAGGCACCAAAGATCAAAACATCAGAAGCCCATGAGTCATTGTTAGATTATATCAATATGTATGGTCATAAAACCTAATTTTACATGATTTAGTGAGTTGGGATCCCCCAAATGAGATTGGATCCACAAAATTATATCAATCGAACTCCAAATTAAGAGAAATCAAGAACTTGCGCATTTTCAATTGCCACCAATGAAGAACTTTTTGCCCATTTTGGAGAGGAGATTAGGGTTTTGGATCAAAAGAGCGTTAAAATTAAGAGAAGATTCAGAGTTGTTGGTTGTCTTAGTGTACCCCAAATCATAGTAAATAAGAGGAACTTGAATAGAACGCAAAGCTTTGCACCTTTGTTGTGAGAGAGAGACAATGAGATCGTAGGATTCTAAAGAGTAAAGGTTTTAGTTGCTAGAGAGAGAAAGAGAGAGCGCTGGTTTTGTTAGGGGTTTTTTTTTTTTTTTTTTGGGTTTTGGAGGAAGAAAGTGTCGGGGAAGAGAAGTTTAGTGTCGGGATTAGTTTGTTTAGCTTTTGGGCTAAAGGCTTGAAATCCCAAAATTGCCCCTCCATGTGCAATTCTCTAGGAACCCAAAGCGAATCAGGACCCCTCTTTGTCTCTGGACATAAGGGCAGACTTGCTTTTATCAGCGAACACGTCATCTTTCCCCAGTTAGATCTGGCACGCCATGTAGGACAATCGTTGAGATTTATAATATAGATGCCTCTTCTGATTAATACTAACAACTTTCTTTTCCTTCAAGATAATCTTTTCTTCAGGTTTTTACTCAATCTCCTGACCAGCAACACCTGTTTGTAGATAGCTCTTTCCTCATCAGTTATCGTGGGTATTCCTTTTTTTTATTAGGTTTCCCTTTTACTAGATTATGCAAATCAAGGATGGACAGCTGTGGTGAAAGGGTTCTAACCTCAGCCCTTTCAATAGCATCGTTTGCTACTCTAATTAGTCTCTCCAGATCTGGGTTGCATCACATATCTTTATTGGTTGTACTCAATGCCTGGATGCAGTTTCTACTATACTCAACATTGAGGTTAGAAAAAGAATTAAGATTAAGAGGAGAGAAAGAGAAGCTGGGGTCGCTGGAGTAGGTGATTGATGGTTGTTCCCAGAAGATTCCTAATTGGGAGAGAGGCTGCTTGGTTATGAAATTGCTACAGTGCATACCAAAATTATAACGTTTCGACCTAGAGTCACCCTCCACCACTATGATCAAAGTTTATCAGCGGTTCTGATACAATCTGGGAATTAAAGACCCCAACTACCCAGATTGCTAACTTGCGCCTGAAAAAAATCATATCCTAACAATTATGTTTTTAATATAAATTTCTCTAACTTTGGCTTTGAACCAGTGATTATAGGATTAAACATCAACTTGCAGATTAAAACATACATAAACTTGCACATAACTTCTATATCTTTAATTATTTTTTGAAACCTCTGATAATAGGATCCCTTTTTTATATTGTCCTATTTTACAAGAGCATTTAACAATGACTGATTTTGACAAAAATGTTGTTAAATGGAAGATAGTTAGAGTTGTGAAAAATAGCTTTGATGCTTGCAATAGTGTGAAATACATCTATGAATATATTTATCGAGGTCCCCCCATTGTTCTCAGGTTATTCTATGTACCTCTCTACCATAGTAGAGGAAGAAATAGAAACTCCTAAGAAAATTACAAATATCCAAGACAAACCATTGCAACCAACAACAAAGACAGGCAAGAAAACAATGAAAAAGAGAACAAAAACAAAGGAAAAACAAATTCAACCTACTTTGGACCAGATAATGTATAAACTGGTAGTAAATTTAAATATCATATTTTACACATTGCAATTAACCATGACTTATTTGTATTACAGAGCGAAGACATTGATCAAACACTAATTAAATCAATCATATCAGTCCCAAATAATTTGACCAGAGTATCTGAGTTCTTACTACTAGAAAATGCTACCAATACACCAAAGCTAATGTCCGAAAAAAAGTAAAAGGGTATTAAAAAAGGAGAAGAATTTTAATACAGTTTCCAATAAAATACCATGGAGGACTACCAAGAGACAACGATTCTCGATTTCAAAATACACTGAGGCAAGTTTCAACTGCTACTTTATCTTTTCAAATATATATATATATATATATATATATATATAGGGAGAGGATCCGGGGATACCCCCTTTTGGAGCACCCCTATAGGCACCCCATTTTTTGGAATACCTAAAGATGTTTTAGGAAGTTTTATCCGTATGGATGTGATCTCCTTAACATTTAGATCATATCTGTAAATTATTAGAACATTCCAACATTCCTGCATTATAAAACATAACATCAAAATTTAGATAAAATCGACAGCTAAAAATAGGAATAATATAGTATAATTAAAATATCTTTTTAATGGTGATAGAAATGTCAGAATGACTTAATTTTTTATAAGCATGTTTTAAATGATAAGGAGATCAAATCCATATGGCTAAAACATCTTAAAACATCTTTAGGTGCTCTAAAATATAGGGGTGTCTAGGAGGGTGTTCCAAAAGAGGGTGTCCACGGATCCTCTCCCATATATATTATATATAAAAAGATGGATCGATATAAACAAAACAACTAAATTTAAATAAAACTAGAAATTATAGAATCAAAACATAAGATTAGACACCCTCAGGGGTGTGTGTGCAAAGATTATGAATACTAAACAATAAATATAAACAAAGTTTTATTTATAAACAAAATACTTACAAAGAGAGATTGGGAAAAACACCTTGGAGAAGATACAAGGGATTTGAGTGAGGGGAGAATTTTAAAACTTAGCTTGAACATATATATTACATTAGTTTTACTGTAGAGTGATCAAAATTACAACACACCCCAACAATCAAATATAAAATTTTCAGTTGAGTATGAACATGTAGTGATATTTAATGGTTATCAAGTATTTATACAGTAATTTATAACCATCTTCCCTAGCAGGAAAATGAAGACGAAGAAATTCAGGAAATAGATGCCGCGAGCGAAGATACACTATTAACATTTCAAAGAGCAGTTAAAAGAAGATTTTTTAAAGATAAAATTTAAATCTCTTGAAACAAATTAACAACAACAACTAAATGATGAAGAAGAGAATACAGAATGAAGAGAAAAAAGAATTAGTCGAGCAATAAAAGGAAAATGAAGACGAGGTAGATGAACTCAAAAATAATGAAACAATATTTGAAAAAGAGCATGGAACACACGAAAACTACAATGCTGGAAGCAACAATACTGGAAACAACATAAGTTAACTGGAGATTGAAGAGTATAGCGAAAAAACAGGCAGTGACTATGGAGGCGCAACCTACTAATTAAATATACATGATATCAAGTAGTGAGAGTACATAATAAGATAATCTCATTATTTTTTCAATTTAATTCCCAATTTATCCAGTATGCACTAACAAAGTAATAAATTTATTGCTTTTAACTATCTATAATAAAATTGATTTAGTCACTGCCTCTTATTCACTATAATAACACCATTATATATATGTTGGATGTGGATCTTTCTTATGTCAATTTATCATAAACTGCACATAAATTAACTTCTAAGAAACTATGATAAGATTCAAAGGGCCATAAAAAATATTTATCAAATATAAGACACGGGATTCACCATCACTAACATCATCCACGTACAAATTCTCAACATTGGAATCGTCCTCTATTCTTTGCTCAACAGTAAGTTGTCTTTTGATTACAAACAAGCTAGTTGTAAATTACATAGTTACCCAGTGAAATAAATATCATACAAAGTGCGCCCCCGAAGCATTTTAATCCATCTGGTACTTCTCCATTAAGGAATTCCAATTGGCCTACATACATGACCACCTCTAACGCTCCTATAAGCAAACATTCAATATGGGTAAAAAATACAAAGAAAATAAAGATCTATCTGACTAATTTAATAAAAATTCTAAAATATTATTTAAACTCAATAATAACTCCAAAAATAATGCATTCGTATGGGCAATAGCGTATGCACAATTGTTCGTTCTTAAAAAATATATTATTTTTAAGTAAGACCTTTTGATCAATAACAAAACAAATATACATGAAAATATAGTTTTGGGGATAATGAAAATATATTTCAAGAGATTTAATCTCGATTAATCCGTAGGATTCTTGTAACATTTAAATGAAATTTAGTTTAAAGCTTCACTGCGGATTGATCTGTAGACTGAAACAAGATTAGCAGGGATTAATCCTTAATTTTTTAGAGATTTTTTTTCCAGGTTTTTGGATTTTCTATAATTAAAAGTTCGGAAGGATTATACTTAAATTAATCGGGTCGGTAATATTTTTTTTGTGATTAATTGAGATTAATCCAAGATAATAAAATAAAAAATAAAAACCTTGGTTTTGGCTTGAAGTATATGTATGCTATTATCTATCTAGATGCAGGAACAACCATATTATGGGCTTAGTAATATGTCTCGTACTTTATTTGTTTTCTCAAATAAGTATCTTCTTTCTAAGTGCTAAGGGTCTTCTTACAACAACTTTGAGTTCTGCTCTGTGGCGACATTCATGTTAAGCAATATTTTATGATAATACTCATGTATTGTTAGAAAAGTATGAATCCAACCTACATACTAATGCAAGCATTATACAATCCCCGTTAGGGCCCTGGGCCCCTATTGCACCGATATTGTACCTACCTTGACCACCAAGCATGGGCTAGGTACGGGGTTTTATCTAAAAAGGCCTCGTTGTAATTTAATAGCCTGTATCGTCTTATATCTTTGTGTGAACTACATATTTTACTCGATGTGAGATGAACTTTGATCTACCGATCTTAACAATCTCCACCTTGATTCAAACACCATTAGTCAACAACCGTCCATTTTGAGCTTCAGGGAAGCAAACATGGGCTCCACCTCAAACGATAAACATCCACCACCACCGCACATATATGCCAGAATAATCATTTATTTTGAGCTTCACGAAGATAGAACATGAGCTCCACCTCAAACAATTGGAGAGAGTTGCTGATATGGTAAAATATGCCAAGCCAAACCATTTTTTGGGGCCCGATCCGTCATTCCTCCGATGTTTTCCCTACCTTGACCACCTAGTATGGGTTAGGTGTGGGGTTTTATTTAAAAAGGCCTCGGTGCAATATTATTTATTTTTTATTTGCAAGGCAAGCTGGTTTTATATAGGGATCCGTAACCCTGAGTTTCCATCCCCATAAGGTTTTGAACCCGGGACCTCTCTCTAGGGCCTCGGTGTAATTTAATAACCCATATCTTCTTATATCCTTGTGTGAGTTTAGATCTTTACCCTAAGTAGGATTAACTTTGATCCATCAATCTTAACTATCCTAACAATGATTTTGAGTAATACTATCATTTTATTGTCATATTCCTCTACGAATGTACTTTTAGTTTTACAACTAGTATTGTGTGTGACAGAAATTCTAAGGCTCCCTCTAACTGTGGAAATCTATATTCTTGTAAAGTCTAGTATGTGTTTTTTGTCAATTTTTTTTGGAAGTGACATTCAACGATAAAGCTGAAGAAACAGTCAATGCTTAGCATATTTCACTGTGTTTGAAGACTTTGTTGTAGGCTGATCACAGCTTTGAGTTTTTTTTGCCCAATTCGACCTCAGGAGTATGATGTATTCTTATTTCATGGGAATTTGCACTGTGATTTTGTAAATTATAACTCTGTTATGAAGCAACGCGGTGGAGTATCCAATGATTGTTGATCATCATTAGGGGATTGTAGGGTAAATTTAGTGATCAAATGTAGAATGAATTTATCTATGTAATTAAGAGAGAAAGTAAACCTTCTTCCTATAAATGTAAACCTAACTGGAATACTCAATCTACATAACTGGTACACCTTCATTACAAACACTTTAGTTTTCCCTATTCATCTTAAAAATAATGATTGTGTGAAGTCTCAAGGTTCCCTTTCCTCTACATCTACCAGAAAACACAAAGTTAATCTCTGCGCTTAAAATGTAGGTTAAATATTTGATGTATATATCACATTGGGATATCTTACAGTATGTGCTTACGATGACCTCTAAACATAAAATCCAACATTTGTCAAGCATGAGGTTATTAGGAGGTTGTCATGCGACTCCATGCATAAATACAAGACACTACACAAAATTTAGTTTTTAACCATGGACTACTAATACTTAAGCCATCGATTATATACATGGTAAAAATTGGGACGAAAAATACTGTGGCAACACTTAAAATAGTCCATCACAATCTGTATTTTCATTTAGTCCTACACGTCTAGCAACTTAAAAGTTTACTAGTTCTCTTATTATAAAAAGAGTCCCAACTTCTTACTCTGGTAGACTTGGGTTTACCGTTTTGGCCTGACATAAGTAGGTAGCATTTGGAGATTACTTTTGAGGTTAACTAAAAGTTGTTAGGAGTTTGGTACGGCCTAAGGTGGGAACCCAACTGGGTTTGGGTGTCCTACTTGACTCCTAATGAGCCTATATAACATTAGGGTTTATGGGGATAGATTGAGAGAGAGTATATAACCCTATTAAAAGTTCAATATTTGTAACCATAAAGAAACATAAATAACTATTAATAATAACTCTCTACTTTTTTCTCATATTATGTGTGTGTATGATTGTTCAGTAAAGTAGATTATTGTCTCTCATATTCGATACTTGGAACCCATTACCGGCAATGTATTTACTATGAGATTCGCAGATTGTCACTTTGATGAGATGATTTTCCTAGTATTAGGGGGAGATATGACAGCCAATGTTGAGGAAGTTTCCAAGATTAGTTGGAAAACACCATTGCTGTCTCATCTAGATCCCCTAACTAATCACGGTGATAAGGAAGTACAACGGATTCTATACTTACAATAGATTGCTAATGAATTATCAGATGCATTCAATGATGCTGCTAAAGTAACCAAGGCGCATTACCTGCAAGTAATGTACATGCATAACTGAATATTTATGGTACTAGTGTATAACCCGCAAATGAATCCAAGTCGCGCATTACAGGAGGACGTCCCGCTGCAAAGAAGGATGCTGAGTCGAGGGCTTAGAAACATCGTATGGGAATAGAAAATACTAATGGTGTAGTCGGTTCATCGGGGATGGAACCTCCCATTGACAGGGCTATAGTAGATGCGTATCCATGTAAAACATTAGGGGACAAGCCCAGCATGGCATATGTACATGATAATCGAGAGATCTCAATTAACTCTGTTTCTAAGTGCACCACATGGGATCGTTTAGAATTAGTAGTCGATGAAGTATTCTCTTTCGCTGCTGCGCTCACCATCGAGGATGATGATTAAGAACCACTTACTGTAGATGAATACAAAAGTCATACAGATTGGCCAGAGTGGGAAATTATGATCAATGCAGAGCTCAGCTCACTAGCTAAACGTGAAGTGTTTGGACTAATAGTCCTTAGACAAGATGCCATCAAGCCTGCCGGTTATAAATGGCTATTCGTACGGAATTGTAATAAACTTGGAAATATAGTTAGGTACAAGAAGATACTTGACATTGATTACGCTGAAACTTGCTATTCAGTAATGGACGCTACGTTACTTGATCAGTCAGTCAGTCATTAACAACAAGCTTGAAATGTGTCTTATGGATGTAGTTACTGCACATTTATAGGAAATTAGATATGGAGATCTATATGAAGCTACTAGAAGGGTTTAAGCTTCAAAAAATAGCATTGACAGGCACACGGGGTGTTTACGTAATAAAATTAGATAAGTCATTGTATGGTATGAAATAATCAGGGTTCATGTGGTATAATAGGCTAATTGAATATTTAAAAGTAGATGGTTTTGCAAATGGCCTTGTTTGCCTATGCGTTTTCATCAAGAAAATGAACACTGGTTTTGCCATCATTGCTGTATATGCAGATGATTTGAATATCATCAGAACTCCGGGGGAGATCGTAAAAATCGCCAAATACCTTGGGAATGAATTCAAAATGAAATACCTTGGGAAGACCAAATTTTGTTTTGGTTTGCAGATCGAACGTCTTGGTCGCGGCATAATCGTACCTCAGGCGATATATACTGAAAGGATCATAAACTGTTTCAGTATGGATATGGCACACAATGCCAAGATGCCTGTGCATGTCCATTTATTGAATGTGAACAAGGACATCTATCATTTTCCTGTTAGGAATACAACTTAAAATAGGGGAAAAGTCATTCGAACGAGTGGGGAAGTCGTTCGAACGACCTAATGACTCGTTCAAACGAAAATGGATTAATTTGTTTGTTTCTAAGTTTGCTTTGAAGGGGATTTGATCTAGAGCGATGAATTATCTCGTGATGCGCATTTTAAAGATGACCTAATGGAAAGTCTATAAATATAGAGTGTATGTTAAAGGCCTCTGTACAGGAGAAACGAGTTAGAGAGAGAAAAGGGAGAAATCTAGGGTTTAGCTCTAGAGAGATTTTTTAGGTTTTTTTTCTAGGGTTTATTGCTGGGGATTATCTGTAAAGGTAGAGGTGAGGTTGAGTGATCTCTGCAACTTCTTGTAACCCTAAGTAATAATATATTCGTCGTGGTTGTTGGTGGTGGTTTTGATCCTTTAAAGGGTTTCCACCTAAATTAAACCTTATGTATGTGTTTTATTGCCTTGGTTTGAATTCTCCGTTGTTAGAGTTAGTTCTTCAAAGTTCTTGCTAAATCGTATTGTGTTTCTGCATTGTAATTTTCTCCCTCGATTTCCCAACACTTCCATATGAGGGAGATAAACTCTTTGGGCTCGAGACACCATGCCTAGGAGCTATCAGTGCTTTTCTATACTTAGCAAGGTGTACTCAACCCGATATCTCATTCGCAGTGAACTATTTGGATCTCCATTGTTCTACACCTACCCATAGGCACTGGAATTGGATCCAGCACATTCTTAGGTATCGTTTCGGCACAAATGACTGGGGTTTGCTCTATCCAAAAAATGGCAAACTTAAAATTATAGGATATGCCGATACAGGATACTTGTCAGATCTACATAAATAACGATCACAATTGGGTTATGTGTTATTGTATGGAGATACGACGATATCATATAAATCAGTCAAGTAGACGATGGTTGCTACATCCTCGAACCACGCGGAGATTCTTGCACTTCATGAAGCTGGTAGAGACTATTTTTGGTTGCGGTCCATGATCAATCACATTAACGAAAGTTGCGGTCTAAGTTCTATCCAAGTTAAATCGATGACTCTGTATGAAGACAACGCAGCTTACATCATTCAAGTCAAAGGAAGATTTATTAAAGGTAACAGAACGAAGCACATTTTACCCAAATTCTTCCATATACACGAGTTAAAGAAGATGAATGAAAGAAGATAGATTGGTACACGGAAGGCTCTTGCACATCCTACGTTCAGGAGATTAGTGCACAGAATCAGCGTGCGGAGTTTACATGATTTATTTTATTAGCGAAATAGATCTCAGGGAGATCGACGTCATGGGAAGTAATTCTGTCCTGACGTGGACACATGTATGTTGTATTCCTTTACCTGATAGTAGAGTTTTTATCCTAAGAGATTTTACCGACTAGAGGTCTTGATGAGGCAATGTATATGCATTCACAGCCCATACATGGCCTTGGATTGTACTTTTTCCCTGCATAACTTTTTGCCCAAAAGAGTTTTGCTAGGCAGAAGTTTTGATGAGATAATTCATCCTGGTAGGGAACACCCCAATGGGGAGTGTTAGGAGTTGGGTCTGGCCCATGGTGGGAACCCAGCTGGGTAAGGGTGTCCTACTGGACTCCTAACGATCCCATATAACATTAGGGCTTATGGGAAGAGTTTGAGATGGAGTATATAACCCTATTAAGGGTTTAGTATTTGTAACCACAGAGAAACACAAACAACTATCAATAATAACTCCCGACTTTTCTCTCAAATTATGTGTGTGTATGATTGTTCAGTAGAATAGATTATTATCCAACAAAAATTTCATAAAAATCACAATTTAGAGAATTACAAATTTAATCGGCGATAGAATAATTTTTTTTCATGATAATGATATTTTATCACAGATAAAATCTGTAGCAAATATTTAACGATGAACAATGGACTAAATCTATTATAAATGTAGAAATTGGCCATGGACAAAGTTAATTACAAAAAAATATCACGCCACTTTCGCCATGGACTCTTATAATGTATAAGGGCTATGGCGAATTTAGGTTTACCATGGAAAGTTCAGTTTCCCGGTCCCCGGAGTAGGCTCTTACCG
Source organism: Kingdonia uniflora (assembly GCA_014058105.1). Taxonomy (NCBI): domain Eukaryota; kingdom Viridiplantae; phylum Streptophyta; class Magnoliopsida; order Ranunculales; family Circaeasteraceae; genus Kingdonia; species Kingdonia uniflora. The sequence continues at coordinate 1,164,873 of JACGCM010002399.1, read as the reverse complement.
TTGTTAAATGAATTTTTGGTCAAAACAGCCCTGTCCCCTTTCAGTTTTTATGTTTCATTGTCTTTGGACGTAGAGAAGCCACTTTGAAGAATTCCCATGGATTAGCTAGTTTACTTATGCTTACATTACCCATTGATTAGCTAGTTGCACTTCTTCAAATAATATGGGATATTAGGTGTTCCATCCCCGTTAGCCGAGTACGATATCATTTATTTAACATTATGTGGTTTTTTTTTCTTCTTTCAGAGTGGCAGCTTATAAGGGTAACTAGCCATGCTTAATTTTTTTAATCAAAGGTGTGTTTTGTTAATCTTCTCTTCAGCTTCCGCCCCATAACTTTTGATTCTATCATATATATATATATATACCGGGAAAAATGGATCGATATAAACAAGAACAATGGATCAATATAAATAAGAACAAGAACAATGATATAAACAAGAACAATCTAACCTAGAGTATGACCTTTCGATCCCTCTAAGGCACTTAGACACCCTTCAGGGGTATGTGTGCAGATTGTGAATACTTAACAAAAACAAGATAAACAAACTTTTATTTATTATGAAATACTTACAGAGGAATAGTAGACATAAATAGTGGGTGATGGTATTACAGAGGAGTTATATGGGAGAGAAGAAAGACTTCAAATGAAAACTTGCTTACAAATAAGCTTTTAGACCCCTTTTATAATAGTGGCAGATTCCAAAGCTTTAGAGTCCAGAGTTAGTGCCATCCACGTGTAGTCTCGAGTGTGGTTGGAGTTGTCTGGTGGAAGGCCAAGTCCTATCTTCGTTTAATCTTATCTTCTACTTTATTTTAAATATCTTCTACATTAATCATTTACTTAAAATAAAGTAAAGATTCTCTTCTACTTTTGTCTTTATGCGTTAGCGCTTTTGGCTTTATGCGTCGACAAACAAAATCATTTTTGCCTTTGATTTTAAAACAAAATCATATATTCTTTTGATTTAAAAGATGTTTCTGTTTTTGTCTTTATGCGTCGACATTTCTCTACTAAATGCTAAGTTTCCTTAGCTTTCCCTTTCGTTGTTGCTTTTATCTTCTATTCTTAGACTTCAATCATGGCGTCCCAATAATCTCTCATAGTAGTATCTAAAGATTTGAAGGATATCATATCCTCATCCTCATAAGGGTCTTGACCCTTTCCTGCTAAGCAGTATTGCTGGCCCTGGCTTCTACTACCTTCTTGAATGTTAGATGCATGTGGTGAGGCCTGCGTGGTAGCTTCCACAAATTGTTCTTTCAAAGTTTGCATGACTTTGACTTATTGTTCTTCGGATGATAAATTGGTATACCTGTCCTTAATGGATTCCATTAATAGTTGGAAGACATTTGTCAAAGAGACTAATATTCATATTGCTTTATGTTTTTCTGCTTTAGAAGATAAAACATATTCTTCGATTATTTTGTTAATTAATTTAATGACTCTTTCAGTTTTAAACCTATCCCACCATCTATAGAAGAAGGTTATTTGTAAAATGGATAGTTTCAGGTCATCAAAGCAAAGTTTAAGATCCTATTTCCAAATCCATGTAATCTGAAATTCTGTGAAATACCATAGGGTATTTCTTCCTATAGGTGGATTTTGTATAGTTTTTTCCTTGAGCTTCGGGTGAAATTCGTACCAAATGGTAAATGGTTCTTGAAGGGATTTTGATAAAATATCAAAGTCGGGTCCCATTTTTTCCACCAATGAAGGAACCAAGTGGGGAAACCTGATCTTTTGATGATGCCCGGATTAATACAGAAAAGCCAAGTATACTTTTTGATTGGATTCCGATAATAAAATGTATAGTACCAGGATTGGATATAATCCCAATAATTATATCCCAGGATTGGATATAATCCCAATGAAGGAACCAAGTGGGAAAACCTGATCTTTTGATGATGTCCGGATTAATGCAGAAAGGCCAAGTATACTTTTTGATTGGATTCTGATAATAAAATGAATAGTACCAGGATTGGATATAATCCCAATAATTATATTGTTGGCCATTTAGTTTAAGAGATCGAGATTTGCTGGGATCGAATCCTTGGAGTGTTTTATAGGGCTTTTTATGTCCTTCAGATTGACATGATGATGCTCAATTTGAGTGGATGTTGTTTCTGTTAATATGGCCTCGTAAACATATCGATAACGACTGTCTTGAACTATATAGTTTTGACTAGCAAAATATCATTCTTTGAGGCCCCTAAAATCTTGATTGAGCTTAAGATCATCAAAAGAAAGGGTTAAGATACTTTCATTAACCAATATCTTTTGCTGATAGATAATTTCCTGTTTAAGGGCATCTTTAGCAGTTTTCTTTGGTTCTTGCTTAGGGTTATCCTTAGTAGGTTTTTTTGGTCCACTTTTTCTTTAGTTTTAACTTCAGCCTTGATCGAGAGGTTGCATGTTCAGTTTTGTCCTATAAAAATTCTCTGGTTAGAAAATCTGGAAGAGAATTCTTATTATCTTTAATATACTCGATGGAGAAATCAAAGGCAGATAATTCAGATTACTATCTAGCAAATATCTGTTTAGACAATATTTTTTACATCTTTATGTAAGATATCCTTAGCAAAACTGTAATCAATACAAAGTAAAAAGGGTTGGTTTAACAAATTATTCTGAAATTTTGAAATGCATTTGACAATGGAAAGCATTTCATTTTTAATTGTAGAATAATTTTTTGAGCAGTTTTTTGCTTTTCTGATGTAAAACGAAACAATTCTTCTTTTTGTGAAGAATGATTGCTTTATTTTAATATACCTCCAAAACCTAAGTCAGAATCATCTGTTTCAACAATCTTTTACCATTAAGGATTGGCAAGATCTAAGCATGGGAGTTGTTTAACTCTTAATTTGATTTTATGAACAGCTTTGGTGTGCTCAGAGGTCCAGGGGTAGGATTCTTTTTGAGTCTATTATAAAGAATAACACTATCCTGGGCCATGTTCTGGTAGTAGTCTAAAATGTAATTAAGACTGCCAAGGAGTATTAGTAATTGAGTTTTCTCTTTAATTTTATCTGGAAATTTTGAGGCAAACTCAATACTCCTATTAATACAAACAATTTTTCCTTTAGTAATGTTATGTCCTAAAAATCTAATTGTTAATTGGAACAGTTTTATTTTAGGAGTAGAAACAACCAGTCCATTTATGTGAATAACATCCTTAAGGATTTTTAGATGTTTGATAAATGGAATTAGAGAATAAAAGGATGTCATCAATATAGGCAATACGGAAGTTTGAATAAAGAACAAAAATATCATTCATAATATTTTGAAATTTAGATGGAACATTTTTTAATCCAAAGGGCATGACATTCCATTCATAGTGACCAAATAGAACTGTAAATACAGTTTTATATTTAATTTTCTCAGTAATTTGAATTTGCCAATATCCTGATTTTAAGTTAAATTTAGAGAAGATAATCGCATTATAAAAGCGATTTAAAAGATCTTTTTATTTGGAATTGGATAACGAATCCATTTAAGGGAGTCATTAAGAGGTTTATAATTGATACAAGTCTAGGAACACCTCGTTTCTTTTCAACATTCTTGTTAGCATATAAGGTTGTACAGCTCCAAAGAGAGTAGCTCTTTCTAATAAGGCTTTTATCAAGTAGATCCTGAATCTCCTTTTTATAGAGTTTAAGATATTCAGAATTCATTTGGCTAGGCCTAGCCTTAGTAAGAATTTAGGTTTTCTCATCAAAATTTTGTTTGTAGGGTAAAATAATAATATGTTGCTTTCGTTCCCAAAAAGCGCTAGGAATATTGCTACAACCCTCAGTAATGAATTATTTTTCAATTTCATTAATTCTAATCTTCATCTTAGATGATTGAAGTTTGTGAGAAATGTCCATAATTTTGAATTCTTCTTTGAGAAAATTTAGATTGTTTTCTTGAAGCCAAGCATGGTTTTTAGTTCATTAATGATTCTGGTTTCAGGATCTCTAATGAATTCAAAAATAATTTCTTGACCTTGGAATTTATAAAATATCCCTTTCTGATCAATCTTATGTAATGGCATAAGAAGATTTAGAAATGGGGTAGCAAGTATGACTTGCTGTTATAGATTTCGGACTAAAAGAAAGGTAGATGGAATACATGTACCTTTATTGTAGATACAAACTTCTAAAAGATTGTACTGGATATTCATTCTGTTACCACTAGCAGAGGTAAAAGATTGAGCTATTTTTTGGAAATACTTGGTGGGAATCAAGCCTTCTTGAATACAGTTCAAGTCAGCTCCACTATCTACTTGGGCTATGGCATTCTTAATGGTATATTCATTTTTTATTACAAGGGTAATTTTGATATACCATTTTGGAGAAGTAATTTTTTAGAGAAGATTAAAATAGGGGTTATCTTTCTTCTCAGGGTTTTCATCATTAGATTCCCCAGCTTGAATCTTGTGTTTGTCCTTTTGACAGAGCTGCAAATGATTAATTTTATCATCCTGTGCCTAAACAGGGATTTTTAATTGATTAATTTTAGATTTCAAGGTATTAATTTCCTTATGAAGGTCTTGGATAGTGGTAGGTTTATCACTTTCAATGCGCTTTAGGACATCCAATAAATTATAGTACCTGCTTGGTACTTCCAGCGGTTCTGGTTCGGCTTTAGTCTTCGAGCTATCTTGAAGCATCTGTTAGAGATAAATACTTACAAATTTAGCTTTTGCTTCTGGGTCAAATTTTTTATCCACAATAGATAAAATCTCACTTTGATTAGTAGTCAGGGTATTAATGTTTAAGCCATTCATTTCAATAATAACATTCCTGTAATCCTAAGGATTGGATTCTGAATACTTGTTGCAAGGAGTTCTTTCTTTAGAGGAGGAGGAGTCACTTTGGTCGATTTCATTGACTTCCTCATTGTTGTCAGAAGAACTTTCTTTAGAAGTGGTGTTAAGTAATAGTTTACTTAACTAAAGTCTTTGTCCTTCATCCAGTTGAAGTTCTTGCAACTTCCTTCTAGTGGAATACTTGTTTGCCAAGTGCCCCTTTTTACCATACTTGTAGCAGGTGTGGGTTTCAATTTTTTTTGAAAAGCTGGTATGAGATTTATCTCTCATATATCTCTTTATTTTTCTATGTTTTTGGTAATAAGAATCATCTGGATCTTTATATCTCTTCTTACTTATTTTTTTGAAGTGGGAAAAATGTTTTCCACTCTTCCTGTGCTTCTTAGGATAAGTGACGGGAAGGTCATAAGCGGACTGGTGATAAAACTCACCAATTTCCTTTTTTCTTGTTAAATTCTATTTTTTAAGTTGGTACTGTAATTTCATATCATTACAGATACTAAGACCAACCTGAGTACAAATACTGATGAGATGACCATAAATATGCTTATGGTAGGGTATAGAATTGCCATCATGCTGGTCTTTCAGCTTTTGACGAATCTTTTCTACAAATAAAGGTGGAAGGCCATCAATGAATTTGGCTTTCCATTGTAATTTTAGGTCCCATAGGTATGTTAAATCTTATGTAAGAACTAAGTATGCATACTGTTCATCTTCTTTTTCGACAAGAATGTTTCACAGTTTAGTCTTATTTAGAGCGAAGGTATGGGATGTCACCCAAGTCGCGTATGGCATGGTTGTCCTGAAAGTAGACGTTTTCTACCGGCAAATCTTTGGCAGACGTGTACCTGACACTTTAAATCAGATTATACTGCCTAAGCATCTTTATCCAGGAAGAAGATCAACAGTAACCATACCGACGTCCTTATATGACACTTACATATCTATGTGATCCATCTTTCACATATGGATGAAATGAATAGGTCTCATGAAGACAAACCATCTGTAAATAACTCAGAATTAGTTGGGTTTGAACAAACTCAACAACTGAATTAATGGACTGTACCATATATCAAGTCTAAATTAATTTACAAAAAGGGTATGTTCGACTTTATAAGTACAAAATAATATTAAATTTATGCAGCAATCAATAGCTCTTGACAGTGAATGTCATACCTTAAAATTACTTAACCTCACAAATGTGGAAAAATATTTTAAATTTTTTAATTATTTGCATATTGGATGTATCCAAGTTGCATTTAAACCAGTAACTCTCCTAGGAATTAATTATAGTATTCTTGCTTACCTAAGGGATGAGAGAAGTAGAGAGTTTAAATAATCTCTTATGGGAATAATTCAAACTAGTCTATGTCATGGACCAGTTTATTAATATGTTTATCCCAATTTAGCATTGTCCTTTATGGATAAGTCTATGTTTGATGCTGTGAGTCTAAAGATTCAGACACAGGGATATGATTTTATCCCTGGGGCAGAAGTTATAGTAGTTATTTACCGGATTCACTATATGGCTATGACTACCTTATACCCTTGAGCTATTCTCAAATGTAAACCAGGTAAAACTATAGCTGTACACAGTAACTATTTGACAACTAATATTACTGTCAAGAGGCTTATTAATTAGGATGAGCTTAGTATCCCAACAGAATGGACACTATCTAAGGAAGTAGTTCCACGACCTAGGTTTAACAACCAAGTTAGTCAAATCACCCAAACTCCTAACGGAGATGTTGAAGTTACATTTGCTTCTAATCCAAAAAAAACTCTTCTTTAATAAGAATATGTCTTGTCGAGGAATGGCAAGAGAAGAAAATATTTCTTACCATGTTTCTTGCCCTTCTTCCAGGCCCTTTGTGTCTAGGAACTCCACATCTGAGCTTATCCTTAAAAGAATTAGGATGTCTGATCAACAAATTCTTCATGGAGTCTATACTGATCCCTCTACCAGTACCAGGTGAGAAGTAGAGAGAGAAAGGCCTACTTCACCTCTATATGAGGTAAGCTTTTATGTTTAGGTATTTATGGATTTAAGCCCTAATTTATTTATTTGCCAACTTATCAATAAGGAAACCCTCTTGTCCAGTCATGAAGAGTTTAGGACATGGTATTTCCAAACTTTTAGTGGGGAAGAATTGGCTATAATCAAGGAATTATACTACTTTGAGGTTGAGAAAAGCCAAAAGATAACATTATTTTGTGAATGGCTCACAGGATGGTACCCTCACCAACAGTACCTTATCAGTGATATGGTAGACTTTACTAAGAAATAGGTTAAAGCCAGATGGTATATAAGTCCAATTTGTTCACCCTCCCTCTAAATCTCTCTATTTAAGAAAATGAAGTCATGGCTCTAAGGCTTTGGAAGACATCTTAACAACCAGATAACTGATATTAATCCTGTTATCAAATAGAATAATTAGAAAAATTTGAGCCTTCAAACGATTGGCGATCAGCTAAATCGTATAGAAGACCAAGTCCAAAGAAACAATAGTTAAAGTTCTTCTGATAATGTAGCAAGTACATCCTCTAGCATGTACAAAGCAGATATTAAACCAACCCTTCTTCTCCTTGACTTTAAGCCTTCCGATTCTCAGGATTTTGAATTTGTTGAACTTCTGGTTAACCATCTTTAAAAGCTTAGTGTCAACACTATGGATAGGAACTCCACATCAGAAAACACATCCGAGTCTTCTGATAGTGAATCAGAGAATCAAATCCAAGTCATTGAGGCAAGCCTTCATAAGATTGAATGTAAACCATCCCGATTGAAAACTTATTATAAGAGACCTACACCTCAGGATCTTTTATTTGAAGAGGATTCTTTCCAAAATCAAAATTCATATAATGAAAAGGCTATTTATGAATGGAATATAGATTGATTATCTGAATATCAAATTTATGAAGTTATTCATAAAATGTTGATGTATGTCTCTGTCTATAAGGTTGCTAGTAATGATGAATACAATGTGGCAAAATTTATTGCCAATGGTTTCACAAAAAGTCTTAAAGGTTGGTGGGATAATGTTATCACTTCTTATCAAAAACAAAAAAAAGAAAGTAATCTTAAAATGCTGGTGGTAATGATGATGACGTCCCATACCTTGTCCATACTTAAGTATGGACAAGGCAAATACAGATCATCTTAAACCAACAAGCCTTTAGTTTCTTGACCCTATAATGAAATAATAATAACAAATCGTACAACTTACCGAAGGTCTTCAATAAGGCGTTAATTCCCTAGCACAACGATAACATGTTAAAAGTTAAAACTCATCATCACCAAATCTATCCTCAAGTATGGTATTCACTTTGAAACATTCATATATGGAGTTTATTTTATTTTGTGTCTAGAATAGGCGTAACACTACCTCGTGGTTATTCATCGTCAAAGAGTGTATATACTGCGACAACAGCTAGACTGACATTGAACATGTACGTGGGTTTGTACCTCTTCACTATAAAAACTTAAGGCATAAGTATTTCACAAAAAGTCAAAAAAGGAATCATATTTTTTTAAAGAAATTTGGTTTTTGCTCAAACATTTTACTCAGACCACTGTTTCTTTAAGTAGGATCTTTGGTTTTGTTTTAATAGAACCTTGTATGTTCGAACAAAGTTCAAGTTTTCAATATTTTAATAAAATACATTCCTTTTTTTTACCTCTCCCAAAAGAAAGTTTTCTAGGGTTTGATATTTTAGAGAAAATTAAGATTTCAACGAGCGATTCAATACGAAGTAAAGCCCAAATTGTATCAATCGAAGATTTAGAAAACCTAATCTTAAATTAAAAATCTTATGAGTTTTAAGCTTGGATGCTTTGACGTTGGGCTAGAAATTTAACCCGCCCCGCCCCGCCCTTAATGAGGCGGGTATGGTATGACCATAGCGGGTATGGGGCGGGTTTGGTAAAAAAAAATACCCATATTAATTGGGGCGAGTCTGATTTTAGCCTTAAATAAGCGGGGGCCCGTCACCCGACCCAATTATATATGATATGTCCAGAATACCCTTATGAGTTATGAGAATATGAGTAACCTAATTCACTAAATCACTTCTTTCCTCCGCCCTTACTTCCTTCAAGTTCAACCTCTACAAATTTATTTCAACCTTTGTAATCAGATATCAGTCTCTACCAATTACCAAATTTATTTCAATCATCATTTCCATTTGAATCATTTCAACCTTCATCCTCCAAATTCAAGGTTACGAAGATTTGGACAACAATTAAGTCTACGATCATTTTATAATTCAACCTCTACATCATTCATTGAGAAGTTTACGAAGATTGGATAGATTACCAATCAATTGGAACAAATTTTACATCAGTGATCTGTTTCAAACCAATCTCTACATTAGTGATCTATTTTAGGAAGTATACAACATTTGTAAATTAGAGAGATCACTAATCGATTCAGGTAACTTCTCCAAGTCTCCAACAATCCAGAAGCTTGAAACATCAATTAAGTCTCAACGTTTACAAGTTACTAAGATTAGTCTTAACATTTTCAACCTTAATTCTAATTTGATCCATTTCAAGTGATTGATTAGATAAGAAAATAACCATTGCAGTGCAACACATTCTATGATGCTTGCTCTTACTACAATGCAGCACATTGCATGATCTTTTATTGTGTGTGTGTGTGCACTATGCACCTGATTCAGTTTAGTTTTATTTTTGTACAAGTGATTTCTATTTTTTTTTATAAAATTTCATAAATGGGGTGGGTTTTGGAATCCCCACTTAGGATAAACGGGTGTTAAATGGGTGATGGGGCAGGTTTGGTATTGGCAAATTTAAACGGGGCGGGTTTGGTATTTACAAATTTAAGTTAAATGGTAATGGGGAGGGTTTGGGGGTATGGTAATTTGGCGGGTATGGGGATGGTATTACTCCACCCGCCCCAAACCCGACCCATTGCCACCCCTACTTTGATGGGAGATTGAAGCGAGGTATTGTAAGAACAAAGGGCGTTGCGAGAATGAGGAATTAATTGTGAAGAGTATAATTAGAAGAGTGGTAACCACGAGATGCGCTTATCAAGTCTATAAGTAATTGAATTCTTATAAATTTTTTCAATAATAGATTTTTAGCTATCAGGTAATTCGACAGTGACCTGCTGGTTTTTCTCCTACGAAAAGTTTCCCACAGGGTTAAATTATTTATTATTATGTTTTTGATTTCTTATTGCTTATCATATCGACTTGAGCTAGGTTAGAACTAGACAATTAGTTTTAAGGATTATTGGCCATTTTAATTTTGACCAAAATTACTCGAAATTGGTTAATTTCAATTAGTTAGAAATTTTAATTGGTATCAGAGCGGTTGTGCTCCAAGGCTTAACATACTGAGCATGGATCCTAACTCGATTATTTGAGATTAATAGATTTTGAAAGATTTGGAGGTCCCATAAATCGTCCACCCCTCTTCGATGACAAAGACTATCCTTATTAGAAATTCTGAATGGTTGCATTCTTACAATCACTCGGAGAAGATATCTGGATTGCGGTTGAGGATGGATTAACGCACCCTACAATGATGAAAGAAATGGGTGATGAAGCTAAAGAGGTCCTTAAGCCTAGGAATCATTGATCTAAGGATGAAAAAGAAGTTGATGGTTATAATAATAAGGGTTGTAATGTTATTTTTATGGCTATGAGCCCAAGTGAGTTTTGACACATATCTGCTTGTACCACTTCGAAAGAAGCTTGAGATATCTTAGTTTGAACTCACAAAGGCGATGATACAGTTTAAGAAAGTAAATTGTAATTGCTCACCTCACAATTCGAGAATATTTAAATAGATGAGAATGAACCCTTTGATGAGTTCTATGCGAGACTAAGTGGTATTGTCAATACTAGTGCCGTATTAGGTTCATATTACTTGGATGTTCAAATTGTTCACAAAGTCTTGAGTTAGATCCAGGCATGATGCTATGGAGGAAGCTTAAGATCTTAAAAAAATGAAACCACTTAAATACACATGTTGGAAAATTACGATCATTTGAACTCGAGAAGCATATGAAAAACTCTTAGAAGAATTAGAGTGTTGCTTTTAAGTTTTCATCTACCTCTACATTTTCTAAGGGTACCAAAGAAGCTGACATCTCATGTAATTCAGATGATAATGATGGGTTTGATATGGATACATTAATTGCCTCTATAAGCAACCAACTTAAAATCCTTGTGAAAAAACTTTAATTTCAGAAACAAGGGCAATCAGTGAATTAAAACTCACGAACTCATGATCAAGTTGAATCGAATAACCGGCAGACCAACCCTGACACTGATTTAAGTTAGGTTGATTGTTATAAGTGTCATAAGTTTGGCTACAACGCACATAGATGTTCTAATAAAAAATCTGGCAGTAATAACAATGCTATGAATATTACAGTTAGTTGGGATAATAATAATGATGAATTTGATGCTAATAATGATCATTCCCAAGAAAATAAAAATGATAACTATTGTGCGTATCCTGCTATAATAAACTCTAAGAATTATCATTATGACCCATTTGAGCTTGAAAACCATGCTGAAAGTCAGAGTAATCATGAAAATAGTGAGTTTAAGGACCTAATCTTAATGATTTGTATGCTTAGATATTTATGAAGTGTGTTAAACCTGGAAAAATGAACAAGGTATTGAAAAATCAAGTTAACACACTCATACTTGAACTTAAGGAAAATGCCGAGAATACAAGTCATGAGACAGAAAGGCTTGAAGGTGAGAAACAAGGTCTCCATGAGACGATTATGATTTTAGAAAAAGAAGTTCATGATGATAGGGAGAAAATAAAATCAACTTTGGGCGAACATGTTAAGTCTAAGCTTGATTTAGTTTGCTCTCAATAGAAACTTGATTTTTTTGTTATAGAGCAAAAAATATTGATAAGATGTTATGTACGGGGAAAACCGATAGTGACAAAAGAGGTGTAGGATATGAGGATCATGACTCTAATGCCAAGACTCCCCAAGTTACAAAATTTGTCAAAGCAGCAATTGCTCCAATTTTGCCCAAACATAATGTAATATCCACCCCTCAAAATCATGCCAAGAGGCTTTCCTTCACTCTGATTTTTAATTGTTAGGCGTGAGGTCGAAAGGGTTATGTTACTTATTATTGTAGATTTGTTGAGCCCTATCGATCATATATGAGATCATCTAATTTGTAAAGATATAACCTAAATATGAATTCCTTTAATGTGAAAAGTGAGAATGCGAGTAATTGGTTTGGTCAAGAAATATCACCTCGAAAGGTTATTCGGGCTGTTTGGGTACGAAAGGATGACTAGTCACCATAGATAAGGCAATAAATCTAAACAGAGATGGGTTATCAGTTTAAGCTCCATTGATTAGGTACATTTCTTACCCTGTCTCGTTTTGGTTTTTTCTATTTTTTTTTATGTTTAGGATAACAGGGTATTGTTTTGATTTTATTTGTACTTTACATTTTAGGACTTTTTCTATGTGGAATATTCTTACAAGACTTGGACTGTGTTTTTGTGTTATATTCATTTATGGAATAATTGTTTGGTAAAATTACTATTCAGCATAGTCTTTGACCCCCTAGTTTAAACTAAAAGCTCATAATGATTAGAACTACGCGAGGATAATTGTAGATACTTTATACCTAATACTATGTATGGATCTTGCCAAATTTGTAAGCTTCTAGTATTATTACATAAATTCTTTCCAGATTTAACATTTTTTTTTCCTGATCGCATTTTTTATAATCAATTGTTGATGGGGTAGGGGCCTATCCCTCGATCTTATCTAAATCGAGATGTCTCCAGTTTGATCTACCTCCATGTCAGACACACGCATTTTCCATATGACTTCTCCAGTCAACATTGCCACAGACTCCACGAACTGACAAGGAATGTGGGTCGAGCTCAAACTAAAAAACTTGAACAAGTCAAAGCCACCTGTCTCTCTCAAACTCAACAATTACTCAGTCAACCGCCACTAACCACATTGTTTGGAGAGCATACTCTAGCACGATATAAGAACTATGGGAAAGGCCTATATAAATAAAAAGTTCCAAAAGGGACAAAGACCAACAAATTACAGGAAAAATCACCATAAAAACTATATTTTCTAGATTCTCAAAAACTTCAAACCTCTTATTCACAAGGTCAAGCATTTCTAACTCTGGAGATCACTTGTAATAAGATATCAGCCTCAAGTAATAAATGTCAATATTACAAAAACCCTGAACCCGAGGTCGTGGATTTTATCCTATTCATAGGTTTTCCACGCTAAATACCTATGTCATTTCTTATTTTAAATTAGATTTTTGTTACAGGTACATTGGTGTAAGAGCTAATTCCTGGCACTTCAAGCTTGCGGAATTAGGCCATTACATTTGGTGCCATCTGCGGGAAATAAAATACTTTCTACGATATCCTAAGGCATTCAGTCACTCTACTATAAATTTCAATCATGGTCACTTCCAGACGACCAGAAAATAGAATCCAGCTCGACCTTTCAGTTGAGCCAGAACAACTTACCGAGCTACGGGCAAATCTTAATGTAGAGACAAAGAAACACAATGAGCTTGAGCGCCAGTTAACTCGCCACCGAGAACTCTGAGAGAAGGAGCTCGACGCCGAGCGACAAGCTCTTTTGACAACTCTCAAATGACACGAAGTCCAAATGACAATAATGCAGACTGCCTTACAAGCTCCAGAACACTCAGTAGGCTTCCCCAATACGAAATCGCGATCAGGTGCCAGAAGCCTCTCGGGTCTCTGAGTAGGAAAGATTGGGACCTCAAGGAGCCACCAACAAAGCTATCTCTAGAAATGTTCAGAATAAATCTCAACCTTCCATTCATTTGGGGGGAGAGGTTCAATCTGAGATCAGCCAAGGTCACCGATGTTCCATACGTCAAGAGGAAGAATAGAGACATCAGCCTCCAGTTCCAACACGAGATCGTTTGAGTGAAGGTACCAGTACTCATAATCCGCAACCTCTTTGTCAAGCCACTCAACCGGCCCGTTACTATGTCACACAAGAGTATATGGACCAGCGTATTTAGGATCTGATCAAAGAATAAGTTTTGTGCATTACCGATGACCTAACCAAGTTACAAGGAAGTCCAATTGCCAAAAAACTATTCGATATAGATATTCTGAAAGGTTTCCATACTCCAAAAATTTGCAAATACAAGGGTACCGATCCGAAGGAGCACATTCAACAATACCATGATTCATTGGGGTTGTACTTCAATCTCAACCACATTCTCTGCCGTTTGTTCGCCATAAGCCTGCAAGAGGAACTGCTCCGATGGTTCCACTCTCTGCTTGAAGACTCCATATACACATTCGACTAGCTGCAGAAATAGTTTATCAAGACGTATGCTCACAACAGAGACAAAGAAGAAAATTTGTATTCCCTTATCAGTCTCAAACAGTTGCACAGAGAGAAGCTCGAGGCATTTGGAAAGAAGTTCTTGAAGCTCGTACGTAAAGTGGACAATCTTGATCAGAAAATAGTTGTTACTACTTTTACCAACGCGCTCCAACTCGACTGTAAAGCCAAAGAGCACCTCTTCCTCAACAAACCTGCGACCTTGGAGGATATGATCACCAAGGTCAATAGCTATGTCGACCTGGAAAGGATGATGTCTGAAAGACATAAATTTACTAAATTTGTCCTAGCCATGAAAGGTCCATCAATCGAATAAAACACTGAACCAAAGGAGGATCAGGGTTACCCGAAGCGCGACAAGGGAAACGCTAGCAACCCTTAGAAATGCGGATCACAAGTCAAACCCGTCTTCCCCAAAATAAATGTCTGAATCTCCACAATTTTTCCAATCCTCACAAAGGATAAGCTCTGCCATCTCTCCCAACCATTGGAACCAATCGAGAGTCGACCATACTGCATGCATCATAAGGTAAACCATCATTCTACAGATAATTGCTATTCTTTACAGAGGTTGTTTGAGTACATTTTCAAGGAGGGGCGAATGTTGGAATATATTATCGACTTGGAATCATACAAGGATGGCAGCTATAAGAAGCAGCTCGAAGTAATCCAGGTCAAAGATAAAGCTGAGGAGAAGTATCTCAACCATATATACCACATCAACATGATCGAGATCAATCAGATCACCAACTATAACAGATTTAAGTGTATGAGGCCGTCCAAATGCTACGATCTTACACCTCAAAAGAAAGAAGCCAAACTTCTGCTTGAGTCGAGCAATCGTCGGCTCGGGATATCATTCATAGATTGCGATACTAGCCATATTATAGTTCTACATCATGATGCATTAGTCATAATGCTCAAGATGAAGAAGTTTATCATGCGCACGATGATGATTGATACTGGCAGCGGTATTGAGATTCTCTTTCACATTACTATCGACAAAATGGGTTTGGCCGATACAGTCATTCAAAGCGACACTGATATCAGTGGATTCAATGCTTTTAAGGAAGAGCGAGTAAGGAAGATCATTTTACCTATTACCGCAGGACTAGCCACAATCGACGTTAACTTCTATGTGATCTACACCAAATTTTGTTATCTCGGGATTATGGGCCATTGCTAGATTCATAACATGGAAGCAATCGCTTCCACCAATCATCAAGCGCTCGGCTTCAAGCACAACGATGGTATCTATGAGATTAGGGGTAGTCAATAGCTTTCTCAAGCTTGCAAAAATTCTGTCTCTGCAATTCTAGATACCTCGGACAAATATGATGCATAACAATTACTGTAAGTTGATCACCCCAATGATTAACCTTCTACGGAGGAACCCACCGAATACATCAACCTTGATGGACCTAGCAGAGGTACTTTCATCGGTACTAAGCTAATTCAGCACGAAAAAGATGCTCTAATTCAATTTTTATAACTAAATCAGGACATTTTATTGCGGTCTTTCGAAAAGATGAATGGGGTCGATCCGGCCAAGGCATGCCATAAATTGGCCATCAACATCCACGCCACGGCAGTCAAGCAGAAACAGCGGCGCCTATCACCGCGCCTATCAAATCTTTACACAATATTCAGCATTCTTCGATCTTATATGATGCGTCTCAATCGTGATAAGTATTAATTTGGAGTACATTCAGGTTAATTTTTAGGCTTCCTCATCAGCAAAAAGGGGATTGATACCGATCTAGATCAGATTCGGGCTCTCCTCGACATGCTATCTCCAAAAATGACGAAAGATGTCTAGAAACTTGCCGGCAAGATTTTCGCTATCATCCGTTTTGTTTCTAAATCTTCAGACCGCTGTCGTTGGTTATTCCTATTACTCCATGGCTGTACCAAACGAGGAAAACTTCAGCCAAATGCAAAGGTTTAAGGGATATCAGAATGTAAAAGAGCTTTTCAAGATCTCAAAACTTATTTGGGGAAGTCTCCTATCATGAGCACCCCAATAGATAATGAGGAACTGATTATCTACCTAGCAGTTATGGATACTTCTCTCAGCTCGGTTCTCATCCGACTTGAAGGGAAAATCAAGAAACTAGTCTACTTTATCAGTAAAACCCTCACTCCAGCGGAAACGAGGTACTAAAAAATTGAGAAACTTATTCTCACTCTTGTTTATACTTCACAGAAACTCAGGCACTACTTCAAAGCTCATTTAGTCAAAGTCATGATGAACTACCTACTTCGGGAGGTTCTATCCAAGAAAGAAATATCAATGAGAGTGTAATAATGGTCAGTCAGTTTGGGAGAACATGATATCAAGTTCGAACAATGTCATTCTGAAAAGGGGCAGGCCATCGCCGATTTCCTCGCGGATTTTCCAGTGGAAGATCCCGAGTAGGAGGAGCATGATCTTGACCCTTCAGAGAAAACTACAAAAGATCCACCCCCAAAGCATTTGACGAGTGAGCTGAATGGGTTACGAGGAAAGGATGAAGATTTATTACGATGGATCAGTAGGACCCGCAGGGTCAGGAATTGGAATCTTATTGATTACCCCTTATAATGGCAGAATTGAGAAATCAATCCGCTTGGACTTTAAGGCCTCAAAAAATATTACCGAGTACGAAGCTCTTATTCACAGACTCGATCTCACTCTCGATCTCAGTGTCCCTGAACTCTCGATTTACACAGATTTACTACTCATCGTTCACCATTGCTCTGATCAATACAAGAAGAATGACAAGATGATCGAATATGCAGCCCTCGTTGCAGATAGGATGAGAAAGTTCGCACAAGCATCTCTTAATTATCTTCCTCGAGGAGAAAACAGACACGCCGATTCCTTGGCATATCTAGCCGGGATCATAGGTACAGAAGCTTGATATCTCCAGATCGAAGTGATTTCAACCCCCAACATTGATCGCATTTTTGTATGCACGATCAATACTGGGGGCGATAAAGGGGGATACGATGATTGGAAAAAGCCTTTCTTAGTTTATTTCGGTATCAACAACAAATGCGAAGGACCACTTCCAGCAAATTCGAAGGAGCACTGACAGTTGATCGACAATGCAAAGTGCTGCACCAATCAAAACGGTACCTTATACCGCCATTCAGTCATGGTGCCTTACCTCAAGTACCTCTCCAAACCGAAAATGGACGAGATGCTCCGCAATTTACATGAAGGGACTTCTGACTTCTATGCCATAGGTCGATCACTGGCAAGCAAAGCCATTACACAAGAAGTCTTCTGGCCAGGCATGCACAAGCAACTAGAAGAGTATTCACGCAAATGTAATGCATGTCAGCGACTTGGAAAGATGATACACACCCCTGCGCTCGAGCTCCATGCAAGCAAGGTGTTTTGGCCATTCAAAGGATGGGCACTCGACCTTGTCAGCGAATTTTCTAATTCTCCAGGTAACCACCACCACCTACTCATAGCTACCGATTATTTTTTAAATGGGTAGAAGCAGTTCCACTTTGTCAAACCAGAGAAGAAGAATATCTCTTTTATCTGGGAACACATTATCACTCGGTTTGGGTGCCCCCACCTAATTTGCTTCGATAATGGGCCCCAATTTGTTGGAGAAAAGTTGCAGCTTTCCTCAACCAATACAACATCATTCACTCACCATCCAGTCCCTATTACCCTCAAGGCAATGGCCAAGCCAAAATCTCCAACAAAACCATCGTGGATAGACTCAAGAAAAGGCTACACTCACAGAAAAAAGGGAATTGGGTTTGGGAACTTCCTTATGTCTTATGGGTATATCGTAACACTCTACGTCATTTGACAGGCTGTACTCCCTTCTTCCTTGCCTATGGTACCGAGGCCATAATTCCTTCTGAATACCATCATCCAGTCAAAGATCATGAGCTAACTGACGAGGAAAATGAGTTCGAATTAGCTTACAACCTTAATTGGATCGATGAAACCAGGGAACACGCCGTCGCTAGCCTAACTCGATATCACCATAAACTGGCCAATTCTTACAATAAGCGAGTCAGAAGCTGTACCTTCCAAATTAATGATCTTGTCCGCAGAGAAATACCACAGCACCGCAAAGAGCCTCATGCTAGAAAACTAGCAGACAGTTGGGAGGGTCCATTCCTTATTACAGGCCTCTTAGGCCTGGGATCATACTACCTCATTATAGAAGAGGGAGTCCGCATTTCCAGTCCTCGGAATACTAGGCGACTGAAACGATACTATCGTTAGGTCCCTCACTACTCTTCTTTTTAGTGTATTCACCTTTCATTCCCGAAGTAAGATTTCCATCTCCATCCAATGTACATTCTTTTTCCGAATTCAATGGAACTTATAAGTTTTTTTCCCATACATCTTTCTACTTCATAGGCAATACATATATTAAAGCATAGATAATACTAGCTTTCAATCAGTATCAAATCAGTTAAATCAAGAATACACCTGGTTTAGCAGACTCTATTAAATCCCCTGCGATTAGAATAAGGTAGCACTTGTTTTCAATCAAAGGATTCTACCAGACATAAGATATGGCAAAGGTAAAACTAGCTTTCATCTCTTTCAATATCTCTACGATATCATATCAGTTAAATCAAGAATACACTTGGTTTAGCTGACTCTACTAAATCCCCTGCGATTAGAACAAGGTAGTACTTGTTTTCAATCAAAGGATTCTACCAGACATAAGATAAGGCAAAGGTAAAATTAGCTTTCATCTCTTTCAATATGTCTGCGACATCATATCAATTAAATCAAGAATACACTTGGTTTGGCTGACTCTTCTAAATCCCCTGCGATTAGAACAAGGTAGCACTTGTTTTCAATCAAAGGACTACCAAGCATAAGATAAGGCAAAGGTAAAACTAGCTTTCATCTCTTTTAATATGTCTACAACATTCTACCAGTTAAATTCAGGTTATGCCTAGTTTGACTGACTCTACTCAACTCGAAGATTAAAATAAAGGTGATACAAGTTTTCAATTAAAGAGATCAACTAGGCATAAGATAAAGCAAATGTAAAACAAGCTTTCATCTCTCAACATGTCTGCGAAACATATTGTTTCTTTTCAGGTTTATATAAAGCCACTACAATGGATTATGTTTTCCTGTTTGGATGTCAGCTACGCTTACCCCTATAACAGGAGATCGACTAGCCATAAATTCTCGAGCTTGAGCAGTTACAACAATCCGACCCTCTCCTATCAACTCAGCAGGCCGAGGGCCTAGATCCGTCCCCATGGAACTCGTGGAATCTCTTCGATCTATATCAGCCTTGCAGATACATCCCTTTTCTGACATACAATCAAACAAGGTATTTTTCTCTAACTCAAGTCTTTTTACTTCTTCTACAAAATAAACAATCACCACCCTCAACAATTCTGAATGTGAGGTTGAGTTACAACTGAGTGGGAGAAAATCGTCCTCGATCTCTGAAGGCGATCTTCTAGCCTCTTGTACTGTGCTTTATGACTCTTCATTTCTCTGTCTATTCGATCTGTAAAGGCGATATTCTCTGTAGATTTTTTATTAGCCTTAGCTGACTCAGCCCGATTAGTCGCCTCCAAATCAATAACTTGAGCACAAAGTATCTAGATTTCCTTGTTCAGTTCTTCCACATCTGGAATTTTTTTTAACAATTCCTCTTTATCCTTTGTCACAATCACCTTCTCTCTTGTAACACGCTCTAACCCTGTTTCCCAGATAAGAGCCGCTTCCAGCTTTATTTGACATTCCCATAGTTGCTCAACTCCTTTGCGTACATGTCCTTGAATTCGAGCAACATCCCCCTCCAGATCCCTTATTCAAGCTGATAAGCTAACAACATCCCCTGGAACAATAAAAACTCTGGCATTATTTTTATTCTTCTTCGAGCGCTCCCCATCCTTGGCATTTCTGACACGCAAATTGGCCTATGCCAGATCAGTTTTCAATTGAGCCTCTCTCTCATTCACCTCATTATACTTGCGTTATACCATCCTAAATTCCATATCCTTTGTAGAGAAAGCTGTAGTCAATTGTTCAGATGCAACTTTAGACATAGATAAATTGTCTCAAGCTGCCTTTAGCTCGTTATCTTTATCAACTAATTTTATCTTCAATCGCCCCAACTCGCTCTTGGTATTCGCCAGATCAGATAGAATTTTCTCTTGCTTAGGTATTTTCCTGGCCAAATAATCTCTTAAACCAGCCATCAACCAATTTAAACCTTATTCCAATCTTTTTAGAGCATGTATACTGTAACGGGCCATGTCGGCCTCCCTGCTCTTTACTGCCAATGCATCATTCTGGCCTTTGAGGTTCGCTGCATTTTCTTGCAACTCCTCGAGCTCTTTTTGTCTTTTCTCAATTTTGGCATCCTTCTCATCAATCTGCCGAG
This sequence comes from Kingdonia uniflora, assembly GCA_014058105.1. NCBI lineage: Eukaryota > Viridiplantae > Streptophyta > Magnoliopsida > Ranunculales > Circaeasteraceae > Kingdonia > Kingdonia uniflora. Next base: position 1,144,284 of record JACGCM010002399.1, on the reverse strand, counting down.
TCAGGTTGACAACAGTCTGTGTTACCTCAGCAAACTTAAAGTGTACCTTCACATGTTGATCTTCTCTATCTTCATTCACCTCTCTCATCCTATCAAACTCCTCTGTAAACTCTTGGTTACATTGGCGTGCTTCATCTTCGCACAAGCGAGTTGACTCCAATTCGACCTGCACATGACAGTTACATTATATCAAGCTTGATTTAGAACCCTCAATCACTACATAAGACTTATTTTCTAACAAGATATCTATTTTGTGACATCTACTGTGTAAACTACTTCTGAACTTAAGGTCGAAGTACAATCTCAGATGGATGATCCATAACATATACTTCCAAGTCTAAGGTACACATTCTCTATATTTTAGTTTGCCACCAAACATCTTTTATGCGTACCATTCCAGTACCGTTTGTACCTAAATCGGTATCAGATTTTGGTCTGTCTCTACACTCTATTTACTACTTTGTATCTCTATATTAATGAAGCATGCAAATCAAATATTCCTCGTTCTATTTTAACATGCAACTCCACTTGCGAAGACAACAGGGATGCTGAGGTCTCTCTCTCCATAAAAAGCTCAACCTCTAAATCTTTTATTATGTGGTGTATGTCCTTAAGTTTCTACAACAAGGTCTACGAAAGCAGCTTAACCTACAGAATACTATCCAAAATATATCCAATAAGTTTGTAAACATTCCCAAATATTCATATAATCACAATTCTATCACACTATCCGACCTTCTCATTTTCTAACTCTGTGCGTTCGCTGTCATCCTCTTGGTTGTCTCCCACCGTGTGGGGAGACACAACATCCTGCCCATCCACAATGCCAGTGGCAACACTTCAGTCTCTTCATCTTCATCCTCCTTCACATAGGTGTCAGCCCTAATGGCATCCACCTCATCTTCGAAATACCCTTTGGCCATAAGGTGATGCCCAAGCCTGTCACACTCATCTACCACCTCCTCCAAGTCCACTTTTACTACCGCCTAAAGCTTATTGATATCTACTACTTGGGAAGCCTTCAAGGCCTCCAGCCGCTTCCCCTCCTTGCTCAAATCATATTTCACTCGAGCTACGTTCCTTTCGAGCTCAAGTTTCTTCCTCTTCAGCTCAGCTCTCTCCTCCTCAGCCCAGAGATATATTCCCTTTATCAGCCGAGCAACCTGTAAAAATCAAACAAAATTGACCTTATTGATGAGTTCGAATCATAATACAAAAATCTATTGCAATACGTATTCGAGCTTATGAATATACCATTCTGCTCATCTCTTCCTCCCCGTGGATAGCTGCCAACCTGGCTTTCTCCTCTACTGCTTTCCAATTATCTTACACCACAGGTCGATCTTCTATGACCTTCACTCCCGAAGTTTCAGTAAGTTCAACCCTTCTCCTTTTATCTACGACCTCGCCACTTCCCGTGGTCCCAGAAGTAGAAGGACGTTTCAGCATTTGCCTTTTGGGGAACTTTCGAGCAAATTTGCTCGACGTAATAGGCTCAGGTAATCCTGCGCAGTCCACTCCAGGGGTCTTAGGCAAGTTCGCCCGCCTTTACCCATCAGTCCCCTTCATCTTGCTGTCGTCATCAGCCGTTATTAGCCTTGTCGACTGAGATTTTAGAACTTTATAAACTCAGCTGTTAACATATTTTTTCCTGCTAATGCCAAGATCTTCTAGTACAGCCTCGAGCTCTGTCTTCTCTTGAGCAACTGTATCCAACAATTACTCTTTCCTTGTCACCTGTGATTTAGGACCTGCCATACACAAAACATTAGCATTAGCAAACATCATACAATTTCAGCTATCAACCTCATATATTTTACATTGTTATACTTACTTTGTTTTACAGTTCTAAACAGAAGTTCTATAAGTTCTTCATCATCTCTCTGATGGCAATTACCCTTCACCCATATCACATTATCATTCCACAGTTGACCTGCTGAGTTCAGATCGAAGAAGCGAGGTCGAGTTGCGCTCACATAGAAATATGCCCCTCCACTTGCAGAATAGTTTTTACACCATAAAATTACAACACGTCCTCAGAGGATATCCTCCTCCTTCTCCCATCTCCTTCCCACCGTATATTCAAAGTTTCACAAACACTTATTACCTTCCACATGTTCCCGTTCATCTGAATGGGACATTCCCATATGAGATTCATAATCCCTTTCACTAGGTTGCTAAGGGGAAGACTCAGCCCATACTCTAACTGAGATAGGTACTATAAAAAACTTTCTGAAAGTTCAATCTGAACATCCCTATCGAAATACTCTAAGGAGATCGATTCCTTTATACCCCTATCCCTTTTCTCCTTCACCAAATTAGCCAACAAATAAAAATATTCCTCTCCCATTGCAGCAGTACAACCCCTAAATTTCCTACCGACATAATCTATACAGTTACTCCATCTCTCTCCTACAGAATCCCTGGCTTTACAAAACTCTTTGAATGCATCTGAACGAGGAGGATAGGATACCAATCTTCCAGGGAAACCTGGAAATTGATCAATACCTACTTCTTCCTAACTTCCAGACGTTCTAACCTCGGACTCAACCGACCGACCAGAGGTCGATGCCTTACTTAGAGGGGAACTCCACATATCAACTATAGGAAATGATTTTATCATATACAGGACTCCTTACGTTCGAAATACACACAGGTCCAGGTATCTATCATTATCTTTTAATATACGTCAACACTCAAATTTCTTTCATATATTATATAACAAAAGGTTTTCATAGATTACTATAAATAGTAATTTATCACTTTTCCTAGTAATACAAAATGATCTTCAAAAATTACGTATACACATCACAAATCTTCTACTATCCTTCTATATCAGAGGGCGAATCTGAGGCAGCGCAGAATCCTTTCCTCACGATGCTGTTGTACAACCACCTTTGCGACCCAATTTCAGTGACTCTCTTATGCCTTGACTGATGATCCCTTTTGCTTAAATATCCATGAGTTTATGTGCTATATGTGCCTCTCTTTTTCCTTTCTCTCTCACTGCTCTTCAAGTTTTCAGAAGTTGAAAAATATTTGATTGACAAAGATGAAGCAATATTTATATTTTCTCTCTCTAACTGCTGGCAGTTATTGAGCCTCGAACGAGTCATCCTCAGGTTTGGATCCAAGGTATCCCTTCCACCATCCATGTCAGACGTCTTACACCTTTTCGGTAAAGCACCTTCCCATCATTACCTTTTCCCTTATATTTTATTCTATTTTTATCCTTCTTTTCCAAATTTCCCTCTGACCTCTCCACATTCACGATGACTCACTATTACACGCAATCGGGTTTTCATAACTTTTGCACAAGGGATAAAATACGAAACTCCCTGCTTTCTCTATACGCATTTCTTCTTTTACTCTTATAGCAGCAATGACATCATTTCCAAAGCTCTTTTAACATAATTTCTAAATATTTTCAAATTGGTTTTTCATAACAGTCACAAGCAGTATTCGCAAAAATAAAGGATCTATTTAACAATTTTTTTTTCAAAATTATTCAAACTCAAACAATTACATTTTTATCACCCCTATTTTATGTCCGCTCTATTCACATCACATATAATTACATCTAAAATAGTCTTGATGACCTGGGGAACCATATCTAATCAATAAACCTATAGCAATTCTCGCATCCACAAAATCAATCTCTTCTTCAGTAATCAATCCTACCACCTCTTCTCGATCTGCGGGATCCATCACCAGTTTCCCAAAAAATCCCTAATAAAAAAATGTGCATACTCAAGTTCCCTACTCATTGAATCTAAACCTTTGAACTGACACTCCCTCACTGGAAACTCAACATCATAATCCAACAGTCCAAAAATTATCTCATGCACTTCAGCGATCTTTATTGCCAATCATCCTTCGGCGGCATAACGGATTCTCTGGGATTGAGTCTACAATATTATTATCTCTTCCCCTAGATTCAAAAATCATTCTACCCCTATTTATCCATTTTTGCAATCAATTTCCCGCAAATCATGATATTACCCTTTTATCTCGTAACAGAAACCCCATATCCTGAGAGAAATTATTTGAACCTATCTCTTCCTATTGAGCTCATCAATTCCAAACTGTTACAGATCGAACTAATTATTTCCTGATTTAATTTTCTAAAAATGACCTCTACGAGATCGATTCTTCAGTTTAAAACTCCTATATATTTTTTTTTCTCTCCAACATTTCTAGCTCACAGATCAAATAATATTTGCCTCTTAACACATATTTTCACAGATAAATGTATAACAGTTCGATTATTACAAGTATTTTATTTTTGGCCCTCATACATTTTATTTCATAAAAAGTCTTCATACAACTCAATTTCTTGAGTTATTCTATTTCTATAAATTTTATTCATCTTGAAACATATTACAAGTACTTTTATAGATAACAAGCCTTTCAAGTACTCGACATCAGGTACTTTACAAATAAAATTTCTATCCAGTACTCAGATATATGTACTTTACAGATAACAAGTTTTTCTTTGCTTTTACAGCTAACAAGTCTTTCAGGCACTCCGAAATGTCAAATCCTTTAGTTTGTCCTACTTCAATAATTTTTTACTCTGATGCAAAGCAGGCATTGGAAATAATGAGTATCCTCCCTCCCATAAGTTTGGACGAAGTCTAGACGAACTTCAAATGAAAATTATAGAAATAGGAGACTCAGTGCTTGATCCAAGCCTTAAAACTGAAGGTCTTCTCAGTACAGAGTAGTGATGAAAATGCAGATGCAGACTTCCATTCTCCGCCTTCATCCTCCACTACCATCACCGCCTCTCTTAAAACCACCAACCCCTCAGAGTTAGTAGAGATGAAGAGAACCCATCCTTAGAATCAATTGCTACGCAAGAGATCAGCGCAACTGCACCGTAGCTACGCCAATCCCTGCATTTGTCTCCCCAACCTTGTCTTCCGAAAGGATGTGAAAACAAACCTAACCTTGCTCGCCTGTCAAGACAACCTGTGGAAACCTCCATTTACAGTAAAACTCCTCCTCAGCTTTAGCCGCTTCGTTTTCTGGCATTCCTTGATACGTCGGAGGAATAGGAACAAGAATAGGATTCTCCAAGGACTGATCCCCGAAAAACTTCAACTTCAACCTCTGTATTTTAGAAGTAATTCTCTCTTCAAGAACCATCCTACGAGTCTTCACCATCTTCAACACTTATAGAGAATTTTGTAAACCCTACATTTATTGTGCGTGTATGTTTTCCTAAGCGTGATCATTCAATACAGACAAGATTCTACAAACATTAACCGTCGCATACGTCAATATTCCCATCAACATTCAATGCTCGTACTTCCTCCTTGACACATACATTTTTCATGCAGTCAAACACCATTATTACTTCCTTTCTCATTCAAATTTCTAGCCGGTATACCCAAAAATTCTTTCTCAACCCAAGCCACTCGTGACTTTGGTTGTGAGAGGGCGATTGTAGGGGCCTACCCCTCGATCTTACTTAAATCGAGTTGTCTCTAGTTCGTACTACCTCCATGTCAGACTCACACATTCTCTATATGACTTCTCTAGTTAACATTGCCACATACTCCGCGAACTAACAAGGAGCATGGGTCGAGCTCAACCAGAAAACCTGAATAAGTCAAAGCCACTTGTCTCTATCAAACTCAGCAGTTACTCAGTCAACTGCCACTAACCACATTTTTCAGAGAACGTGCTCCTGCATGATGAAGAACTGTGAGAAAGGCCTATATAAAGAAAAATTTCCAGAAGAGACAATGACCAAAAAATTACAGAAGAAATTACCAAAAAAACTATATTTTCTTGATTCTAAGAAACTCCAAACCTCTTTTTCATAAGGTTAAACATTTTTAAGTCCAGAGGTCACTTGTAATAAGATATCAGCCTCAAGCAATAAATGTCACTAGTACAAAAACCCTCAACCTGAGGTTATGATTTTTAACCTATTCACAGGATTTTCATGCTAAATACCTGTGTCATTTCTTATTTTCAATTAGATTTTTGTTGAAGGTACATTGGTGTAAGAGCTAATTCCAGGCCACTTCAAGCTTGCGGAATTAGGCTATTACTGATGGTAACTTCAAGTTCAAGTTAGTCTAATAAAAAATTCCCTATATTTGATTTGAGATGAAAAAGATACTATGTGAGACCGAAGATATGATAATAGACATTTTTAATGTTATACCATTTTTGGCCTTCGTCTATGCTTACCCAACATTTTATCTGTTTGTAGCCCTTTGTGCATTAAAATATTCCATTTGTTAAATATCCAACTCCTTTTGTCCCATTTGTTCTGAGACTTTTAAGTGAAATACAAATAAGGGAAGGAGTGAAATCATGTAGTTTTAGTGGTGGAGATGAATATGAGAGGAGAGTATTTCCAATAATTTTATGGTATATATATATGATTATGTCTAGAAATAATATATTCTATATGTACTCATTAAAAGAAAATAATGAAGGGAGGTGAACTCAAAATGAAGAAGGAGGGGGAGTAAGAGTAACTGTTACTCACTAAGAAAAATAATGAAAGAAGGTAAACTTAAAATGGAGAAAGAGGTGAAGTAAGTGTAACTGTTAGTCTCAGAATACTAGCAAAACACCTACTCCGTCATGTGCCTACCCTTGCCTATATCATCACCTTTTCAAGACCTGTTTGATCATGAGTTTAACACAATCCGTTTAATGGAGATGAGAGATAGAGAGTCTACATTAATTAACCTGGCACTATTAATGACAATTGTTTTCTTGTCTATGAGATCTTTCAGTTCATAGTGTGCTACTTGTTTGGTAAAATATGAATCCTTCTTTGCATATTATTCATATTCATATTTCACATAGAATGTTCGTTAGTCAATTCTCAGTGATTTTTGAGTGACCACCCAAGTGAGGCCTTAGTTGAAATAGCTTTCCAACATAATATTTTAACTGCGGCTGAGTAATACATTGAAAATCTAGTATCTATCTAACTATGCACACACACACATACACACACACACACCAAGTAATTCATTAAATGATTATTTTATAACACATGGGCTATGTCTTGGTCTTTATAGGATATTTTAGATTCATTGTCTTTTAATAATGCCTTGTGTTAGGGGGAGTATTGCCTTCTTTTGCTAACTTATTTCAGAGACACTCCCCGTGTGTATTTTTCCATTGTTTTTATTTTTTTCCGTTATTAAAAAAGAAAAAAAAATGCTTTATTTTTTTTTCTTTTATTGGGAGTTTCATGATGGCTGTGATTGATTATTGGGTTTGTGTATTGCACTGGTTTGATTGCTGGAGAATTAGGGTATTGGTGCTTGGTTTGTTATTTGGAGGTTGGGTATTTTCTGTCTATTGTCTGTTTATCCTTTTATCTACTATTGTGTATTGTTTATCCTTTGTTCATCTGTAACAAAAAGGGGGAGAGATGATCTTGACAGGTAAGCTAGGTAAAGATGATCCTGACAGGTAAGTCAGGTAAGTTATAATTTTTTACTGGATTCCTTATTTTATTTTTTTGAACGGTTATGTGATATATCTTGTTTAGTGTGCAGGTATTCTAGTGTATTTGTTATAAGATGAAAGAGTAGCCTTGAGTATTGACGTTTAGTGATTGAGTCAGTCCATCAAGTTGTATTATTTATTTCCTATAGTTGTAGCTTTATCACGCAATGAACCAAAGGGGGAGATTGAAAAATCCATATTTGGAGTTTGTTTCATTTTGTGTCTAGAATAGGTGTCAGCACTACCTCATGGTTATTGACTAACCGGACAATGAAGAGCTATAAACCCACATACCCGTTCAGTGTTAGTCCAGCTGTAGCTGCTCCACGTATAACCACGAAAGATGACCAGCAAGTGTCCTACTTTTTCTTTCTTTCTCTCTCTCAGCAAATTCTTTCTCTCTTATGCTATCACGATGATCATATGAACTTTCATCATTTTGATGACGCTTAAAAAATGTTTATCAATCTCTAATTGTTAATATTGCCTATTGATAGTTTCCATGTATAATATCGTGTTATGTATTTATTACCAAGATGAAATGTGCAACTTGAGTTCTTATCATTTCCCCATTTGTTCGAAATATAATAAAGTATCTCATGATTAGTTAAGTTTAAGGACATGTCAAACTTTCAAAAGAAAATATGTGATACTCATATTTTGAGGGCATATTTGTCTATACAGGTTGGGAAAATTTTGTTAGCATTTTAATATTGAACTGGGGTAAACTTTTAAGATTTTGGGGTATATTTAAAATTTCGCTTGTAAAAAATATAGGTGGCAACTTATTTTATGAAGGAGCATGAGATGAGATGCCAACTCCACGATAAATTGGCTAGTTTGGTGTAGTGAAAATAAGACCAAAATCGCACATGACTTTGAGACTGAGAATTTAATACTATTCATCTATACAACTTAACTTGTTTTATGTTTTGTATGATAGGTTGACATTCACACAAATAATCACCTATCTTTCTTTGAACCCGGCCTGCGTGAGGATGTATGCACCTATCTCTACGTGAGGCCCCTATAAGAATGTGACATGTGTCTTTCTACAACTCACTTGAAACAAATTTAATCCCCTATCTTTCTTTACCATTTGTACTCCTATAGTAACGGCGTAAAAATACTTTAGGCCAACACAACTAACATTTGCCAAATTTAGTATTTTGAGGATATTATGACGTGATTACTACGAACGCGGAAGCGAAATTTATATGAATATCGCGTTTTAGTTAAGTTTTTAGAGATACTAGGTTTTAAACTAAAGAACTTCAACTTTTCTTAACCAAATCAACTGTTGACATTACACCACTCTATTAACTTATAACCTAGGTTTCCTTAGAATTACTCTTACAATATCTTTCTAACCTATCCAATTAAGAAGCTAACTTAAAATTTAGAAACTGCTAATAACTCATAGTGGACCTCTCCAGCAGAGCATAAGCTAAAGCATAAAAGTAAAGATAATTCAAATGGGTGGTAAATGACCCATAGGCACGTGCCATGTCAAACCTTCCATCTTCGAAAGATTTTGACCACCAAATCAGTACGGTGGAACTCTTCTGGAAATCATGAAGTCTTCCACGGAATTTTTCGTACCCTGTCATTGTATCCGAGAGCGGGGGTACGATATCATCACCGACATCCCTACGTCTATTGACGTCAAAAATTAAAAGTTTAAAAATTACTGTGGTCCGCTCCAAACCTTCTACAAAACCTTCCCAAAATGGGTCAACATACGGAGATAATTCTTCATAACGGGCCATCATCTCCCTTATTTGGATCAAATATTTGGATAACCTAGAATAAAATATTGATCTAAGAGGATCTAGGGTAATTTGGGCTTTAGCCAAAGTCGCTCGAACGAGGTTGAGAGTCGTCCGAACGACCAAATTCCATCTCTCTGGAATTTAGCCCAAGAACCCAAAGTCATTCGAACGACTGATATTTTTATTCGAACGACCAAAGTTTGTCCCACTGAAAATTTGGCCCAGAGCCATATTTCGCTCGAATGAGCTGAGATTTTGTTTGAACGACTAGGCAAGTTTCTAGGGTTTTAGACCAATTAGGCGCAAAGCCATTCGAACGACTCCCTAGTTCGTTCGAACGACTTTGGCAGTATTTTTGATTTTAAGGCGTTGTTTTGCCTCGAGATCCATTCTTTTATGATTTTCAAGTTCCCTAGTGTATTAAAGGAACTTAGGTTATTTTCTAGGGTTATGTTAAATCTAGAAAGAGTTATGAGAGAAGCCTAGGGTTTGAAAGTTTTCTTATTGTAATTACTTCTCTTTAAGTAATCGAATTCTCTATTTTTTCGAACCAATTGGTGTTCGTCATTTTTTTTCTGCTAACTAGAGATTCTCAATCGTATTGTGGATTAAGTGGTCTCAGTTTTCCAGTTATAATTCTCTAGGGGTTAATTGTGGTGTATGGTCTCTACACGTGACCTTCTCAAGCAAATGAAGGAGAAGCTAGTGAGTCCGTTAAAGATTTATCACAAAGCTAATTCAAAGAAGGAGGACAATTTGGAGATGGACGAGGCTAACGATCGACTCACGCTTTAGAAATGATAGTTTTAGACCTAACTTCTAGTGTAGGGGAGTTGGTAGAACAATTGCGTCTCACAAACCTCCCAAAGGCTTCCACTTCGGTGATACGGCGAGGCCGTTCGAGGATGAAATGGGTTATAGAGGGGGATAAAGACGTCGATAATGTGGAGATATATAACGATTCAGGTGGTGTCGATTCCGTGAAGGAGTGCCCTGGTTTTGGTAAGTCATTGAATCCTATGCGTAATCTTCGTATTGGCTTTAAGATTGAGATTCCGATATTCGATGGTTTCGTCGATGCCAAGAAATTAGATAATTGGTTAGATAGGTTCGAGTCTTATTTTTTTGTTGATGAATATTCCAGCGCTCAAAAAATTTACTTTTATACTTTAAAATTCACAAGTCACTCACAAACGTGGTAGAAATCCTATCTGAAACGACATGATTTTGAAAGTCTAGGTTGGAAGGAATTCAAGGTTTTGGTAAAGAAGCAATTCTATCCAATTGGGTATGAACATGAGCGATGGTATAAATGGCACAATTTGTACCAAAAGTTTGGGAAATCCGTACATCAATTTACTACGGAGTTTCATAACCAAACATTGGTTTTGGATATTGATATGGATGAGTACGAGGTATTCATGAAGTATACGAGAGGCTTGTCGGAGTACATTAGAAGAAAATTAAAGCTCTTCAATATGGAAAATATTGAGGATGTGACTGTTAAAGTAATTGCCATTAAAGGCAAGTACTTGAAGAGCGACAAGAAAGACGACAAAAGCAAGTCGGGGTACAAGGCTAATTGAAAGTTTGATTAGAAAAAAGAGTCCAAAGGAGAGGGGTCTTAATTTAAAGGGACTATCTATTGTCATTACAAGGCTAATGGGCATAATTTAAATAGATGTTGGAAATTTCACCCAAAGTTTCGGCCTAAGAAGGAGAAGGGCAAGAAAGAGAAGCGTGCACTGACCGCAGTATGAAGACTTCTTTAGATAAGCGAAAACCTAAGCTTATTCTAATGTTCAAGCAACCTCAAGCTATCGACAAGGTGAGTTGGGAAGAGATTTTCTATGTCAGCATTCAGGTAAAGCAGAGCTTAGTCGAGGCCATTAATGATCCGGGTAGTCAAAAGAATTTAATTTCTAAGGCAGTGGTGAAGAAAATGGGTTTTGGCTACGGTGGCACATCATAATCTATACGGTTTGGGTTGGATTCAGAAAGATGTAGATTTGAAGGTCACTAACCATGGTACGTTCAAGTTTATAATTACTGAGAAGTTTATTGATGAAGTGACATGTGAGGTGGTTCTGTTAGACGTGTGTCAAATAATCTTTGGTAGCCTTTATCTTTGGGACTGAGATACAATTCTTTACCATCAGGCTCGCAAGTATCATTTGGTAAAGGATGAGACTGAGTTTCATATTAATGTGTGCAAGGAACATATCACTACCAGTAATTTGGTAACGGCGACTCAGGCGAAGAGGTTGGTTAATGCGAGCGGCAAATTTGTATTATCGTTGGTGCGACCAGTTTAAGAGGGTCCGTCAGTTGCGGCATTGTCTACTTTGGCAATGTCTCCTAAGCAACAAACCGATATGGGGGAGTTGCAAGAGGAGTATGAAGACTTCTTTCTGGGCATAGAAGGGATGCCGTATAAGAGGAATATGGAATATGAAATCACTTTGGTAAATGGTGAGCCACTACTTAATATTGGGTTATATCATTACAGAGTCTGATAATATCAAGAAATAGTTACATGAACTCCTAGAGCAAGGAGTTATTAATCCATGTTACTCACCTTGTGGTTCACCGGTGTTATTGGTGTCGAAGAAGGATGGGTCTTGGTGGATGTGTGCGGATTATCAGGCGTTGAACAAGATCACGGTAAAGAATCGTTATCCGCTTCCTCGGATTGATGAACTTTTGGATGAGTTGCAGACGGCTCAGTTTTTCACCAAGTTGGATCTTAAGTCGGGTTACCATCAAGTTCGAAATCGGGAAGAAGATACTTGGAAGACATCGTTCAAGACCAAGCAGGGCTCATTTAGGTGGTTGGTGATGCCTTTTGAGTTATGCAATGCTCCGACGACGTTTAAGTGGCTAATGAATGAGGTACTTCATGCTTTTATTGAGGAATTTATGATGGAATATTTGGATGATATCTTGATATATAGTCGTACATGGGAGGAACACATTGGGCATTTACGCAAAGTGTTGGGCATGTTGCGATCACAACAGCTTTTTCTGAACAGGAAGAAGTACGAGTTTGGGAAATTAGAGCTAGTTTATTTGAGATTTATTATTGGTGGAGGCAAGCTTAAGGTTGATCCCGAGAAGGTCTCGATCATGTTCGGAAGGATGGTTTGATTTACAGGGGTAGTCAACTCTATATTCTTGAGGGTGGAGACTGTTTGCAGTAGATTCGAGAGGCACATTATTCATGGGTGGCAGGTTATTTTAGGGTTGAGAAGATTCTTTTGAATTTGTGGAGTTGTCTATTGGCGGAAGATGCAGGTAGATGTTGCTCGTGTGGTTCATGGTTGCGTGCTATAGAACACATCGAAGCCTTCCAATAGGAAGATAAAACTATACTTACTATTGCCAGTTCCTAGTCGACCTTGGGAGAACATTATGATAGATTTTATGGGTGGTTTGCCTATGACCAAGTGTAAGAATAACTATTTTTATGGTGGTGGATCGATTTAGCAAGATGATTGTTCTTATTCCATGCCAGAAGATGGTCACAGAGAAAGGAGCTGCGCGATTATTTTTCAGAGACGTCTGGAGGTATTTCGGGCACCCTTCTTCAATTATTTCTTATAAGGATAGCCACTTTTTGGGGTATTTTTGGAGATCGTTATGGGGGATGATGGACACTAAGTTGAAGAGAAGTACCGCTCTTCATCCGCAAACTGACGGGCAGACAAAGGTAGTTAATCGCACTTTGGTACATTTATTACGGGGATTCCATTCTAAGCATCCTAAGACTTGGGATGAGAGTTTACCGTATCTTTAGTTTGCGTTCAACCAAACGATTCATTATTTCACTTTGAAGTCTCCTTTTGAAGTTTGATTGGGGTACTTGCCGCAAAACCCTTTTGATTTGGCCTTTAGTCATGGCAACAAGACGGTGTCGGGGAAGGAGGAAGAGGAGCAGGTTGAAGCTCAGCGTTTCATTGAGAAGATCAGCAAGGTTCATGAGGTGGTTGAAGCTTAGCTGAAGAAGACTCAAGTGAAGTATAAGGTTCACCACGACAAGCATCGGGTTGAGTATACTTTTCAAGGGGGCGACCTAGTTTGGCTGTATTTGGGTAAGGAACGGCTTAAGGGGGAAGGTAAAAAGAACAAACCTATCCATTATGGTCCATTTTTGATACTCAAGAAGATTGGTGACAATGCATTTCAGCTGGATTTTCCACCTTTCATGAAGATGTATTCGCTGATTAATGTTGAGCATTTGAAGCTGTTTGAGCCGTCTATTTTGGATGAAGAATCTACAATCGATACTCACCTACCGTTAGTTGATGACTTATGGATGGAAATATAAGATCCGTTATCGGAGAATGATATTCTAGAGAGGAAGGTTCATACTACAGGACGGGGTGGTATTGAATCATTCTGAGTTGGGAAGAAGGGTCAGCTACCGAGTAAGTCGAAGTGGTACAGTAGGAAATTGGGTATCGCAGTGTTTCCACATCTCTAGTTCTAGCTTGAGCAGGAGCTCAAGGCTCCTAAAGGGGGGAGCCATGATCCAGGAAGATCTAGTTAATTTGGTTTTTAACCAAAGTCGTTTGAACGACCAAATTTCATCTCTCTGGAATTTGGCCCAAGAACCCAAAGTCATTCGAACGATTGATATTTTCATTCGAACGACCAAAGTTTGTCCCACTGGAAATTTGGCCCAGAGCCATATTTTATTCGAACGAGTTAAGATTCAGTTCAAACGACTAAGCAAGTTTCTAGGGTTTTAGACCAATTAGGCGTAAAGTCGTTCGAACGACTCCCTAGTTCGTTCGAACGACTTTGGCAGTGTTTTTGATTTTTAGGCATTATTTTGCCTCGAGATCCATTCTTATAGGATTTTTGAGTTCCCTAGTATAAAAAGGCAACTTAGGTTATTTTCTAGGGTTATGTTAGATCTGTAACTCGTGTTGCGTACGTGTCTCCTGAATCGATTGCTTTGTGGCACGATGATTGGTAGCTACTATTGGAGTGGCTATGCTAGTACTAGCTTGGCTCGCCTCAAGTTTGAACTGCTGGAGGGATTATAGTAGATTTTCATGTTGGACCACATGTTCTTTAACTGTTCTCCCACCCAAATTAAAATTAAAAAGTTGGTTGCACGGGTCAGGGGGTTTAAAGGTAGGTTTGGGTCTGGATCTGGACCAAACTGGGTTGAACATCGGTCAGGGCAGCACATGCAAAATACGTGAATATGGTTTATTTGTACTCGGTGAACTCGGCTACATGGGATCTATCCCTCCTCTATCCCTTTCACGAACTGGTTTCTTTCTTCCCATTGCAAGAACTGAAACATCGACTAAAGTTTCGCTTGCAGTCACAATCTCGACCAAAGTTCTGAATGATGGCGTCCTTTGGTCTCCAATGAGAGATCCAATGAAGACTTTCTCTTTCCTACCACCGTATCTTTGCGAATCAATTAGAATTAAAGGGTGAAACCCTAACTTGTTGCCTTCTTCTCCGTGATCAAAACTTGTAACTGATTATTATTTAATTTGTAAATCGATGCTAATTCCGGTATCAACTACTGCCGAAATTGATTTCGGCGTCGGTAGTGTGTTGGGGGATGCTTTTTGGGGTCTTCTCTATGCGAGAACCTCGCGGCTGGTTGGTGGTTGCCGTGATCGGGTCCGCTGGCCTTGGGTTGTACCCTAATTTCCTCAACATCATAAGCTTCAGCCTCGATAACGAGACTTGCAAACGAGTAGTTTAGGTTGCCACTCCTTGCGGCGATGCTTCCCTCGAGAGAGGGGTCTTCAACTACGCCCAACGGAGGTGGTTGTGGGGGGGGAGGTAAAATGGCTACCTTTCCAAAAGCCTCGACAAGCTTATCAAGCTTATCCGATATCCTCCCTACATCGCCAGCGAGCATAGGTTTCTTCTTCACGGGTCTTCTACGAGGCATCTTTGCTCTTAAAACTGATTATACTATATTCTAATACAACTTTGGTACCAGTTGACGCGATTACTATGAACATGGAAGAAAAATTTGTATGAATATCATGTTTTAGTTAAAATTTAGAGAAACTAGGGTTTTTAACTAAAGAACTTCAACTTTTATTAACCAAATCAACTGTTGAGATTACACCACCCTCTCCCCATAAAACCTAGGTTTCCCTAGAATCACTCCTACAATATCTCTCTAGCCTACTCAATTAAGAAACTGACCTAAAAATTAGAAACTGCTAATAACCGATATTGGACCTCTCCAACAGAGCATAAGGTAAAACATAAAAGTAAAGATAATTCAAATAGGTGGTTAACGATCCATAGGCACGTGCCACATCATATTAAGTAAATCCTCCCTTTTGTTATAAAATAATTACAAGATGACCTTCTTTTTGTGAACGTGAAGAACTTGTACAAAATATTCATGACAGTTCAAGTTAGAATAATGTCTCAAACACCTATAAATACCCACAAGTGTGATGTATTTTTTAATTCAATCAAATCAAGAAAACCTTCTTCTTGAGCTCATTTCATTCTTAAATTTTTTTCTCTATTTTGTGATTTACTCCAACATATGTTAACATGCCATCAAGCTCAATGGCCCTATCATGTAAGTATATATGGGATTGCATGTATAATGTATTAAATAGTCTCGGACTTGCCAACTCTTTCCTTCCCCGAAACTTTGAAATGTTTTAACATTCTTATCCTCTGCTAACCTTCTGATGGGGAAAACAAAAGTATTAGTTAATAAAAATCAAAGGTATTTTAAACACCACTTATACGTTTCTCTCTTTTCATTTTATTTTTCTCCTTGAACCCAGTACAACCACAGGTTAATATACAATGTCACCGACATGTCTAGTTGGTTGTGTTGAAAAACAGAGTTCTAAACTCTAAAGAAGAAATGCTTATTAATCAAACTTGGGATGATATGATTTGATTGCAACATATAACAAGCCTTTATATAGGCATTAAAGCACAAATCCAACCTGGCTTCTAAAGCCAAAATACAAACATTACCTCACTATGCTACCTACTAGGACTACTATTCCTATGGTAGACTATTGTTCCTATGGTAGCTTGACTTTATTACCAATGTGTTTTACACATTCTAACACCCTCCCTTAAACAAGATGTGTTAATACTAGTTTAGGAAGTAAACGCTATGCTAATTTTTCCTTGCAGCTCCTTCCCTTAAACGAACAAACTCCGAGTAGCTTCCAAAGTTTCTTAAATGCGTCTAACTTGAGGGCATTGGTGGAAATGTTTGCAACTTGATCATTGCTCTTGCAGTGGATTAGATCAATCATCCCATCTTTTACTAGATTTCGCAAGAAATGGTAACGCACATCAATGTGCTTCGTTCTCCCGTGTTTAACTGGATTCTTCGATAATTTGATTGTAGAACTATTATTGCAATAAATAGAAGTTTCCCTATTTTGATGAAACCCAACTTCACCCAACATTCTTCTTAACCATATTACTTGGTATGCACAAGACGTAGCAGCGATATACTCTGCTTCGGTGGTGATAAAGAAACAATCGGTTGTTTCTTTGACGACCATAAAATCGCTCCTGATCCTAACATAAAAACATACCCAGAGGTACTCTTCCTGTCATCGGGATTTCTACCATAATTGCTATCAGTAAAGCCGATTAAAGTAATAACCTCTCCTTTCTTGTAAATTTTTCCCAACCCAGTCGTACCATTCAAGTATCGTAGAATCCTCTTTACAGTATTTAGATGCAACTCCGTTGGATTCTCCATGTATTAACTGATGAGGCTTACTACGTGCTGAATATCTGGCCTGGTCACGGTTATGTACATGAGACTTCCCACGAACTGCTTATACAATGTGCTGTCAGCCTTCTCTCCTTTGGGATCCTTCATTAGCTTCAATCCAACTTCAACTGGTGTGCGCACCGGATTACAATCCTTCATTTGAACCATTCTGAAATCTCCTGAACATATTATCCCTGTGATATGAAAATACCCTCATCAGACTAAACTACTTCAATGCCTAGAAAATAGTGCATCGTTCTAAGATCTGACATCTCAAACTCTACCATCAGTAATCGTTTGAAGTCCTTGAACATCATACGATCGTTGCTAGTGTATATCAAGTCGTCTAAATATATGCACACTACCAGAAATTTTCCATCAGTTCCAACTTTCATGAAAAGTTTGTGCTCATATAGACACTTATAGAACCCCACTTTCACGAAATACGCCTCGATACGACTATACCAAGCTCTTGGTGCTTGTTTTAGTCCATATAAGGTCTTCCTCAACCGGTATACCTTCTTCTCTCCACCTTTTTTTATGTAACCAGGTGGTTGATCGACGTACAAATTTTATTATAGGTCTCCATGTAAAAATACTGACTTTACGTCCAGTTGAAAAATAGGCCACTAGTTTTGTGTTGTTATTGCAACTATTATCCTGATAGTATCGTGTCGTATGACTGGAGCAAACACCTCTTTATAGTCGACGCCTTGTTGTTGCTTATAACCCTTAGCCACCAACCTTGCCTTGTATTTGTCCACCTTTTCTTCAGTATTCAATTCGTCTTGTATACCCACTTTATACCGATCGACTTGTATCCATCTGGGAGATTAGTTAACTTCCATGCATTGTTCTTCTCGATTGCTTCGATCTCGTCATTCATGGCCTCTTGCCACTTTGGTTCTTCAACAACATCCTTGAAAGCAATTGGGTCACTTCCAACAAATAAAGTAAAGTATATAGTTGGATCATCTTATTGATCCGCCACACTTAAATCGTAATCTTCCAAGTACGCTGGTCTCCTGTGAGTTATTTGAGGCCTTAAGAATGATGGTACAGATTGTGATCGAACTATTATTAAAGAAGGGTTGGTTGATCTCTGTACAGGCATGAGTGGTGATTGTACTTCACCATCCAAAACTGGCGGATGACTCTCTTCATCATCGAAGACCACCGGTACTGGCTTTCCCGCATCTTTAATATTCCATTTCCATGTATTTTCTTTGTCAAAAATCATATCTCGACTAATGATAATTTTCTCATTTGTAGGATGATAAAGTTTATAAGTTTTTGAACTATCACTATAGCCGAGAAAAACGTATTTCTGACCTTTATTGTCGAGTTCTATTCTCCGTTTTTTTAGAATATGGGCATATGCTATTCACCAAAATATTTGCAAGTGCTCCATATTTGGCTTTCTACCGCTCCATGCCTCCTATGGTGTCATGTTCCTCACAGCTATGGTTGGACTCCTGCTAAGGATGTAGATGTTTCATAAGACTATTTCTGGCCAAAATCTCTTAGGAAGATTTGATGTTTGAAGCATACTTTGTACCATATTCATAATAGTACGGTTCTTCTTCTCAGCTACGCCATTTTGCTGTGGCGTGTACGATGTCATCAATTGTCTTTTGATTCTAAATTTCTCACAAAAATTTGCGAATTCATGAGAATTGTATTCTTCACCACGATCCGAGCAAAGAATCTTGATAGATCTGCCTACTTCCTTCTCAACATGAGCCTTGAAAGACTTGAAAACAGAAAATGCTTCAGATTTTTCTAGTAGAAAATAGACCCATGTTTTTCGACTATAATCGTTAATAAAGGTAATAAAATACCTCCTATTTCCATTGGTTTTTGGATCAATCGGCCCACATATATCGGTATGGACCAACTCTAGTGTCGATTTGGCTCTCCATGCTTTCCCCTTTGGAAATGAATCCTAGAATTGTTTGCCAACAACACAACCTTCACATATTTACGGATGTCGATCAAATATGAGGAATTTCCATCACCAAATTCTTCTGATGAAGGAGCTTTAGGTTGCTGATGTTCAAGTGCCCATAACGCAGATGCCATATCCAACCTTGATCTTTCACCATACTTGAGAAACAAGGATGAGTGACATGCATGACGCCTATCGGAAGCATTCGGTTTAGAGTCATATATACCTATGCAATTAGCAAGTCCCTCTTTAGATCTTCAATCCGGCAGACTCCATTCTTGATGATGATCACATATCCCTTATCTTGAAGTTGCTTTACGCTGAGCAAATTACTCTTCAATTTTAGAACATAGAAAACATATAAGATAGTCTGATGAGTGTTATCATTGGCCTAAATTTTGATATCGCCTTTCCCCATGTCAACAATTGCAGAACTATCTCCAAACTTTAGCGAGGTATGGAAAGAATCATCCATTTTGTGAAATATGGATTTTTCACCGCACATATGGTTATTTGCTCCTGTGTCCATGTATCATATGTTTTGACGAAAATCTTTTTCGGCTTGAGATTCTTCTTTGGTTTTGTATACCAAAAGAAGAAAAAATTTATCTTCTTTTTCTGAAATATTAGATTTTTCGCCTCTTTCCTTATAAAAAAGAAAACGACATTCATAGCGAAAGTGACCATACTTGTTACACTTGATATTTTACTTGTCAAACAGCTTTGACTTTTGGCCTCCATTATGCTGATTATTGTTTCCTCTGCCTCTTCCATGATAATTTGTGAATCGGTTATCGCGGTGACCCCTTTCTTGACTTGTATCTTTTCCCTTTGTTGCTTGATTGTTGATGGAGAGTTGAGATTGTAACGCTTCCTCCACTGCTACATGTTTGTTGATTCGTTGCTCGTGAACCATCAATGAACTTATTAGTTTATCCATCGAGAGTTGATCAAGATCTTCCGACTCCCCGATTGAACATACCTCGTAATTGAATTTTGATGTCATTGATCGAAGTATCTTTTCAATTATCGTAATGTCCTCCATCTTTTCTCCATTTGTTTTCATCCTGTTGGAAATTGCCATGGCTCTGGAGAAATACTCTGAAACAGACTCTATTGGTTGCATACGAAGAGTCTCAAAATCTACACGAAGTGCCTGTAGATGTGCCCACTTCACTTTAGCGGTTCCCTGATATTTTTTCTTCATTGTATCCCAAATATCTTTGGATGTCTCCTTGTATAAGATCATCTCCAAGATGTTACGATTAATAGCTTGAAATAAATAATTTTTGACTTTCAATTATTTTAATCGTAATTCCTCGATCTTGGATATTTGAGTAGTTATCATTTGTTATTAATGGTTAGAAACACCAACTTTAACGAGGTGCCAATACTCCTTGGACCTCAAGAAGTTCTCCATAATTAAACTCCAATGGTCGTAGTGACCATCAAATTTAGGAATTGCTGCTTGAACATAACTCTCCATCTTTTTTGCAAATTAAAGACAAAATTAATAACCTCGACCGAATGAACGAGATCTCGACGGAATACTAGAAAAGGTTCTACTTTTTTTCACGTCATCGCCTTTGAGCTATCGAGCAAGAGACCGTGCTCGCTCTGATACCAAATATTGAAAATAGAGTTCTAAACTCTAAAGAAGAAATGTTTATTGATCAAACTTGGGATGAGATGATTTGATTACAACATATAGCAAGCCTTTATATAGGCATTAGAGCACAAATCCAACCTGGCTTCTAAAGCCAAAATACAAACATAACCTCACTATGCTACCTACTAGGACTACTATTCTTATGGTAGACTATTGTTCCTATGATAGCTTGACTTTATTACCAATGTGTTTCACACATTCTTACAGGTTAAAGCTATTGCAAAAGAAGGAGATTATACCCATGTAGTTTCTATGTCAGTGTTTGAATGTGTGTTATGTTTTAGCATCAATAGAAAGCATATACATTTGCCTGAAGAAAACTGGTTGCTGAGTTTATCACTTCTATTTTAGTTGCAACTTCCAGTTTCTGAATTTGTTTTTCTTCTTCATTCATTAAGGTATACAGCTACAGTTTTGCATTGTAAGGACATGTTTTTCTTCTTCATTTATCACTATTCACTAGATCCCTGAACAAGCTTAAGTTCTTTATCTTGGACTTACTAGTTACTATTAGTCTTTTTAGTAATATATTATTTTATCACTAAGGACTTTGTGCTTGTTTACAATTTAGGGATTATGGATTTCATGTTTTAGGGTTCAAAGTTTAATTTGGTAAGAGTCAGCCTCAATGTGACATGCATCTAGCTACTGAAGTGAAATGTAAGTCAAATGATGTGTGTTTCATTGCAGTCGAGTTATATTTCAGATTCAATTAAAAGAAAACATTATGTAAATACACATTAATGTGCATGTAATTTGTCAGTGTTAGGCATTCGATCTAGCTGTGAACCAATAAGGGACGGGATGGTTTTACTTTACAATGGTGTCATACCACTCACTTGGCTTCGCAGCCAAGGAAGAACTCTGAGAGCATCTGCAGCAGCTAGGTGAAGGATGATGTGGCAAGGTGGATTTCATCCTTCACCTTGCTCCACCTTCAATCCATCTACAACGGCTAGGTAGATTGGATGATGTGAGCACCCCAAACCCACATTGAGGGTGGTCTCACCACCCTCAGGGTAGATTTTTGGTGGATTGATGCCCCGCACTTTAGAACTGTGCGTAAAATGACCGCTCAAAAGATGGAGACACGTGGATAGTTGTCTTTCAATGTTGGCTAAGGGCTAGTTCATGCCACGCAGTTCTAAATTGCGCAGCTAAGGCCTACATAAATTTTTATTCTTTCCCTCACCATGCTTGGTTTTTGTTTGTGATCAGAAGGCCTATAGTTTTGGGCATACTTGTTCAACAAAAACCTCAACGACTATATTTTTGGACAAACTTGTTTGGCAAGCAGCTCAACGGCTAGTTTGTTGGCCAACTTTGTTTGACAAGAAGCTCAACGGCTAGTTTTTTGGCTAAACTTATTTGACAAGAAGTTCAACGGTGAGTTTTTTTTATCTATAAAAACCATTCATCTTGTACACTCTATTCTCTTACTCTTCAACACTGAACTTTATTCTCTTAATCTTCTAAACTCTACTCTATTCTCATGTTATCAATTTCACCCAATCATGTCTGACCCATCACTCTCATCATTGTCATCATCGTTTGGAAGTGAAGAGCCCTTTTGGCGTTAAATTATGATGATGCATGAGTATAGAAAGCTTTTCATGGAGATGGGAGAAGCGGAAGAAAAAGAGTAAGATGCGATATCATTACAGAGGTGGGGGGGGGGGGGTAGTAAAATATGAAGGATTGACAAGCAGAAATGCCATGATCATAAATTGGGTGAGTTTAGCCTTAATCGGGATTATTTTGGTGTCAACCCAGTCTTCCAAGGTATCCTATTTTGTCATCGATTATGTATGAACGAATGTGTATATCGGTATCTTCATGATCAAGTTATTTCTACGAACCCCTATTTTATTCAAAGAGAAAATGCCACTATGACGTTGGGCTTATCGTCGCACCAAAAGATAACATGCGCACTTCACATGTTATGTTATGGTACGAGCGCAGACGCCCAAGGAAAATATGTTTGGATTGGGGAGTCTACGGGTAATTTGAGTATACATTTTTTTTGTAAAATAATTATAATACTACTCAAAGCTCAATACCTTAGATCTCCTGATAAAAATGATACATTATAATTGCTAAAAATTAATGGATCGTGAGGCTTCCTGGGGATGTTAGGTAGGTTAATTATACAAAACATGATCTAGCAAATGCAATATACGCATATATAATCATGCACAACATGTGAAGTGGGTTATGTCTATTCAAACAGAGACCAAAGTCTATTCGAATGAAGTGGGTTATGTCTCTTCTATTCGAATAGACTTTTTGGTCTGTTAAAGTGGGTTATACATCTTCTATTTGAATAGAATTTTGGGTCTATTCGAATAAACCCAAAAGTATATTCGAATAAAGTAGGCTCTGCCTCTTATGCTTGAACATACCAAAATTTATCCTAGCAGAACACTAAAAATCCATATTTTCCTTCCGTCTTCAATCCCCACTCTCCCACAAACTTTGACGAACTTCTACAAACTTATTTCAAGTTCATTCCTCTTCCACTTAAAATCGAATCTACTGTAACCTATCTCCAAATCTCCAATAATGAATTGTTCGCACTACCCGAGCATTCAATCATGAAGACCCACAAAAGTTGTACATGTCACCAATTTCTAATAAGTTACCACCTTCGTAAACATATAAGCCAGATTCACATCAGTGTGAATCTTCACAAGCTTTAGCATACCATCCTCGAGGAGCAAGCGAATATAATGATATCGAATATCAATATGCTTAGTTCTATAGTAAAAAGCCGCATTCTTCGCTAAGTGTATCGTACTTTAACTATCGCTATACAACTTAGGAAGATGTTGCTCTTTACCGAGCTCTTTCATCAACCCTTTAGGCCAAATCATATCCTTGCATGCTTCCATAATCACAACATGTTCTTCCTCCATCGTAGACAAAGCTACAATCTTCTATAGTCTTGAAACCTATATAACCGTACTGCTTCCTGATGTTAAACAAAACCACTAGAGCTCTTCCGCCTATCAATGTCACAGCCATATAAGAATTAACGAAAGCCTGGAAGAATATCTAAGAACCCCCATAACATAATGCCATATATTGAGCCCATTTAGATACCTTCCAGAAATTATCACCAAATTAGGTGCTTACATATCTACCATCATCCGACAATTGGCTAGCCAAGATAAGGTTATGCCCCAATTTGGGTACAAGTCGCATATTCTTCAAAAACAACGTAGCCCCTAAAGGCAACTTTAACCTAGCATTTTCCTTTCTAGTAATATTATGTGTATTCTTGTCTGTAAGAAAGATCGTACTCCTTTGAGTTCTCCCTTGTTCTCATTATTCCAACTAGACTAGTACCCCAACTTGCTCTTGTTGTCTTTCTCGTCACTCTTCAAGTTCTTGCCTTCAATAACAATTATTTTCCCGGTAACATTTTTGATATTCTCTACAGTAAAAAGCTTCAACTCCATTCTAATGAACTCTGAAAAACCCCCCGTATACTTCATGAACATTTCATACTCGTCCACATTAATGTCCAAAACTAAAACTTAGTTATGAAACTCGTAGTGAACTATTGTACGGATTGTCCATAATTTTGGCGTAAATAATGTCATTTAAACCATATATTTTGCTCATACTCAATAGGATAAAATTACTTCCTAACCAACACCTTAAACTCTTTCCAACTCAAGCTTTCTACTACGTGACATTTCTTATAGGAGTTCCACCACGTGAGTGCATGACTTGCAAATTTCAATGTTGAAAAACATATTTTTAGAGCATTTAAATATTTGTAAACTGATAAGTAGGTCCCTAACCTATCTAACCAATTATCTATTTTTTCAGCATCGATTGACTCGTCAAATACTAGAATTATAATTTTAAAATCGATACGAAAATTACGCATATGATTCATGGACTTACCAATAATCGATCTCTCCTTGGCGAATTTGACATTACTAGACTCTCTATCTTCCTCCTCGTTACCCTCATTATTTTCCTCTTCCATAACTTCTTTCTTCTTCATGTGCTCTTGTCGCTTCTTTGAAGCGGATGCTTTGGCGAGGCTCGCTCGACATAATTACTCTACCAACTCTCTTAGAGTAGTAGTTAGGGTAGAAACTTTTGTTTCAATTCAGAATTGCCAATCTCTGAATTTGTTTGGTAAATCTTTAATGGATTCACAAGAATCTTCTTCATTTGCTTGAGTTGGTCACGTATAAAGACCATAAACTATAAACTCTAAGAATTGTAACTTGAAAATCTAATACCACTTAATCCAAAATTGAATTAGAGAACTTCTAAATCGATGAATTAAATGAAGAACAACAATTTGATGGGATAATTTCCTAATAAGAGTTTCAATTGCTCAATGGATTAATTTTAATTGATTCCTCTTTCAAACCCATAGTCTAGATTACAAAACTTGGATCTCTTTCTCTCACCTAGCCTTGCCCTTTTATGAATGTTACAAGTTTCAAGTTACAAAATCAAACAATTATACCCTTAAACGCACTAAACAATGAAGGAATCGCGATAGTTGTTCGAGCGAACCCATGAGCCGTTCGAACGACTGGCTTAATTAAGCCTAAAAATTGTGGCAGACATAATTAGTCTTCTGGGAACCCAAGTCATTCGAACAACTATTAAAGCCTAGAAAATAAGACAGACATAATTGGTCATCTGGGAACCCAGGTTGTTTGTGCGGCTCTAAATATCGTTTGAATGACATACCAATGTAAGCCTTGAAAATAGGGTAAACAAAATCGGTTGACTTTCCTTCAAACACGTTCGGACAGCTCCAAGGCTTGTTAGAACAACATGACATCTTTTTAAGAGGTTGAATGTTTAGATCCTCCTAGATCACCTAAAGAACTAACCCTAAAATAAATGAGATCAAAATACACATTCAAATTCATAATTATCAGATAACAAATAAACAATTGAGAAACAAAAACTATAAATAATCATAAATCTAACTTCTAGAGATGATTCGCAAGATGAGGGAGGCCAAATTTTGAATTAGGGTTTTGTTTAGAGGAAGGAGGATTTTAGATAAAAGAGGGTTGTAAGGCTACATTAATACCCAGTTTCAGGTTTAACATTAAATTTTATAGGGGAAATAACGGGGATCTAATAATACCCTCGAACAATTGAAGTTTGTCAAATGTGTGAAGTTAGTTTACTTGATAATTATGTATTTGACAAGGGGTATTATAAACAGACAAAAAAATAGTTTTTTTCATCCATTTTGGTCAAAAATGATCCATAGCACATCCTCATAAGAAGCTTATAACTATAACACTTGATGACTCCTAAACATGTGTAGAAAAATTTGATTAATGGTCGAGAGAAAGCCTCATTTCATGGCTTTTCCTTTAGTCGATATAGAGACGCAAAGTCGGTAAAAACATACAACTAAGGATTCACTCAAATGACGATTAACTATATACTTGGCAACTAATTACCAGATTATGTTCAAGAGAGTACAGACCTAAATTGATTTAATGAGAGCTTCTACAACCAAAACAAACCAATATTAATCACCAAAATACACAAAATTTAATGAGAG
The DNA here is from genome assembly GCA_014058105.1 of Kingdonia uniflora. NCBI lineage: Eukaryota > Viridiplantae > Streptophyta > Magnoliopsida > Ranunculales > Circaeasteraceae > Kingdonia > Kingdonia uniflora. The sequence continues at coordinate 1,118,085 of JACGCM010002399.1, read as the reverse complement.
CTTCTACAACCAAAACAAACCAATATTAATCACCAAAATACGTAAAACAATACGAACTCTAAAATTAAACACCAGTAAACACCAATCATAAACCACAACAATCAAAATCATCAACCCTAGAAATACTCATATTACTAAATTGAAACATAAGAACAACAACAATAACAACATGAATAACATAACCTAATATACACATAAACAAAGGCATCAACAAAAACCTAAAAATTGAAAATCACGAATCACCACCCTAATATAATCAAATGTGATGAGGAGTTGAGATTTAAACCTGACCCTTGACCTTAAGGTTAATCGACGGGTTTATTGTCCCCCTCATGGTCAGCTGCACCCAACATGTATGTTTATCTCTCCGAGCACTAATCCCAGAATAAATTAGATTGAAATACACAGCTAAATCAACAATTGAGAAGCAAAAAGCATAAATAATTATAAATCTAACCTGGATTATAGATGTTTCGGCAAGATGAGGGAGGTCAATTTTCAAATTAGGGTTTTGTTAGAGGAAGATGGGATTTAGATGAAAGATGGATACAAAACTACACTACTACCCTTTGATTTCCAGGTTTAACTTCTGTATTTTAGGGAGGTAATAACGGGGATCCAATACTACCCTCTAACAATGGAAATTTGACAAATGTGTGAAGATATTTTATATATGAATTTTGTATTTGACAAGGGATATTTTAGACAGACCAAAAAATAGTCTTTTTGGTCAAAAATGATCCAATGGTCTACAACATATCTTCATAATGAGGTCATAACTATAACCTTTATGTGGCCAAATCTGATAAATGGTTGAAATGAATCCTTATTTAATGGTTTTTCCTTTAGTAGTATAGATGAAGAAAAACATACAACTCAAAAATGAAATTTTGTGCATCAACGCTAGATGTCTCTTTTAATTTCAGAGGAAGGCGCATAAACATAAGATATGTTGATTTATAAACTGCTAAGAGAATCGGGATATTAATCTTTTGAATTCTAACAGAAGAGAGACATAAAAAATTCACGGCTTGGATTGTAAGAGAGGGCCTTAATTTTAAGAGAGGGGGTGGGAATTAAAGTTGACAAGGAGATATTTTAGCTAAAAATCTTTTTGAAAATTAAGCATAATCAATGTATCAATGTAATAGTGACCAATGTCAAAACACATTCAGTTGTCTTTGTACATGATTAAGGGCATTTCGATCCATCTTTTTCTACCCTATTGATTTTGTAATGAAAAAGAATATGGTTTTGTTACCTCTCCAACTATTTCTCTATTCGGTAATATCTTGATTCATCCATCAAACCCTACCCTTTTGCAATTTACCGTTAATATCTTGTAATATATATTACTGATATTTACCAAAACTTTGATAACAAAAAGCAAACAATAAAGCATTTACAATGTAGAAAGTATCGGTGATCTTTAATAATATCGACAATAAATAGCTATGAGGCATGGTTCGATGAGTTTGGCTGGTTTCCACTATGCACACACCTACTACTAATGAATCACTTATCAAATTTTTGCCAAGCTTTTTTAAAGTATTATTATTGTCGATGTCAAACATAATGGAAAAAAATATGAATTATGAAGGAAACATAATATCAAAGATAATGGGGGAGTGTTCTCCATCAACTACCATGAAATGAATGCTATAAACATATGGGGCATAGTCCTATAACAAATATGGGCATTAGCATCCTGATCATCCAGTCTGACTCTATAGTCTAATATCCATGGTGGATTACATTAGGAAGGGACTCTAAACCCCACCGAAGATGTAAAGTTTTGCTCAAACAGATCTTAATATTAACTGGCAGGGTATGAAAGGTTTTGGATTGTCTCATTTTTTGTTTATGGAGTCAAGTGGTTATCTCCGTCGAAAATGGTGACAAAATTAATACCGCTGGACAATTTTTCTATAACCAACGGCTGAGAAGGTAAGTTGGTAAGATGAACTCTAATAAAGGAAAAGCCAAATCATTTTAACTGCCTTTGTTTTTAACCTTATTATACTTTCTCGTTCGAACGAGTTTTCTATTCGTTTGAACGACTTCTGGAAAAAAACAATTGTAGGGACCTATCCCTTGAGCTAGCCTAATTTGAGCTACCTCTATGTCAAGTTCACGCATTTCACACTTGGCGCTGAACGGTCATCATTGCTACCTAATCCATAAACTGATAAAGAATGTGGATCGAGCACAATATAAAAATATGAACAAGTCAAAGACACCTGTCTCTTACGAACTCAACAGTTACTCAGTTAACCACCACTAACCTCATTATTTAGAAAACGTGCTTCAGCACGATAAATGAGTTGTGGGTAAGACCTATATAAAGAAAAAGTTCAAGAAGAGACAGAGACCGAGAGAAACCATAAAAAGATCATAGAACTCCTTATTTACAAGATCAATTTTTTATAGTTTGAGAGATCACTTATAATAAGATATCAGCCTCAAGCAATAAAAGTTACTGTTACTAAAACCCTCAAATTGAGGTCATGGGTTTTTACCTATTCAAAAGTTTTTTATGCTAAATCACCGGTGCCATTTCTTGCTTTACATTAGTTTTTGTCACAAGTACATTGGTGTAAGAGCTAAATCTAAGCCATTTTGAGCTAACAGAATTAGGCCATTACATTTGGCGCCATTTATGAGAAAGAAGACATTTCTATGATATCCTAAGGCATACATTCACTCTACTATCAATCTCTAATTATGGTCACTTCCAGACGACCAGCAACAAGAATCCAGCTGATCTTTCAGTTGAGCTGGAACAGCTTATAGAACTATGGGAAAATCTTCACGTCAATACAAAGAAACGTAATGAGCTCGAATATTAGTTAACTCTTGACCGAGAGCTCTGAGATAAAGATCCCAAAGTCGAGCGATAAGCTCATTTTACAGTATTCAAATGACATGAAGACCAGATGACAACCATGTAGACTACGTTACAGGCTCTGTAGAATACTCAACCAGATCCCCAAACCAGTTATCGTGATTAGATGTCAGATAACTCCTAGGTTTCTGTGCAAGAAAGTTTAGGACCTCAAGGAGCCACCAGTAAAGTTATTTTCATAAATGTTTAGCACGAACCTCAACCTTCCATTTATTTGGGCGGTGAAGTTCAATCTGAATTCAGCAGAGTTCTTCGATCTTCCAAACATCAAGAGGAAGAACAATGACCCCAACCCAATTTTGTCATGTGATCGCTTGAGTGAGGCCACCGACACTCATAATCCTTAACCATCTTACCAAGCTACTTAGGCCACACGTCAATACGTCATACAAGAGCATATGGATCAGCGTATCAAGAAGTTGATTGAAGCTTAGACTCTAGGCCATAAAGACGACCTTACCAAGTTGCAAGGTAGTCCGATTGCCAAAGAGTTATTCGATATTGAAGTACCAAAAAGTTTCTACACTCTGAAGATACGTAAATACAAGGGAACCGATCCAAAGGAGCAGATTCAACAATACCATGATTCATTGGGACTATACTCCAATCTCAACCACTTTCTCTGTCGCCTGTTCGCAACTAGTCTACAAGGAGATCCACTCAGGTAGATCTACTCTCTACCTACAAATTCCATCCTCACATTTGATCAGCAACAGAAGTAATTCATCAAGACATATGCTCACAACAAAGACAAAGAGGAAAATTTATATTCTCTTATTAGTCTTAAATAATCCTAGGGAGAAAAGCTCGAGGCGTATGTCAAGAAGTTTATGGAGCTCGTACAAAAAGTAGATAATATTTATCAGAAAATAGTTGTTACTGCTTTCACCAACGCTCTCTAACTCGACTGCAAAGCCAAATAACACCTCTTCCTCAACAAACCCATGACCTTGGAGGATATGATCATTAAGGTAAATGGGTATGTTGACCTAGAGAGGATGATGTCCGAAAGGCATAAATCTACTAAATTTGTCTTGACCACCAAAGGTCTACCTACATAATGAAGCATTGATCTGAAGAAGGATAAGTGTTATCAAAAGCGTTCCAAGGGCAACATTGACAACCCTCATAAAAGAGGCACATTACCCAGACCGGTCCTCTTCAAGATGAATGTCAGTATCTCTGCAATTTTTCCAATTCTGTCAAATAACAAGTTATACCGTCCATCTCAACCATTGGATCCAATCGAAAGCCACCCATACTGCATGCATTACAAGGTAAATCATCATGCTACTGAATATTGTTATGCTTTATAAAGGTTGATGGAGTTCATTTTTAAAGAGAGATGGATGCACAAATATATTATAGACCTAGAATCTTATAAGGATGGCAGCTATAGAAAGCAGTACGAGGTAGTCAAGGTCGAAGATCAAACTGAGGAAAACCATATCTGCCACATGTACCATAACAACATGATCGAGATTCATCAAATTAACAACTCTTACATATTCAAGCGCAAAAGACTATCAGAATGTTGTGACCTCACACCTCAAGATAAAGAGGCCAAGCTTCTACCTAAGTCAAGCATTCACCAGCTTGGGATCTCATTCGAAGAATGTGACATTAGTCATGTAAAATTTTCACATCACGATGTATTAGTCATAATGCTCAAGATGAAGAAGTTTGTGATGCATACAATGATTATCGATACTGGCAACGGTATTAAGATTAACTTTCAAAGCATAATCGACCAGATAGGATTGACTAATCAAGTCCTTCCAAGCGACACCAATATCAGTAGATTTATTGGTTCCAAAGAAGTAGGAGTAGGGAAGATCATCTTACCTAGCACTGCTGGACAAGCCATAATCAACATCGTCTTCTACGTCATCAATGCCATATCTTATTATCTCAGGATTATGAGCCGCTTCAGGATTTACAACATGGAAGCAATCGTTTCCAGTTATCATCAAATACTCCACTTCAAACATAATGATAGTATCAAAAGAATTTTTGAGCTTGCAAGAATGCCATTCCTGCTATTCTAAATACCTTAGACAGATATGCTGTATAGCAATTACAAAGAGCTGGTCACAGCGATGATCAGCCTTCCACAGAAGAGCCTACATAATATATTTACATTGATGGACCTAGTAGAGGCACTTTCTTCGGTATCAAGCTGGTCTAGCAAGATAAGGATGCTCTTATTCAATTTTTACGACTGAATCAAGGAGTATTTGCATGGACTTTCAAAGAAATGCCTGGGGTCGATCCGACCAAGGTGTGTCATAAATTTTCCATCAACATCAACTCTGCGATGTTTCTAATTTTCCATAGAAACATCGATGCCTCTCACTTCATCTCCGAAATGAAGTCAACATTGAGATCAAGAAATTGATCAAAGTGAGATTCATTCGAGAAGCCAAATATCCAGATTGGATATCCAACATCGTGGCTATTCCAAAGAAGAATGGAAAGGTCTGAGTTTGTGTAGATTTTTCTGATCTAAACAAACACACTCTAGAGGATAGTTTTCTTCTTCCCATCATCAATCAAATTTTTAATTCCACGGAAGGTCACAAAATCCTATCAGTTATTAATGCAGCTTTTAGATACAATCAGATTCCTCTCTTGGAAGAAGATCAAGAAAAGACTACTTTTATCACTGAAAGAAGACTTCACTTCTTCAAAGTCATGCCCTTCAGACTCAAAAACTTAGGCGCGACTTATCAATAATTGATGACTACTATGTCCAAAGCACTTCTTGGGAAAATTGTGGAAGTCTACATTGATGATCTCTTGTACAAGAGCATAAAGTCAAACAACCACTTCTCAAATCTCACCACCATATTCAACATTCATTAATCTTATAAGATGCAACTCAATCCTGATAAATATCAATTCGAAGTACATTCAGGCCGATTCTTCAGCCATCTCATCAGCAAGAAGAGGATTGAGGTTGATTTAGATCAAATTCGAGCTCTCCTTAACATGCCATCTCCAAAAATAATGAAAGACGTACAAAAACTTGTAAGCAAGATTACCACTATCAACCGATTCATTTTTAAATCTTTAGATTACTGTTATTGGCTGCTCTTACTACTCCAAGGTTATACCAAATGAGGAAAAGTTCAACCCAATGCAGAGATGAAATGGACATCAGAATGCGAGGTAGCTTTTCAAGAACTCACAACCAATATGGGGAAGTCTCCCATCATAAGTACCCCGATAGATAATGTGGAACTGATCATCATCCTAACAGTTATAGATACTTTTATTAGCTCGGTTCTCATTCGACTTGAAGGAAATACCAAGGAGCCAGTCAATTTTATCAGTAAAGCCCTCACTCTAGCGGAAATGAGGTATTCTAAAATTGAGAGATTCCGTTTAACTCTTGTTTACACTTCATAGAATCTTAAGCACTACTTCTAAGCTCATTTAGTCAAAGTCATGACAAACTACTCATTTTGGGAAGTGTTGTCCAAAAAAGAGAATTCTAGATGAGCGCAACAATAGTCAGTTAGTTTGGAAGAATATAATATAAAGTTTAAACAATGACATTCAGAAAAGAGTCAAGCCGTTACTGATTTTCTAGCAGATTTTCCAGCGGAAAATCCCGAGTGGGAGGAGCACGATCCTGACCTTACAGAAGAAATTAAAGAAGATTCACCCACCAAAGCATTTGACGAACGAGCTGAATGGGTACAAGGAAAGGGTGGAAACTTCTTGCATATGGCTCAGCAATACCCGTAGGGTCAGGAATTGGAATCGTATTGATTACCCCTTCCAACGACTGAATCGAGAAATCAATCCACTTTGATTTTGAGGCCTCCAACAATGTCGCCGAATACGAAGCTCTCATTCATGGAATCGACCTTGCACTCGAACTTGGTGTTCTAGAGCTTTTAGTCTACACCGATTCTCTACTTATCGTCCACCATTACTTTGAACAATACAAAGAGAATGACAAGATGATCGAATATACAACCTTTATTGCAGATAGGATGAGCAAATTTGTGAAAGTAACTCTCGATTATCTTCCTCGTGGTAAAAATAAATGCGTCGATTCCTTGGCTTATCTAGCCGGGGTCTTGGGTACATAAGCCAGATATCTACAGATTAAACTACTATCAACCCCCAGTATTGATCGAAATTTTGTATGCACGATCAACACTGGGGGTGATAAAGAGGAGGACGATGATTGGTGAAAGCCCTTCATTGCCTACCTTAGCACTGACAATGAATGCAAAGGTCCCCTTTTAACAGATTCAAAAGAGTACCGATAATTGATCAAAAACTCGAAGCGCTACACAGTTCAAATTGGTTTTTTATAATGCCGTTCAATCACAGGGCCTTACCTAAAGTACCTCTCCAAGAAGAAAGTAGATAGAATGCCCAGAGATTTACATGAAGGGACTTGTGGCTCCCATGTCGCAGGTCGATCACTAGCTAATTGAGCAATTATACAAGGAGTATTCTGGCCAGGTATCTGTAAGCAAGCAGAAGAGTACTCATGCAAATACGACACATGTCAATGACATAGACACGTGATCCGCGCCCCTGCGCTTTAACTATGTGCAAGCAAGGTGTTCTGGCCATTCAAGCGGTGGGCGCTCGATCTCGTTGAAGAATTTCAAAATACTCTTGGTAACCGACAATACCTACTTGTAGGAACAGATTACTTTACAAATTAGGTGGAAGCAGTTCCCCTCTGTCGAACTAGAGAAGAAGAAGTCATCTCTTTTATCTGGGAGTACATCATCACACAATTTGGATGCCCTCACCTAATTTGGATCGATAATGGCCCCCAGTTCGCTGGTGAGAAAGTTGAAGCCTTCCTCAACAAATATAACATCATCCACTCACCATCCAATCCCTACTACCCTCAAGGCAATGGCCAAGGCAAAATGACAAAAAAAAGCATTGTAGATAGATTAAAAAAAAACTTTAATCGCAGAAAAAAGGAAACTGGATACGAGAGCTTCATCATGTCTTATGGGCATACCGTACCACCCCACGTTAATCAACCGGCTGTACCCCATTCCTCTTCGCCTATGGCACAAAAGTTGTCATTCCAAAATAATACCACCATCCAGTCAAAGATCACGAGCTTATCGACAAAGAAACTGAGTTCGAACTGGCCTACAAAATGAATTTTATTGATGAAACAAGGAAACGTGTTATTTTCAACCTTGGTCGATATCACCATATGTTTGTCAGCTCGAACAGCAGAAAAGTCTGAAGCCGTACATTCCAAATCGATGATCTTGTCCTCAGAGAAATCCCTCAATACAAAAAAGTGGCACATGGCAGGAAACTAGCAGAAAATTAGGAAGGTCTATTCCTTATCCTTGGTCGAACAGGTCTGTGATCATATTATCTCATGGCGGAGCAAAGAGTTTGAATCCCAAATTCATGGAATACTAGGCGACTGAAATGGTACTATCCTTAAGTCCCTCGCTTCTTCACTTCAATATATCGTTCTTTCCATTCCAAAAGTGAAATGTCATCTCCATACCATGAACATTCAATTATATTCAATGAAAACTTCCAACTTTTTCCCTACATTACTCTCTAGATTACATAGATTTAAGTAAAGGTAATACTAGCCTTCAATCTAGCTCTATACATAATCTACGATTAAAACGAAGGTAATACTAGTTTTCAATCAAAAAACTCTACCAGATATAAGATAAAGCAAAGGAAAAACTAGCTTTCATTCCTCAATATGTCTACAACATGGATTAAGGCATAGATAATACTAACCTTCAATCAAACTCTATATGGAGATTAAAGCAAAGGTAAAACAAGATTTCAATTACCCATCTATACATACTCTGTAATTAAAACAAAGGTAATACTTGTATTCAATCAAAGAACTCTACTAGACATTAGATAAAGCAAAGGTAAAATTAGTTTTCTTCTCTCAATATGTCTGCGATATAGATTAAGGCATAGATAATATTAGCCTTCAATCGAACTCTATAAACAGATTAAAGAAAAGGTAAAACTAGCTTTCGATCACCCATCTATGCATACACTACGATTAAAGCGAACGTAATACTAGTTTTCACTTAAAGAACTCTACCAGACATAAGATAAAGCAAAGGTAAAACTAGCTTTCATCTCTCAATATGTCTGTGACAGATACTTTAACAGCTTACATCTGTAAGCCACTTCTAAGGATTCCTCTCTACCGATAGGAGGTCAGCTACGCTTTCCCCTACAACTGGAGGTCTATTAGCCATAAATTCTCAAGCTCTAGCAGCAACAATAATCTTGCTTTGCTTTACCAATTCAGCAGGTCAAAAACCTAACTCCATTTCCATGCCATTCATTCAGTTTCCTCGATCCATATCATCTCTACAAATACATCCTCTAAACGACAAATAGTCATGCTAGATATCCTTCTCTAACTCGAGCCTTCTCACTTCCTCCATAAAATAGGCAATTACAGCCGCTAACATCTGCGAGCGTGACACCTCAGGAATAACTACCTTGGAAAATTTCTCTCTCACTTTCTGATGACGGTCTTATAACTTTTTGTACCGTACGTCATGCCATTCCATGCGACTATTTGTGCAGAACATAAGATTGATATGCTCCTTCGCCTTCTCCACTAAATTATTTGACTTTGCATGGTTCATCGTCTTTAATTCAGCCACCTAGGTACAAAGTTCCTCGAGCTCCTTGTCTTTACCTATACCTCCCCGGGTAGGAGATTTCTATAATAATTCATCCTTTTTCCTTATCATGTGATCCTTAACCCTAATTACCCACTTTAACTCATGTTCCTTAATATGAGAAACATCGAACTTACCTTGACACTCTCTTAACCGCTCATTTCCATTTTGTAAGTAAGCTTAAGTACGAGCTACGTCTCCCTTCAACCCTATAATTCGAGTTGATAGGCTAACCACATACCCTTGAATAATGGAGACCACGATATCACCTTTATTCTTCCTGGAGCACTTTTCAGCCTCGGCCTTTGAGATGCGCGAGTTGGCCTAAGCCAAATTGGCCTTCAATTATGCTACCCTCTCATTCAACTCATTACATCGTCTTTACACCAATAGAAACTCTATATCTTTAACAGGTAAAGCTACACTTAATAGCTGAACCACAATTTCATAGTTAGATAAGTCATCTCGAGCTCTCTTCAACTTGCTATGTTTCTTAACCATTTTACTCATCAATCGCTCCAGTTCACTTTTGGAACTCACTATATCAACTCGAGTCTGTTCTTGTTTGTTCATTTTGCTAATCATTTGGTCCTTCAAACTGGACATAAAATGGCGTAACTCTTTCTCTATCGCTTCTAATGATTGAATACGGTATCGAGCCATGTTCACCTCCATACTCTTTAACATTTATATATCATTTCAGCTTTTGAGATTCGTTGTCTCTTCCTTAGCCTCCGTGAGTACTTTTTTCCCCTAAATTATTTTATCATCTTTCCCCACGATCTACCGAGTTAAGTCATCAACAGTTTGTGTTGCCTCGACAAACTCGAAATATACCTTTACATATTGATCCTCCCTATATTCATTTGCCTCTCTCATCCTATCAAACTCCGCTATAAATTCTTGGTTATATTGGCGCGTTTCTTGTTCACTCAAGCGAGCTGACTCTAGTTTGACCTACATCACAGATATAATACATCAAGTTCGATTCAAGAACATTCAATCATGATACATCGACTCTTATTTCTAACAAATTTCTATTTTTTAACATCTACTTGTGAAACTGTTTCTAAACTTAAGGTCAAAGTATGATCCTAGTTCGACGACAATAACATGTACTTCCAATTTCAAGGTACACATTTTTTATGTTCTACCTTTTTCAACACTTTGATATTATCAACACACAGTTGAGTACCATTTCCCCTAAACTATTAGCACGTTTTGGGTCTGTCTCTATACTCTAATATTTACTTTTTAGGTCTAAAGTAATGCAGCATACAAGTCAAATATTTCTTACCCTTCTCTAACCTGTAGCTCCGCTTGCGAAGTCAACAGGGATGCTGAGGCGTCTTTCTCCTTAAGAGCTCATTCTTTAATTCTTTTATTCTAATGCGCATATCCTTAAGTTCCTACAAACAAAATTTACAAATATCTCTTAGCCTACATAAATTTATCCTACAAAACAATGATCTATACATTTACAGTTCTCAAACTCTACAATTTACACAGCCATTAAGTCAACAATATTTTACTCTACCTTCTCATTCTCATTCTCTGGATTTACATTGTCATCCCCTTGGTTATCACATTTAATTTGGGGAAAGACAATATCTAACTCTCTAACCACTTCAGCAACATCATCTTCATCCTCCTCCTCTTCAACATAGGTATCCTCCCTAATAGTTGTAAGCTCAGCTTTAGAGTACCCCATCTTGAGAAGTTGGTACCCAAGTCTATCACGCTGAACTACCACCTTATCCAGATGCTTCTGCGCTTCTTCTGTCATAACACTAATCTCTACCTCTTGCGTAGTCTTCACAGAATCCAGTCGCTTCCCCTCCCGAACCAAATCGGACATCAATCGAATCACCCTCTTCTCGATCTCTACCCTCCCATTCTCGAGCTCGACTTTTTCCTCCTCTATCCCGAGGTAGATCTCCTTAGTCAAACGAGTAGCCTACAAAAAACAAATCAAGCATATTTTCTGCTCAAATCACAATACAAATTCAACAAGCATACAAATTATCAAACTTACCACTTTGCTCATCTCCTCCATACCCTTGCATGTTGTAAGCCACTCTTTATCTTCTACAGCTCTTAGCTCGTCTTCCTTACTAGGTCGATTCTCTGCGACCTTCATCCCAATAAGTTTAGAAGGAGGGTTTTCCCTACTCATTTTTGCCTTTCCTTTGACATCAACATTCCCCGTAGTTCCAGAAGCCAAACCACGCTTCGCTATCCTCTTATTTGAAAATATACAAGCTAGCTTGCTCGATGAAGTAGACTCTGGCACATCCACAAAAATCTACTACAGAGACCTTTGGTAAAACTACTCGTCTCTTTACATCAGCTCATCTCTTCTTGTTGCCACCAACCCCCGTCATTAGTCTCGTTGCTTGAGACTTTTGAACTTTCTCAGACCTGTCGTTAACTCGTTTATTTCTACAAATGCCAAACTCTTTCAGCATTGCTTCGAGCTTGACCCCTTCCTGAGCAACAATATCTAACAAGGACTCCTTCTTCCCCTTCGACTGAGGACCTGTCAAACAACAATATTAAATTTCAACAGTTTAATATTATGTACTTTTATACTTATTTTTCTTCGAAGTTCTATATACAGAAGTTCCATGGGTTCTTCATATCCTATCTAAAGGTAATTACCTTTTACCCAAATTACATTATCATTTCACATTCGACCAGCTGAGTTTAGATCGAAGAAAAGTGGTCGAGTCGAGCTCACAAAGAAGTATGCCCCTCCACTTCCAGAATAATTTTTCATATCATAAAACTGTAAAACATCTTTAAGAAATATTTTCCTTTTCTCCTTATTCTCCTCCCACAACTTATTCAAACTCTCACAGGCATTGATCACCTCCCACATATTCCAGTTCAACTGGGTAGAACATGCCCCTATAATATTTATTATCCCTTTCGTAAGATTGTTAAAGGGAAAAATCAACTCGTACTCCAACTGAGACAGGTAACACGGGAATCCCTCTTCCAGGTTGTCCTAGAAATTTCTATCATAATACTCCAAGGAGATCAATTCATCTAGTCCCCTACCGGATTTTTTCTTTCTAAATCAGGCAATAGAAGGAAATGTTCCTCCCCAGATTCTATAACATAATTTCTAAACTGCCTACCTGCGTGCTCTAATACATTTCCCCGTATTCCCCAACTTCTAAATGGCCTTGGATTTGCAAAACTTTCTAAACACATTAAAGTTCGGATGGTATGATACCAATTGTCCAGGAAAATCAGGAAATTGAACAATGCCTACTTCATCCTCCTTATTAGATATATTCTCAGACTCAACCGAATGACCAGAGGTTGATGCCTCCATAATAGGCGAAGTCTCAATTTCAACTACAGATACATATATCATAACATATCTCTTTTTCACAAGTATTCTATCATTTTCTTTTACATATCCATCATACAGATACATATATCATAGCATATCTCTTTTTCACAAGTATCAGGAGATTTTTATAGGTTACTATAAATAGTAATTTTTTGAAATTTAAAAAACCACAAAATTCTTGCCCCCTGTCCAATATATTAATATATTATCATCTCTCCAACTCAAATCTCCCTCTAACCTCCCCATACTTATGTTTACTCAACACATACACGCAATCAGATTTTCTCTGCACTAATACTAGAGATAAAAATCAAAGCTACCTGCTTTTTCTATTCTTGGTTCTAATACTTATAGAACTGCTGATGTCATTTACAAAGATCTTCCATTTCAAATTTAAATTTTTTAATTACAACAGTCACAAACAACATTTACAACATAAGAGAACAGATTCAAAATAACATTATAACTACATTTCTATTACCACTATTCGGCCTTATAAAATCCAGTCCATCACATATAATTACCCATAAAACATCCCTGATGTCCTGGGGAGCCACACCAAATTAGTTTACCTCCAGCAATCCTCACATCTTCTAACTCGATCTCTTCTTCAATAATTCACCTCACAACCTCTTTTCGGGCTGAAGGCTCCACAATCACTTCCTGGAATAGATCCTCGTAGAAGCAATGTAATAACTTAAGTTTCCTACCCATCTAATCTAAACCTTCAAACTTATATTCAAACTCTGGCAAGTCAGAATCATAATCTAGCAACCCAATAATCCTCTCTTGAACTTCAGCTATCTTTATCGTCAGCCATCCTTCAACAGCTTGATGAACTCGCACAGATCGAGTCCTCACCATATTCTCTTTTTTTCTCCTCCATGAATCATATTACCCCATATTTATGCAATTATCTGGATCATTTCAAAACCCCTACATTCTGTATATGTATTTTGGATTTCTTTTACAGGAACCCTGAGATCCTGATAAGAAAGTTATTTGAACTTATCTATCCATATCGACCTCTTTGGATTCATACTATCTCATTTTGAACTTATCTACCCCACAAAACAACATTTCTAGAGAGAACTCCCTGAGCTCAAATTTCAATTTCTACAAATTATATATCTTCTATAATATTCTTTCCCAATTATAAGTTCTTTAATTCGTTACAAAGATTTTACACATCTTTTACTTTTACAAACACATTTTTTATAGCCCGATTTCTTGAAGATAATTCCAAATTCGATCTTGAGCATTATATTTTGTCCTCTAATCACAGATATCAATATTTCTTATAGCTCACAAGAGCTAATTCCATTTATCAACACAGAGTTTAAATAAACATTTTTATTAAGCTCGAATATCAATTATAGGTACTTTATAGATAACAAGTCTTTCAGGTACATTATAGATAACAAGTTTTTTTGGTACTTTATAGATAACAAGTCTTTCAAGCACTCTAAAAATATAATCCTTCATTTCATTCTAAAAATCATATCAGTTTCAGTGCTATTTCACTTCAAGAACCTTCTAAAGCAAAACAGGCATTTGAAATCACAAAACATCCTCCTTTTTCCAAATTTGGTCAAATTTTAGAAATGGAGCCAAACTTCAAATAGAAACTATGGAACCAAGAACGTCAGTGCTTGAACCAACTCTTCAAACTGAAGGCCTTCTTAGCGCCAAAACATAATGATTGTGCAGGGATAAATTTCAAATCTCCGTCTCCCCACCTCACTACCATCGCCGCATCCACTGTAATCCCCACCAACAAAGAGTTGGTAGAGATGAAAGGGTATCCTACCTTAGAATCTAATCCTACACAAGATACCGGCGATACTGCCTCACAGTTGCACCAGCCCCCACGTCTGTCCCCTCAACATATGGTAACTTGAACTACTTAGTACAACTTGTTCTTCGCTAGAGCCAACAGTCCATGAATCTAGTCGTAAGTAGAAACCTTGAGGATAAATGTAGAGACTTCGTTACCTAACGTTATGTGATGATATATTGTTTATGATCTCATTATTTTATGCATTAATCAATTGTTGGTGGTAACATCTAATTCAAGTTAAAATACTATAACATTTCCTTTACTTGATTCGAGGCAAAACAAGAAATTGTATAAGGCTTAGGACATGATTTTAGGCATTGTTATTTGAACCTTCTTTGGCCTTTCAATACTTAACCCAAAACATTTAATCACTTGCTGCCCTTTTGTAGTAGTATATTTCCCATATTCGATAAGGAGTAGCCAATGGAATTTTGTCGAAGATATACCATCATTCGAGAAGATGCTATCTGTGACTACAAAGCTCAACACGCTATAGTAGCCATTATGTTTGGTCAAATAGAGCTTTCCAGGATCTCAAAAGATATTTGGGGCATCCTCCCATAATGAGTACTCCGGTTGATGTTAAAATGCTAGCAATGTACTTATCGAACATAAATAACTCTATTAGTTCCATCCTTATTCGAGAAGATTATGGTGTGGAAAAACTAATTTACTTTATTATCAAAACTTATATGCCTGGTAAAAAAAGATATACAACAACTGAGAAGCTCGCTTTGGTGTACAGTTCTCAAAAACATCGACCTCATTTCCAAACCCATCCCATCAAAGTCCTCACCAAGTTTCCCCTCAAACTCGTGCTCTCTAAAAAAGAAAGAAAAATCTCGAAGGGTTCAAAAAAGGTTTGTATTCCTAAGGGACCAGCAGTTGCCGATTTTCTGGCTGATTTTCCAGTCAAAGAACCCAAATGAAAGGAACTCAAAGAAGTACTAGCCGATCACTTCATCGCAGAACCAGATACATTGTCCCGAAGCACAGGATGGAGACTTTTTATCGATGAATCTGCTAGAATACAAGGGTCAGGGATCAGCATCGTCCTCATTACACCATTTAATCATCAAATCAGAAAAGCTATAAAAACTCAAGTTTTATGCTACCAAAAATGAAACAAATTATGAAGCTATCCTGCATGGACTGGATCTAGTTATTGCACTTGGAACGGAAGAGCTAGTTGTTTACGTCGATTCCCTACTCGTAGCCAAGTATTACAATAAAACATTTAAAATGCCAGGCAAAATGGTTGATTAGGCAGCTCTGGTCGAAGAAAAAATAAAAAAAATCCAAACAGCTATGATTTCTTATCTACCTCGCTTTGAAAACCGCCACGCCATGCACTAGCATACATCGCTGAAATGCTCGAAGACTGTAAAAAAAATCTAGACATCGAAGTAATAAAATATTACAGTCTTAACGTCAACTACACCATGCAGATCAATATTACCAAAGAAGAAGATCCTGAAGAATAGAAAAGACCATTCTATGCATACCTCAATTCTAACATCCTCTTGTACAATAAAGAAGAAGCACGATCGCTGTTGGCCAAATGTCCACGATTCATAATTCAAGATGGTGTCCTATATCAAATCACTGGGAGAGGACCACTTATCGAATGCATATCGCAAAAAAAACCGCAAGTCAAAATCAGGGAACTTCACGAAGGAATCTGCGTAGCTCACATCTCGGTAAGATTATTAGCACAAAGAATTTGTAAGGAAATACTACAAGTGCCAAATCTACCCTCAATACATCAAAAGCCCTGCCCTCGACTTACACGTAAGCAATGTCCTCTAGCCATTCAAGAGATGGGCAATCGATATTATTAGACCTTTCCACCCAACATTGGGTTATAGAAAGTTTGTTATTGTGGCAACAGAATACTTCACAAAGTGGGTTAAAGCAATACCATTATGTCATACTGATGAAAACAAAGTCATCAAGTTTCTTTAGGAACACGTCATTATCAGATTTGGCTATCCGCAAATGATACGATCCGATAACGGCAAGCAATTCATCAGCAACAAAGTCCTCAATTTCTTCCATAAATACAAAATTCAATTGTCTACTTCGACACCATACTATCCCCAGGGAAATGGCCAAGCTGAAGCTATAAAAAAAACATCAAATCAGGGTTACGCAAGTACCTTGATGAGAAAAAGGGCAGATGGGTTGATAAATTACTTAGTATATTATGGGCATACAGAATGACTCCTCGAAAATCCACCAGCTGCACACCATTCATGATGGTCTTTGGTGCCGAAGTAGTGATCCCCTCAGACCTCGATTTCCCAAGTACCCAAAGAAGAGTCACAGATGAATAAAATGAACTTGAACTTCTCTGCAACCTCGATTGGATCAAAGAAACTTGAGACCAGGCCATCACAAACTTGGGGCGATACCATGAGGCTCTCAAAAAATCTTATAACAAGAAGGTCACGAAACGAACATTCGACATCAGTGACTTTGTCCTTCGACGCATCCAAGACATAATCGACCTACAAACTCTGGCAAATTATCTGAAAAATGGAAAGGTGCTTACATCATCAGCGACAAGAATGGCAGTGGAACATATTGGTTGATGACTGAAGACAAAGTTTAACTTGAGTATCAATGGAATACATCCCATCTAAAAATGTTCTATAGATAATTGTTATAACCTCTTTCAAATACTTCAAATAAAGGCATCTTTACTATCATTACATTTTTCCATTTACAATTCTTAGTATCGGTAAATACTTATCAAGTATTTCCCACAACTAGATTACATCTCTTCGACAAACATCTATCCAATTACAGGTTACATTTGTTTCGAATCATTTTTTCTTGAACAAAACATGTCATGTTTTTTCCTTTTCATCAAAAACCAGATATCCCATAGAGGACCAACATCTGGTTATCATCCCTTATTCACAAAGCTATTACATGGCCCTCTTTACATCAACTCAGATTCTTGTACAAAGCAATACTCAGATTATTCATCTACAATATTATGCAAAATCTACATCTAGTCGAATCAAACACTTAGCTGTTTCTACAAAAAATATATGCTTTATTATCGACCACTTCAAAATTTAAACATGCATCCACTAAGACTTTAACCACAAAATAGTCATTTAAAAATAAAAAAAATTGTTTCGGTCCCATCGACCACTTGTACATCAACCAAATCAAAGAAAAAAATTTTAAAACAACTTTCTATTATATAGGGGGAAAGATCTGAGTATCAACCATTACTTGGAGAACAGGATTAAGGTTATCCAACACTTCCTCGGGCGCAATACCCTCAGGAACAACATGAGTAGGTTCCTCAGGAGCTTCCTCCTCCGTATTAGAATCTAAAAAGAACACCCCAGCTGTCATAGCCAACCATTTGTAGAAATCCTTTCTCTCTTCACCAAAGCAGCTCTTATATTAATGAAAAAAGATTATACCTCCAATTCCTCATACCTCAAAATATCACCTGCATGAGAGCACCTAGCCATTTTTTACCTAAACCTACACACATCTTTCCTTTTTAATTCCCCTCCTATATTCTCAGGACAGTTATAACAATAATTCAAAATTCAAATTTTGTTTGACAATAAAATTCTCACCATCGAAAGAACATCAACATTCAAAACTCAAATATCACACTTTTTATCTATCACAATTTAACCATATTCAAGCAAAGGGTATATTATACACAAAAATACACAAAAAAGCTTTGATAACATTTTAGCCTTGTGAAGATCGATAATACAATTTACAAAAGATAAAGTAATTTATTTCAATCAACCAACAAAGTACAAATTTATTCATTTAATACAGGCAATAACAGCTAACAGGTCTGCCTCTCAACCGTTTTGAGCAGCGAGAACATCTTCCTTCCTCACCAACGCCTTAGCACAGGTATGTAGACTTCCAACACGCTTCGAAGGACTCAAAGATTGTTGTTGGCAATGATACAAGTACTCATCTTCAGCTACCTTTACCTCCACTTTATTCATCCCCTCATAGTTGGGTTCCACCGGTACCAATATCTGCCTATTTATACAGAGTTTCCCGAAGTACCGATTCAGCAACTCCCAATACTTGGTGTACACTTGATTGTATATATCATCCTCCCAAACCTGCATCCTCATCCTCACCATCTCACCAGCTTGAAAATGACTTTATCAAGCTACAAAGGGTATTTATATGACAAACTCAAGGTATCACAACTCCCAAAAGTTAAAGATAGCAATCACTGTCACTTGATACCCAGACAACCCTATCAACTAACTTCCTAGGGAACCATTTATCCCTACACAATCAATATATACCACTTCAAGATCCTATTGCAATTCGAAACAACATAGCTTGACATTTACCTTCTTGATACTAGTTTTCCATTTCATTCGTGAAGAAAAAATATTTATATCGATACAATATCAAGGAACGACATTTTATTTCATAAAAGTAAATATTACATTTTACATTCGCCACTCATTTACATCGATAACATAATTGATCGACTTACAAGTTACTTTACATCAGTAGTATGACACACTCTCTCACGAAGAAAAAATAGTCACACCCTCCTCCTCTATGATTACCACCATCTCACAACTCAAGGGGATTACAGAGACAACAGTGCCCGGAGAAGCCACCACATGTAAACCTGCCCGCCAAAGCATCTTTGTTTTCCACATGGGTAATGGCTAATTCACGAAGACCGTCGATGTGCTCCGAGGCCATCAGTAATACAAAATAAAATTAGGACTGGAAGAAGAACTCCGCTTTGGCAATCTCCGTCTCCAATTCTGTCATTTCCTCATATATCAACTCCACCGGTTTTGGATAATAAGACATCAACGACAGCCAGCCAAAGTAAAACTCCTTCAACTCCCCGTACTTGGCGTCCACACGCCCAAAAAACCCGTTATGCAGTGTCTAAAACTGTGCCATTGCCATCGCTGATAACCTTCACCTTTACAGACTGCCGAACAACACCTTCCATTCCTTCTCTATTCTATTTATAGTATTACTCTCACCTTCACAGATACCACAGTCAAACATCCTGCCATTAATGCTCATCGAGAACATAAAATGACCAGGTTTATTTGACTTTTCACCTTGGAAATGATAGAGCACAGGTTTCATACAAAGTTTGAAAACATTTTCATATTCTGATATTCTTCTCAACACAGCAAGTAATTATGTTACTAATGGGGCGATTGTAGTAACATATTTCCCAGATTCGATAAAGAAAAACCAACAGAATTTAGTTAAAGATATTTTATCATTTGAGAAGATGTCACATCTGTGACTACAGAGCCCGACCAACTATAGTAGCCTAATGTTTAGTCAAATAGAGTCGTTGCAGGGAGATCTGCAAAGGTTGCCCACTACCCGCCAAAATAAGAAAATATTTTATTTATGTAACTATCTCTATCTACTATAAATATAGGCAGAGAACATGTTAATCCGATCCGCAACTCTATGATTGAGAGACATTCTCACATCCTTACTGTTTAATAATTATAATAATTAGCAACTTGTGGATTTTGTACCTAAATCTTCCTCGAGGTTGTGGTTTTTTGCAAGTTTACTCAATTTCCATGTAAAATTCTGTGTGCTTAAGTTTATAGTTACAAATTCCTTACTAAAGTATTGACATAGTTAACCTTCCAGAAAACACGCCATTCCACCATTAAGCCTAAAAATAAGCCCTATCTTTGTATACGCTAATTCTTGTTTAACCTTTTGCTCTGAGGATAGGAAGTAATAAAGTATGAGGGGAGTTATTTAAATTAGTGGTGCCTGTGCGTAACTTTATTCATCAAAATGCAAATTAAGTAGTGCTAGAAGACCAAGTATATTTCCAGAAACATCACATTGAAAAAAATAAAATAAAAAGAAGGAAGGAGGTGTCACAATATTAACAATGGAGGTGGTAGTTATAGTTGTTCCCAGAATGCCAGCAAAAGATCTACTTTATCACTAGCCTACCTTTGCCTTATTTATATCCATTAAAGTCCTAATTGATTTTAAGTCTAGTGCAATCGGCTTAGTGGAGATGATAGTTGGAGAATTTTTGGTATTTAACTTGACACTACTAATAACAATTAATTTTCCTTCGATGAGGTCATTCAATAAAATAGTGATGCTTTATTGAAATATGAATTTTTATTTTCATTTTACTCATGTTCATATTTCCTCAAAGTGATTCCTAGTCAATTGTCAATGATTTTGAGTGACCAACCATGAGAGGCCTAGGTTGAAACATTTTTTTGATATAGTGATCTTCATACATCTAAATGTCAGGATTTTGATTGGAGTACACACACATACACTGAGTTCTTATGCATTATTTCCTTTATAGAACAATAATATTATCTGATATGTCATGTATCCGTTGTTCCTATATAATTGACTATGCATGTTTCGTGGGGGAGTGTGTTTGGTAGTCTCTACTTTATCGCAAAGTCATGGGACTTATCTTATGTCTCTTGTGTCTGGTTATTACTGGGTGCTTGGTTAATGTCTATGAGTTTACCTATGTTTGTTCATTCGTTCGAATGAGTTTTTTGTTCTTTCGAACAAATGATTTGTCTCGTTTAATTAGTTTTAAACTATATTAGTTCTTAAGAAAAACCTAATGCTTTGTTCAAAAGAGGTGTCTGTTCGCTTGAATGAGTTTTGGTCTCTTTTCATTGTTTTCTAGCTGCAGTAGTGTTTAGGAAAAATCTGATGCTTCGTTCGAGCGTGGTGTCTGTTCGTTCGAACAAGAATTTGTCATTTTGCTACCTTTCTAGATGTGGTGGGCTTTAGGAAAAAATTAAGGCTTCGTTTGAACAAATTTGATTTTCGTTCCAACGAGATTGGTGTTTGGTCATCTCCCACTTGTCTCCTACGTCATTTTCATCATTACTTGAAACTGTTTCCTCATTCTCTCTTACTTTGGTTTTCTTTCACAACAACATACTCTCCTCTACATTAATCACTTGTGGCAAATTAAGGGTTGATTTGAGTTTGATTCTACTTTGATCTCGTGTGGGGTTTGGATTCGTGCGTTTAAGGTACAATATTACAGGTTCTCATCACTCTCACAGGTCGGTAATTGTTCTCTATCTCTCTCTCTCTGCCTAAACATATTTTGATAATTGTATAGGTTTGTAATTGATTTGTAATGGGTTTCCATATGGGTTTGCGTTGACTAAGATTGGGTGCTCATAGGATAATGTGGTTTGATTTTACTGGTGATTAGGGCGATTATTGAGGGTCTGTATACAAAATATTTCCCAAATTTGTTCCAAGCTTGTTGAAGCTTGGTGATTCAGAATTGTGGTGTTTGTTGATTACATTGTGGATTTAGAGTGTTGATTGTTGCTTGCTACTTGAACTGAGTTTGTTAGTAAAGGAGCTTGATTGTTTGGGTTTGTTGATTGAAGTAGGTTTTCTTGCAGGTGATTAGGTTGGTGTGTGCACCTGTGAATGTCAGGTTTTAGAATTGTTGTTTGAATGATTATTTGCTTTGGGTATTCGAGTTTGATTTGATTGAGATATGGCACCCAAGTTACGGGCGGGAACCAAAGGGTCACATCTTGATGAAACAGTCATTCTCGATGGTCAGAGAGTAGGAGAACAACCATTGTATTGGATCATGGAAAGGGGCTTTAAAGATAGGCCTATTGTGAAGGAACAACTTGCAAATATCAATAGTGTTTCTGAATTTTATGTGGGTTACGTGGGGGTATTTGTGAAGTTCAAGGCAAAAAGGATAAAGCAAGATTCTTACTCCCATTAGAAAGGAATATCCTCGAATTGTTTGATTGGTTTATGCCTCTTTGCACGTTGAGTCTAACCGTACACTTCACAATCAAACTTTTCTGGTCACTATTGATGGGACTGAATATAAAGTAAATCACGGTAGACTCTATGCAATATTAGGGCTTCGATCCTCTCACCACATTGGATGTCCCAAGTATGTTTGGTTAGTGACGTCTTAACCATGGCCTACCTCTTCTATTGAGGGTGAGATTCATGTTCTTCCTGAGCTGAATGACATGGTTATTGACATTACTACTCTCAACATAACCTATATACAGGAACAGGACCTGTTTCTCGAAAGATATTGGATGATGTGTCCCGCCTAATACATAGCATTGATATTACTAATATCATCCCAAAGTCCCAAAATATTGAACTCTCTGAGCGGATGAATGTATTTTATGATGTCTTCAAGAATGATGTGGAAATCGGTCTCCTGAACATCATCATTGAGGAGATGATAAATGAAAACACCAAAACGGTGTCTCGATGTTCATTACCTTTTGGCCGTCAATTGATGCTGATTCTGACAGATGTTGAGTACAGGGTATTTCCTAGTAAGCGAAAGGATACAAATTAAAGTAAAGAGATTGGGTGCTAGTAATTGTCATAAGAGTACATCTCATCTTCCTTTTGTGCTAGCATCTGAGCCAACTCCTCCAGGCAAGCATATCGGTTCTTCTATCTCAACTACACAGACTCAGGGGATGTTTATTCTTTAAGATATTGGGAGCATTCTACAGACTATGATAGTGGATATGGGGGAATGAAGACCAGGTTGGGCTAGATTGATACACGGCTGGGAACTATTGAGACAGAGGTTCAGTGTTTCTATTAACTATAGGTGAGTCGTGAGTATGATGTTGATTCTGGTTCTTAAGATGCCTAACAACACAAGATATCTAAACTAGACTTATGACCTCGCTTATGTTCTCTATTTTATTTTAGTCTTTAGTTCTTTTTTGCTAGACAAGTTATGTTCTGGAAGCACCTGTGATAGTAGTATATGTACTGACATTAAAAGTATGCTTAATGCTATCTTACATTTCTTTGATTGTAAAGTGGATCTAATTTCTCTTTGTTTCTGATTGTAGATTACAGTTATTATTTGTTTCTTCCATGAAAAAAGGGGGAAGAAATAAGTATCCCTAACAGGAAAGCACAATGAAAGGATATATGATCATGCTTTTCTAGTTTAATTCTTTTATGATTATGTTTTGTAGTTTTTAGAGATTTTTTAAGTTCTTCGTTACACACGAATCATAAATTAGTTTGCTGAGTATGCAGATATTAAATAACAGCTATTTGATTTGTTTTGGAGTGTAAAAGATGTTATTCGTGGAAGTGGTCTAGAGATTGAACTAGTTGATGAAAGGGGTGGTGTCTTTCTAAGGTCTAGGCTCTCTGTGTGTCTGGGAAGTACTACAGAGTGATGTTTAGGTCTTAATTCTTATTTTGTCACGAAACAAACCAATGGGGGAGATTGAAAGGAATTGGTTTATCTTATTTCGTGTTTGTGGAGTCCCGTGATTATCTCAGTCGAAGACGGTGACAGAATTAAAGCTGCTTAACAACTCTTCTACAACCAATGGCAGAGAAGGTAAGTTGGTAAGAATAACTCTGATAAAGGAAAAGCCAAATCATTTTAACTGCCTTGGTTTTTAAGCTTATTTTATTTTCTCATTTGAATGAGTTTTTTGTTCGATCGAACGACTTCTGAGATAAAATAACATTTTCAAACGAGTTTCAAACTGCCTCCTTTTGAAGGCTTTTTGGGTGTCGTTCGAACGACTTCTAGGAAAAACAACCTTCTTAATCGAGTTTAAACTGCCTCTTTTTATAGGCTTATTTGGGTAACTCGTTCAAACGACTTTGAGTTTTATTCGAACGAGTCTCGGGAAAAACTGTTTTCTTATTTAAGCAAACCTTGTTTTGTTTTTTTTTGACCAAGTTTTTCACAGAGTTTAGTTTGAGAGCTTTATATCCTTTATTAGAGAAACTAATCATGATCAATCAAAGACCTAAATCCTTGAGGTTAATGTTGAATTAGTCAAAATCATACTTCCCATGTATTGTTCTAGAGTGATTCGAGAAGGGAAATCCTTGTTGTGAGATCAAGGAGTGTCGTTGCGAGAATGATGGAGATAGGGCGTGAAGCTTGGATCAGAAGAGAGATAATCACGAGACGAGGTTATTGAGTCTGTAAGTATATTTCAAATTGCAACTCTTTTTTATTAGTAGATTTTTGGTTGTCAAGTTCATCGACAGCGACCTGTAGCTTTTCTCCTGAGTATGGAGTTTCCACAGGGTGAAAAATGGATTGTGTCTTTTATTTCTCTATCATAACTATTGATTTTTATACTTATTCCTAGATCATTGATTGATAGAAATTAGTCTGACCTAATTTCTCGAAATACATTAAATGCGAGCACATAGAATTTCAGGGTAGACTAGTTTGTTGTTTCAAATTTTTAAAGAAGGTAACCAAAGTGCCAACCTATTTGCAAGTTATACTACTAATATACCCCTTAAAGAACAGATCAAGATGGACGAAGCAGTAAGTAATGATTTTCCCCCTCTTTTTTTGTTATAATTTGTGTTTCTTTTTTTTTGGTGTCGTCTGTGGGAAAGAAGGCATTTCTATGATATCCTAAGGCATATATTTACTTTACAATCAATCTCTAATCATGGTCACTTCCGGATTACCAACAACCAAAATCCAGCTCAATCTTTCAGTTGAGCTGGAATAGCTTATAGAACTGTGGGCAAATCTCCACGTCGAAATAGAGAAACGCAATGAGCTCAAATGTTAGTTAACTCTTGACCGAGAGCTCCGAGATAAAGATCCCAAAGCTGAGCGTGAAGCTCGTTTTATAGTGTTCAAATGATATGAAGACCAGATGATAACCATACAGACTGCGTTACAGGCTCTGAAGGATACTCAACAGGATCACCAAACCAGTTATCGTGATCAGATGCCAGATACCTCTAGGGTTTCTGCGCAGGAAAGATTTAGACTCATGGAGCCACCAGTAAAGCTATATCCATAAATGTTCAGTACGAATCTCAACCTTCCATTTATTTGGGCAGTGAAGTTCAATATGAATTCAGCAGAGGTCTCCGATCTTCCAAACATCAAGATGAAGAACAATGACCTCAACCTTAAATTCTAGTATGTGATCGTTTGAGTGAGGCCACCGGCACTCATAATCCTCAACCACCTCGCCAAGGTACTCAGGCCACACGTCAATACGTCATACAAGAGCATATGAATCAGGGTATCAAGGAGTTGATAGAAGCTTAGACTCTAGGCCATAAATGCGACCTTACCAAGTGGTAAGGTAGTCCGATGGCCAAAGAGTTATTCGATATGGAAATACCGAAAGGTTTCCACACTCCGAAGATACGTAAATACAAGGGCACCGATCCAAAGGTGCACATTCTATAATACCGTGATTCATTGGGACTATACTCCAATCTCAACCACATTCTATATCGTATGTTCGCAACAGGTCTACAAGAAGAACTGCTCTGGTGGTTCCACTCTCTACCTGAAGATTCCATCCTTACATTCGATCTTCTACAGAAGCAATTAAACAAGACATATGCTCACAACAAAGACAAAGAGGAAAATTTATATTCTCTTATTAGTCTTAAACAATCCTAAGGAGAGAAGCTTGAGGCATTTGCCAAGAAGTTTTTGGAGCTCGCGCAAAAAGTAGATAACTTTTATCAAAAAATAGTTGTTACTGCTTTCACCAACGCGTTCTAACTTGAGTAGAAATCCAAAGAGCACCACTTCCTCAACAAACCCATGACCTTGGAGGATATGATCACTAAGGTAAATGGGTATGTTGACCTAGAAAGGATGATGTCCAAAAGGCATAAATCTACTAAATCCGTCCTAACCACCAAAGGTCTACCTATAAAATGAAGCATTGATCCGAAGGAGGATAAGTGTGATCAAAAGCGTTCCAAGGGAAACATTGAAAACCCTTAGAAAAGAGGCACATTACCCAAACCGGTCCTCTTCAAGATTAATGTCCGTATCTCCATAATTTTTCCAATTCTGTCAAATGACAAGCTATACCGTCCATCTGAACCATTGGATCCAATCGAAAGCCACCCGTACTGCATGCATTACCAGGTAAATCATCATGTTACTGAATATTGTTATGCTTTATAAAGGTTGATGGAGTTCATTTTCAAAGAAGGATAGATATACGAATATATTATAGACCTAGAAACTTATAAGGATGGCAGCTATAAAAAGCAGCTCGAGGTAGTCAAGGTCGAAGATCAAACTGAGGAAAACCATATCTGCCACATGTACCATAGCAACATGATCAGGATTCATCAAATTAACAACTCTTACAGATTCAAGCGCAAAAGACTATCAGAATGTTGTGACCTCACACCTCAAGATAAAGAGGCCAACCTTCTACCTGAGTCGAGCATTCACCAGCTTGGGATCTCATTCGAAGATTGCGACATTTGTCATGTAAAATTTTCACATCATGATGCATTAGTCATAATGCTCAAGATGAAGAAGTTTGTCATGTATACAATGATTATCGATACTGGAAGCGGTATTAAGATTCTTTTTCAAAGCATAATCGACCAGATGGGATTGGCTGATCAAGTCCTTCCAAGCGACACCAATATCAGTAGATTTAATGGTTCCAAAGAAGGAGTAGGGCAGATCATCTTATCTATCACCCTTGGACCAGCCACAATCAACATCGCCTTCTACGTCATCAATACCATATCTTATTATCCCGAGATTATGAGCCGCTGCTGGATTCACAACATGGAAGCAATCGCTTCCACTTATCATCAAGCACTCTGCTTCAAACATAATGATGGTATCTATGAAATCAAAGGTAGCCAAAAGCCTTTTCAAGTTTGCGAGAATATCGTCTCTATAATTCTAGATACCTCTGACAGATATGCTGCATAGTAATAACAGAAAGCTGGTCACATCGATGATCAGCCGTTCACAGAAGAGCCTACATAATATATCGATATAGATGGACCTAGTAGAGGTACTTTCATCGGTACCAAGCTTGTCTAGCAAGATAAGGATGCTCTCATTTAATTCTTACGACTGAATCGAGACGTCTTTGCATGGACTTTCAAAGAAATACCTGGGGTCAATCTAACCAAGGCGTGCCACAAATTGGCCATTAATATCAACTCCACAATGATTAAACATAAACATCGACGCCTCTCACTTCATCTCCGAGATGAAGTCAACATTGAGATCGAGAAATTGATCAAAGTGAGATTCATTCGAGAAGCCAAATATCCATATTGGATATCCAATATCGTGGCTGTTCCAAAGAAGAATGGAAAGGTCTGAGTATGATTAGATTTTACCGATCTAAAAAAACATACTCTAGAGAACAGTTTCCTTCTCCCCATCATCCATCAAATTTTTTATTCCACGGAAGGTCACGAACTTCTATCAATAATTTACGCAGCTTTTAGATACAATCAAATTCCTCTCTTGGAAGATGATCAAGAGAAGACCACTTTAATCACTGAATGAGGACTTTACTTCTACAAAATCATACCCTTCAGACTCAAAAACTTAGGCATGACTTATCAATGATTGATGACTACTATGTCCAAAGCACTTCTTGGGAAAATTGTGGAAGTCTACATTGATGATCTCTTGTACAAGAGCATAAAGTCAAACAACGACATCTCAGATCTCACCACCATATTTCACATTCTTCAATCTTACAGGATGCGACTCAATCCTGATAAATATTAATTCGGAGTACATTCAGGCCGATTCTTTGGCCATCTCATCAGCAAGAAGATGATTGAGGCTGATCCAGATCAAATTCGAGCTTTCCTTGACATATCATCTCCAAAAAAAATGAAGATGTACCAAAACTTGCCAGCAAAATTGCCGCTATCAACCGATTCGTTTATAAATCTTTAGACCGCTGTTATTGGCTGTTCTTACTACTCCAAGGTTGTACCAAACGAGGAAAATTTCAGCCCAATGTAGAGATCAAATAGACATCAGAATGCGAGGTAGCTTTTCAAGAACTCAAAACCTATTTGGGGAATTCTCCACTCATAAGTACCCCGATAGATAATGAGGAACCGATCATCTACCTAGCAGTTACAGATACTTTTATCAGCTCGGTTCTCATTCAACTTGAAGGAAAGACCAAGAAGCCAGTCTATTTCATTAGTAAAACCCACACTCTAGCTGAAATGAGGTATTCTAAAATTGAGAGGCTCCTTTTAACTCTTGTTTACACTTCATAAAAACTTAAACACTACTTCTAAGCTCATTCAGTCAAAGTCATGACAAACTACCCATTTCGGGAAGTGTTGTCTAAAAAAGAAAAATCAAGATGAGTGTAATAATAGTCAGTCAGTTTGGAAGAATATAATATAAAGTTTGAATAATGACATTCCCAAAAGAGTCAAGCCATTATCGATTTTCACACAGATTTTCCAGTAGAAGATCCCGAGTGGGAGGAGCACGATCCTGACCTTACAGAAGAAATTACAGAAAATCCACCCACCAAAACATTTGACGAGCGAGCTCAATGGGTTACAAGCAAAGGGTGGAGACTTCTTGCATATGGTTCAGCAGTACCCGTAGGGTCAGGAATTGGAATCATATTGATTACCCCTTCCAACGACAAAATCGAGAAATCAATCCGTTTTGATTTTGAGGCCTCCAACAATGTCACCGAATACGAAACTCTCATTCATGGACTCGGGCTTGGTGTTCTAGAGCTTTCAGTCTACATCGATTCTCTACTCATTGTCCACCATTACTTTGAACAATACAAAAAGAATGGCAAGATGATCGAATATGCAGCCCTCATTGCAGATAAGATGAGCAAGTCTGTGAAAGTAACTCTCGATTATCTTCCTTGAGGTAAAAATAAGGACGTTGATTCCTTGGCTTATCTAGCCAGGGTCTTGGGTACATAAGCCAGATATCTATAGATCGAAGTACTATCAACCCCAACATTGATCACATTTTGTATGCACGATTAACACAAGGGGTGATGAAGAGGAGGACAATGATTGGTGAAAGCCTTTCATTACCTTCCTTGGCACTGACAATGAATGCAAATGTCCCCTTTTAATAGATTCTAAAGAGTGCCGACAATTGATCAAAAACTCGAAGCGCTACACATTTCAAAGTGGTTTTTTATAACGCAGTTCAGTCACGAGGCCTTACCTAAAGTGCCTCTTCAGGAAGAAAGTAGACGGAATGCCCAGAGATTTACATAAAGGGACTTGTGGCTCCCATGTCGCAGGTCGATAACTAGCTTATAGAGCAATTACACAAGGAGTATTCGGGGTTGGCATGTGCAAGAAAGAAAAAGAGTACTCATGCAAATATGACACATATCAATGACATAGACACATGATATGCACCCCTGCACTCTAACTATATGCAAGCAAGGTGTTCTGGCCATCCAAGCGGTGGGCACTCGATCTCGTTAGAGAATTTCAAAATACTTTAGGTAACCGACGATACCTACTTGTAGCAACAGATTACTTTACAAAATAGGTGGCAGCAGCTCCACTCTGTCGAACTAGTGAAGAAGGAGTCATCTCTTTAATCAAGGAGCACATCATCTCACGATTTGGATGCCCTTACCTAATTCGGATCGATAATGGCCCCCAGTTCGTTGATGAGAAAGTTGTAGCCTTCCAAAACAAACACAACATCATCCACTCACCATCCAATCCCTACTACCCTCAAGGTAATGGCCAAGCCAAAATCACCAATAAAACTATTGTAGATAGACTAAAAAAAATGGTTTAATCACAGAAAAAAGGAAACTGGATACGAGAGCTTCCACATGTCTTATGGGCATACCATACCATCCCACGTCAATCAACCAGCTGTACCCCATTCCTCCTTGCCTATGGTACAAAAGTTGTCATTCCATCATAATACCACCATCCAGTCAAAGATCACGAGCTTACCGACGATGAAAATAAGTTTGAACTGGCCTACAAAATGAATTTCATTGATGAAACTCAAGAACGTGCTACTGTCAACCTAGGTCGATATCACCATATGCTGGCCAGCTCGTACAACAAAAAAGTCTAAAATCGTACATTCCAAATCGATGATCATGTCCTTAGAAAAATTCCTCAACACCGAAAAGAGGCACATGGCGGGGAACAAGCAGAAAATTAGGAAGATTCATTCCTCATCCTTGGTCGAACTGGTCTGTGATCATATTATCTCATGATGGAGCATAGAGTTTGAATCCCAAATACATGGAATACTAGGCGACTAAAACGGTACTATCGTTAAGTCTCTCGCTTCTTCACTTCAATATATTGTTCTTTCCATTCCAAAAATGTGATTTCATCTCTATACCATGTACATTCAATTCTATTCAATGAAAACTTTGCACTTTCTCCCCACATTACTCTCTAGATTACATAGATTAAAGCAATAGTAATACTAGCTTTCAATCGACCTCTATACAAATTAAGGCATAGGTAATACTAGCCTTCAATTGAGCTTTATACATAATCTGCGATTAAAACGAAGGTAATACTTATTTTCAATCAAAAAACTCTACCAGACATAAGATAAAACAAAGGCAAAACTAGCTTTCATTTCTCAATATGTCTGCAACACTGATTAAGGCATAGATAATACTAACCTTCAATCAAACTCTATATGCAGATTAAAGCAAAGGTAAAACTAGCTTTCAATCACCCATCTATACATACTCTGCGATTAAAACGAAGGTAATACTAGTATTCAATCAAAGAACTCTACCAGACATTAGATAAAGAAAAGGTAAAACTAGCTTTCATCTCTTAATATGTGTGCGATATAGATTAAGGCATAGATAATATTAGCCTTCAATCGAACTCTATATACAGATTAAAGAAAAGGTAAAACTAGCTTTTGATCACCCATCTATACATACCCTGCGATTAAAACAAAGGTAATACTAGTTTTCAATCAAAGAACTCTACCAGAGATAAGATAAAGTAAAGGAAAAACTAGCTTTCATCTCTCCATATGTCTGTGATAGATAATTTAGCAGCTTACATCTGTAAGCCACTTCTAAGGATTCTTCCCTACCGATAGGAGGTCAGCAACACTTTCCCCTACAACTGGAGGTCGATTAGCCATAAATTCTTAAGCTCGAGCATCTACAGTAATCTTGCTTTGCTTTACCAATTCAGCAGGTTAAGAGCCTAACTCCATTTCCATGGCGTTCATACAGTTTCCTCGATCCACATCAGCTCTACAAATACATCCTCTACCCGACAAATAGTCGTACAAGATATCCTTCTCTAGCATGAGCCTTCTCACTTCCTCCATAAAATAGGCAATCACAGCCGTTAACATCTGCAAGCGCAACACCTCGGGCATAATTGCCTTAGAAAAATTCTCTCTTACTTTCTGATGACGCTCTTACGACTTTTTGTAATGTGCGTCATGCCATTCCATGCGACTATCTATGCGGAACATAAGATTGATATGCTTCTTCACCTTCTTCACTGAATTATCTAGCTTAGCCTAGTTCATCGTCCTTAATTCTGCTACTTGAGCATGAAGTTCCTCGAGATCCCTGTCTTTACCTATACCTCCCCTGGCAGGAGATTTCATTAATAATTCGTCATTTTTCCTTATCATGTGATCCTTACCCCTAATTACCCGCTCTAACTCCTGTTCCCTAATATGAACAACATCCAACTTACCTAGGCACTCTCTTAATTTCTCATTTCCTTTTTGTACGTGAGCTTGAGTATGAGCTACGTTTCCCTTCAACCCTCTAATTCGAGTTGATAGGCTAACGACATCCCCTTGAACAATGGGGACCATGGCATCACCTTTATTGTTCCTCGAGAGCTTTTTGGCCTCGATCTTCTAGATGCGCGAGTTGGTCAGAGCCAAATTGGCCTTCAATTATGCCACCTTCTCATTCAACTTATTACATCGTTTTTGTACCAGCCAAAACTATATATCTTTAGAAGGTAAAGCTGTACTTAATAGCTCAACCGCAATTTCAGAGTTGGATAGGTCATCTCGAGCTCTCTTCAGCTCGCTATGTTTTTTAACCATTTTACTTATCAATCGGTCCAGTTCACTTTTGGAACTCACTATACCAGCTCGGGTCTGCTCTTGTTTGTTCATTTTACTAATCATTTAGTCCTTCAAAGTAGATACAAAATGGCGTAACTCTTTCTCTATCATTTCTATTGACTGAATACGGTATCGAGCCATGTTCACCTCCTTACTCTTTTCCATCAATGTATCATTCCGTCTTCTGAGCTTCGTTATCTCTTCCTTCGCCTCTATGAGCTCTTCTTGACCCTAAATAATTTTAGCATCTTTCCCCTCGATCTTTCGAGTAAGGTCATCAGCAGTTTGTGTTGCCTCGACAAACTTCAAATATGCATTTACATATTGATCCTCCCTATAATCATTTGCCTTTCTCATCCTATCAAACTCCGCTGCAAACTCTTGGTTATATTGGCGCGCCCATTCTTCACTCGAGCGAGCTGACTCTAGTTTGACCTACAGCACAGATATAATACATCAAGTTCGATTTAAAAACATTCAACCAATACATTCAATCATGATACATCGACTCTTATTTCTAACAAATTTCTATTTTTTAACATCTACTTGTGAAACTGTTCTAAACTTAAGGTCAAAGTATGATCCCAGTTCGACGATAATAACATGTACTTCAATTTCAAGGTACAAATTCTTTATGTTCTAACTTTTTTAACACTTTGATATTATCAACACACAGTTGAGTACCATTGCCCCTAAACTATTAGCACATTTTGGGTCTGTCTCTATACTCTAATATTTACTTTTTAGGTCTAAAGTAATGCAGCATAGAAGTCAAATATTTCTTACTCTTCTCTAACCTGTAGCTCCGCTTGCAAAGTCAACAGGGACGCTGAGGCGTCTTTCTCCTTACGAGCTCATTCTTTAATTCTTTTATTCTAAGGCGCATATCCTTAAGTTCCTACAAACAAAGTTTACAAACATCTCTTAGCCTACACAAATTTATCCTACAAAATAATGATCTATACATTTACAGTTCTCAAACTCTACAATTTACACAGCCATAAACTCAACAATATTTTACTCTACCTTCTCATTCTCATTCTCTGGATTTACATTGTCATCCCCTTGGTTATCACGTTTAATTTGGGGAGAGACAACATCTAACCCTCTAACCACTCTAGCAACATCATCTTCATCCTCCTCTTCTTCAACATAGGTATCCTCCCTAATAGCCGTAAGCTCAGCTTTAGAGTACCCCATCTTGAGATCAATCCTCTTCAACATAGGTATCCTCCTCATCTTCAACCAAATCGGACATCAATCGAATCACCCTCTTCTCGATCTCTACCCCCCCCCCCCCCCCCATTCTCGAGCTTGACTTTTTCCTCCCCTATCCCGAGGTAGATCTCCTTCGTCAAACAAGCAGCCTACAAAAAACTAATCAAGCATATTTTCTACTCGAATCACAATACAAATTCAACAAGCATACAAATTATCAAACTTACCATTTTGCTCATCTCCTCCATACCCTTGCGAGTCGTAAGCCTCGCTCTATCCTCTACAACTCTCAGCTCGTCTTCCTTACTAGGCCGATTCTCTACGACCTTCGCCCCAATCAGTTCAGAAGGAGGGTTTTCCCTTCTCATTTTTTCCTCTCCTTCGACCTCACCACTCCCCGTAGTTCCAGAACCTGAACCACGCTTTGCTATCCTCTTCTTCAAAAATATCCAAGCTAGCTTGCTCAATGTGGTAGACTCTGACACTTCCATAAAAATCCACTACAGATACCTTTGGCAAAACTACTCGTCACTTTACATCATCTCATTTCTTCTTGCTGCCACCAACCCCCATAGTCACGTTGCTTGAGACTTTTGTACTTTCTCGGACCTGTCGTTAGTTCATTTATTTCTACTAATGTCAAGTTTTATCAGCACAGCTTCGAGCTTGACCCCTTCCTGAGCAACAATATCTAACAAGGACTCTTTTTTCTCCCTCGACTAAGGACCTTTCATACAACAACATAACAACATTCAATTTCAGCAGTTCGATATTATATAAATTTACACTTATTTTTTTCACAGTTCTATACAGAAGTTCCATGGTTTCTTCATCTCCTATCTAAAGGCAATCACCTTTTACCCAAATTATATTATCATTTCACATTCGACCTGCCGAGTTTAGATCGAAGAAAAGCGGTTGAGTCGAGCTCACAAAGATGTATGCCCCTTCACTTCTAGAATAATTTTTAACATCATAAACTGTAAAAACGTCTTTAGGAGATTTTCTCCTCTCCTGCTTATTCTCCTCCCACAACTTATTCAAACTCTCGCAGACATTGATCACCTCCCACATGTTCCTGTTTAACTGGGTTGGACATTCCCTTATAATATTTATTATCCCTTTCGTAAGATTGTTAAAGGGCAAAATCAACCCGTACTCCAACTGAGATGGGTAAAACGAGAATCCCTCTTCCAGGTTACCCTAGAAATTTCTAATCATAATACTCCAAGGAGATCAATTCATCTAGTCCCCTACCCAATTTTTCCTTTCTAAATCAGGCAATAAAATGAAATGTTCCTCCCCAGATTCTATAACATAACTTTTAAACTGCCTACATGCGTGTTCTAAAACATTTCCCCATATTCCCCAACTTCTAAAAGGCCTTGGATTTGTAAAACTCTCTAAACACATTGAAGTTTGGAGGGTATGATACCAATTGTCCATGGAAATCTGGAAATTGAACAACGCCTACTTCAACCTCCTTATTAGATATATTCTCAGACTCAGCCGAATGACCAGAGGTCGATGCCTCCATAATAGGTGAAGTCATCATTTCAACTACAAGTTAAAGGATGAGGCTTGGTTATACGCAGATATTCTTAACGCTCGTCCTACATACAGATCCAGGTATTCTATCATTTTCTTTTACACATCCATCATATCGATACATATATCATAGCATATCTTTTTTTCACAAGTATCAATAGATTTTTATAGGTTACTATGAATAGTAATTTTTTGAAATTTAAAAAACCGCAAAATTCATACAAATACATATGAGCAATATCAAAAATCATCTACTAACCTTCAACATCTAAAAATGAATCTGAATCAATGCCAAATCCTTCCATCACAATGCTACTATACAACCACCGTCGTGACTTAGTCTTTATAACTTTCTCTTGCCTTACCTTTTGATCACTCTCGTATGATTCTCGCGTGAATCTTTGCTAATTTTTCTCTTTTCTCTCTTACTGTTCTTCAATTTTTTAGAAGTTGATAAGCGTTTAAATGAGGATGATGAAGTATTATTTATAGTTTCTCTCTCTAACTACAGGCAGTTATTGGGCCTCGCACAAGCTACCATCAGTTTTTGAACCAAGGTGTCCTCTCCACAATTAATGTAAGATGTTTTGCACATTTTCAACAAAAATACCTTCACATTATTGCCCCCTGCCCAATATATTAATATATTATCATCTCCCCTACCCAAATCTCTCTCTGACCTCCCCACACTTATGATTACTCAACACATATACGCAATCAGATTTTCCCTGCGCTAATACTATAGATAAAAATCAAAGCTACCTATTTTTTCTATTCTAGGTTTTAATACTTATAGAACTGCTGACGTCATTTACAAAGCTCTCCCATTTCAATTTCAATTTTTTTTATTTACAACAGTCACAAACAGCATTTACAACATAAGAGAACAGATTCAAAATAACATTTTAACTACATTTCTATTACCGTTATTCGACCTCATAAAATCTACTCCCTCACATATAATTACCCATAAAACATCCTGGATGTCCTCGGGAGCCCCACCATAT
Source organism: Kingdonia uniflora (assembly GCA_014058105.1). Classification (NCBI taxonomy): domain Eukaryota; kingdom Viridiplantae; phylum Streptophyta; class Magnoliopsida; order Ranunculales; family Circaeasteraceae; genus Kingdonia; species Kingdonia uniflora. Next base: position 1,081,600 of record JACGCM010002399.1, on the reverse strand, counting down.
TAGTTCACCTCCAGCAATCCTCACATCTTCTAACTCGATCTCTTCTTCAGTAATTCACCTCACAGTCTCTTTTCGAGCTGAAGGCTCCACAATCACTTCCTGGAATAGCTCCTCGTAGAAGCAATGTTGTAACTCAAGTTTCCTACCCATCCAATCTAAACCTTCAAACTTATATTCAAACTCTGGCAAGTTAGAATCATAATCTAACAACCCAAAAATCTTCTCTTGAACTTCAGCTATCTTTATCGTCAGCCGTCCTTCAACAACTTGATGAACTCGCACAGATCGAGTCCTTACCATATTCTTTTTTTTTCTCCTCTCTAAATCATAATTCCCCATATTTATGCAATTATCAGGATCACTTCAAAACCCTCGCATTTTGTTTATGTATTTTGTTTTTCTTTAACAGGAACCCTGAGATCCTAATAAGAAAGTTATTTGAACTTATCTATCCATATCGACCTCTTTTGATTCGTATTATCTCATTTTGAACTTATCTGCCCCACAAAGCAACATTTCTAGAGAGATCTCCCCGAACTCAAATTTCCATTTCCTCCAAATTATATATCTTCTACAATATTCTCCCCCAATTATAAGTTCTTCAATTCGAAACACAGATTTTACACATCTTTTATTTTTATAAACACATTTTTTATAGCTCAATTTCTAGAAGATAATTCCAAATTCGATCTCGAGTATTACATTTTATCCTCTAATCACACATATCAATATTTCATATAGCTCACAAGAGCTAATTCCATCTATCAACACGAAGCTTAAATAAACATTTTTATTAAGCTTGAATATCAATTATTGGTACTTTACAGATAACAAGTCTTTCAGGTACTTTACAGATAACAAATTTTTTAGGTACTTTACAGATAACAAGTCTTTCAAGCACTCTAGAAATATAATCCTTCAGTTTATTCTCAAAATCATATCAGTTTCAGTGATGCTTTACTCACAAAACATCCTCCTTTCTCCAAGTTTGGCCAAAGTTTAGACATGGAGCCAAACTTCAAATAGAAACTATGGAACCAGGAACGTCAGTGCTTGAACCAACTCTCCAAACTGAAGGCCTTCTTAGTGCCAAAAAATAATGATTGTGCAGGGGTAGATTTCCAATCTCCTTCTCCCCACTTCACCACCATCGCAGCCTCCTCCGTAATCCCCATAGCAAGAGTTGGTAGAGATAAAAGAGTATCCTACCTTAAAATCTAATCCTACACAAGATACCAATGATACTGCCTCACTGTAATACCGGCCCCTACGTCTGCCTCCTCAACCTTTTCATCTGCAAGGATGCGGAGACACCTCCAACGTTGCTTGTCTGTCAAGACAACGCAATGAAATCAGTACATGCAATAAAAATCTTCCTCACCTTCAGACGCTTTTTTTTCCTACATACCTTGATACATCAGTAGAACGGGAATTAGGGTAGGCAACTCCAAAGATTGATCCCTAAAGTATCTTAACTTGAATCTCTGTATTTCAGCAGAAACTCTATCTTCATAAACCATTCCCTGGGTCTTCACCATTATCACATAAGAATTCCAGAGGATTTTTCAACAACAGTATACTTTGCCATATGCCATATTATAGGTACAATTTATTTAACCCTCAAATTAAATGTGCAGGTACGTTTCCAAAGCAGTCATCATTCACAACAGAACCACTCTTGGAACCCCAAACGCCCAATACATTAATATTTTCCCTCGTCATTCAATGCAGATGCATCCCTCCATACAAAACAAATACCCCTTTCCATACTAGTCAAATCAACATTAAATACGTCATTTATTTTCCACTTCCAACAGCAAATATACAGGGTCTTTCTCAACCAAAGTCACTTATTCCTTTAGTTACGAGGGGGCTACTGTAGTGACCTATCCCACAAGCTAACCCAATTCGAGCTACCTCCATGTAAGGTTCGCGCATTTTACACATGATGTTGATCAATTATTATTGCCACCTACCCACGAACTGATGATGAATATGGATCGAGCACAACATAAAAATATGAACAAGTTAAAGACACCTGTCTCCCAGGAACTCAAAAGTTACTCAATCAACCACCACTTACCTCATTGTTCAGAGAATGTGCTTCAGCACGATAAATGAGCTGCGGGTGACACCTATATAAAGAAAAAGTTCCAAAAGAGACAGAGATCAAGAAAAACTACAAAAAATACTAAACATCTTATTTTCAAGATCAAGTATTTCTAGTTTGATAGATCACTTGTAATAAGATATCTGCCACAAGCAATAAAAATTACTATTACTAAAACCCTCAAATCAAGGTCATAATTTTTTACCAGTTTAAAGGTTTTCTACGCTAAATCACCTGTGTCATTTCATGTTTTACATTAGTTTGGTGTAAGGGGTAATTCCAAACCTATTCCAACTATCAAAATTAGGCTATCACAATAACATTTTCAAACGAGATTTAAACTGCCTCTTTTTGAAGGCTTAATTGGGTATCTCGTTCGAACGACTTTGAGTCTCGAGAAAAACTATTTTCTTACTTAATCAAATATTGTTTTATTTTTTCTTTGACTAATTTTTTCATAGAGTTTAGTCTAAGAGCTTTATATCCTTTATTAGAGAGACTAATCAAGATCAATCAAAATCCTTAAACCTTGAGGTTGATGTTGAATTAGTCAAATTCTACTTCTCAGATATTGTTCTAGAGTAATTCAAAAAGGGTAATCCTTATTGTGATATCAAAGAGCGTCGTTGCGAAAATGAAGGAGATAGGGCGCAAAGCTTGGATCTGAAGATAAGATAATTACGATACGAGGTTATCGAATCTATAAGAGTATTTCATATTGTAATTCTTTTTGATTAGTGGATTTTTGGTTGTTGAGTTCATCGACAATGACCAGTGGTTTTTCTCCTGAGTAAAGAGTTTTTACAGGGTAAAAAATTGCTTGAGTTATTTATTTCCTTGTCATAACTATTAATTAATTTTTCTTATTCCTAGATCTTTGATTAATAGGAATTATTCTGACCTAATTTCCCAAAATACATTAAGTACGAGCACATAAAATTTTAATTGGTACCAGAGCAAAATTGCTTGTAGGCTATATATCCTGAGCGGTGATCTTATTTTAAGTACTTATTTAATTTAATGGATTCTGAAAATTTGGAGGTCCTATAAATCATCCACCACTCTTTGATGGCATGAACTTTTCCTACTGGAAGGTTCGAATGATTGCCTTCTTGCAATCCATGGGAGTAGATGTCTGAATTGCGATTAAAGATGGATGGGTGCCCACGACTGAAATACGGGGTGAGCCAGCAATAGCTGTAGAAATTCTTAAACCTAGAAATCAATAAACTAAGGAGGGAAAATAAATATTTGGTTATAATTTTAAAGGTCTTAATGCTATCTTTAATGCATTGTGCTTAAGTAAATATAGGCACATCTCCGCGTGTACTACACTACACCAAAAATAGAAAATAAGATGGCAATACCCGTCGTTTTTGATTAAATACAATGAGAATCATAGTTGTTTCGGCGTCGTTTTTGACCTTGTTGTATTTTTTAGCGTTTATCTGGGTAGTCATTTTTCTTTTAAAATATGACTTATAACAAGTTAGCTAAAATATGACCAAATTTTTTGTCATTTTTCATAGTGAACATTACAAAAAATGCATCTCAAATAAAATTACAAAATTTGTTCAATCCATAATTTTAACATTAAAAAATACAAAAACCCGAGTAAGCCATAAGAATTCATTTGTTTATAATGAAGAATCCAAACAGTACATTAATTTATCATACTATTTTAAAACTTGAAGTTTACAATTACAAAAAGATAATGCTGTCAATCTTTCTTGTGCCTAAACAAAAATATTTACGCCTTATCATCAACATTGAGGTGTTTCAAGTACTCACTGACCTGCAAAAAAAAATTATATTTATCAAATTTGAGCTAGTAATGTTTATAACTAATAAAGCAACCAGGTAATCAAAACTAAGATGAGACAGTGAAAGATTAATGAATTAAAATAATCGTGTAAATAATACAACCAATTATCGATCGCTCATAGCCAATAAATGTCTTGTTATTAAAATCAATGTTACTGAGGAGATAACATGATTAAGTAAAAATATAGTTTAACATTTAAACTGCTTATGCCTATTACAAGTGGTTCATCCCAATCTTCGAACTTGCAATTCATCAATAATTCACTAAATCACAAAGATATCTTCAGAATTGAGGTAAGTGAACCTCAGATTTAACCAAATTAATATTACCAATAATCAAACAAAAAAAAATTGGCATGACATGTCAGGTGGATATAAACAACATGGAAAATGATCCAAAGAAAGTAAAGTTGTACATCTTTCACTTACCATGAAAAGATCCCTGGCGGCTCCAACATGTAAAACCTGGATTCCACAAATATCAGCAACATTTGTAATGAAACATAAACCTAAAAGGTTGCATATACAAAAAAAAAATCAAGTTAGTCAATAGAAGCTTAGTTGCTAATTTTGTGTTCATTATAAGAATGGGGTATTGCGATTACATAGACTATTATTGGATTCTTGTAATCCATTTAGGGATATTAGTATTGTAAGTCTTGCATAATAATTTAGCTTTCAAGCTTTTGGCAAAGTTTACTTATATTTTTTTTCGATAACAATTTAAAACTAGTTGGGGAGATTATTATATCTAATGAAGAACAAGTGGCATAGTCAGTTATACTGCAATTACTGTTATATAACCGCTTTAGATCCGACATTATGCGATTCACAAAAATACTCAAAATAATAGCTATGTTGTTTGAGTAAATAATCAAATCAACGTGTACCTGAATGGTCTGAAGAGAATCAATATGTATAAGTTTAATGCCATATAAGATGTAATCAAGGCGTACAGTAGGTATGATAAGTCATTCTTTCATAAAATACTGAAGTTGCAAGCAAAGCATGCATCAAAAGTTAATAGAGTACAATTTCTAACCATTATCTGTCACACGAAGTCCATCTATCATGTCAAAAACTGGTCTTGTAAATCTTGGGACAATTATAGATTTTGTGAGCGGCTTGCATTCGATTGCACTACTTATCATCAATAAACAGTGTATACTCTAAAAATAGTTGTTTAGATTATTTGCTCTTTCGTCATATAGGTTAGGCAATATGTTATAAGATACACTATCATGTGGATTTTACTACTTAGTTTTTGGGTTTCTCTTATTTCTCTTACACTCCATCTTTCAAATTCTCTTTCATAGTATCACTCTTTTTATACCTTCGTCTGTGTTTTGTGATTGGTTGATCACACATTTACTCTCCCAACCTATCATAAGCCCAACCTTTGGCGTGTATGGGAAGACAAACCTAGAGATTGTCAGATAGTTTGATGCAAATAACAAATCATTATAGATAATCACTAAGGGCATTCAGCTAACAATCAGAATTTTACTGACATAGAAACCTTAACCTTGACTAAAAGCAAGCCTAATTCCAAAAAATCAAAGAATAACAAGTGAATGAGAAGACATAGATTAAAAAACATAAAATCCAACCTTCGTTTACTTGAATTCTTCCAAATGCATTTTAACGGCTATACAATTGAGAAACCATCGGCACTAGACCAAAAATAAGATAACTGTAATCTACAATTTCATTTTACATCCAAGGTCTAAGAGAGGATCGAGCCCTAATTTCATGAAAAAAACAAGCAGAAATGTAGATCAAAAGAGGGAGAGTGGAAGATAAACCTTCTTGATTCGAAACCATCATTAGAAGGAAAGAAGATAATCGTGACAGGGAGAAAGCCAAAGCACATAAAACCCTAACTGTAGGAATGAGATAAATAAGATGTAAACATGAACCCCGCAACAAAATATAGAGATACGATAGTAACCCTAGAAAACTACTGAGTGCATCGTTGTTTACAAATGACAAATATTTCAGTCGTATGCTTAAGTCATAATTTTATTTTTTTGTTGTAGTACCACTTCGAAAGAAGCTTGGGAAATCTTAATGCGTACAGTCACGAAGGTGATGATACAGTGAGAGAGTTAACTGTAAATGCTAACCTCTTAATTTGAAAACATCAGAATAAGTGAGGATGAACCATTTAGTAAGTTTTATGCCAGACTGAGTGACATTGTCAACAGTATATCTTTAGGAGCTAGATACACCGATATTCAAATAGTTCATAAAATTCTTGAATCTCTTCCTAAGAGTTTTAGATATAGATGTGCAATGCCATAGAGGAAGCTCAAAATATTAAAACTATGAAAACTGACGGATTTGCTGGAAAATTACGTACATTTGAAATCGAGATGGAAATGGAAAACCCTAAGAAGAATAAAAGTGTAGTTTTTAAGTCTTCCTCCAACTCTTCATCTTCTTAGGGAACTAGAGAAGTTGATAACTTTTGCGTCTCTGACGATGATAAGGAACTTGACTATGATTCACAGTTACTCTTATAAACCAACAATTTAGAAAACTTTTGAAAAAATGGTAATTTGAGAAATAAGGGAAATATGTAAATTATAAGCCACGTCCTCATGACCGTATTAAGTCTTATGGAAAACAAGCTAATTCTAAACAAGATCTAAATAAAGTTGAATATTATAGGTGTCACAAGTTTGGTCACTATGCTTACAGCTGTCCCAGTAAGAGTTCTAATAACAAACACAAGGCTATAAACATTACTTTTACATAGGATGATAGCGATGATGACCATAATGAACATGATAATCCCTTTTAAGAAGATGGAAATGGTTTGAGAGCTCATATTGCTATTATTAACTCAAGTTGTGATCACTCTGATGTTTTTACACTTAAAACTGACAAAAAAGATCACAGTAATTATGAAAGTGATAATAATGAAAAACAACAAATTTTGAAGAGTCGTATTCTCAACTTGTTTCTCAGCTTGAGAAACTTAAGAATGAGAAACAATCACTTAGTGCAAAACTTTATACTTATAAAAAGGAAAAGCATACTGTTGTGAAGAAGGAAAAATTGGTTGAAACTAAAATTGAGAAACTAAAATTTGATTTTACCTCTACATAGTACAAACTTGAAGTTTTCTATCATGGAGTAAAAAATATTGATAAAATACTAAGTATGAGTAAAAATGGTACTGACAAAAGAGGGTTAGGATTTGATGAACAAAATCTTAAGTCCACCTCACCTCAAGTCACTAAGTTTGTTAAAGCTACTGTAGTTCCATATTTGTCTAAACCTAGTATAATTAATGCTCCTCATAGGTAGACTAAGAAGCCTTTTGTCTTTCATGTATTTTATTGTCAGGTTTGTGGTCAAAAGGGTCATCTTTCTCCCTATTGCTGATATGTTCATGAACTCCATGGTAGGAATGATCTTCATATAGAAAGAGGGAAACCCTATCGATCATATGCCCAATCGTTTGCTAATTCCTTTTTTGTCTAAAAGTCTTAGAAGAGTTTTAGGAATTTGACTCAAGCAACAGAAGTACAAAAGAAAGTGAGATCCGTTTGGGTTCAAAAGAAGGATCTTTTGCCATAATTACGGTGCAATGTTGCAGTAATGGCTCTAAATGCTTTCAACTCTACCTAGTGGTATGTAAATAGTAGATGCTCTTGTCATATGACCAGGGATGCTACCCATTTAAGCAATGTCACAGATATTTAAGGCGGTGATGTTACTTTTAGATGAAGGATTAGTGGAAAAATTACGGGAAAAGGGAGTGTGGAAGGAATTATAATGTACTTTATGTCAAGGGACTAACTATAAATCTTCTGAGTGTGAGTCACTTATGTGATACATAAAATACAATAACATTTGACCAAAAGGTATACTGTGTCTTTGATAATACTAGAAAATGCATCGTGACTACTGATAGAACTTCTGACAAATGCTATGTTGTACCACGAAACTCTATTTCATATAAAGTTGTTAAGATGAGTGATGTGGAACTATGGCATCAATGGTTAGGATATGTAAACTTCAGCAATCCTGCCAATATTACAAGTAAGGAGATAGCTTGAGGGGTTCTAAAACTAAGCAAGTTAAGAGATGCGGTATGTGGACAATATCAAATTGGAATGCAAACCAAGAGTCCGCTCAAAAAATCCAAAAACATTGCCCCTACGCGAGTTCTGGAGCTAATTCACATGGACTTAATGGATCTTATGAGGGTGAGTACTTTTGGAAGAAAGAAGTATATCTTGGTTATGGTTGATGATTTTTCAAGGTTCACCTGGATTTCACTACTAAAACAGAAGTCAGACACATTTGAAGAATATCATACTATAGACCTTCGGATACAGAATGAGAAAGATTACTCCATTGATAGAATTTGAAGTGATCATGGAGAAGAGTTCAAGGACAATGATGTGCTTGAGCATTGTAGCGCTAATAGGATCAAACATGAATTTTCAGCAACAATCACATCATAGGAAAATGGAGTAGCATAACAAAAGAATCGAGATTTATAGGAGATGGGGTGGGTATTACTCCATGGAAAGAATGTTTCTAATCATTTTTGGAGAGAAGTTATTCATACCACGTGTCACATTATCAACAGAGTTTATCTTCATCCTCTAATAATTAACATGCCTTATAAACTTTGGTTTGGAAAGAAGTCAAGCTTGAAATACTTTCGTGTGTTTTAAAGTAGATGTTATATCATATGTGATCGGGAGAATATTAGGAAATTTGATACTCGAAGCGATGAAAGTATTTTACTGGGATATGCAACAAACAGTAGGGCTTACGAGTTTACAACTTGAAGACCAAGATGGCAATGAAGTCAATTAATGTGGTAGTTGATGACTTGATAGTTCTTGGACAAGCAGATGATGAAGATAGTAATGATCAAGAAGAAACTCCGTCAGCCACTTTTATTGAGAGTCAAGATATAGTACTACCCATGGAAACTATTAGTACCTCTCGCTGAAACTTCTAAAACACCTCCTAGTAAAATCTCAACAACCAATGTTATTATTAGTACTAATCATCCTCTGAATTATGGTGCTTTTAGATACCTTGATGATTATGAATGTCCTACGCTTCATGAGTCTGCTAGGTGCGTAGGGTATCATTGCTCTATGCTATATAAGGCAGTAGAGAATGTGTATTATGTGTCGATCATTGAACCAGCCAACATAGAAGATGTTTTATCTGATAAATACAAAATTAACGCCATACAAGATGAGTTAAATGAATTCAAGCGACAAGATGTATGGGACGTAGTATCACGACCGTCAAATACTAATATATTAGTACTTAGTAGATTTACAAGAACAAGTTTGATAAGAATGGTGACGTCGTACGAAACAAAGCAAGGTTGGTAGCTCAGGGATACAATCAAATAAAAGGGGTTAATGTAGAAAAATATTTTGCTCCACAGCTAGACTTGAATCTATTCGTATGCTTTTGACTATCACATGTCACAAGAAGTTTAAGCTATATTAGATGGATGTGAAAAGTATGTTCTTGAATGGGCTACTTGAGGAAGAAGTGTATGTAGCTTTACCAAATAAATTTAATGATCCACATCATCCAGAGTATGTGTATCGTTTGAAGAAAGCACTTTATGGAGTAAAACAAGCTTCTCTAGCATGGCATGACAGACTTTTAAACTTCTTACTTAGAAAAGGGTTCATTCGAGGGGGAGTTGATAAAATGTTGCTTATTCAGCAAGAAGGAAACAAAATACTTATTGCTCAGGTATATGTAGATAATATTGTATTTAGATTCATGTCTGATTCATGTGCCAAGGCATTAAGTGAATTAATGGGAAGAGAGTTTAAGATAAGCATGGTTGGGGAATTAACCTACTTCTTAGGTCTCCAAATCAAGAAATGGGTGGATATAATTTTTGTATCTCAATCTAAATATGCCAAGGATCTTGTAAAAAGGTTTGTCTTGATTCTGCTAAACATGTCAGGTCACCAATAAGTACTACCACCAAATTGAGTAAGGATTTTATAGGTACTGATGTTGATTAGAGGACGTATAGGAGCATGATAGGAAGATTGTTATATCTTACAGCAAGACGTCCGAATATTGTGTTCAGTGTTTACATGTGTGCTCGTTATCAGGCAAGTCCTAAGGAGTCTCATTTTTACATTGCTAAACGAATTATTCGCTGTCTCTGAGACTTTTAAGTTTGGATTGTGGTATACTCGAGACACTACGTCTGAGATTATTGGATACTTAAATGCTGATTGGGCCAGAAATTCTAATGAAAGAAAGAACACTTCTGGAGGATGCTATTACATTGGAAACAATCTTGTTGCATTGCAAAGTAAGAAACAGAATTGCATTTAGCAGTCTACTGCAGAAGCGGAATATATTATTGCAGAAAGTTGTAGTACCCAACTAGTCTGAATGAAGCAAATGTTACATGATTACGGCCTGACTAAGGGAGTAATGTCAGTTTATTATGATAATACTTGTGCTATCAATATTTTCATAAACCCTGAACAACATTCGAGGACCAAGCACATCGACATCAAATTTTATTTCATTTGAGATCTTGTTAAACGAAATATTATAATTGTAGAGTATGTTGGTACGGAGAATCAGCTTGCTGATTTCTTCACTAAACCTTTGGATGTTCTTCGTCTTGAAACTCTCAGATGCGCTATTGGTGTCTGTTCCATTGAGTAAATCTCTTTGGTCATCCTGACTGTTTGTGTTACAATTCTATGGATAGCGTCAAGTATGTATCCTTTTCTATTACTCTTATTATTTATTTCCCCTTATTTTTTCATCAAAGTCTATCTTAGCTACGGATATGCATGATCGAGATTTAATTATTTGTAATATAATCATTTAATACTTTAACTACTTAATACAACTTGTTCTTCACTAGAGCCAACAGTCCATGAATCTAGTCGTAAGTAAAAACCTTGAGGATAAATGTAGAGACTTCGTTACCTAACATTATGTGATGATCAGTTATTTATGATCTCATTATTTTATGCATTAATCAATTGTTGATGGTGACACCTAATTCAAGTTAAAATACTATAACATTTCCTTTACTTGATTCGAGGCAAAACAAGAAATTGTATAAGGTTTAGGACATGATTTTAGGCATTGTTATTTGAACCTTCTTTGGACTTTTAATACTTAACCCAAAACATTTAATCACTTGCTACCCTTTGTAGTAGTATATTTCCCATATTCAATAGGGAGAAGCCAACGGAATTTAGTCGAAGATATTCCATCATTCGAAAAGATGTCATATCTGTGACTACAAAGCTCAACCAATTATAGTAGCCGTTATACTTGGTCAAATAGAGCCATTGCAGGGAAATCTGCGAAGTTCTCCCACTACCCACCAAAAAGGGTAACTGTTTTATTTTTGTAATTGCCTATATCTACTATAAATACAGGCAGAGAACATGTTAATCCAATTCGCAACTTTACAATTAACAGACATTCTCACGTTCTTACTGTTTAGCAATTGAATAATTAAAAACTAGTGGATTTTGTACCTAAGTCCTCCTCGAGGTCATCATTTTTCTCAGGTTTTACTGTGTTTCCATGTAAAATATTGTGTGCTTAAGTTTATAGTTACAAATTCCGTACTAAAGTATTGGCGTAGTTAACCTTTTGGAAAACACGCCATTACAATTGGTACCGTTTGTAGGAATACCACACTTTTTCTTTACCATCTGTGATCATAGACAGTCCAATGACAAATATGAATCTAAGAAGATCTTCCAGTACTCAGAGGAACCACAAAATCAACCCCATACCTGCCTTTCCAGAAGCAGTCGATCTACATAATGATGCGGTCAAACTTCAAAAGCTAATAGAGTCTGACCAAGTCTAGTGGCTTGAAGATTAGCGAATCTATGCCCAAGCTTTTCAAGTCGAGAGAGACGAGAGGAGACCCTGGAATAAGAGAGCCAGACACATCAAAAAGAAATAAAAAATTTATGAAGACATTAAAACCGATTCACTGGTCATCAAACGTCATTTTTTCAAGCCTAAAGTGATTATTGCTCCAGGGTAACCCAGAGAAAGAACCTGCCAAGGGAGAAGTGAGGTTGAACTTCTTAATCCAGATCGAGGAATCGTGATATTGCTTCTCGATATTTTGGTCTCACATCCTCTACATCGACCACCCAAGGAAGTCGACGCATACGTCACCAAACTCTACCACCATCGGTGAGGCGACCAGTAAGAGATAGGTTAGGACCAGAAGGACATGGTGACTTTGATTCTCAAGTTGTATCCGCACCAAATACTCTTCAGCAATTTAATACCTTGGATGATCTGAATAATAGGATTCTAGCCAAATACTCAGACAATCCAAGCTAAAAATATGTTTTTGATAGGATTGAGACAAACCCTATCCCTCCAGATCTCAAAATCATGCCAATTCCAAAGAATTTTCACATGCCAAAGTTTCATTAATATGTAGGCCTCACTGACACTCTTACCCACGTCCGACACTTCAATGCAGCAGTTAGATTGAACTCCAAACTAGACGACATGCTATGCAGATTATTTAACATGAACCTTATGGAAGAACCTCTCAGATGGCTTCATATTATCCCCGAAGGCTCCTTCACCAGTTTCAGCCAGTTACAGCTGTAGGGACCTATCCCTTGACCTAACCCAATTCGACATAATTCAATTTGAACTACCTTCATATTAGACTCACGCATTATACACATAACATAAATAGTCAGCATTAACACCTACATCACGTACTGATGAAGAACGTGGGTTGAGCACAATATAAATGCATGAACAAGTCAAAGACACCTGTCTCTCACGAACACAGCAGTTGCTCAGTCGACCGACTACTTACCTCATTGTTTGAAGAACGTGCTTTTGCACGATAACAAACTATTGGCAAGGCCTATATAAGGAAAAGGTATCATAAGGGACAAGGACCAGAAAAATACACAATAAATCACCAAGAAAATTAGATTTTTTATATTCTCAAACACTAAATTCTTATTTACAAGATCTAGTATTTCTAATTCCAGAGATCACTAGTAATAAGACATCAGCCTCAAGCAAAAGAAGTTACTATTACTAAAAAGCTCAACTCGAGGTCATGGTTTTTTACCTATTCAAATGTTTTCCGCGCTAAATCACATGTGTCGTTTCTTACTTTGCATTAGTTCTTGTAATAAAATATCCTAAGGCATACATTCACTTTACTATCAATCTCTAATCATGGTCACTTCTAGACGACCAGTAACTGGAATCTAGCTCGATCTTTCAGTTGAGCCGGAGCAGCTTACAGAACTACGGGCGAATCTTCATGCCAAAACAGAAAAACATAATAAGCTCAAATATTAGTTAACTCTTGACCGAGAGCTCTGTGAGAAGGAGCTCAAAGTTGAGCGGCAAGCTCATTTGACAGAGCTTAAACGACATAAAGATTAGATGGCAGCCATGCAGACTATGCTACAAGTTATGCAGGATACTTAACGGGCTCCCCAAACCAAAGATCGTGATCACATGCTAGAGACCTCCCAGATTTCTGCACGGGAAAGATCAGGACCTCGAGGGGCCACCAGCAAAGTTATTTCTCATAATGATCAATACGAGCCTCAACCTTACAATCATTTGGGCGGTGAAGTTTAATATGATATCAGCAGAGATCCCCGACCTTCAAACGTCAAGAAGAAGAAAAGTGACCTCGACCTCAAATTCCTTGGTGCACATAATCCTCAACCACCTCGTCAAGCCATTTAACCAATGCATCAATATGTCATACAAGAGCATATGGATCAATACATCAAGGAGTTGATTAAAGCGGAAGTTCTAGGAACTATAAACGAGCTTACCAAATTGCAAGGAAGCCCAATTGCCAAAGAACTATTTGATATGGAAGTGCCGAAAGGTTTCCATACTCTGAAAATTTGTAAATACAAGAGCACCGATCCAAAGGAGCACATTCAACAATGCCATAATTCATTGGGATTGTACTCCAATCTCAACCATATCCTCTGCCATCTGTTCGCAATAAGTCTACAGGAAGAACTGCTCCGGTGGTTCCACTTTTTACCTGAAGATTCTATACTCACATTCGATCAACTGCATAAATAGTTCATCAAGACGTATGCTTACAACATAGACAAGGTGGAGAATTTATATTCTTTGATTAGTCTTAAAAAATCATAGAGAAAAAAGCTCGAGGCTTTTGCAAAAAAAGTTTTTGGAGCTAGAGCGTAAAGTAAATAATCTCGATCATAAAATAGTTGTTACTGTTTTTACCAACGCACTCCAGCTTGACTGCAAGACCAAAGAGCACCTCTTCCTCAACAAGCCTACGACCTTGGAGGATATGATCACCAAGGTCAATGGATATGTTAACCTAGAAAAGATAATGTCTGAAAGGCATAAATCTACTAAATCTTTCCTAGCCACGAAAGGTCCAACTACAAATTAAAATAATGAATCGAAGGAGGATTAAGGCTATCAAAACTGTTCCAAGGGGAACACTGGAAATCCTCGGAAAGGTGGTACATTACCTAAACCGGTCCTCCCGAAGATGAATGTTCAAATCTCCATAATTTTTCCGATCATATCCAAGGATAAGCTATACCGTCCCTCTCAACCATTAGAGCCAATCGAAGGCTGCCTGTACTGCATGCATCACAAGGTAAACTATTATTCAACTGATAGCTGTTATGCTTTACAGAGGTTGCTGGAATTCATTTTCAAGGAGGAAAAGATGTACAAATACATTATCGACCTAGAATCATACAAGGATGGTAGCTATAAGAAGGAGCTCGAAGTAATCTAGATCGAAGATCAAGCTGAGGAGAAACATCTCTACCATATGTACCACAGTAACATGATCAAAATTTATCAGATTAACAACTCTTGTCGATTTAAGCACAGGAGACTGTTAGAATGTTACGATCTCACACCTCAAGATAAAGAGGCGAAGCTTTAACCTGAATTGAGCATTCCTTAGCTTAGGATCTCTATCAAAGATTATGACATTAGTCTTGTAAAATTTCCACGTCATGATGCATTAGTCATAATGCTTAAGATGAAGAAGTTTGTCATACATACAATGATGATCGGTACTGGAAGTGGTATTGAGATTCTCTTTCAAAACACAATCGACCAGATGGAATTGGCTGATCTAGTTATTCCAAGTGGCACCGATATAAGTAGATTTAATGGTTCAAAAGAAGAGTGAGTAGACAAGATTATCTTAACTATTATCGCATAACCAGCCACAATTGATATAGTCTTCTATGTCATCAACGCCAAATATTATTACTTTGGGATTATGGGCCGCTGCTGGATTCACAACATGAAAACAATCGCTTCTACCTATCATCAAGCACTCCGCTTTAAACACAATGATGGTATCTATGAAATCAAAGGTAGTCAAAATCTTTCTCGAGCTTGCAAGAATACCGTCTATGTTATTCTAGATACCTTAGACAGATATGCAGCATAGCAATTACCGAAAGTTGGTCATATCGATGATCTGCCTTCCACAGAAGAGCCTACAGAATGGATCGCCATTGATGGACCTAGCAGAGGTACTTTTATCGGTACCAAACTGATCCAGTACTGAATCGAGATGTTTTTGTGTGGACTTTAAAAGATATGCCTAAGGTCGATCCAACCAAGGCATGTCACAAAATGGCCATCAACATCGATTCCACGGAGGTCAAACAAAAATAGCGAAGACTATCGCCTCGTCTTCGAGATGAAGTTAAAATGGAGATTGAGAAATTGATCAAAGTGAGATTCATTCGAGAAGCCAAGTATCCAGATTAGATATCCAACATCGTCGCTATCCTAAAAAAGAATGGAAAAGTCCAAGTTTGTATAGATTTTACAAATCTAAACAAACATACTCCAAATGATAGTTTCCCCCTTCCCAACATTCATCAAACTCTTGATTCTACGGCAGGTCACGAACTCCTATCAATGATGGACACTGCTTCGAGATACAATCAGATTCCTCTCTTGGAAGAAGATCAAGAAAAGACCACTTTTATCACTTAAAGAAAACTTTACTACTGCAAAGTAATGCCCTTCAGACTCAAAAATGTAGGCATGACTTATCAACGGTTGATGACTACTATGTTTAAGTACATCTTGGGAAAATTGTGGAAGTCGACATTGATGATCTCCTGTACAAGAGCATCCTATTAATCAACCACATCACAGATCTCAATACAAAATTTAAAATTCTTCAATCGTATAGGATGCGACTCAATCTTTAAAAGTTTCAATTTGGAGTACATTTAGGCCAATTCCTCGGCCATCTCATCAACAAAAAGGGGATCGAGGCCAATCCAGATCAAATTTAAGCTCTCTTCAATATGTCATCCCCAAAGACAATGAAAGACATACAAAAACCTGCCAGGAAGATTACCGCTATCAACCGATTCATTTCAAAATCTTCAAATTACTGTCGTTGGTTATTCCTACTATTCTCCGGTTGTATCAAACATGAAAAATTTTAGCCCAATGTAGAGATCCAATGGATATCAGAATGCGAGGCAGCTTTTCAGGATCTCAAAATGTATTTGGGGAAGTTTCCCATCATGAGCACCCTTGAAGAAAATGAGGAACTAATCATCTACCTAGTAGTTACAGATACTTCTATCAGCTCGGTTCTTATTCGACTTGAAGAAAAGATCAAGAAACCAGTCTACTTCATCAGCAATGCCCTCACTCCAGTGGAAACAAGTTATTCTAAAATTGAGAGACTCTTTCTAACTCTTGTTTATACTTCACAGAAACTTAAACACTACTTCCAAGCTCATTCAGTCAAAGTTATGACGAACTACCTACTCAGGGAAGTTTTGTCCAGGAATGAGAAATTCAGGAGTATGGTCAGTGAGTTTGGGAGAACATGATATCAAATTTGAACAATGTCATTTAGAAAAGGGTCTGGCCATTTTTAATTTTCTCACAGATTTTCCAGTGGAAGATCCCAAGCGGGAGGAGCACGATCCTGACCTTGCCGAAAGATTATAGAAGACCCACCTACCAAAGCATTTGACGAACGAGCTGAATGGGTTACAAGATTAGGGTAAAAACTTCTTACAGATGGTTCAGTAGAACCCGTAGAGTCAGGATTTAGAATCGTATTGATTACCCCTTCCAATGACAGAATCAATAAATCAATCCGCTTAGATTTTAAAATAATCAACAATGCCACCGAATATGAAGCTCTCATTCATGGACTCGGCCTCATACTTGAGCTCGGGATCCCAGAGCTCTCAGTCTATACACATTCTCTACTCATCGTCTACCATTAGTCTGAGCAATACAAGAAGAATGGTGATATGATCGAATATGCAGCCCTCATTGTAGATTGGATACGCCAGTTTGGAAAAGCAACTCTCAATTATCTTCCACGAGGTAAAAACAGATATGTCAATTCCTTGGCTTATCTAACCAGGGTCTGGGTACAAAGGCTAGATATCTCCAGATCGAAGTGATATGAACCCCCAGCATTGATCGTCATTATGTATGCACGATCAATACTGTGGGAGATAAAGAGGAGGACAACGATTGGCGAAGCCCTTCCTACCCTACCTTGGCATCGACAACGAATGCAAAGGGCCCATTCCAACAGATCCAAAAGAGCGCCGACAGTTGATCAAAAACTCAAGGCGCTACACAAATCAAAACGGCTTTTTATTGCCGTTCAGTCATAGGGCCTTACCTCATGTGCCTCTCCAAAAAGAAAGCAAATGAAATGCTCAAAGATTTACGCGAAGAGACTTGTGGCTCCCATACCTCAGGTCGATCACTCGCTAGTAGAGTAATTACACAATGAGTATTCTGGCCAGGCATGCGAAAGCAAGCAGAAAAGTACTTACATAAATACGATACATGTCAATGACATAGACACATGATCCGTGCCCCTGCGTTCGAACTATATGCAAGTAAGGTATTCTGGCCATTCAAAAGATGGGCGTTTGATCTCGTCGGTGAATTTCCTAATACTCTAGATAACCAAAGATACCTACTCGTAGCTACAGATTATTTTACAAAATGGGTAGAAGCAGTTCCACTCTGTCGAACTAGAGAAGAAGAGGTCATCTATTTTATCTAGGAACATATCATCACACGGTTTGGATGTCCCCACTTTATTCGAATCGATAATGGGCCATAATTTTTTGGAGAAAAAGTTATATCTTTCCTCAACAAACACAACATCATCAATTCACCATCCAATCCCTACTACCCTCAAGGTAATGACCAAGCTGAAATCACTAACAAAACCATCGTGGATGGACTCAAGAAAAGGCTTCACTCACAGAAAAAAGGAAACTGGATACGAGAACTTCCTCATTTCTTATGGGCATACCGTACCACTCCACGTCAGTCAATCGGCTGTACCCCATTCCTCTTCGCCTATGACACAGAAGCCGTTATTCTAACAGAATACCACCATCCAGTCAAAGATCACGAGCTTTCCGATGAAGAAAATGATTTTAAATTGACTTACAACATGAATTGGATTGATGAAAGTAGGGAACGCGTCATTGCCAACCTAGGTCGATGTCACCATATGCTGGCCAGTTCGTACAACTGAAGAGTCTGAAGTTAGACTTTCCAAATCGACGATCTCGTCCTCAGAGAAATGCTACAACACAGAAAAGAGGTACATGCCAGAAAACTGGCAGATAATTTGGAGGGTCCATTCAGGGAATATTAGGCGACTGAAAAGGTACTATCTTTAAGTCCCTCACTACTCCATTTCAAATTCTAATTCTTTCCATTTCACAAATAAGATTTTCACCTCCAAACAATGTACACTTTATTCTATTCAATAAAAACTTCTAAGTTTTTTCTCACATGGCTCTCTACTTATGTAAACAATACATAGATTAAAGCAAAGGTAAAATAGGCATTCAAACTATACTCTATACATACTCTGCGATTAAAATGAAGGCAATACTATTTTTCAATCAAAGAACTCTACCAGACATAAGATAAAGTAAAAGTAAAACTAGTTTTCATTTCTCAATATGACTGCGACAATTATACCGGTTAAAGCAAAGGCAAAGCTAGCTTTCAATCGAACTATACATATTAAGCGATTAAAACAAAGGTAATACTAGTTTTCAATCAATGAACTTTACCAAACATAAGATAAAGAAAAGGTAAAACTAGCTTTCATCTCTCAATATGTCTACGACAAATACTTTTATAGGTTACATATATAGCCACTAAAAGGATTCTTTTCTTCTGATAGAAAGTCAGTTGCGCCTTCCCCTACAACAGGAGGACGATCAGCCATAAAATCTTAAGCTCGAGCAGCTACAGAAATCTTGCCTTGCTCTACCAATTTAGAAGGTCAAAAACCAAACTCCATTTCTATGGAGTTCATATAGTTTCCTCGATCTAAATCAGCTTTTAAAATGTATCCTCTATCCGACAAACAGTTGTGCAAGGTATCTCTCTCTAACTCAAGCCTTCTCGCCTCCTCAACAAAATAGGCAATAACTGCCGTTAGCATCAAAAAGCACGATACCTCAGGAATTACTGCCTAGGAAAAATTTACTCACTTTCTGAAGACGCTCTTACAACTTCTGGTGCCGTGCTTCATGCCATTCCATTTGACTTTTTGCGCGAGACATAATATTGATATGCTCTTGCGCCTTCCCCTCCGCTTTATCTGACTCAACTTGGTCCATCGTCCTCAATTCTTCTACCTGGGAACGAAGTTTCTCAAGCTCTTTGTCTACACCTCCCCCAATAGGTGATTTTATTAACAATTCTCCTTTTTCCTTATCAAGATATCCTTACCTCTAATTACCCGCTCTAAACTCATGTTCCCTGACTTGGGCAGTGTTCGACTTACCTTAGCACTCCCTTAACCACTTATTTCCTTTTTGCACATGAGTTTGAGTACGAGCTACATTTCCCTCCAGCTCTCTAATTTGAGTTGATAGGCTAACTACAACCCCTTGAACAATGGAAACCTTAGCATTATCTTTATTTTTCCTCATGCGTTTTCCAGCCTCGACATTTTTTACGCGCAAATTGGCCAGAGCCAAATCGGTCTTCAATTGTGTTACCCTCTCATTCAACTCATCACATTTTCTTTGCACCAACCAAAACTCCATATCTTTAGCAGGTAAAGCTGTAGTTAACTGCCCAACCACAATTTCAGAGTTAGATAGGTCATCCCAAGCTCTCTTCAGCTCGCTATCTTTCTCAATCATTTTATTCTTCAATTGCTCTAGTTTGCTCCAGGTACTCACTAAATTAGCTCGAGTCTATTCATGTTTATTTGTTTTGTTGATCATTTGGTCCCTCAGACTGGCCACAAAGCGGCGTAACTCTTTCTCAGACATTTTCAAAGCCTGGATACAGTAGTGAACCATGTCTGCCTCTTTAATCTTTACTATCAACACATCATTAAGGCTTTTGAGCTTCGCTATTTCTTCATTCGCCTCCGCGAGCTCTTTTTGCCCCCAATTAATTTTGACATCTTTCCCCTCGATCTGCCGAGTGAAGTTATCAACAATTTATGTCGCCTCAACGAACTTGAAATGTACATTTATGCATTGATCCTCCTTATCTTTATTTGCCTCTCCCCTTCTATCAAACTCTGTTGCAAACTCTTGGTTATACGGGCGCATCTCTTCTTCGCTCAAGCTAGCTGACTCCAATTTGACCTACACATCACAGATACAATACATCAAGTTTGATTCAAGAGCATTCATCCATTACATACAATATAAGAATCTTATTTTTAACAAAATTTTATTTTTGACATATATCGCATGAAACTGCTTCTAAACTTAAGGTCAAACTATGATTCTCATTCAATGACAATAACACGCACTTAATATTTCAAGGTACGTATTCTCTATGTTCTAACTTTTTCAACGCTTTGAGAGTATCTATACACATTTGAGTACCATTGCCCCTAAACTATTAGCAAGTTTTGGGTCTATTACTATGCTCTAATTTTTACTTTGTAGCTCTAGAGTAATGAAGCATACAAGTCAAATATTTTTTGCTCTTTTCTAACATGTAGCTCCGCTTGCGGCGTCTTTCTCCTTAGCAAGCCCATTCTCTAATTCTTTATTCTGTGGCGCATATCCTTACGTTCCTTCAAACAAGGTTTACAAACATAACTTAGCCTATAGATATTTATCTTACATTGATCCATACAGTTACAGTTCATAAACCCCTTATACTCATACAACAAAAGAGTCAACAATTTTACTCTACCTTCTCATTCTCATTCTCATTCTCATTCTCTGGGTTTACTATATCATTCACTTGGTTCTCTTGCTCAGTTTGGGGAGAGACACCATTCAGCTCTCTTACAACTCCATCCCCATCAGCTTCATCCTTCTCCTCTTCAATGTAGGTACCCTCTAATATATCATACACCTCAGTTTTGGAGTACCCCATTTAAAGAAGGTAGCACCCATGTCTATCACGCTGGACTACCACCTCTTCCAGATTCTTCCCCGCTTCTTTTGTCAGCTCGCTAATCTCCACCTCTTGCGCAACCTTTACAGAATTCAGTCGCTTCCCTTCCCAAACCAAATCAGATTTTAATCAAGCTACCTCCTTCTCGAGCTCTGCCTTCCCACTCTTGAGCTCAACTTTCTCCACTTTCATCCCAAGGCAGATCCCCATCATTAAACGAGTAGCTTGCAAAAAAAAATTAAACACATTTTAGGCTTGAATCACTATACAGAATTCAAAGAACATTCAAATCATCAAACTTAACACTTTGCTCATCTCCTCTACACCCTTGCGAGCTGCAAGCCTCGCCCTATCCTCCATAGCTTTCAACTCATCTTCCATACCAAGTCGATTCCCTACGACCTTTGCCCCAATTAGTTCAGAAGAAGGATGTACCCTTCACTTTTCGCCCCACCCTCGACCTCACCACTCCTCGTCATTCTAGAGGACGAGCTATGCTTCAACATATTTTTCTTCGGAAATGCTAAAGATAACTTGCACGACGTGGTAGACTCCGGCACATTAGCATAATCCACTGCAGAGGCCTTTGGCATAACTATTCGTCTCTCTCATCAGCTCCTCTCTTTTTGTCACCTCCAACCCCCGTTATTAGTCTTGTTACTTGAGACTTCTGAACCTCCTCAGACTTGCTGTTAGCTCATTTATTTTTATTAATACCAAGGTCTTCTAGCACTACCTTGAGTTCAAACCCTTCCTGAGCAGCAGTATCTAACAAGGACTTCTTCTTCTTCACCTTCGACTGAGGACTAGTCAAAAAATACACGTTATCAACAATAGAACAACATTCAATTTTTGCAGTTCAATATTATAAACTATTATACATACTTTTCTTCATAGTTCTATACAGAAGTTCAATGAATTTTTCATCATCTCTCTGAAGAAAATCACCTTTCACCCAAATAACATTATCATTACACATTCGGCCTGCTGAATTTAGATCGAAGAAAAGAGGTCGAGACGAGCTCATAAAAAAATATGCCCTTCCACTTGTAGAATAATTCTACACTCCATAAAACTTTAACACACCTTCAGGAAAAAATTTCCTCTCCACCTCATTCTCTTCCCACAATTTATTCAAACTATCACAAACATTTATTACCTCCCACATGCTCCCGTTCAACTGGGAAGGACATTACCCTATGAAATTCATTATCCCTTCCGCAAGATTGTTAAGGGGCAAACTCAACCCATACTCTAACTGAGACAGGTAACACAGAAAACCGTCTTTCAGGTTGCCCTGAATATTCCCATCATAATACTCAAAGGAGAACGATTAGTCAAAACCCCTTTCTGCCTTCTTCTTCTCTAAATCAGCTAACAAAAAGAAATATTCCACCCCAGAATCTATTATACAACTTCAAAACTGGCTTCCGGCATGTTCAACAAAGTTCCCCCATCTTCCCCCTATAAGAGCCTTGGATTTATAAAACTCTATAAACGCATCAGAGTTCGGAGGGTATGATACCAATTGTCTAGGGAAGTCTAGAAATTGAACCACTCCTAATTTATTCTCCCTATCAGATTCTATATTTTCATACTCAGCCAAATAGTCAGAGGTCGAAGTCCTCATCATAGGGGAAGTCTCCATCACAACTTTAAATCTAAGAAGAGGTTTGATTTTACGCAAATTCTCCTCACGCTCGACCTACATACAGGTCCAGGTACTCTATCATTATCATTTACACATACATCATACATATACGTATATTATTTACATATCTTTTGGAAACATATATCGGACATATTTTCATAGGTTACTATAAATAGTAATTTTTTGAAATATGAAAACCACGAAAAAAATTTAAAACACTTATCAACAATATCACGATTATCTACTAACCCTCAACGTCGGAAAACAAATCTGAAGCAGCGCTAAATCCTTCCTTCATAGCGCTGCTATATAACCACCTTCGTGACTCAGTCCCTGCAACCTTCCCTTGTCTTGATTGTTGATCACTTTGGTCTAATCTCTCACAAGAATCTCTGCTATTTTTTCTCTTTCCTTTCTCACTGTTCTTCAATTTTCCAGAAGTTGATAAACGTTACATTGAAAAAGATGAAGCAATATTTATAGTTTTTCTCTCAAACTGCTGGTAGTTATTGGGCCTTGCATGAGCCTCCCTCAGTTTTGGAATCGAGGAGTCCCTTCCATAATTAATGGCAGACGTTTTACACCTTTTTAGTGAAAGCACCTTCCCATCATTGTCCCCTGCCCTATATTTTATTATATTCCCATCTCTCCTACCCAAATCTCCCTCTGACCTACCACCACTTATAATGACTCAACACTTACACACAATCTAACTTTCCCTATAATAATACAAGAGACAAAAATCAAAGATGCCTCCTTTTTCTATTCTTGCTTCTACTACTTATAGAAGTACTAACGTCATTTCCAAAGCTCTCACAATTCCAAAATTCAAATTATTTATTCAAAATAGACACAACAACATTAGCAACAAAAGATGACAGATTCAAACTTCATTCTAATTATATTTACTTGATAATTATTCGACCTCATTTAATTCACTCCGTCACATATAATTACACATGAAATATCCCATATGTCCTGGGGAGCCATACCTAATTAGTTTGCCTCCCGCAATCCTCACATCATCTAACACGATCTCTTCTTCATCAATTAACCTTATAGCCTCTTTTCTAGCTGAAGGCTTCACAATCACTTCCTGGAATAGTTCCTCGTACAAGCGACGTCCTAACTCAAGTTCCCTACCCATCCAATCTAAACCTTCAAACTAAGTTAGAGATTGGCAACTCAGCATCATAATCTAGTAACCGAAAGATGCACTCTCGCACTTCAACTATCTTAATCGTTAATCGTCTCTCAGCGGCATAACAAATTTTCTCAGATTGGGTCCACACCATTTTCTACGTCTTCCCCCTATCTACACTCATTTCCCCCTATCCATGCGAGTTTCTTGATCACTTCAAATATCCCACATTCCGTATGCATATATTCTATTTTTCCACAACAACAATCCCTTATATCCTAAAAAAAAATTTATTTAAACTTATCTAAACACATCGACCTCTTTGGAGTCGACCTATCTCATTTTGGACTTATTTTCCCAAATCCAATATTTCAGAGAGACCTCCCTGATCTCAAATTTCTAATTCCTACATATTCTAAATCTTCTACAGTTGTCTCCCCCAATAATTCTAAATTCTTCAGTTCGAAGCAAGTTTTTTCACATCTTTTATTTTACTAACACATTTTTACAACTCAATTACTATAATAAATTTTATAGTTCAATCTTATATATTATATTTCATATATAAGAAGGCCCTACCTTATAATTCAATCCTACGCAAGATACCAGCAAAACTGCCCCGCAGTTATACCAGCCCCCACATCTATCTCCTCAACCTGGTCCTCCGCATGGATGCGGAGACACCTCCAACGTTGCTCGCCTGCCAAGGCAACATAATAAAATCTCCACATATAGTAAAAATCTTCTTTAGCTTCAGCCGCTTCTTCTTCCGACATACCCTGATAGGTCGGTGAAGCAGGAATAGGGGTAGGCATCTCTAAAGATTGATCCCTAAAGTATCTCAACATAAATTTATGCATCTCCGTAGAAACTCTTTCTTCATAGACCATTCTCCGGGTCTTCACCATTATCAATCTAGACTTCCATAAAAAATTTCAACAAATAGCGTTATTTACCAGAATCCTCGTTACAGGTACTATTTATATAACCCTCCCATTTAATGCGCAGGTACATTTCCAAAACAGTCGTCATTCAATACATAGCCACTCTCATAACCCCAAGCATCACATAAATCAATATTTCCATCAATATTCAATACAGATACATCTATCCATAAAAAAGAAATACCTCTTTTTCATACAAGTCAAATCACGTTAACTACGACATATCTTTTCAACTTTTTACACCACATATCCCTATATTCTTTCTCAACCAAACTTACTGGTGGCTTCAGTTACGAGAGGACGATTGTAGGGACCTATCCCTCGACCAAACCCAATTGGACCTAATTCAATTCGAACTACCTCCATATCAAACTCATACATTTTACATGTGACATAAACAGTCAGCATTGATACCTACATCGTAAACTGATGAAGAACGTAGGTCGAGCATAACAGAAAAGCATGAACAAGTTAAAAACACACTTGTCTCTTATAAATAGCTTAGCTAAATAGCCAACCGACTATTTACCTTATTGTTCGGAGAATGTGCTTCAGCACGATAATGAACTACCGGCAAGGCCTATATAAAGAAAAAGTTCCAGAAGAGACAAGGACCAGAAAAATATACAAAAAATCACCAAGAAAACTAAATTTTCTATATTCTCAAATACCAAATTTCTAATTTATAAGATCAAGTATTTCTAGTTCGAGAGATCACTTGTAATAAGATATCAGCTTCAAGTAATAAAAGTTATTGTTACTGAAACCCTCAACTCGAGGTCGTGGTTTTTTGCTTATTCAAAGGTTTTCCATGCTAAATCACATGTGTCATTTCTTGTTTTACATTAGTTTTTATCACAGGAACATTGGCGCAAGAGCTAATTTTGAGCCATCTCGTGCTTACAGAATTAGGCCATTACAGTAGCCGCTCTTTGAATCAATTTATGCTCATGCTAAAGAACAAGAAATAATAGTTGATTCTTTATTCTTTTTTAAGTAAGGTACAAAAGAGATCTTAACAAGCTTTTACCAGCGTTTCCTGCAGGAAATAAGGAAAATTAGGAATTCATATCCCAAAATTATCATTCCAGCACTTCACATTGATTCTAAAGTTCAAGAAGAACTTACCTTACACAAACCCAAGACAGTAACAAAAATTATCGATGTTGTTAATAACTACATCGAACTGGAACGACCTAAAAAAGATAACATGAAAAGCTCCTGTGTTATTCATTCCAATAAGGCCTTTTCATTACTACCTCTAAAATTAGCAAGTAATGTGACTCCCAAATAGCATGTGAGGAACAACGACAACATCATGAAGAGAGACAGAAAACCAGACATACCCATCCCAGTCTTGCCTTCTACGATAACCACACTCTCCGCCATCTTACCAACGATTTGTTTCATGAAGCACAGGCGATTCCTGATGTACCCAACAAACCCTTGTGTCAGTATCATAATGTGCATAGCCACAAAATTGATAACTGTTACTCTCTAATACATATTTTTTTACCACATTCTAGTCGCAGGATGACTTCATGAGTTTGTAGTCGACGTCCAGAAGTTCCTCGAAGAAGAGACTAAGAAAAAAGATGTCGAACAAGAGCAAGGACAAGGCCAAGCTTGCCATCTTTACATGATTAAAATTGAGAAGGGAAAAAAGAGAAAGAACGACGATAGGATTACATCTTGCTACAAGATGACGTCAATGGACAAATTAGCAAAACTTCTACCCAGCTTCTGCAAAGCTAAACATCCATGTCACATTTACTACGAAGCTTGCGACACCAGCCATGTCAAGTACCCTCGTGATAACCCACTAGTCATAATGCTCAAAGTAGGTCAAGACTACCTATACACACTTCTTGTTGATACAAGAAGCGCAACAGATATTTTATTCAAGAGAGCAATTGATGTTCTAGGCCTCAAGGATTCGGTCAAAGCTTCAACAATAATAATTGCAAGGCTTAACAGTTGCAAAGTATCTGCCTCAGGAGAAATTACGCTACCTGTTCAAGCAGGACCTGAAACTACTTTTGTTAAATTTATTGTCATAGATGTTAAATCAAAATATTTGGCAATCTTAGGTCGATGTAGGCTACATTCTATTAAGGTAGTACTATCGACATATCATCTGGCCTTAAGATTTTTGACAGATCACAGAGTCTGCGAAATCAAAGGGAGTCAAGTTGTGGCATGTATGTGAGAAAATACCATAACCAACTCTCACACAGCAAAACTTCTAAAGGCATAACAATTATAACATAAACAACCTCCAATATTTGAGCAATATGACACTGAGGTGGTTAAATCCATCGAACTTGATGGGCTGGGGTAAAATACCTTTATTAGCTCAAAACTGCCATCTGACGAAAGAGAAACCCTGGTACAACTTTCAAAAAAAATATCGATATCTTTGCATTGACTTTTCAATAAATGTCTGGCACAGATCCCTTGATAGCATGCCACAAACTCAACCTCCTTCTAGATAATAGAGCAGTTGTGCAAAAACGTCGCAATTTAGCCCCCCGCCTTCACGAAGCAGTTAATGAAGAGATAGATAAACTCTTTCACGTAGGATCCATTCGTGAATCCAAATATTCAAAATGGGTCTCATATATCGTGACTGTCCTAAAGAAAAATAGGAAAATCAAGGTCTGTATCAATTTTACTGAACCAAAAAATTCACCCCAAAAAATAACTTTCCCCTCCCTCTAATCCCCCAACTCAATTCCGTAGTAGGGCACAATCTTTTTTCAATGATGGATGCATCTTCTGGTTACAATCAGGTTCTTCTTACCGAAGAAGACCAAGAGAAGACAGTATTTGTTACGGAAAGAGGTCTCTACTCTTATACAGCTATCCCTTTTGGATTAAAGAATGCAGAAGCCGCTTATCAATGACTTGTTACTCAAATGTTTAAAGATCATTTAGGCAAAATCATAGAGGCCTACACTGACGATATGATCTGTAAAAGCTTAAAGCGAGAAGAACATTGCAGCAATCTATAAACCATCTTTGATATCCTTCTTACTTACCGAATGAAACTCAACCCAGAGAAATACCAATTTGATATCGTATCGGGGAAATTTTTGGGATATTTGGTTAGAAAGAGGGGCATAAAAATTGATCTGGCATAAATCAAAGTGTTCATGGCTATGTCATCTCCTCAAACAAAAAAAGATGTACAAAAGCTTGCTGGCAAGATTGTAGCTCTTAACAGGTTCATGTCCAAGTCATCTGATCGATAAAAACTTCTTTACCTCCTTCTTCATAGGAATCCAGCTTTAATGTCTAATAAATGGTACACAAAAATCATTTGGACCCCTGACTGTGATTAGGCTCTCCACGATCTCAAAAGATATTTGGGGCATCCTCCCATAATGAGTACTCTTGTTAATGGTGAAATGCTAACAATGTATTTATCAACCACAAATGACTCTATTAGTTCCACCCTTATTCGAGAAGATGATGGTGTGGAAAAACTAATCTACTTCATTAGCAAAACTTACATGCCTGGTGAAAAAAGATATACAAAAACTGAGAAGCAGCTACGCGCTTTGGTATACAGTTCTCAAAAATATCGACCTTATGTCTAAGCCTATCCCATCAAAGTCCTCTCAAAGTTTCCCCTCAAACTTGTACTCTCTAAAAAGGAAAAATCACGAAAGGTTCAATAATGACTTGTATTCCTAAGGGAATACGATATCTTTTTCAAACCCCAAATATTAGTCAAAGGACAAGCAGTTGCCAATTTTTTGGCTGATTTTCCAGTTGAAGAACCCAAATGGAAGGAACTCGAAGAAGTACTTGCCGATGACCCCTTCGCAAAACCAGATGCATTGTCCCGAAGCACAGGATGGAGACTTTTTACAAATGGATTTGCTAAACCACAAGGGTCAGGGATCGGTATCATCCTCATTACACCATCCAATCATCAAATCAAAAAAGCTATAAAAACTCAACTTTTATGCTACCAACAATGAAACAAAGTATGAAGCTATTTTGTATGGACTGGATCTCGTCATTACACTTGGAGCGGAAGAAATAGTTGTTTACATCGATTCCTAACTCGTATCCAACCATTGCAACAAATCATTTGTAATGTCAGGCAAAATGGGAGATTACGCAGCTCTGGTTGAAAGAAAAAATAAAAAAAATCCAAACAGCTGCGATTTCTTATCTACCTCACACTGAAAACTGCCACGCCAATGCACTAGCATACATCGCAGCAATGCTCGAAAACTGTAAAAAAATCTAGACATCGAAATAATAAAACATTGTAGTCTTAACGTCAGCTACACCATGCAGATCAATATTACCAAAGAAGAAGATCCTGAAGATTGGAAAAGACCATTTTATGCATACCTCAATTCTAACATCCTCCTGCACAATAAAGAAGAAGCTCGATCGCTTTTAACCAAATGTCCACGATTCATAGACCAAGATGGGGTCCTATATCAAATCACTGGGAGATGACCTTTTATCGAATGCATATCACAGAAAAAGCTGTAAGTCAAAATTAAAGAACTTCACGAAGGAATCTGCGTAGCTCACATCTCAGGAAGATTATTGGCACAAAGGGAATTCACTCAATGTTTATACTGGCAAAAAATGTGACAAGACTGCAAAGAATTTGTCAAGAAATACTACAAGTGCCAAATTCACGCTCAAGACATCAAAAGCCCAGCCCTCGACTTACATGTAAGTAATGTCCTCTAGCCATTCAAGAGATGGGCAATTGATATCATTGGACCTTTCTACCCAACATCGGGTAACAAAAAGTTTGTAATTGTGGCAACAGACTACTTTACCAAGTGGGTTGAAGCAGTACCATTATGTCACACTGATGAAAACAAAGTCATCAAGTTTCTTTAGGAATACATCATTATCAAATTTGGATGTCCACAAATCATACGATCTGATAACGGCAAGTAATTCATCAGCAACAAAGTCCTCAATTTCCTCCACAGATACAAGATTCAATTGTCTACTTCGACACCATACTATCCCCAGGGAAATGGCCAAGATGAAACTATCAACAAAAACATCAAACCAGGGTTACGCAAGCACCGTGTTGAAAAAAATGGTAGATGGGTGATAAACTACTTAGTGTATTATGGGAATACAAAATGACTCCTTGAACATCCACCGGCGGCACACCATTCATGATGGCCTTTGGTACCAAAGTAGTGATTCCCTCAAACCTCAATTTCCTAAGTACCCAAAGAAGAGTTACTGATGAATAAAATGAACTTGGACTTCTGTGCAACCTCGATTGCATCAAAAAAACTCGAGACCAAGCCATCATAAACTTGGGGCGATACCATGACACTCTCAAAAAAGCTTATAGCAAGAAGGTCAGGAAACGAACATTCGACATCAGTAACCCTGTCCTTTGACGCATCCAAGACATACTCAGCCTACAAACTCTGGCAAATTATCTAAAAATTGGAAAGGTCCTTACATCATCAGCGACAAGAATGGTAGTGGAATATACTGGTTGATGACTAAAGACAAAGTTTAACTTGAGTATCCATGGAATACATTCCATCTAAAAATGCTCTACAGATAACTATTATAACCTTTTTCAAATACTTCAAATAAAGACATCTTTACTGTCATTACATCTTTTCATTTACAATTTTTAGTATCGGTAAATACTTGTCAAGTATTTCCCACAACTAGATTGCATCTCTTCGACAAACATCAATCCAATTACAGGTTACATTTGTTTCGAAATCATTTTTTCTCGAACGAAACATGTCATGTTTTGTCCTTTTCATCAAAACCCAGATATCACATAGAGGACCAACATCTGGTCATCATCCTTTATTCACAAAGCTATTACATGGCCCTCTTTACATTAATTCAGATTCTTGTACAAAGCAATACTTTGATTATTCATCTACAATATTATGCAAAATCTACATCTTGTCGAATCAAACACTTAGCTGCTTTCTACAAAATATTTATGCATTATTATCGACTACTTCAAAATTTAAACATTCATCCACTAAGACTTTAACCACATAATAGTCATTTAAAAATAATAAAAATTGTTTCGGTCCCACCGACCACTTGTACATCAACCAAATCAAACAAAAACTTTTTAAAACAACTTTTTATTGTGTAGGGGGAAAAATTGGAGCATCATTCTTTACTGGGAGACCAGGAGTAAGGTCATCCAATACTTCCTCGGGCACAGTACCCTCAGGAACAGCATGAGTAGGTACCTTAGGAACTTCCTCTTCAGCATTAGAATCCAAAAGGAACACCCTAGCAGTTATAGCTAACCATTTGTAAAAATCTTTTTTCTCTTCCATATCATTAAATTGCCCAGAAAAATTGGCTTTCATACGCCTGAGGGAGTCGATGTTGACTCAATCAGCTTCAGCCTTCACCTTGTCGAGGACCTTCGCATGCTCCACCTCCATTAACCTACGGGCAAATAGAACTGTTCTCGAACATCTCCCTCAAAGTTGGTCTTCTGTAGGGCCAATACCTCCTCCCTCTCCCTAGCTAGGTCGGCCTTTATCTGCTTGACTTCTTTCCACTTCTCCATTTCTCAGGCCTTCTTCGCCTCGCGAATGGCCACCTCCTTCACCTTGTTAGCTCCAAACTTTAGCTTCTCCATCTTTACCTCCAGGATTTCTTTCTCCTGGAAAAGCTCCTCTTTCTCCTTCAGAAGCTTCCTCCCAATATTTTTATAAGTGAGAAGTTGGTTTGCCAGAGTCTCAGCACCAAGAATATGAAGCTTAACCTCGACCAGCATCTTCTTGATCTGTATTAGAGTCATAATATAAGTTTTCGAGTGAGAGACCAAGTTCTTTAGTCGAAGCAAAGCAGAAAAATTTCTAACCTTACTCATTTTTCTATGACCTTCGATGAGTAAAGATGATAGACTTTCTGCTCTCACTAAGTTATCAGCAAACTCTTCCTCAAGAGAAGTCATCTTAGCAGCGTAAGACTTAATGGTCCATTGGACCTTAGCCTCAGATTCCTTGCCAGACTGATTCTTCGTCAAGCTCAAGGATACCTTCTTCTTCAGTTACAGATAAGTGGCCGCTTTTAGGGGTCGACCATTTGAAGTCCCTAATCCTAAAGCATCAACCTTCTCTCCCTCCTTAATAAGAGATCGTCGAGATACCCTCTTTGGTAGAAGAACTGGAGGAGTGGGCTGGTTGGCAGTCCTCCTTTTCTTTTACTTCCTTAAGGTTCTACTCATAAATGCCTCTCTCTTTGCCATTACAGAATCAGTAGTATAACCACTCAGCGAAGGGTTCTCAAGCAGCAAGCTCGACTCCGTAGCCCTCTTATTCTTGGCAGACATTTTACCGTCGATAAGGGGGATATTAGATCTTTGGTTCGGGTTCTTTTTATTCCAGCTTCTTGAAACAGATCGTCTACCTTCTCTTGATCGACAACCAAAGTATCGAGACGACCGAAGTAATCAGTACTCCTGATGTTATATAACTTTTTAGATACCGTAAACTTTCTATCGATCTCTTTCAAGGCTGCACGAAGACAATACAGTAACAAGTTAGACACCAATTTAACACAGCAAGCAAGTCAAAAACTTCGACATACAAATTACCTAAACACACACCTAAGTGGAAACTTTTTCTTTTCAAAGGCTCCACTGGATCTTTCTTGTCGAAGTCATAATTCCCTGAAATAAGGAGAGAATCAATACAATACTACCCCCCCCCCCCATATCGATACCATTTCATTAAAAAGGGATCTACTCAGGAACCTCAGTAAGTACCTGTATCCTAACTATGAGGCTATTTATAGATCCCACGCGACTGCTCATTGCACCCCTAGGTGATCGTTCGAGTACTTGAGCGTAATGCCTTGAATGCCTCTTCTTGAAGTCTTTAACCCTTCGCCTCCTGAATGCCAACAGGCCCATACATTGATGCTCCAAACCTTCCATATATCCCTCTAACTCTTCTATTATATCCATCTTCACCAAAGCAGCTCTTATATTAATAAAAAATATATATACCTCCAATTCCTTATACCTCAAAATATCACCTATAGAAGAGCGCCTAACCCTTTTTTACCTAAACCTACACATATCATTCCTTTTTAATTCCACTCCTATATTCTCGGGACAATTATAACAACAATTAAAAATTCAAATTATGTTCGACAATAAAATTCCCACCATCAAGAGAACATCAACATTCAAAACTCCAATATCACACTTTTTATCTATCACAATTTAACCATATTCAAACAGAGGGTAGATTATACACAAAAATACACAAAAAAGCTTCGATAACATTTTAGCCTCATGAAGATCGATAATACAATCTTACTAAAGATAAAGCAATTTATTTCAATCAACCAACAAAGTACAAGTTTATTCATTTATTACAGGCAATAGCAGCTAACAGGTCTGCCTCAAAACCATTCTGAGTAGCGAGAACATTTTTTTTCCTCACCAACACCTTGGCACGGGTATGTAGACTACCGACAGACATCAAAGGACTCAGAGATTGCTGTTGGCAATGATACAAGTATTCATCTTCAGCTACCTTTACCTCCACTTCATTTATCCCCTCATAGTTGGGTTCCACCGGTACCAATATCCGCCTATTTACACAGAGTTTCCCGAAGTACCGAGTAAGCAACTCCCAATACTTGGCGTATACACGATTGCAGATATCATCTTCCTAAACCTGCATCCTCGTCCTCGCCATCTCACCAACTTGAAAATAACTTTATCAAGCTGCAAAGGGTATTTATATGACAAACTCAAGGTATCACAACTCCCAAAAGTTAAAGATAGCAATCACTATCACTTGACACCCTGACAACCCAGTCAACTAACTTCCTAGGGAACCATTTACCCCTATACAATCAAGAAATACCACTTCAAGATCCTATTGCAATTCGAAACAGCATAGCTTGACATTTGCCTTCGAGATACTAGTTTTCCATTTCATTCGAGAAGAAAAAATATTTATATCGATACAAAATCAAGGAACAACATTTTTTTATATAAAAGTAAATATTACATTTTACATTCGCCACTCATTTACTTCGATTACATTATAGATGGACCTACAAGTTACTTTACATCAGTAGTGTAACGCACTCTCCCAAGAAGAAAAAATAGCCACACCCTCCTTCTCTATAATCACCACCATCTCACAACCCAAGGGGATTACAGAGACAACAACGCCCGGAGAAGCCACCACACATAAACCTGCCCGCCAAATCATCTTCGTCTTCCACATAGGTAATGGTTAATTCTCAAAGACTGTCGAGATGCTCCGAGGCCGTCAGTAATACAAAATAAAATTGGGACCGGAAGAAGAACTCCGCTTCGGTAATCTCCGTCTCCAATTCCGTCATTTCTTCATATATTAGCTCCACCGGTTTTAAATAATAAGACATCAACGACAACCAGCCAAAGTAAAACTCCTTCAACTTCCCGTACTTGGGGTCCACACGCCCAAAAAACCCGTTATGCAACGTCTAAAACCGCGTCATTACCATCGCTGAGTACCTTCACCTACACAGACTGCCGAACAATACCTTTTATTCCATCTCTATTCTATTTATAGTATTACTCTCACTTTCACATATACCATAGTCAAACGTTCTGCCATTAATGTTCACCGAGAACATAAAATGACCAGGTTTATTTGAATTTTTACCTTGGAAATGACAGAGCACAGGTTTCATACAAGGTTTGAGAACCTTTTCATGTTCTGATATTCTTCTCGACATAGCAAGTAATTATGTCAGGAATGGTGCGATTGTAGTAGTATATTTCCCAGATTCGATAAAGAGAAACCAACGGAATTTAGTTGAAGATATTTTATCATTTGAAAAGATGTCACATCTGTGACTACAGAGCTCGACCAACTACAGTAGCCATTATGTTTGGTCAAATAGAGCCGTTTCAGGGAGATCTGCAAAGTTTGCCCACAACCCGCCAAAATAAGAAACTATTTTATTTTTGTAACTATCTCTATCTACTATAAATATAGGCAGAGAACATGTTAATTCGATCTGCAACTCTACGATTGAGAGACATTCTCATATCCTTACTATTCAATAATTATAATAATTAGCAACTAGTGGATTTTGTACCTAAATCCTCCTTGAGGTTGTGGTTTTTCTCAAATTTAACTAAATTTCCATGTAAAATTCTGTATGCTTAAGTTTACAGTTACAAATTCCTTACTAAAGTATTGACGTGGTTAACCTTCCAGAAAACATGTCATTACACCTTTAAGCCTAAAAATAAGCCATATCTTTGTATACGCCAATTCTCGTATAACCTTTTATTCTGAGGATAGGAAGTGATAAAGTATAAGGGAAGTTATGTAAATTAGTGGTGCCTATACGCGACTTGATTCATCGAAGCGTAAATTTAAATAGTGCTAGAAGGCCAAGTATATTTCTAGAAATATCACATTGAAAAAAATAAAATAAAAAGAAGGAAGGAGGTGTCTCAATATTAACAACGGAGGTGGTAGTTATAGTTGTCCTCAGAATGCCAGTAAAAGACCTACTTTATCACTAGCCTACCTTTGCCTTCTTTATATCCATTAAAGTCATAATTGATTTTAAGTCTAGTGCAATCGGTTTAGTGGAGATGGTAGTTAGAGAATTTTTTGGTATTTAACTTGACACTACCAATAACAATTGATTTTCCTTTCGTGAGGTCTTTCAATAAAATAGTGATGCTTTATTAAAATATGAATTTTTATTTTCATTTTACTCATGTTCATATTTCCTCATAATGATTCCTAGTCAATTCTCAATGATTTTGAGTGACCAACCATGAGAGGCCTAAGTTGAATTATTTTTTCGATATAGTGATCTTCATACATCTAAATGTCAGGACTTTGATTGGAGTACACACACATACATTGAGTTCTTATGCATTATTTCATTTATAGAACAATAATATTATCTGATATGTCATGTATCCACTGTGCCTATATAATTAACTATGCATGTTTTGTGGGGGAGTGTGTTTGGTAGTCACTACTTTACCTCGCAAAGTCATGGGTCTTATCTTATGTCTCTTGTGTCTGGTTATTATTGGGTGCTTGGTTAATGTCTATGAGTTTACCTATTTTTGTCCATTCGTTCAAACGAGTTTTTTGTTCATTCAAACGACTGATTGGTCTCGTTTCATTAGTTTTTAACTATATTAGTTTTTAAGCAAAATCTAATGCTTTGTTCAAAAGAGGTGTATGTTCATTCAAATGAGTTTTGGTCTCTTTTCATTATTTTCTAGCTGCAGTGGTTTTTAGGCAAAATCTAATGCTTCGTTCGAACGTGGTGTCTGTTCGTTCGAACAAGATTTGGTCACTTTTCTACCTTTCTAGATGTGGTGGGTTTTAGGCAAAAATTAATGCTTCGTTTGAACGACTTTGATTTTTGTTCCAACGAGATTGGTGTTTGGTCATCTCCCACTTGTCTCCTACGTCATTCTCTTCATTACTTGAAATTGTTTCCTCTCCTTTCTTACTTTGGCTTTCTTTCACAGCAACATACTCTCTCTATATTAATCACTTGTGACAAATTAAGGGTTGATTTGAGTTTGATTCCTCTTTGATCTCGTGTGGGGTTTGGATTCGCGCATTTAAGGTACAATTTTACAGGTTCTCATCACTCTCACAGGTCGGTAATTGTTATCTCTCTCTCACTCTGCCTAAACTTATTTTGATAATTGTATAGGTTTGTAATTAATTTGTGATGGGTTGCCATATGGGTTTGTGTTGATTAAGATTGGGTGCTCATAGGAGATTGTGGTTTGATTTTACTGGTGATTGGGGCAATTATTGAAGGTATGTATGCAAAATATTTCCCAAATTTGTTACAAGCTTGTTGAAGCTTGGTGATTCAGAATTGTGGTGTTTGTTGATTACATTGTGGATTTATAGTGTTGATTGTTGTTTGTTGCTTGAACTGAGTTTGTTAGTAAAGGAGTTTGATTGTTTGGGTTTGTTGATTAAAGTAGGTTTTCTTCCAGGTGATTAGGTTGGTGTGTGCACTTGTGATTGTCAGGTTTTGATATTATTGTTTGAATGCTTATTTACTTTGGGTTTTCGAGTTTGATTTGATTGAGATATGGCACCTAAGTTACGGGAGGGAACCAAAAGGTCACACCTTGACGAAACAGTCATTCTCGATGGTCAGAGAGTAGGAGATCAACCATTACATTGGAGCACGGAAAGGGGCTTTAAAGATAGACCGATTGTGAAGGAACAACTTACAGATATCAAAAGTATTTCTTAATTTAATGTGGGTTACGTGGGGGTATTTGCGAAGTTCAAGGCAAAAGATTGAGCAAGATTCTT
The DNA here is from genome assembly GCA_014058105.1 of Kingdonia uniflora. NCBI lineage: Eukaryota > Viridiplantae > Streptophyta > Magnoliopsida > Ranunculales > Circaeasteraceae > Kingdonia > Kingdonia uniflora. Next base: position 1,044,135 of record JACGCM010002399.1, on the reverse strand, counting down.
GCTCCCACTGGAAAGGTATATCCTCAAATTGTTTAATTGCTTTATGCCTCTCTGCAAGTTGAGTCTAACCGTACACTTCATAATCAAACTTTTCTGGTCACTATTGATGGGACCGAATATAAAGTAAATCGGGGCAGACTCTATGCAATATTAGGGCTTCGATCCTCTCAGCACATTGGATGTCCCAAGTATGTTTGGTCAGTGACATCTTATCCATGGCCTGCCTCTTCTATTGAGGGTGAGATTCATGTTCTTCCTAAGCTGAATGACATGGTTATTGACATTACTACTCAACATAACCTATATACTGAAACGGGACCTATTTCTCGAAGGATGTTGGATGATGAGTCCCGCCTAATACATAGCATTGATATTACTAATATCATCCCAAAGTCCCAAAAGAATGAACTCTCTCAGAGGATGAATGTATTTTTTATGCCTTCAAGAATGATGTGGAAATCGGTCTCCTGAACATCATCATTGAAGAGATGATAGATGCAAGCACCAAAATGGTATCTCAGAGTTCATTACCTTTTGGCCGTCTAGTGATGCCAATTTTGATAGATGCTGAGTACAAGGTATTTCCTAGTAAGCCAAAGGATACAAATTAAAGTGAAGAGATTGGGTGCTAGTAATTGTCATAAGAGTACATCTCATCTTCCTTTTGTGTTATCGTCTGAGTCAGCTCCTCCAGGCAAGCACATCAATTCTTTTAGCTCAGCTACTCAGACTCAGGGGATGTTTACTCTTCAGGATATTGGGAGCATGCTTCAAAATTTGATAGTGGATATGGGGAAATGAAGACCAGGTTGGACAAGATTGATACACGGCTGGGAACTATTGAGACAGAGGTTCAATGTCTTTATCAACTAGAGAAGAGTCGTGAGTATGATGTTGATTCAGGTTCTTAGGATGCTTAACAACATAAGATATCTAGACTAAACTTATGTCCTCGCTTATGTTCTCTATTTTATTTTAGTCTTTAGCTCTTTTTTGCTAGACTAGTTATGTTCTGGAAGCACCTGTGATAGTAGTATATGTACTAACATTGGAAGTATGCTTAATGTTATCTTACATTTCTTTGATTGTAAAGTAGATCTAATTTTTCTTTGTTTGCGATAGTAGATTACAGTTATTATGTGTTTCTTTGTGACAAAAAGGGGAAGAAATAAGTATCCCTAACAGGAAAGCACAATGAAAGGATATATGATCATGTTTTTTTGGTTTAATTCTTTTATGATTATGTTTTGTAGTTTTTAGAGATTTTTTAAGTTCTTTGTTACACACGTATCATAAACTAGTTTGCTGAGAATGCATATATTAAATAACAACTATTTGATATGTTTTGGAGTGTAAAAGATGTTATTCGTGGAAGAGGTCCAAAGATTGAACTTGTTGATGAAAAGGGTGGTATCTTTATAAGGTCTAGGCTCTTTGTGTGTCTGGGAAGTACTATAGAGTGATGTTTAGGTCTTAATTCTTATTTTGTCACAAAATAAACCAAAGGGAGAGATTGAAAGGTTTTGGCTTGTCTTATTTCGTGTTTGTGGAGTCTCGTGGTTATCTCAGTCGAAGACGGTGATAAAATTAAGACCGCTGAACAAGTCTTCTACAACCAATGGCCGAAAATGTAAGTTGGTAAGAATAACTCTGATAAAGGAAAAGCCAAATCATTTTAACTGCCTTTGTTTTTAAGTTGATTGTACTTTCTCATTCGAATGAGTTTTCTGTTCGTTCGAACTACTTCTGGGATAAAATAACATTTTCAAACGAGTTTCAAACTGCCTCCTTTTGAAGGCTTATTTAGGTGTCGTTCGAACGACTTCTAGGAAAAACAACCGGTTTAATCGAGTTTCAAACTACCTCTTTTTATAGGCTTATTTGGGTAACTCGTTCAAACGACTTTGAGTTTTGTTCGAATGAGTCTCGGAAAAAACTGTTTTCTTATTTAAGCAAACCTTATTTTGTTTTTCTTTTGACCAAGTTTTTCACAGAGTTTAGTTTGAGAGTTTTATATTCTTTATTAGAGAAACTAATCAAGATCAATTAAAGACCTTAATCCTTGAGGTTAATGTTGAATTAGTCAAAATTATACTTCCCATGTATTGTTCTAGAGTGATTCGAGAAGGGTAATCCTTGTTGTGAGATCAAGGAGCGTCGTTGCGAAAATGAAGAATTTAGGACGTGAAGCTTGGATCAGAAGAGAGATAATCACGAGACGAGGTTATCGAGTCTGTAAGTGTATTTCAAATTGCAGCTCTTTTTTATTAGTGGATTTTTGGTTGTCGAGTTCATCGACAACTACCTGTAGTTTTTCTCCTGAGTAAGGAGTTTCCACAGGGTGAAAAATTGATTGTGTTATTTATTTCTCTATCATAACTATTGATTGTTTCTTCTTATTCCTAGATCATTGATTGATAGAAATTGTTCTGACCTAATTTCTTGAAATATATTAAATACGAGCACATAGAATTTCAGGGTAGACTAGTTTGTTGTCTCACATTTTTAAAGAATGTAACTAAAGTGTCAACCTATTTGCAAGTTATACTACTAATATACCCCTTAAAGCATAAATCAAGATGGAGGAAGCAGTAGGGAATGGTTTTTCCCCTCTTTTTTTGTTATAATTTGTGTTTTTTTTATTTTTGGGTGTTTTTGCATGTAAAAGTACCCCTACCTTGTCAATTTTTGTAGCCTGTTAATAAAGAAGGGGATTTGTTTTCAACCCCAGCTTACCTTGTAAAAAGATTTTTTTAAAATAATAGAAAACAATGTGCAGTAGCTCATATAATTAATCAAAATCAATCCAATGAAGGTTTTGTGAGTTTTGGAACATTTTTTTTCTAAATAAAACTAACTAACCACTATTCCTGGAGCCACCAAAAACAAAACTAAGGAAAGTAGTGTCCTTTCATGTGACCTATCACAAAGAGAACATAAGAGAAGTGGAGTTGGGAGGAAATGAGTTAGAAAAGGTGAGGAAGAAGATGAGAAACACCATAGTTTCATATGGTTTCTATATTTAAGACAATGAAACTAAACATAACGCCGGTTGCTTGACATATTTAGAAAAACTCCCTTGGGTCATTTGAAAAAGAAAAAAAAACCGTTTTCATTAATAAAAATGACATGTGTAGGGTATGCTTACTTTTCATGCTCCAATAGTACCATGAATGCAATTCTTGAAGATGCCACATGAAGATTGAATTGCTTGCAATAAGATGATAATGGGTCCCACTCTTCCACATGCCAACTTATTCCATACATTGGATTTAACCATGTCCTTCTCCTAAAATTGACACAATTCACTTCCTAAACTCTCTTACCCTTTTTCACCTCCTCTCTCTCTCCTCTATAAAAACTCCTCCCCCACAAACATTTTAGATTTCTCTTCCCTTCAAAGGGTCCTCAAAAGTGTGAGAGAGAGACTGAGGTGCAACTCTCAGAAACAAAACCCCATTTCAAAGGTCTCTCAAGAAACACTCAAAACCCCCAAATTAGAGAGAGAGAGATCTTTGTCCCTCCTACAATGTTTGCTTTGTAGCGGACAAGGTAAAACAAATTAATATCAAAATTCGAAAAAATATTTTAATTGATAAATTGGAGTTTTCAATCGAGTTTCGAATACCCATTGATTCTATTTCATTGAATTTATTTCAGTGGTATTTGAGCCGTTTATTTGTTGGTGGTGGATTTTTTTTGTTGTTGTTGTGTTCTAGGGTTCTATTGGATCATCAGTGGAAACGAAGGGGACGTCTTGTTTTGTGGGGTTACGGCGAATTAGGGTAAGATCAAAGCAGATAGTGTCATTGATTTGGGGTCAAGGGGGTGTAATTGGGGATTGGAGATCACAGTTGTGTCAGTGTTATGGGCACAAGTTTGGATCGTTTGGGGAGTTTTATTTGGTGCTTTGGATGATTATTGCATTGGTGGAGATGGTAGATTGTGTGTTGTTGGTTATCATGGAAGAGGATTGCACTTTAAAGTTTTGAGTTAGTTTGGACTAGTTGATGCTAGTTTGGACTAGTTGATGCAGGGTTGAGTACTTTTGGGTCAATGGTTTGATCTTTTGCATCGAGTGATACGGATGACTGTGATACTGTTGTTTACTACTATCTTCAGAGGATTGGCTTGCAGGGGACCTTATTTGCTTATTAGAAGATAGTTCAGATTCACGTAGTTTGAGCTTTTCGCGTGGTATATTGTGAGAGTGGATTTGCTTGTTTGGGTACTCAGTTCAATATCGATTTAAAGGTTATTTTCTGAAACTGCTGTCATTTAGGGTGAATTTGGAGAATTTGGTAACTGGGTTTTGATTATGTAATTGAGAAGAGGGATATGAATCGTTATTGAAGCTGGAAATGAGTGAGGGGACATGGTGCACGGACAAGAGCAGAGGTGGTGGTCCATTCACTTTTCTGTGAAGCTGTTAGACAGAGTTGTACTTGCCAATTTTGTGATCCCGTGCAATGTCTCGCTGCTTTCCGTTTCCACCACCAGGATATGAAAAAAAGGCCGATGACGTAGAGTTTGTTACAAAGGTTTGAACATCTCTTTCTTACCTATTGAGCTTTGAAGTTTGTTTTCTGATTATATGATCCAGCTTATTTTATATGCTAAATGTTCCTTTAATATAGGTTTGGTAATGGTTAGGGTGTCGCTATGTTGGAAATGCAATTAGATATTACCTTTATTATTAAATCGAATGAATTTTCGATTTGAATCATAAAAGTTGAAATAAAATTGAAGTAAACGAGTTGAATCAGCTAATAAATCGTGAATCAACATAAATCGAGTGAATTTTTTATTCAAACCACAAATCATGCGAATCAGTGAATCATACGAGTTGGGAAGTCTATAACCATTTTGACAGAAAATTAAATCTTATTATACAACTTGGTTTTCTATTTTTGATTGATTACCTATTTAACCTACTTTTTTTAGTAATCCTTACTTCCAATCAGTCTAAAACGCAAATCTAAGTCATCCAAAAAACCCTCTTTCAATAAGTCTCTTACTCTAACTAATCTATGTTCTATATCCACTTACTAATAGTACAAAAATGAAAACCAATTAGCTTTTAAGAATTTTTCATGTTCTTGGTATTGAGGGTTTGAAGGGATTTAAGTCTGATTCACGATTCGTACAATTTGCGATTCACTGATTCTTAGAAAATCGATTCGCCGATTCTTAGAAAAATTATTCGACAACAATGGACATTACAAATACTGTCAAGGTTGTTCTTGTATTGGTTCTGCCTCTAAATAAATATGTTTGGGTCCTTCTGTGCATAAACATACGTTTTCTTCATTCTGCATATCATATATGCTTATCAATCTATGCATACTTTGTATTTTTTGAGGATTTTTTCGCACTTCTAGCTACTCTCAGCATCGCCCGAAATCTCTGATTCCTTGCTGGAGCTAACTCGTGCTAGGGCACTAGATTGTCGTGGTGTCTCGGTTTTAAATTTGTGCATTGTTAGATGAATATCTCTCCGGGGTGTTTTTCCAATTTATCAAGAACTCCTTAACATTCTTAAAATGCAGCCATAGAATGCCAACCCCATTAAACAATTCAAACTAAATATTATCAGCGAAGGGGCAAAGTAAAAAACAATGATTAATGGACTCCCCATCTCTTTCACATATAACTAAACTAACCACTAAGACTTTACGCTTACTAAAATTATTAATAGTAAGAGTTTTATTCGTAAACAACGTTCAACCAAAAAAAGTCATCTTAGAAGGCAGTTTACGACCCAAATTTTCTTTTTTGGAAAGGTTAAAGAAATATTATGTGCACATAATACTCTTTTACCCTTCCCAAAGAGGTGAATTTGGGTTCTTAAGTTGCCTTAAGTGTTTTTTATTTTTATTTTGCTTGGACTTTGTTCTTGAATAAAGCTCTTACCATTGATAATCTTCACAAACGCAAACTTCTAGCAACTAGTTTTTGCTTTATATGTAAAAAAAATTGGGAGTCCATTGATATCTTTTTCTTCTTTGCCCTTTCGCCGAGAGTATTTGAATTGAATTTTTTACTGAAGTTTGCATTCCGTGGTCGTATATTAGGAATGCTAAAGAACTAACAACTTGGAAAACGAGAAACCTTGTCGGTCATAGTAAGGTATTATGGCACTTTTTTCTTTTTGTAGTAATGTGGTCTATATGGCTCGACATAATTCGAGAAAGTTCGAAGGGAAAGAGAAATCAAGAGCTTCAGTTATGATTTCTATTAAAGCTCTAATTTTTTTGAGTAAAGCTGCGACGGATTTGATGGTGAGTTCCTTCGAGTCCCTTATGGTAAAGGGGAAGGAAACGATCAGTGCATCTATTTGATAGGTCTCATTGGCGTGGGGGTGTTTCTTGGCGGTTTTTTCTTGTTCTTCCTCTTCTTGGAGAGCCGTTTATATTTTTCTTTTTTTGTATTTGTGTTCTGTTCATCCATAAAATTTACATTTATCCGAAGAAAAAAAGAAGTTAGATTGTAGTCTAACATAAGCTTTTTAGATTTACAAATCGCTTTCATTTTATTTGTAATTTCAACTTTTGTAGTTTCCCATAAACTCGATACGAAAGCTTTCAGTCATTTCTGGAAGGAATTTAATGAAACGCATTTAATAGAACTTAAGGATTTATTTGAGTGAACCAGACGTGCAATTTCATGTCTTTCAACTTCGGTTCCCATGTGTTTGTAACATTATGAAGATAGTTGACATTCCCTCCCCTACATCCTTGATAAAATCGATCTTATAAGATCATCAAAGAGGTATAGGAAACGAGTGTTTCAATAACCACAAAAGTTAAATCATAAAAAATGGAAGTTTCTATTGAGATTTTTAATGTTGATTCTTGTATTTGTTTTGTTATTTTGAAAGATTGGGTTCGGATAAGTTGTTGATTGTAATTGCCCAATGATTGGGAAATTCTTCTATTATACTGTTTTTCTATTGTGAACCCAACTTATCAAAATTCATCTTTAGGAATTAGGATTGATAAAGAAATGGTCTAATAGAGAACCTAGGGTCGATCCCCCACCATATGGTGGTAATCTATTGGGCTTAAATGATAAGATGTTACTCATGTTGTGGTCATTTTCGAGAAGCTACAATGCTTTATGCACGGATGAGGCATAAATGCGTGTATCTTATAATTTTACCCTCCGCTTTGTTCTTAGGTCTTGTGTGCTTGATAGTGCTCTCTGTGAAGGCGAGTAGGTCCACTATGATGTTTTGTAATTAGGATATGTATCTGGCATCTTTGCCCAGACTTCATTGTTCGACTTGTATGTAAAATTTGGAAGAATTAGAACGGCAAAGCTCTTCCATAACACGAGTGTGAAAAATGTGGTTTCTTGGTGTACAATCATTCTAATTTCATGCAAGCACGTGTTACAGTACAGGCTCAGAAATTATTTGATGAAATGCCTGCTAGAAATATTTTTATAATAGAATGTTAGGATTGTTATGAAAGTCGTGTGTGACACTAGTTTCAAACTTTTTTGTGTGTCCAAGTGTCAAATTTGTTTGTGGGCCTCTGGAGTTTGTGCAAAAGGGCTCATGTAGTGAGATATTGGTCGGCAGTGTTTGTGTCTGATTAGGTGCTGTATTGCTGTTCGTTGTTGGAATTTTCCTTAATGCTGGCTTGTGTAATTTGATCCTTTTTTGATGCTGCAAAAATCATGTTTTTAATTTGTGCTTTGGTGCTTAAGTATTTGTGCTCCTTGTTGCTAGTTTGACTGTTGGGAGCTTTGCAAGCTTAAAACATCATATTAGTGTACTAGGTTAGTAGATAGGTTCTTTTTATCTTCTTATTCTAGTCATGATATGAATGGGGCACCATGCTCTTGAGTTTTGATAACTAGGGGAATGTGCCTTGATTTCTATTGATTTTTCTTATGAGTGTTCCTCATTACATAATTTCCAGGAGAAATTCCCTTTCTAGACTTTTACACTGAAAATATGTTTAACCTGCCCTCTGCTCAATCCAAACTTGGAGTCCCTTCAGCGCCTCCGTAGGAAGTGTGAAACATTACTGAGATAGTGTGGGATGTATATGGTGTATGTTGCAAAGTGTGAAAAGGAAATTTAGGTTATTGTTTATTTAATGGCTTGAAAACGGTCTTTCACTCTTTACTACAATATGAAGGTACTTAAAACTCTCAGTAGTTTCAACAGTTGGTGTTTGATTTATAAGAATATATGCTTCAGCTATATTGGAATAGGAAGCTAATCACAGTACATAATTTGGAATAATACAAAAAATGAATACAGGTGGGTTCACTCATTTGCTACAACATACAACATATCTTTTTGGGAGTATTTGAGTTAAACTAATATATTTGTCAATATTTAGAACGGCCACCTCACGCTATAAGCAAGTGAACACACAATGAAGACACCCCATGCTATGGTTTAAACTTGAGCCAAGTTCAACTTTAGGGATGCCCCAGTGTGAACCCATGCTGCTGCTTTATATGCTCTTCCGTTTGAGGTTCTCTTATTGAAGATGTTTCCATGAGTTACAATTTTTTTTTACTTTTGCTATTGGTTATTTTTTTTTTCTTTTTGGTCTGCATTAGGGATACTATGTAAACTGATTGAATAATTGCTTTCCCGATGCCATATCTTCATTTTTTGAGCTGCATTTTTCTCTAGGTTTTATTTGTGGCACTAATTCGCGCTTTTATCCTTGCTTACCTTCTTTCTGTAATTTAATATTTCAGGAGAAGCACAAAGAGAAAAGGCATAAAAAGGACAAAAAGGAAAGGAAGGAAAAGAAAGATAAAGAAAGAAACGAAGATAAACACAAAGAGAAGAAAGAACGAAAGGAAAAACACAAGGACAAGAAAAAAGACCGGGACAAAAGCAAGGCCCTAGACGAGAGGAATACTGTACGGCAGGCGGAGAGTTATGATGGAGGGAAGCCTGCTGAGAACAGTCAGAAGCAGGCTGAGGAAGTTAATGATTCCAAATTTGTCGAGGAATTGGGTAGAAGGCTATGTGATGGGGAGAGAGGGACAAAAAACCAAGTGGCTGAGATCTTTACTTGTAGGGCAGAGGCAAGTGGCAAAGGGGACTGGCAGAAGGATATTGCTAACAAAGACAATAATATTCATGATAGAAAGACAGGCGAACACAGAAATAGAGATCATGGTGGTGGCTTTGGTAGTGAAATGTTTCGTAGTTTTAAGGCAGCAGATCACAGAAGTGAGGAGGGGACTTCCAGAGAAGTGGGCAGGGATGTTGCTAATAAGGAGACAAATTTTTGTAATAAAAAGGCGGAACATAGAAACAAAAATCAGAATACCAATTCTGGAGTTGCTACCATTCGGAGTTTCACAGGAGTGGATCAAAGAAGGGCCGAGGGCATTGACAGAATGGCAGACATGGCTACTGGTAACAATGGTAAGAAAGTTGATGATAGAACGACAGACGGACAACGAAACCAAAATCCAGATGCTCGTGGTGGAATTGCCACCTCCAAATCTTTTATGGGGACGGATCAAAGAAAAGCTGAAACCATTGCTAAGCCCACAAACAATAATGCTGAGAAGAGAATGGAAGGGAAAGAAAAATTTAAAGAAAATGAGAGTGGAAATAAGCATGGGGATAAACAGAAGGACAGAGATCGAGAGAAGAAAAGTATGGGAAATGACACAAACTTGGATAAAGAGAAGGAAAAAGAAATGGAGAAGGCCGCCAATAGAAGTAAAAGCCATGAACAATTACATGAAAACAAGGAGGTGATACATACCCACAATACAAAATTCCTACAAATTCCCTTGCACAGTACCATGGTTGCTGCTACCGTGGAAAATTCCAAGAAAAGGAAAGTCATTGAGACAAATGGATCTTTATATGGTAAGCCTCTCTCTTACAGTATCATGGATTTATTTATTAGATGTCTATTGCCATGGAAGTGGCTGGAAATGATTAATGAAATCAAATTTATGACTGGGAAAAAGGTAGTAGTTGGAAATCAAACCTTTGACTCTACAATACTACAATCTAAACCTAGATTTCAAGAATGATATTTGTTCTACCCAATACTACTTCTACAGGCCAGTCATTGCTAGTATCTTTTCACAATCTTGTTGTTAACTTAATATTAGCTATTGGTAAGTTTATAGTGCATCTCTTAAATTTTTGTTACAGACATTGATGTTCAGCCTAATAAGTTGCCAAGGCATGCTGATCTCTCTCACCCATATACAGAGAACGGGGGAAATCTAGAGCCGTATCAAACCTCAAACCAGCATTCATCTGTCGTGCATGGTGGGATTAATAGTCTCAAAGTAGGTGGTAAGTTTGAAAAGGTGACAAATGGAGTTGTTGAATGTCAGCTATCTTCAGTTAAAGCCACAAGACCGTCGTCTGCTGCCAGCGGTGAAACTTCTGCTAAAAAGCCACATCCAGACTCTAAGTATTTGAGCAAGATACTTAGTGTCCCCAGTATGGAAGAATGGTCTGATTTTGATGACCAAGACTGGCTCTTTAGCAATGACCCGAAGCCCAAGACAGTATCGTCTGGTGTTGAAGACACAGTAAACGTGTGGGATAAAGCCCAATGGATAGAGTCCGCAGAGGTTTTTGCTTTGCCTTATGTCATTCCTTATTGATCTGATACACGTGCAGCAAAATTGATGCCCTACCCTTGCAATGTCACTTGTAGCTGAACAATACTGGATTATGTTGGTCTTGGTTCTTTAGATGGTTAGTTGGTTTTGCACGCCCTGTTCTATTAGGTACGATATCGGTTGCCTCCCCATTGAGTAAGTGTTGCTTTGTGACATTTATCCTCGATTTTTTTTATCTGAATTTCTGTCACCGTTGCTTGCTTTAGACTTTAGTAGGCAGGTTGGTGCATCATATCTTGCACTATTTGGATTAAGAGCTGTTTTGTCTACTAATACGTGAATATTGTCCTAAAATATCTCAGAGGATACACGTAGCCACAGAGTGAAACCCCAAATCCCCATGAAGAAACCCTTGGAAGGGATAGAACCCTTAGGAAATCTGCTAAATCTTTTAACAGTTTTTTCTTTTTTCTTTTTAGAAAGCTGTGGACCTCTTCTTATTGAGAGGAGATCGAGCTACTTATAGTCCTATTGTTGCACCACCACAATTTTGATTTGTATCATATAAATTTTATTTACAAGAAAAGTACAATAGAAGGAAGAAATAGTAAGGTGCAGTTGCAGTTATATATTCATTTTGTCTTTGGTCTCTTTGTTGTCGTTCATCATCATCTGTAGTCCACTATTCCGCTTTATTTTATGTTTGGGTCATGTTGATTTCTTTCATGCCTGCTTGATAATTGGACGAGTGACATGGATGATTGAACACACTCAAGGTACAAATTCTGTAATATTTTAGTGAAAAATATTTCGATGAAGATGTACTATTTTGAGTGAATTATTCTCCCAAAATATCTTAGCATTTTGAATAACTGAAGATCTACTCTCTTTTGCATCTTTTTACTATTAACTTGGATTTCCTTGTACGGGGATAGAGTTTCAAAGAACGATGGTGTCTTGTAGATAACACTCATTTACTTTAGTAACTTCTCTGAAAGGGTCCCCCCCCCGCACAAAAAGAAAAAAGAAAAAAGAAAAAAGAAAACAACAACAAAAAAAAAAAAAAAATTAAAAAATTAAAGGCATCAAAGGCTAGCTAGTCCTGAGAAACGCAACACCACTAGCCTCTTCCTCTGCACCTCCAAAGGTATATCAGCAGCATCAATAATCTGTTCTCCAATAGCATTAGCATAGTTCGCTAGGAGGTATGCACTTTGATTAGCTTCTTTATGGGTAAGGCCTACCTTCCAACTCTTCAAAACTTCTTGTTAGCAGCTCTATCTTCCTAAGCAACATCTTACACCTCCATGGGGGCTTAGTACCTTTCTTAATGTAGTCTACTATGGTAGCAGAATCAGCCTGAATGACCAGCTGTTTTATACTCAATGTCACAATGTAAACCTCTATAGATGGTTTTTAGCTCATGATGAGTTGCTGTGGATGGAGCTTCCTTTCCTGCATAGGCACCTGCACAAACCCCCAAGTTTTTTCTGATTAGGCCCCCAAAGCATCCTAATACTGAAATGTATCCTTTGCAATTTAGAACCCAGAAGTGAGGCATTGGTAGGACTCACTTGCACCTAACTGTCTGCTTCATCTTAACCCTGGGCTTAAGCTTCTATGACTCAGTTTCTTAGTAGTAAGATCTCCATGTACACTACCAAGAGTAAGCTTCAACCTCTGCCAGACCTCATTAACTACAACATTTTCAACAGTTTTGGGTGGTCTAGTGCTGTTATAAAAAGTGATATCACTCCTTTCTTAAATGCCACACATGATAGATTAAGACAGCAAAAGCAGTATAAAGGATGATAGTCAACAAATTATTATTGTGTGGCTCCAAGATCCACTCAACTTCATCCCAGAAGTCGCCCACAACTCTATCAACAAAGCACTGTCTAAGCACCCTCTTCTAAAGCTCCTTAGAGCATCCACAGCAGTTCAGTTAAGAGGGTGGATTGGATGAATTTCAAGGTGGATCCAATCCACCCCACAACAGTTTTCAATCCACCCCAAGGTGAATTCACCCCAGCACACTTCTGAACTGCGCGCATAAATGGACGTCTCAGATGAGTCCACGTGTCTTGATCGCAGCCATCATAATCCCAGCGCACTTCTGAACCGTGCGTACCATTCAACCAATAGAAAATGCCACGTATTTTTAAAAAATATATATATAGCCACGCGGTTTTGAACCGCACGGCATCACCCTGCATCTTTTAGGCTTATTCTCCTTTCAAAAACTTTAGGCTTATTCTTAGAAGGCATTTGCATTAAGGCATTAACATATCCAACATATCCAAGGCATTAGCATATCCAAGGCATTAACTTAGCATACCCAACCTTACTCCACAAGTTTCCCAACCCATTTCCTCCGTTAATCTCTTAAAAATGTCGGGTTCTTCTAATTCGCGACCGAGGAAAAATGCTTCTAAAACTACACGTAACTCTAACGCGGAAGTAAAACGAAGGGGGAACGCCGATGTAACAAATGTTTGGCCGAATCAATTGACGGATGACAACGATCCTACCCCATCGTACGATGAGTTGAACCGAGTAGATTTTCTCCCGGACGGCTGGGTCCATATTTCTGTTGGATCGGAGAAAATACCGGTAAGTTTTATGTAAATTTCATGTGTTATTAACGTATATTGCAATATGTTCGATGAAATGCCCGAATGAACTTCTAACGTGTTAATGTACTTTTTTTGTCAGAACCGAGATGAATTACAGTGTAGGGGATCATTGGATAAGGTACTGAAGTGGTACCGATGAATTGCCCTGTACCCGACGTTGAAGAAGTTAGTCGACGATATGGGTTTTGCGGACTTTTGTTTGATTAATGCGGGAAACTCGGATAACCGTCTCATTCATGCTCTCGTGGAGCAGTGGTAGCCTTCCACCCATACCTTTCACTTCCCTTGCGGGGAACTGGGTTTCACACCGTTAGACTTCGTCATGCTAACGGGCATATCTTTTGGGAGGGGTCGCGATCTCCCGTACGATGAGAGGTACTCCAAGTTAGAGGAAGCAGAAAAGATGTTCCCGGGAATCACAAGCTCTGACATGAGGTACGGTAACATCACTCTCTCCTATTTAAAAAAGTGGCAAGAGCCTTTGAATCCTAGTCTCCACAATTACGACTCATAAATAGATATTGTGTATGCACGGGCATTTATTGCCTATATGATGGGTAATCTCTTCTTCTCAAATGGTGCTACATCCCTTCGGGCGGGTTATCTGGCAGCCTTGACAGACTACGATATTCTTGGTGCGTCGAATTTTGACTGGGTACGCCCATTATGGCGGCTTTGTATCGGGGGCTTGATGAAGTCTCAGTTCTGAGGCCCGAGAAGGTGAAGATATCGATCACCGGATTCTATGCGGTGTTGGAATACTGATTCTTCGAGTACTGTCGGGTTGGAATGTATCTAATTAACGTACAAAACTTTAACCATATTTATCCTCGTATTTTTGGGTAGAGATATGAAAGGGCGAATACGGGGTCTGAAATCCATCACTCTTTTGCTGTAATCAGAGATATGATAGAATGGAAGGACATAACCAACATAGATTGGCAACCATGGCACAGGTCTAAGCAATTGAGACGTCCAGAGGTAAGTGTTGATTCAGCGATGAGCACCCGGAGGGTTCTATTGGTGTCAGTCCCATACGGCCACGGTACGCTTTGGTATTTAGGAGACCGGTGTATGCGTCAGATGACCGGGCTTGATAGTGTGCCCTATGACCCCCCTCAGGAGATTATGGAATTCCCAAGGTACGATCGAGAGTTATATCAGAGTCTGAAGGATGTGGACTTCTATGATGGTACCGATTATCTTGTTCCCGACGTAGATTACATGACATATTGGCGTCTCGTTCATCCAAATCCTTAAATCGGTTGCAGCTTAGTAAAGAGGACGGGAAATATTTGGACGGTCGGACGTGATCTAGTGATGCCCGATGTAATCTTGCCACCTAGGTCGAGTTTAGCTACGTCTTCACAGGTGCAAGACTATGGTGTCCAGGCGACCAGCGATCCACGTGATATGGGATGGTTCATAGATGTGGCGGGACCGAACGATCAACGTAGATGGATATCGATCCCGGTGATGCAGGTACCATTCTCGTGTCCACCTACGTATAGTACGGATGAGTTGTGGCATCAAAACCAAAGATTATGGTATGCGGCATATGAAGACTCGAGGCAACTAACTGACAGCAATACTGAGTTGAGGAGGAAGCTTAGTTGGGCACAGGAGGTCATCCGAGAGATGTCCGATAGACTAGCTGAGATGTCCATTTCCTACCAGATATAGCCGGTTGTGCAATGTACCTATGACGAGAGTCTCGCACGTGGCAGACGCGCTCGCCAAACGAAGAGAGGTCGTCCCAGTTAGGCAATGTTTTATTTAGAACTTTTATTTATGTTTTGTTTAAACTATGTTGTGTGTTAATATTGTTTAAACTATGTTTTATTCGGAGTTTTAATATAATTTATATTTTGAAAATTTATGTTTTGGAAACTTGTTGTACAAGTTACTCAACGGATATATTAACGGCTATATTTATGTTTTGGAAACTTGTTGTACAAGTTACTCAACAGACATATTAACGACTATATTTTTGTTTTGGAAACTTGTTGTACAAGTTACTCAATGGATATATTAACGGCTATATTTTTGCTTTGGAAACTTGCGGTATAAGTTACTCAACGGCTATATTAACAACTATATTTTTTTTAGACACTTGTTAACGGCTATATTAACGGGTAGTTTATTTCATCTATAAATGTCATTCATCTCCTACACTCTCCTCCCTTCTAATCTTCTACACTATCCTCACTCCTTACCCCTCTCTTCAAAACCACTATGTCTTCATTAAGCTCCCAATCTAATTCTCAAAACCACTCTCAATCCTCCAATATGAACCAACAAGGAAACGTCTTTCCTCATCAAATCGGCATATTTGATCCGTCGTAAATATCTAACACTTCCCAAGGTCAGAATCACCATGTTCGCCAACTATTCCCGCCACCCGACAATCAATTTCAATCTCAAACCCATGGATATTAACCTTATTACCCAAACCAAGGATATTACCCTCAATTTGATGGGTATACCGGCTCGTACCCTCAACCGGGAAATCCATATTATTCATCTCAAACTTGTTTCGCCGGTGGAAGTTCGAGTACCACGCCGATGCAAGGTACATGGGGTTTAAATTATTTAAATCTTAATACATCGTCGGTTGCATCTCCGGTCATCTCCAAGGAACTCAATCCGGTTCTCACGAGAAGTAATACGTGGACTCATGGGAAGGCAAAGTCTACAAAAAAATGGCATCGACACCTATTATAGTTGAGGATGTAGCTTAGGCTGAGGAACTCAATCCGGTTTTCACGAGAAGTAATACGCGCAGGAAAGCAAAGTCTAAAAGAAAGGCGGCATCGACACCTATTATAGTTGAGGATGTACTTGAGGCTTCGGAGGATATTCATGACGACAAAGAATAATACTCCAACTCCAAGAATTGGTCGTCCGATTACTTCGTAAATCTTGTATGCGCTTGGTCCCAAGTGTCTCAAAACCTCGCTACCACGAACAACCAAAAAGCCGCTACATTTTGGTTCAAGGTGTGTGATCAATTCAACTCATTCTATGTTGACCAATCGATGTGGCGATCGTACAATGGTGTCAATTGTGCGTATAAGGGGCGGCTCAATAAGGAATGTTCAATTTTTAGAGGTATCATTCAAGACCTTGAGAGCCGACTTCATACCGGTATTGGAACGGATGACTTCGTAAGTATTTCATTTATTTTTCTCATTTCATTAATGTTCAAAGGTGAATCATACTCTAAAAGATTTTTTAACTTGATTTCTAGGAACGTATGGCAAACGATGCATTTTTTCAACTACAAGGAAGACCATTTAAACTTGGGGAAGCGTACAAAGTTTTGGAAACTTGCCCAAAATGGTCACAAATTCATCACATCGGCTATCCCACCCGCAACGTTGCTAGGAAGTCAAATTTTAACGATTTCCTGGGTAACTCCACCAATACCGATCCTGAAAACACCTACATCCGACACTCAAAATATCGTAATTCCGGATGATTCTGTCGACGTGGATGCACCACTATATTCTTGTGGGGATGTACGACCGGACGGCCAAAACAAATACAAGACAAAAAAGCGGCAAAGTCAAGTATAGGTTTTTGGGGGAAGAGAATGCTTGAGACAACGTCCAACATGATGAAGTCATAAAATCTAAGAGACGAGCAGAAGAAAGAGGAAAAAGAAGCTAAAGCTAGATGTTGAGATGAACTAAAGCTGATGAAAGAGGCAGAGTTTCAAAGGAGGCGTGAAGCGGGGCTAACTCGAAAAAAAAAACTTCGACGACTCGCATATGTTAAAGGTGATGAGAACGAACCTTGGTAACCTACTACCGGCACAAAGGCATTGGATGAAGAAGCAGATTAAAGAATATTTGAAGAAGTTGAAGGAGCAGTGTCCAAGTGATGACGACGTTTCTAGTGATGAAGATTGATGTAATTCTTAACATTAATAGTAGTTATTAAAATCCATAAAATTGATACAAAATCAAAAAGCTGAAGCAATAAACTATGTTTCATTAAAGTGTTACAATGATGAAGACATGGAAACAAAAAACATTACAACTTCAACATTAAACTTGAAAAGAAAATACGTTACTTTAGAAAATAAACAAACAATGATGAAGACTACAATTACTCTGCCCCTTTTCGACTCCACAAATGCGCAACAAGTTTATCTCGTAATTGGAAATGAGCTCCTTCATTTCTAATTTTACGAACCTTCTGGATGTACTCTGCCATAGTGTTGATCTCGTGTCTTGGATTTAAGTCCTCCTTCCAATTATCCATGGCTTTTCTACACTCGGGATCAATGTCCATTTGCCGGATGTAAGCATGACGTTCATCTTCCACGATATATTGTGCAAGATTATACATGTGTACATAAAATTTCCTAGATCACTAGGTTTCCAAAATCGCGCACCGTTTGCCAATATTTGAAACCTAGCTTGTAATACCCCAAAAGCACGCTCTACGTCTTTCCGGCATGATTCTTGCATCTTCAAAAAATGTCTTTCGGCATCGTTGGACAGATTTCTTATGGTTTGAACAAGTGTTTGTCACTCCATCCGCTAAGTAATACCCCATAGTGTGTGGTACCATGCCTATATTATAATTGCATGGCGGCGCAACTCCATTAGACAAGTTGTTAAAAAGCTACTATTGATGCAAGATGTTCACGTCGTTGTTAGAACCGGGAACCCCAAAGAATACGTGTCATATCCAAAGATCTTGGGATGCAACTGCTTCTTAAATCACCGTCGGGATTTTCTTATACCTAGTATATTGTCCTGCCTATCCGGTAGGACAATTCTTCTATTTCTAATGCATACAATCTAAACTACCTAACTTCCCCGGGAAGCCTCGTGATCCATTCACTTCTAACAAGTGTAATGTATCGTATTCATTGGGAGATCTAAGGTATTGATCTTTGAATTGTGTTATAATAGTTTTACAAAAAATTTCAAGCACAAAATAGCGGTAGACTCCCCAATTCGAAGGTATTCTTCTTGGGCGTCTGTGCTCGTACCGTAACATAATATGCGAAGTACGCACGTTATCTTTTGATGCGAGGATAAACCCATAGTCTTGGCAGTATTTTCTCTTTGAATAAAATAGGGCTTCGAAGAAAGTATTTGATGATAAATACGTTGATACACACCTTCGCTCATACGGAATCGACGACGAAATGAGATACCTTTGAATCTTGAGTTGTCACCGAAGTAATCCCGGTTAAGGCTATCCTCCCCCAATTTATGTTCACGGCTTTTCCGTTTGTCAATCCGTTCCCTTTTAGTACCTCCCCGCCTCCATGATGATGTCGCCTCTTACTTTTTTTCTTATACTTCTCCCATCTCAATCATAATCTTGTCATACTTATGCAACAACTTAACTTGACGCCGGAATAGTTCTTCGTCACTGGACGATGATGAAGACGATGACTCCCAATATGAGAGTGATGTCGTAGGCCTGAGCAGGCCAGCAATGATTTTATCAGACATGATTCGGCACAATTGATAAGAAATGAAGAATGTTGAGTTTTGAGATATAAGATGAATGAGTTGATTGCAGAAGAGAGTAGGAGATGAATGGGGGTTATAAATAAAGAAAAAAAAAGTAGCCGTTTATAGCTGTTGAGCATCTTGTTGAAGAAGTTTGATCAGAGAAAAACTCAGGTGAAATAATGGGGAACCAAAAATATTTTTTATGCAGGCTTATGCCGCGCACTTCTGAACTGCGCGGTAAAAACTAGCTGCTTAAAAATCTTTAAATCTCAGCCGTCCACGTGCTTTAATCCTAGACGTTGAAGTTACGCACACTTTAGAACTGCGCTTAATAGGAACCATTGGATGGGAGGACACGTGCTATCATCTTAGGCGAGAAGTGTGTACATGCACTTCTGAACCGCGCGCTATGGCTAAGCGCACTTCTGAACTGCGTTTCGTGAATCACCCTCAATCTACCCTCAGGGTGAAAAATCCACCCTTGGATGCATTTTGAGATAGCCACGTCACGTATTCACCTAGCTGCTGGGAGACAAATTGGGTGGAAAAGAGGGTAGATTAGGAATTCACCCTGCCACGTCAAGGTGTACCTAGCTGCTGTCGGTGCTCTTAGCAAGTACACACCTCATAAAAAGATTTTCCACATTCTCACTTCCATTCCCACAAATGATACAAGAACTTTGAAGCACCCCTCTCTGGATCAGTTTTTCATGACTCATAAGAATTCTTTCAAGGGCCTTCCAAGTGACAAAACTGCTCTTAGGAGAGTTGTATTTGTTCCAACATAACTTGAACCAGATGTAATCAAGTCTCCTATGCCTCAGCTTCATAGGCAAAGGCAATATTGAATTCTCTATTCTCTGTAGGCTTTCAAATCACTTCATTAGGGCTATTAGGCAACAACTGAATTGCTTTAATCTTATCAACTAGATCCGTACCAATAGTGCACCCTCTCTGCTTAGGGAACACCCACTCATTGTCTCTCACAATATTAGCAACAAGAGCTTCAAGATTAAATTTGGAGTTAAACCTGAGTTGAGTGAGGTCCAATTTCATCCAACAGTACCTCACTTGTTTTTGCTTTTTTTGAACAGGCGCCTAGGCGCCTAACTGTTGGGCACCCGTAATTTTTTTTCTTCATCAGACTCATGCCCGATTTGATGTTTTTTTAAATAAATAAAAAATTTGGCTCCCAAGTCTTAGGAGCCCGATTTGATTTTTTTATGAAAAAAAAATACAATTGGATGCCTAAACATTAGGCACGCGATTAGAAAACAAACAGATGCCCAACACTTAGGTGCCCAATCGCGACGTAAGAAAGTAACCTTGCTTTTTGAGTTGAAAAACCAAGTGAGTGAGGTGTTGTTGGAGCTCAAAAATCCTACGTGGCACCTTGGCAAACAAGTGAGTGAGGTACTTTAGGAGATGGTCTTAGTATTATTTCCAACTCCAATAATATGCACAATCATATCCCTAGCCTCATCTCTAGATTTAAGAATACTCCTCCAAGCCCAAGAACACTTTTGAGAAATGGGAATAGTCAAAGATTTATATTTCTAAGTTGATTAGAGTTCACCTAGGTCACCCAACTGTCATTGACTTGAGAAGCAATTCTAAAAGTGTGTCTAAACACTGTTGCCTTGTTCCAAGCCTTCATACACCTCAGACCCAGCAACTTTCTTTCTTAGGGAGACAAACCTCACCCAAGCTTGTAATACTCTTCTTCCTACCAGAATTGGTGCCATCCCATAAGAATCTTGAGTCAATATTGTTGATTTGATCAATCACATACCGAGGAAGAGTAAACATGCCCATCCAATAGAATGAAATACTTTGGAGTACAGACCGCACCAAAACAAGTCTACCTGCCCTTGATAAAAATCTATTTTGCCAAACATTTATTCTTCCAGTCATACACTCTAATAAGCTGCTGACAATTCCTTGCTCTCAATCTGGTCGAAATAAGGGGGACTCCCAAATACTTGAAGAGGATGGTTACCAACTTTAGTTCCCATAATCTCACAGATGGTACTCATATTACTTTGACTGACCCCAGAAAAGTACAGCTTTGACTTGTTGTAATTCACCTCCATTCTTGTAATATCTCTAAACTCTTTAATAGTAGTCTGTAGGGCATGGGTAGAAGTGGGGTTACCATTAAAGTAACCAAAAGGTCATCTGCAAAAGCTAAGTGGGTGAGTAAAGGCTTCTGGCACTTAAGATATGGAGACCAAAAGTACCATGAAGCGCCTTTTCTTCCAACAAGACTCCAAAAGTTTCCATGATCAACACAAAAAGATAAGGGGACATGGGATTCTAAGTCCCCTTGTCCCTCTGAAGTGGTCCTCCAAAGCTCCATTAATAGAGATAGAGAAGTGAGGTATAGTAATACACTCTTTAAGCCATCCAATAAAAGTGTCAGGGAAGTTGAGAGCTTTAAGAATGATTAGAATTACACTCCACTGGACCATATCATAAGCTTTCTTTAAATCAATCTTCATAGTGGTCTTTGCTTGGCTTTGGTCCTTGTGATAGTCTTTCATAAGCTCATGATCAATCAACATATTGTTTGTAATGTGTCTTCCCTCCACAAAAGCAGATTGGTTGAAACTCACAAGAGGGGAAACACTACTTTCATCCTAGGTGTAATAATCTTAGACATTACAACAAGAGATGGGCCTATAGTCATTAAAGAAAAAGGGGTTATCAACTTTAGGAACAAGGGTAATAGCAATTGCATTAACTTGTTTCAACATAGTACTCTTGCAAAAGACGTTCCTGATAGCTTTGATGAAGACTTTATTGATAGTTTCCCAACTAACCTTAAAAAAGTGGGCATTAAGCCCATCTAGCCTGGAGACTTTGAATCATCAATGTTAAAAAGAGCTTGTTTGATTTCATCACTTCCAATCTCCTTAGTAAGCTCTTCATGATCATCTTCATTCACTATCTATTTAAACTTGAGGTTCTGGACAGTTACAGTATTACACCCAAGCTGCCCATTTCCAATAATCTATATAAAGTATTTAACTGCTGCTGCACTAACCACTCCAGGATCAAACACTGTGTTGCCCATATCATCCTTAATAGACATCAAACTGTTCCTAGACCTTCTAGCCTTAACATACTTGTGAAAAAAAAAAGGTATTTTGATCCCCAAGTTGCATCCATTTGACCCTAGCCAACTGCTTCATCATTGACTCTTCTTTCCTGGCTAACTCATTATAGTTCTTGAGACATTGTCTCTCTTTCTCAATAAGGATGTTATCAAGTGGGCTCTCTTGAAGTGCAATCTGTACTGTGTTAAGTTCATCTCTTGCAGTAACCACCTCGCTGGCAAGCACACTATTTTCTTAAAGGTTCCACTCTCTCAAATCATTCTTAACACACTTAAGCCTGTAATATATAGCTGGTACATTGGATTTCAATCCATTCTACAATATCAAGCCTTGGACACCACTTCAGGGAACCCAGGTTCTTCAGCCCAGAAGTTAAAGTACTTGAAGGTTTTCTTTCCACAAGCAAAAGGCTTCACCAACCTAAACAGTGCAGGATTATGATATGAAACTCCAGCTGTAAGGAACTCTACCTCTGCATTTTCAAACAAGTCTCCCCAGGCTTCATTAACGAGGATTATGTCAGGTTTTATCATCATGTTATCCTTGCTTTCCTTTGCCTTGTTTGACCGACCAAGTAAGCTTACAACAACCTTTGTATCTCAGATCAACAAGCTTTGTTTCATTGAGCCACTCTCTATACTGCTCAACCACTGCACTTCTAACTGTTCTGCCGCCAACCTTATCCAGACTAGAGAAAGGAGAGTTAAAGTCAACCTGCAAGTACCCATGGTTTGTTGAAACATTTTTTGAACAGATTAAGGTCCTTCCACAACTCATATCTCTCCTTAGGATCATTTGAAGTATAAACAATAGAGCATAAGGTCCTTTCAAAACTCATATCTCTCCTTAGGATCATTTGAAGCATAAACGATAGAACATAAGAAGGACGTCATTGCCAACATCAATGCTGCAATGAATAACTTGAGCGGCTTTCCTGATAATAATGATACTAATGTGGATCCCAACAAAGCATAATTCTGCCCTTCAATTAGCTAGAACATGTTTCCCAATCCCAACCAGGGCAAATAGAGTTAACAAACCCTCTCTCCAGTCCCCACCTAATCTTTGTTTCCATCAAACCAACTATAGCCAGTTTGTGTTCAAAAATTATTCTTCTAACCTCCTTTTGTTTAAGTGAGTCACACATACCCCTCACATTCCACATTGCCATGCAATACATTTGAAAGGTTTTATTTGAATCATTTCGTGTTTGTGGAGTCGCATGGTTGTCTCAGTCGAAGACACTGACAAAATGAAGATCATTGGACAGAAGATAAGTAGAACTCACTAATAAAGGGAGGGGATTTTATATGTAATTGTCGTTCGAACGAGTTTTCTTGTCGTTCGAACGAGTTGACATGTCCCCTGGAAATTTGGCCTATAGACAATTTTCGTTCGAACGAGTTGACATGTCCCCTGGAAATTTGGCACATAGACAATTTTCGTTCGAACGAGTTTTCTTGTTGTTCGAACGAGTTGACACATCCCCTGAAAATTTGGCCCATAGACAATTGTCGTTCGAACGAGCCTTCTTGTCGCTCGAACGAATTATCAACTTTCTAGGGTTTTGGACCAAATTAGTCGTAAGTCGTTCGAACGACATTAGGTCTTGTTCGAACGATTCTTGAGAGAAATTGGTTTACTATTTAAGCAAACTCTGTTTCTTTTTCTCTCCCGCTTTTTGATTTTGGAAAAACGTTTATTTTTTGAAAAGCTCCAACTCTTTTATAAGAGAGTGTAAATTTAATATCAATCAAACATCTTCTAATCCTGAGATTGATGTTGAGTTAGTTTTACAATACTTCCTACATATTGTTAAAGAACGATTCCTGGTGTGAGATCAAGAAAGGTTATTGCGAGAACAGAAAAAGATTCTTGGTGTGAGATCAAGAAGGGTTGTTGCGAGAACAGAAGAAGATTGGGCGTGAAGCTTTAGTCAGAAGAGAGTTAATCATGAGATGAGGTTATCAAGTCTGTAAGTACAATTCAGATTAAACTCTTTTTGATTATTGATTTTTTGGTTGTCGATTTCATCGACAACGACTTGTAGTTTTCCTCTCGCATAGAGAGTTTCCACATGGTGAATAATTGCATGTGTCTTTTAATTTATTATCTTTACTTTTGATTGTTTATGTTTAATCCTAGATCATTGATTGATAGAAATTGTTTTGGCCTAATTTATCGAAATACATTAAATATGAGCATATAGAATTTTAATTGGTATCAGAGTAAAATTGCTTATAGGCTTTATATCTTGAGCGGTGATCCTGTTTACTTGCTTAATTTAATAGATTTCGAAAAAATTGGAGGTTATATAAATTGTCCACAACTCTTTGATGGCACGAACTTTCCTTACTGGAAGGTTCGAATGATTGCCTTCTTGTAATCCATGGGAGAAGATGTCTGGATTGCCATCGAAGATGGATGGGTTCCCCCGATTGTTATGCGGGGTGAACCAACAATTACTGTAGAAGTTCCTAAACCTAGAAATCAATAGACCAAGGAAGAAAAAGAAATATCTGGGTATAATTCTAAAGGTCTTAATGTTATCTTTAATGCGCTGAGCCAAAGTGAGCATATGCACTTCGAAAGGAGCTTGGGACATCTTAATGCACAGTTACGAAGGTGATGATGCAGTTAAAGAAAGTAAACTACAAATGCTCACATCTCAATTTGAAAACATCTGGATGAGTGGGGATGAGTCCTTTTAGTAAGTTTTATGCCAGACTTAGCGACCTTGTCAACAATAGTTTTTCTTTAGGAGCTGGATACACCGATGTTCAAATAGTAAGTAAAATTCTAAGATCTCTTCCTAAGAGTTATAAATCCAGACGTGATGCTATAGTGGAAGCACAAAATGTTAAAACCATGAAACCTGACACACTTGCTGGAAAATTACGTACGTTTAAAATAGAAATAGAAATAGAAATGGAAAACCCTAAGAAGAATAAAAGTGTGGCATTTAAGTCTTTCTCCAACTCTTCGTCTTCTTAGGGAACCAGAGGTGTTGACAACTACTGTGTCTCTGACAATGATGAAGAACTTGACTCTAACTCTCAGATTGCTCTTATAAGCTAATAATTTAGAAAACTTTTGAAAAGTAGGTAATTTGAGAAACAAGGGAAAAATGTGAATTACAAGTCTCGTCCTCATGACCGTATTAAGTCTCTGGCAAACAAACTAACTCAAGTACTCGTTCTCACAACGACTCTGATTAAGATCTTAATAAGGTTGAATGCTATAGATGTCACAAGTATGGTCACTATGCTCACAGCTGTCCCACTAAGAGTTCTAATAGCAATTATAAAGCTATGAATATTACTGTTATGTGGGATGATAATGATGATGACATTAATGACCATGATGATCCCTTCCAAGGAGGAAATGGTTTGAGAGCTCACATTGCTGTTATTTCCTCAAGTTGTGATCACTTTGACGTGTTTGCCCTTGAAACTGGCGAAGATGATTATAAGGACAATGAGTGATAATTGTATAGAGCCTAATCTTGAAGAGTTGTACTCTCAACTTGTTTCTCAGCTCGAGAAACTTAAGAATGAGAAACAATCTCTTAGTGTTCAACTTAAGATGTGTGAACAGGACAAACTCATTGTTGTGGAAAGGTGAAATTGGGGGAAATAGAAATTGAGAAACTTAAACTTGATTTGACCTCTATACAACAAAAACTTGAAGTGCTTTATCATGGAGCTAAAAATATTGACAAAATACTAAGTATGAGCAAAAATGGATCTGACAAAAGAGGATTAAGATTTGATGAGCAAAACGCTAAGTATACCGCATCTCAAGTCACTAAGTTTGCCAAAGCTACTTCAGTTCCATATTTGTCCAAACCTAGTATTATTGATGCTCCTCATAGGCAGACTGAGCAGCCTTTTGTCTTTCATGTATTTTATTGTGAGGCTTGTGGTCGAAAGGGTCATCTTGTTCCCTATTGTAGATATGTTCCTCAATTCCGTAGTAGGAATAATCTACATTTGGAAAGAGGGAAACCCCATCGATCATATGCCCAATCATTTGCTAACTCTTTTTTTATCCAAAAGTCTTTTAATGGTTTCAGGAATATGACTCAAGCGACAGAAGAATGAAAGAAAGTAAAATCTTCTTGGGTTCAGAAGAAAGACCTTCTACCATAATTACGGTCCAATGTTGCAGTAATGGCTCTAAATGCATTTAATTTGACACAGTGGTATGTAGATAGTGGATCCTCTCGGCACATGACAGGGGATGCTACACGTCTGAATAATGTCACAGATATTCAAGGAGGTGATATTACTTTTAGAGGAGGAATGAGTGGAAAGATTGTGGGAAAGGGGAGTGTGAAAGGAATTAGGCGCCCGACAGTCGATAATATACTCTATGTCAAAGGACTCACTATAAATCTTCTGAGTCTGAGTCACTTATGTAATACAGACAACACGGTAACATTCGACAAGAAAACTTGCCGTGTCTTTGATAATATCGGGAAATGCATTGTGACTGCTGATAGAACTTCGGGCAACTGCTATGCTGTATCGCAAAATGAGATATCATGTAAAGTTGCTAAGATGAGCGATGTGGAACTTTGGCACCAACAGTTAGGACATGTGAACTTCAGCGATTTGGCGAAGATTACAAGTAAGGAAATAGCTCGAGGGGTTCCGAAACTAAGCAAGCTAACCGATGCAGTGTGCGGACCATGTCAAATTGGAAAGCAAACCAAGAGTCCAGAAAAAAAATCTACCAACATTGACACTACGCGAGTTCTAGAGTTAATTCATATGGACTTGATGGGTCCTATGAGAGTAAGTACTTTGGGTGGAAAGAAGTACATTTTGGTTATGGTTGATGATTTTTCACGATTCACCTGGATCGTACTATTAAAGCAGAAGTCAGACACATTTGAAGAACTTCATGCTATAGCCCTGCGAATACAGAATGAGAAAGATTGTTCTATTGACAAAATTAGAAGTGATCATGTAGGAGAGTTCAAGGACAGTGATGCGATTGAGTACTGTAAAGCGAATGGGATCAAACATGAATTTTCAGCACCAATCACTCCACAACAAAATGGAGTAGCAGAACGTAAGAGCTGAGTTCTGCAGGAAATGGGGCGGTTATTAATTCATGGAAAGAATGTTCCTAATCTCTTTTAGGGAAAACCTATTCATACCTCATGCACATTATCAAAAGAGTTTATTTGCGTCCTCTTACACTTAACACATCGCATGAACTCTGGTTTGAAAACAAGCTAAACTTGAAATACTTTCGTATGTTTGGAAGTGTTATGTCACTTGTGATCGGGAGAACATTGGAAAATTGGATGCCCGAAGCGATGAAGGTATTTTACTGGGATATGCCGCAAAAAGTTGGGCTTATCGTGTTTACAACTTGATGAACAAAATGGTCATGGAGTCGATTAATGTGGTAGTTGACGACTCGACAGTTCTTGGACAAACAGATGATGGAGATAGCAATGTTCAAGAAGATTCCCTACCAACCTCATCTATTGTGACACAAGATGGTCAAGAAGAATCTCACGCTGAAGCTCCTACAACATCTTTTGCTTGTCACAAAAAAATTTAAGCTTTATCAGATGGATGTGAAAAGTGCGTTATTGAATGGGCTACTAGAGGAAGATGTGTACGTAGCTCAACCAAAGGGGTTTGAAGATCCTCATCACCCGGGGCATGTTTATCGTTTGAAGAAAGCACTTTATGGCCTAAAACAAGCTCCTCGAGCATGGTATGATAGACTTTCAAACTTTCTAATTGGAAAGGGGTTCATTCGAGAGGGAGTTGATAAGACATTGTTTATTCAGCGGGAAGGAGATGAAATTCTTATTGCTCAGGTTTATGTGGATGATATTATTTTTGGATCAATGTCGGACTATTGAGTCAAAGCATTCGGTGAGTTAATGGGAAGAGAGTTCGAGATGAGCATGGTTGTAGAATTGACCTACTTCTTAGATCTTCAAATCAAGCAACGGGAGGATGTCATTTTTGTTTCTCAATCTAAATATGCTAAGGATATTGTCAAAAAGTTTAGTCTTGATTCCTCAAAACAAGCCAGGACACCAATGAGCACTACCACAAAATTGAGTAAGGACTCTGCAGATATTGATATGGATCAAAAGATGTATAGGAGCATGATAGGAAGCTTGTTGTATCTTATAGCTAGTCGTCCAGACATTGTGTTTAGTGTTTGCATATGTGCACGTTATCACGCAAGTCCTAAGGAGTCTCATTTACACACTGTTAAACGGATTATTCGATATGTGTCTGGGACTTGTGAGTTTGGATTATGGTATACTCGAGACACTACATCTAAAATTATTGGATACTCAGATGCTGATTGGGTCAGAAATTTTGATGAAAGGAAGAGTACTTTTGGGGGATGTTACTACATTGGGAACAATCTTGTTGCATGGAAAAGTAAGAAACAAATTACATTTCATAGTGTACTGCAGAGGCAGAGTATATTGTTGCAGGAAGTTGTAGTACTCAACTAGTCTGGATGAAGCAAATGTTACATGATTACGGGCTGAATCAGGGAGTAATGTCACTTTATTGTGATAATACAAGTACAATTAATATTTCTAAGAACCCTAAACAATATTCGAGGACCAAGCACATTGACATCCGATTTCACTTCATTCGAGACCTTGTTGAGCGGAAGATTGTAATTGTGGAGTATCTTTGTATAGAGAACCAACTTGTTGATTTCTTCACCTAACCTTTGGATGTAATTCGGTTTGAAAATCTTCGATGCGCTATTGGTGTCTGTTCCATTTCCTAAATCTCTCAGGTCACTTTGTTTGTGGTGTCGTTATCTTGTGGACATTGTCAGGTATGTGTCATGTCTTTTACTCTTACTGGCTATCTCCCCTATTTTTTCTCTGCACTTAGCCTATCATAACTTTGCATATGCATGTATGGAAATTATTTATGTGTTATATATTCATTAAATCTTGAGTTACTTGGTATCACTTATTCGTCACGAGGTCCAACTGTCCCTGGCTCTTGGATTAAGTAGAAATCTTGAGGATAAATACAGGGACTTCGTTACCTAACATTATGTGAGGATCTAACATTTTGTTCTAGCATTGAGTGTTATTAAATAAATTATTTCCCAAAAAATATCTCTCTGTTTCTGATCTCATTATTTTATGCATTAGTCGATTGTTGGAGGTGATATTTAATTCAAGTTAAAATACTAGAACATTTTCTCTACTTGATTCGAGGTGAAACGTGATATTGTATAAGTCTTAGGACATGATTTTAGGCATTTTTATTTCCTCTTGTTTTGACCTTTTAGCATTTAACCCAAATTATTAATTTATTTACTACCCGTTGAGCCTAAAATAAGCCATTTCTTTGTATACACCAAATTCTTGTTTAAACTTTTTGTTCTGAGGACAGGAAGTGATGAAATCTGAAGGGTGATGTGTGTATGAGTGCTGCTTAGGAGAATGCTTTGTTACAACAAAGTGTATATTCAAATAGTACCAGAAGATCGAGTATATATAAAAAATAAAAAATAAAAATAATTGAAAAAAAGAGAAAGAAAAAAAGGGAAGGAGGTGTGTTGATAACAACAATGGAGGCGTAAGTTATTTTTGTCCTCAGAATGCCAGCAAAACACCTATTTCATCACTAGCCTACCTTTGCCTTCATGACAACCTTAAAAGTCCTAGTTGATTCTAAGTCTAATGCAATCGGTTTAGTAGAGATGATAGTTTGAAAATCTATGGTACTTAACTTGACACCACCAAAAGCAATTGATATTCCTTCCATGAGATCTTCAGTTAAATAGTGCCGCTTTCTTGGATTATTAATTTTTATCTTCATTACTCATTCATATTTTCTTAGAGTGATACCTAGTAAATTCTCAGTGGCTTTGAGTGACCAACCATGAGAGGCCTAAGTTGAATCATATTTCCAATATAGTGCTCTTCATATGCCTAATTGTCAGGACTTTGTTTGAACTACACACACACACACCGAGTTCTTTTGCATTATTTAATTTATAGCTCAATAATATTCTCTCTATCGTGTATCCACTGTGCTTATGGATATGACTACATACTTTGAGGGGGAGTGTGTCTGTTAGTATTGTCTTTTCTCTTGCTCTCTGTGTTTATTTGTGGCTACTCAGTGCTTTTAGGTAAGTTTTTGCCTTGTTTCATCCATTTCCAAGCTACAGTGTATTTTTTTAAAAGATTTTGTTTCGTTCGAACGACTTATCGAGTCATTCAAATGAGTTTCAGGTTTGGTTGTCTTCCCTGCGTCTGTTTGGTTGCTCAAAAACAAATTTGGGTTATTTTTTTCTCAACTCTCTCCCTCTCTCAATTCCCCCTAGTCAATTACCACTTGAATCTCACTTCATTTGTTCTTTCCATTACTATTCTACTTTCTATTTCATACTTTGGGGTTCCTATTTCGTTCGTGTTCACTGCAGGTTCAACCTAGGGTTTCTACAACTTTGAATTCAAGGTTGGTTCTTCTTGTCTCTCTCTCTATCTTTTGCTCTATTTGAGTTGGGTCTCGTTGAATTCTCCTTTGGTTGTTAATCAAACTGTACATTGGTTATTGAATTTTGATTTGTGGTAACTGCTTATTGGTTTGTGATATTACTGCTGTTTGGAAAATTGTTCAATTGATTGGGTTGGAATTATTTGCATTACTGAGTATAATTGGAGAAGAATTGGGGGATTGGCGTTTTGGTTGTTTACTGCAGGCTTTGGGTTATGATTGTGCTTGATTGGGTTCCTCTGCTTAATCGTATTGGTTAGCTTTGGAGAGGTGGTGGTGTTGTTTCTTGCAGGTTGCATATTTAGAGTTTTATTGGTTACAGTAGGTGTGATTTTCTTGATTGTTCGGTTGTTGGATTGTAGAACTGCTTGGGTTTGGTGGTGTGGTTCTTTGGGTTTGTTTTGTGCAGGTATTGGGTTGGTTATACACCTCTGATTGTTGTTTGGGTAGTTCTTTGCAGATAACTTTTCGTCTTTGTTCAAATGGCACCTAAGCAACGGGTCAGAAACAAGAGGCCACGCCCCGACGATACAGGTATTCTTGATGGCTTGAGGGTTGGTGATAACGCGGTACATTGGGCCACTGAAAAAGGCTTTAAAGATCGCCTAATTGTGAAAGAACAAGTTGTCGACATCAAAAGTGCTTCTGAAGTTAATGAAGACTATGCACTGGTGTTTGCAAAATTTAAAGCAAGAAATTGGACCAAGATGCTTACTCCTTATGGAAAGGTATACCCGAGGATTATTCGATTGTTCTATGCTTCTCTGCAATTTGAATTTATCCGTAATATGTCTAGTCTTACTTTCTCAGTCACTATTGATGGCACCGCGTACAAAGTCACTAGGGACTGTCTCTACGCTATTTTGGGTTTCCGTCCCTCTTAATACATTGCATTTCCGAGGTGTATTTGGCCAGCATCATATTATCCCTGGCCTGCTGCTACTTCTGAGGGAGAGTTTGATGGGGATGGGGTTTCTATTCTTCCTGAGCTGCATACTATGGTTATTGACTTCACGACTCAGCATAGTCTATATACTGGATCTGGTATTGTTTCGTGGAAGATGTTAGATGATGAGTCTCGCTTCGTACATAACATAGCTATTACGAATATCATTCCGCGATCTCAAAAGAATGAACTCTTTGAGTAAATGAAGGTTTTTCTCTATGCCTTTAAGAATGATATTGAGATAGATCTACCTAAAATCATAATTGAAGAGATGATTGATGTAAGCACAAAAACAACGACTCGGAGTTCATTACCGTTTGCTCGACTTGTTATTGAAATTCTTACTGCTACTGGCTTCACGGTGTTTCCTAATGTACCCGAGGATACCAAAACTGAAAAATTGGATGTGAGTAACTGCCATAAGAGTGCATCTCATCTTCCTCTTGTGCTACCTTCTGAGCCTTCTCCTCCAAGTGAGGACATAGGTTCTTCTGGCTCAGCTTCACAGCCTCTGGAGATGTTTTCTCTTCAGAGTATTGGGAACATGCTTCAGATGGTGATGACCAGGTTTGGTGCTATTGATGGACGTCTGGGGACTATTGAGGGACGACTAGGGACTATTGAGACAGAGGTTTGGGGTCTTCGTCCGGTCCAGGAGTTTAAGTACGATTTTGATTCTGGAGAGACCTTACTGCACAGGGTACCTTAGCTAGAGTTCTGTCCTCGCAGCTGTTCTCTATTTTGGTTTCTTTTATCTAGTTCTTCTTTGAGACTTTTTTGTTTTGGGAACACGTGAGATAGGAGTCTTTATACTAACTTTACCGGTTTATCAAGTACTACCTTTTGTTTATCTGTTTATCAGATCTCTCTAATTTCTTTTCTTTCAGATAGTTGAATGTAGTTGTTTGATTGTTTCTTCCGTGAAAAAAAAGTGAAAGAAACGAGTTTACATGACTGGTTTGCAAATGCTTCTCTGGATTTATCTGTTTATGTTTTTTTATGTGACTATATTCTAAGTTCTTTTTTCCACATGTATCATAAACGAGTTTGCTGAGTGTACAGATATTCAGTAATACACTATCTGATGAGAACAGGGTTGTAAGAAGATATTTTTCATAGAAGAGATTGAACCTATTCAAGAAAGTGGTGGTGTCTTTCAAAGGTCTAGACACACTCTGTAGCTGGGAAGTACTAATGAATCGTGTGTTCGTCTTAGTTCTTATTTATCACAAAATGAACCAAAGGGGGAGATTGAAAGGTTTTATTTGTCTCATTTCGTGTTTGTGGAGTCTCGTGGTTATCTCAGTCGAAAATACTAACAAAATGAAGATCACTGGACATAAGGTAAGTTGAACTCACTGATAAAGGGAGGGGCTTTTATATGTAATTGTCGTTCAAACGAGTTTTCTTATCGTTCGAACGAGTTGACATGTCTCCTGGAAATTTGGCCCATAGACAATTGCCGTTCGAGCGAGCCTTCTTATCGTTCGAATGAATTGTTAACTTTCTAGGGTTTTAGACCAAATTAGTCGTAAGTCGTTCGAACGACATTAGGTCTCGTTCGAACAATTCTCGAGAGAAATTGGTTTACTATTTAAGCAAACTCTGTTTCTTTTTCTCTCCTGCTTTTTGATTTTGGAAAAACGTTTATTTTTTGAAAAGCTCCAACTCCTTTATCAGAGAGTGTGAATTCAATATTAATCAAGCATCTTCTAATCCTGAGATTGATGTTGAGTTAGTTTTACAATACTTCCTACATATTGTTCAAGAGCGATTCCAGAAGAGCGATTCTTGGTGTGAGATCAAGAAAGGTTGGTCTGAGAATAGAAGATGATTCTTGGTGTGAGATCAAGAAGGGTTATTTCAAGATTAGAAGAAGATTGTGCGTGAAGCTTTAGTCAGAAGGGAGATAATGATGAGACGAGGTTATCAAGTCTGTAAGTATAATTCAGATTAAACTCTATTTGATTATTGGATTTTTGGTTGTCGATTTCATCGACAGCGACCTGTGGCTTTTCTCCCGTGTAGGGTGTTTTCACAGGGTAAACAATTGCCTGTGTATTTTAGTTCTGTGTCTTTACTTTTGATTGTTTCTGTTTAGTCCTAGATCATTGATTGATACGAATTGTTCTGACCTAATTTATCAAAATACATTAAATACGAGCATATAGAATTTTAACATTAATAAGTATTTTGAGTGCTGTTAGTACCAGCTGCTCCATTGGCGGTATTTGTAATCAGAGTAGTTTTTGTGGTAGTCATATCTTAGCTGCATGTTGTTTCATCTTGAGAGTCAGCTTTCTAGTAGACTCAATTATGAGGTTCTGACTGTTAGGATTTATTGCAGGGCTTTCTTCACCTTTCTTACAAGACTCAGGTTCTTGAGATGCTAGGCTCTTCCCCAAAACTTATGAACTACTTATGAATTGTACATATATAGACATTAGCATTCAAATTAGTATTTTCCCTAGTAGGACTGGATCCTACATCCTTGGGTGTTCCATCAATTGAATCAGACTTTCCTTCTTTAGTGTTCCTAGTAGGGCTTAATCCCACATCCTTGGATGTTCCTGGCATAGCCTCGGGAGCCTCTAAGGCACTCTCTCCATGGCTTTCCTTAACAGTCTGGCCATTCTTCTCTAAATTGTGTACCTCTACTACTACCTCCTCATCCTTATCTCCATCTCCCAATGTTGACAAGGCCTTAAAAGAGTTGGTTGGTAAAGCATTATTGCATCTATTGGCTTCATTATGGGCCTAGTTATGTAGAGCTTTGGAGTTCTTCTCTTTTTCCATTAGCCACCCTTCTTCACTCATATGTTCTTGTTCGGGCTTGTTTGTGTTAGCTTCATTGTTAACTTTAGGTTTCCACAATTGTCTGCCCTTAGTAACTATCTGCTCAGCCTCCATATTTTTATGGTATTCATTTCCTTTTTGATCTTTGGAAACTTGGCATTACTATGCCCAAACACATAACTATTGTCACACTTAGCTGGAATCCATTTGTACTCCACCTCCACTTCAACCATCATTTCTTCATCAATGTCAAGAGTAAGAGCATCTCCAACAGAGTGGTATGTTGTTAAGATTTTCCCATACTCTTACAATAAACACATCCAACAAGGGTATGGTGTTCAGCATACTCACCCCCATACCCCTCCAAAGTATGCTAAACCTGAACTTGGCGAAGAGTATGCGTATATTGCCTAGACGCTGAACCGTTCATCGCCCAACAACTTTTTTAATACAGCTGTCTAGGCGCTAAACCGTTCAGTGCCCAACAATTTTTTTTAATACAGCTATCCAAGGGTAAAAGTAATGATTATCAGACGCTAGGCGCTGAACTGTTCAGCGCCCAAGAAAAAAAAATATCATTTGGCTTTTTGGTGTTAGGCACTAAACCGTTCAGCGCCTAACAAAAAAACACGTAATATACCACTTTGTTGGAGATGCTCTAATGGTTTTAGGATATTCACACTTAATATCTACCACTACACATACCCTAGCATAGTTAGATTTACGCAATTATCCTATGTGGCCTTGTCAAGTCTTAAAGGACACCTAATGCCACTACCAATCAATGCCAATACCTCCTTATTCCATAGGTAAGAAGGCACCTTCCTAAGGTTAGCCCAAATAGGAATAATGATATTATCAAAGGCTTCATTTTTAATATTGAGATGTCATGTTCTAAGAACAAACAACCTATTGGCAAGGTGCACAGAGCCCCACTTCCATAACCATGTCTCTCTCTTTCCCACAAGTGAATTTGAAGAAGAATTGATTGTTGTCTCGAAGAGTCATATCAAAGCTACCTTTGATTCACCAAAGTCCGCTCACAAAATTAAAGTCCATTCTCATCCCAATAAACTGGCCAACCAGGTATTCTTCACAAGTAGTGATGCTCTCTACAAAGTCTTATGTTTTAACTTTTATATCAAGCTTCCCATCATAAAGAAATGGTGGAGTATACTCCAATTTTGAATTTCCTCTAATTAGAGGGGAACACCCCATCATTCCAGCCTAATTTTGAGTTAATGGGAGGAGGTAATGGAGGATATGAAGGAACTAAACTAGATTGGTTGGGTAGATGAGCGAAGTCTGAAATATTTGATTACTTGAGATTAACCGATTTCGATTAATTTAAGTCTAAATCAATAGGTCTGAATTCATTTGAATTAATGTTCTAACCTTAATCTAATTCAAATTGATTCGATTATCCAATGTCAACAAGAAATTGGAAATTAAACAAAAGACCAAAGAATTTTAATCTTGTGGGAAACCTTTCTCAGGAGAAAAACCCACAGGTCGCTGTCGAATCACCTGACAGCAAAACAATCCACTATTAAAAATAAATGACAAGAATTCAATTACTTACGTACTCGATAAACACATCCCGTGGTTACCTCTCTTCTAATTAAACTCCTCGCAATCAATTTCACATTCTTGCAATGCCCTTCGCTCGAGCATTGCCTCGCTTAACTCTCTCGTCAAAGCTTTTACTCTTGAATCTCATAGGTTCTTCAAATCATGATATAGGTTTGTGAGTCAATGATTGATTCAAGTTTAAGTTGTTAGTTCTTGTTTGAATCGTTCAAAGAAATCTTTTCTCTCTCTAAAAAATTTAATCCCTCAAAAATAGGTTTTGGAAGAGGTGAGTTATGAAAAAAGAAATGATGTCTTAAATAGAAAAATTAAAAACTCGGCCTCTGCTCGAATAGAGACAAAGTCTATTAGAATAGAACAATTTATATTCGAACAGGACCAAGATCCTATTCGAACAAATAAAGTTCTGAGGAAATTTATTTTAATAGAGAAAAAGTTTATACAAGCAAAACAAGTTTTATTCGAATAGAACAAAAACCTATTCGAACAACTAAGTTCTCAGGTAATGTATTCGAACAGAGAAATAGTCTATTCGAACAGAATAAGTTTTATTCGAACAGGACCAAAATTCTATTTGAACAAACATAGTTCTGAGTGAAAATGTTCGAATAGATACTAACTCTTATTCGAACAAGATCTTATTCGAACAAAATAAAAGCCTGTTCGAACAGAGACCTGTTTTCCTAAAAAAAAAACATATCACTTTCTTTTCATACTCTGTAAAATGCTATGGGCTTGACATTTAGAGTAAGAAGATACAAACCCACTTACCTGCTCAGTATCAATACAGCTATAGTCGCTCCATGTGCAATCTCTAACGACGAATAACCACGGGAAAGTGCTGATACCTATTCTAGACACGGAATGAAACAAACTCCAAATATGGATGTTTTAATCTCCCCCTTTGGTTCATTTCATGTCAAAACTAGAACTATAAGAAATAAAAATGTAACTCGATGGACTGACTTAATCACTGAACATCCACGTCCAAAGCTCCACTTTCATCCTATAGTATATACTCTGGAATCCCTACACACTAAACAAGATACATCACATAACCGTTCAAATAAAATAAGCGATCCAGAAAAAGAAAAAAAACATAACTTACCTGGCTTACCTATCAGGATTATTTCTTCCCTTTTTCAGCATAGATGAACAAGGGTAAATAACAAATAAAAGGAGAAGCAAACCAGTAGAAAAATATGTATAACAGTCACCCCTTAATGAGATGTAACTCCCCCTCAAAATAATGGTAACCCCCTTAAAATGAAATAAAAGGAAAACACATACGGGGAGTGTCTTTGAAATAACAAGCAAAAGAAGTCAACACTCCCCCTAACACAAGGCATGATAGAAAAGCAATGAATCTAAAATATTTTATAAAGACCAAGACATTGCCCATGTGTTATAAAACAATCACTAAATAAATTACTTGGTGTGTGTGTGTGTGTGTACATAGTCAGATGGATACATAGTTTTCAACGTATTACTCACCTGCAGTTAGAATACTATATTAGAAAGTTATTTCAACTTAGGCCTTACTAGAGTAGTCACTCAAAAATCACTGAGAATTGACTAGCAAACACTTTGTGTGAAATATGAATATGAGTATGGGAATAGAAAAATTTAAATTTTATCAAATAAGCTTCTCACTGTAAATTGAAAAATATCATAGACATAAAATTAATTGTCATAGATGGTGTCAAGTTAACTAACATAAAATCCCTATCTCTCATCTCCACTAAACTGACTATGCTAAACTCTAGATCAAATAAGTCTTAAAAATATTTAATATAGGCAAGGGAAGGGACATGACGGAGTAGATGTTTTACTGGCATTCTGAGACTACAGTTACAATAACTCCCCATCTTTTTACAAATTGAGTTCACCTCTGTCATCCCATTTTCATATTAAGTACACATGGAATAAAATACTTTTCCCTTTTTTTTTCTTCATATTCTTGCAAAACTCTGATTGATATACTAGCAAATACATTGGGGATACGCACTCTATTCTTATATTCATCTTTTCCTTCAAAATCACTCCTTCATTCTTTCTTTTTTTTACTGAAAAGTCTCAGAACAAATGGGTAAGCTAATAAAGGATTTGGGTAGAAAAACAAACGGCATATTTTAAGGCACAAGGGGTTACAAGCGGATAAAATTTTGGGTAAGTACAGATGAAGGCCAAAAAGGTGTAACAATAAAAAGCCTATTATCATATCTTCAGTCTCACATAATATCTTTTTCATCTCGAATCAAGTATAATGAATGTTCTATTAGACTAACTTGAACTTGAAATTACCATCGACAATTGATTATAAAAAATGAGATCAGAAAAAATACTGAATCTGGAAAGAATTAATGAAATAAAACTCGAAGCTTTTTAAAAATGTTAGATCCTCGCATAGTATTAGGAACGAAGTCTCTATAGTTATCCTCACGTTGTTCTAATCACGATGAGCTTTCAGTTTAAACTAGAGGATTACTGACTATTATGAATAGTAATTTTACCAAATAATTATTTCATGAATGACTATAACACAAAGCAATGTCCAACTTTAGCAAGAATTTTCTACATACAATAACTCCTAAAGTGTAAACTGGAAATAAAATCTAAATAGTACCCTACTGTACTAAAAAAGAAGCATAAAAATAAAACTAAAAGCAAACTGAGACAGGGTAGGAAACGTACCTAATTAATGAAGCATACTGATAACCCTTCTCAGTTGATATTCATTACCTTAGCTGTGGCGACAAGTCATCCTTTAGCACCCAAACAACCCGACTAACCTTTTGAGGTGATGTTTCTTGAGCAAACCACCTACTTATATTCTCACTTTTGACATTAGTAGAAATCACATTTGAGTTATATCTTTGCTCATAAAATGGTTGAGCATATGGTTGGTAGGATCCAACAAATCTACAATAAGATGCAATATGACCATTTCGACCACATATTCCATAATAATAAATATGAGAGTACGAGAACCTTTTGGCTTGATTATGAGTGGAAGATAATATATATTGTTTGGGCAACAATGCAGTAGCAGTTGCTTCCACAAATTTTGTGACTTGAGGAGTCTTGGCATTAGAGAGATGTTTCTCATATCCTAGA
Source organism: Kingdonia uniflora (assembly GCA_014058105.1). NCBI lineage: Eukaryota > Viridiplantae > Streptophyta > Magnoliopsida > Ranunculales > Circaeasteraceae > Kingdonia > Kingdonia uniflora. Next base: position 1,005,339 of record JACGCM010002399.1, on the reverse strand, counting down.
CCCCTTTTGTCAGCATCTGTCTTTTCTATACATAACATCTTATCAATGTTCTTAGCCTCATGATAGAAATTTTCAAGTTTCTGCTGAGATAAAACTATATCAAGCTTGGCCGAATGAAGTTCGTCCAAAATTGATTTCATTTTCTCCTTCGCATCATGAACTTTTTTTTCAAAAATCACAACCTTGTCATGGAGACATTGTTTCTCATCTTCAAGCATTTTTATCTCTTGACTTGTATTATCAATTTTTTCTTGAAGTTCTCACATGATTGTATTAACTTGATCTTTCAAGACTTTGTTGTGTTGACCAAGTTTAATAGATTTTTCAAAAGTTTGAGCATACAAGACTTCACGATTCAAGTCCTCAAACCTACTCTTGAACACTTCAATCATAACTGTCATATTCTTCTCCTTTGAGAGGTTTCCATTCTTCGGGAAGGGGGCAGCGATGGATGCTGCATCTAGTTGGTATGAAGCTCCACCCACTTCCAGCGATGGAGATAAGTTAGGATTCAGTAGGGAGTGAGGCAACCAAGCACCCGGTCTCTGAGTCATAAATTTTATTTTAAGGAGAATGGTTATGAGTTTGAGTAACCATGAAAAAGGAAGTTTAAATGTTAGCTTTTTGATCAAATATAGATAAAGGGCAAAGATTAAAACTGGGTACAAACAGCTAAAGTGCACATTAAAATCTATATTAAATAACTGACATTATCAGTGGGAGCTCTCTTGTCTAGATGTGTCCTGTAATAGCCTATTTTTGAAGAGACCAAAATAGTGTTTTACACCTTTGAAATATAGAATAATGGTTGAGAACTGAAAGCAATTGACACGTGATTTAGCATGGAAAACCCTTGAATGGGTTAAAAACCATGACCTCTCCTGAGGATTTCTGAAAGAATGGTGTTTTTATATATATGCTAGCTATTACAAAGAGAAAGAGATTGGATATCTGAGTTTTGGTAGGGATGACTTTCTCTTAGAGATCTCTAGGTGATAATAGCCATCCTGGATCCTGATCTCCAGGTTTCTTTTTATAGGTCTTATAATATGACCGTTTATTACATTGATGAGGGACGTTACAATATCAGGTTTTGATGAGTCTTTATAATGGTCTTCTGTAACGTCTTGATATTTGTTGATCTGTAATGGATCTATTAATATTCTTTAGCTTTAACTTCAGACCATTGGGAAGATACGATCTCTTGTGATGTTCGCATGCATACGACCTATTGATAAGTGAAGGAGTATCTTCTGTAGCGGGAAGTCACAGGATGCTTTGATATCTTCGAACTGTAGGTAAGGTAGTCTGTACTACGATCTCCTTGCTTTTAGTCCTTGGTTGGCTATTAGTATGTTTACTCGAGCTATGTGAGTTCAAATATCGGACTCTGTATGAGGATTTGAAATAAACCTTTACAACTGCCCCCTCTCAGCCAATAACAAGAGAAACATGTGCAGCGAGTGGTGTTGGTTGAGAAGTCCAGTCATTTGAATTGAATACTGCATTTATGGCTTCCATTTTATCTTGGAAGAATAATAGTTTTGACTGTTGGGTCTCCCTAAAATTCAACTTGAGATGTGGACTTGTGATGAATACCTTATTGGAAGTTGTGGCATGCATTAAATGCTGCTAGTATAAAACATGGTGAATAGGTACTATCACTGTTCACCCTGGTTAACTTTGTCAGTCATTCAGATTGTTATAAGTAGTAGTGATGGTGATAACTCGACGCCAAACATATGAAGCTAGAGTTCAGACCAAAATGACAAGTCTGTAAACTCGTTATTTTCGGACCCAAAGTCTTTCTTTGCCGACTCCAATCCCTGTTCCTCCAACTTTCCATGGGATGTCGTGGGAAGAAGTAGAGGAGCCAGAGGATGATTATCATCAAATGTGGTAATTCTATTATGTGGTTTTGTTTGCTGCTCACCGTCAGTCCTGTCTTCGGATGCTTGCAGAGGATGCGGCGGCCGCGGAGGATGAGATGGCCGGGGTGTCCTCTGCTAAGTACTGCCTATACCCTACTAAAGATTGGGTATTGTAATGGTGGAGGAGGTCCTTCGTCGGCAGTGGAGGTGGGGGTTATGGAGGAGTGGTGAGATTAACTTTGTCCTCTACCTCACTCCAGCTCCTCTTCCCGGGCTTTGAGTTCCTGAGATGGGCCCGCCATTATTTCTTCTTAAGTGTTGCATTGTCATCTGCAACGTAGGCTATTCTTTGTAAAAGAAAAAATTATCTGCAGAACTTGTAATCTTGATTTTCGAAATGGTTAAAGTATTCGTCCTTGTAAATTGTTTTTCTTGAGTAATAAATTTGAACTTTCTTATCTTGTCTTGTTAGTGTTTGAAACTGCTTGAATGAACTGCTATCGAACTAGTCAAAACTGACATAGGTCATAAATATGTAGATCAAAATATTGTTGAGTTGAACTGTGTAGATTTTCTTATGTATTTGTTTCCTTGTTGTGAGAGTATCATTATAGTCAACTGGAATACTTGTTATCATAGGTAAAAACTTGGTTACGGTCTCTGTTGCTAAGTGATTTGCGAACTTCTACTAGATGTAAAGCTATGTGAGGCATCAGTTCGATAAATCGTTCTGGATAAACTTGCTAAAGGGCTGCTAGTGGGGAAATCATTTCGTGTGTTGAAGAGAACCATCTGTGCTATATGTATATGTAAGGTCGAGTTATTGACCATAATGATTTTCTTTTGTTAAGGTCGTCTTATCATCACTTTCTCTATTTATGATAATTTTTGACTGAAATATAGCTAAAGCAGGATTTGTTACTGATTTTCTGCTTCTGTCAGACCAAAATTACAGTAAGTAATAACTGTAATAGCTGTACTTTGAATTGGAAATCATGCTTAAAATTGTGCAGCATGATCGTGTAGCCATAGAAGGTCATTGCTGTACAGGAGTGAACGTGCTGCAAGATCTGTACAAATCTCTTAATGTAGTGAGTCTTTGAATTTAATAATAGGGAGGGGAGAGACAGACGTGATAATCGAGCACGTTACTCCAAAGATCATCATGAGGGCAAACGAAAAGACGTGCATGTAAAGAGGGATGATGCTAACACGTGTTCTAAAGAGATGTCGTTTCAGAAATTGAGGGTCAATATAAACTCTCATCTTTCTCCCTCCCACAAGCCATATTCATTTGCAGAGAGAGAAGAAAGTATTTCTAGAGAGAGAAAGTCTTCAAACTTCAATCACAGTCTACCGTTTTACTGTGGTCTTCCTGTAAAAATTGACGTTTTGCCGTCGAAAGCGAAGGTGGTGACCGGAAATGACGATTGCTGTTCTAGTACAGGTTAGTGACTCTCTCTCTACCATTTTTGTTGTTATATTAGTTTCTTGAACTGGTAGTTGCATGTTTGATCTTCTGGGTAGATTAATAAAGTGCTGGGTACGGCTGAGGGAGGAGGCCTATTTGATTTAAAAAACTTTGAACAAATTTTTCCTGTTTGGGGTAGATACGCTCAAAAAATCCGAAACCCAGTAGTAAATTTGTTGTATCTTCTAGTAGTGAGGAATCATCATCGTCTGACAAGACTATGGATGATTTAGAGGTAATTGGTACTGTAACTGTTTATAAACCGGCTGTTCCTTCTGGGAGGGATGTGGGATTGCATGCGGGGATTGAAACTGGGCAATTTTATATGTATCCCGAGAATGTAGACGTAGCGAAAAAGAAATTACAGTATAAAAGAAGTTTAGATGGAAAATGGGGGCATTTTGTGATGAATACAGGGTTGTAGTTTAGGACTCTGGTGAGACCAGATGGTAAGATAGATTATTATCTGGTGCCTTCGCTAGATAAATAGAAGGGGAATATAGGTATAGGAGATGATATAGATATCTCTTATTAGAATGGGACTGGTGCAGAGGTCGTAGAGGACGGATTCCTTTGCAATCTGAACCAGGTTGTATATGGGTTGAGTATTCCCCTAACTTTTTTCCAAAAGGGTGTCATGAATGCTATAAGTTTAAATATGTGAAAGATCGAAAGAGCGGATACTTGTTTAGTGATTCGGTGAGGCCAAAATTCTTTGATTTTGAATCTGCTGGGAGACCATGGTGCGACCATCTTGTGATGATAAGGGGTAATTGTATGCAAGTGCCTGGGGAACCGGCACCCGAGCTAATATATAAGAATTTTAACAAGAGTAAGTGTCTTCATTCTGCATGTAGTTAATCTTTTAACTTATTGCAAGTTGCTAACATAGTTTGTTGTTGATTTGGCAGAGCCTAATCCTAAAGGTACCGCTGATACGTCGAGTCTGTTCGACATCGTTAATCGAGAAGGAACCGAACTGAACAAAGTTCTTGGAGTACTAGGCATCCATAAAGAGAAGAGGTTGAATTCTATAGTTGAAAAAGTATAGCGAGCTCATCAAAATTGAGCTATGGCTTCTTCTAGTTCTGCTTATGATGACATTATGGAAATTCCTGCCTGTGCTACGAGTACTTCTAGTTCCTTAATTCGGCGACCTAAAGTAAAAAGGACTGTGCCTCCTTCTGAACAAATATCTCAAGTACAGACACTGTAGGTGGGGACTGGGGGGATGGATGCTAATGTAAATATGGCTCCTCCTCTGAAGAAGTAGAAACAAGAGTCCGGGAAAGATATTCGAGCTTCAACACCTCCGCGGCCGTGTGAGCAGTTACAGAAGGAGAAGGTTCTGCAGAGGAAATAGTTCAAGAAGGAGAAGGCTCTGCAGAAGGATCAGTTCGAGAAGGAAGCTACCGCTACAAAGAAATAGGATTAAGATGAGGCAAAAAAGGCTGCTGAAATTGTGGTGGCTTCTTGAAATAAGCTGATTCAATCCTTCTACTTCTGGGGTTTGAGCAGAGAGGATGTCGATCTTACTCTTACAGGGAAGTATAGTGAGATCATCTTCCTAGGGGATGATGCCTCACCAGTGGCTGAGCAGAGCCCGGCTCCTTCAGTGGCTGATAATACGACGAAGGAGGTAACAAGAGCTAATTCTTGATTTTGTAGTTGTAGAATAGTTCTAGGACATGGTCGAATTTTGTCCTTGTACTGGTGATAGAACTATTTTTGCTTAGACTTGAATTTTTTACGGTTGTTGTTGATATATATTGTTTTGATGGTGAATGTATAATTTGTATGTAGGAGGTAGTTCGTTTGAGGGGAAAAGTGAGCGAGAGGGAGAAGGCCTTGAGTCGAGCAAGGGATTTCATCAATCGTACTCAGCAGATACACAATAAACTTGAATATGAGAGACATCTTCATAAGTCAAATTTTGATAACACCTTTAAGGAGTTATTCGAGATTCAATGTAGATATGGATAGATAAAAATTGAAAGGGATGTGGTTTTGCGAAAAGAGAGCGATAGGTTCGCTTTACTCCAAAAATCCCTTAAGGATAAGCAGTTCATAGATGAGAGTGATAAGTTAGAGTATCAAAGGTCATTATTGTCTTTGACGCTTTATTTTGAGGCCGAAGTTGATAGTGAGCGGGGTTTGAAGGAAGCCTATTTAGAACTGTTAACAGAGAGAGGCATAGTGCCAGACCCAGCTCGGGCGAAATTCTTAGAGAAAGAAGCGCGTAATCACCATAGTATAGAGGCGCAATAATGCTTAGCTCAGGCTAGAGTATCCATCATATGGGGTGGTGTAGGTCCATTGCCTGATGAGCTTGATTTTTGTAGGGGCAAAGAGCAATGAGGATCCTTTTCATCAATATAAAGAAGGAAGATAGAAGGGTCTTGGCACAATTAGAAAATGACCTGAGGTAGGCTCATGATGAACTAGAGCTATGCAAGGATCATAATGCATGTCTAGAGATAGAAAAGGTGGAGCATAATAAGTTGCTGCAGAGTTCGGATAAAAGAGTGACATTGTCAGAAGCGCGTTTACTAGATACGCAAAAACGTTTGCAAATGTCCCAATCATGCTTGAAGAAGTATCTTACTCCCAAGCGGGGAAAACGTGCTAGTAAAACAGATCACGAACGTCAGATAGCCGATGTTATCGTGTTTTATGGGGGAGAGCTCGAGTGAGTGGAAACTGAATTTAAATGTTATATCTTGAGCTGTGGTAAAGATGTTGAGGTAGAGAATGATAAGGTTGAAAATATGTGGTTTGCAAAAGGTAATGAGGGTGGAGGATCTTCAACCTCGAAACTGCGAGCTGAAGAGTCTGAGGAGGAGGAGGTTGGCGGTTGAAAATACGACTTTGTCAAATTCGAAGATGGAATCAGATATGCTGGAGCTAGAGAGTCGGCTAAATGTTGTGACTGTAGAGTTGTCATATAAGGATACAAAGATATTGACTGCTAATAATGAAGTGGAACTATGGAAAGAATCTTTGAAGAAGAAAAAGTTGGAGATCATGGCTGCGAATAAACAAGTACTGGATTTGTTAAGTACGATTGAAAAACAGAATAACGATCTATTATACCATCAGTCGACGGTGACAAATAATGTTGATCTCTTAAAGAAGCAAAATGCTGAAATCCTTCATATGTGAGAGTATATGAAAAAGATGAACTGGGATTTGCGTGAGGCTCAAGATTCACTCTAAAGAAAAAGTGACCATGCTAAAACCCACGTGAAAACATATTCCAGGAGAGATCAAAATCTGAATAAAACCATCAATAAGTGTTACACACATATCACCGATCTTGACCGGGAAAAACAAACTTTGATACTAGAGTGTATACAAGGTTATGAAGTTTACGAGGAGCTTCATGTGAAGTATAAGGAGTGGCAGAGGTTGGTGGATGCAGCAGACGATGAGATCAATTATTCAAAGAAGGTAGATAAGTAGTTGCAAGGTCTGAAGCAGGAGATGAAGCATAGTGTGCAGATAACGAAACAATATAGAGATTCGTTGCTGCAGGAGAAAAAGTCTTTGGCAGATCGATGTAAGGATCTTGAAGAAGAACTAAAAGAAGTGAAGACCGAGCTTGGTGAAGCTATGTTGGTAACTGCAGATGATGCTACATTGCGCACTATGGCTATGTTGCATGCTGATGTAGAGAAATTATGAACGGAGCGCGATTCGATCTTGGCTGCTTCAACTGAATACGGCATGGAGTATGATTTGCAGCTAGCGCAGTTATCTTATATTGATAATCTGATGCCGAGAGTTATGGAATTTCTTAATGAACCTTCTACTGTAGTCGATGCGACTATACCTTTCCCTGCCTTACTTTCATCTGGGTCTGGGGAAAGTTTGACTGCTGTACGCCCGAAGCGTGAAAGGTAGTTTCATTGTTTATATTGTAATGAGACAGAGTGTAAATATGTTTTTTTTTATAGAAAAAATATCAAAAGTTTAGTAGAAAATGGTTTTGTTCTATAACCTCTTTGTATGGTTGAATTGGGTGAACCAATAAACGATATTGCAGAGATATGGTTGCAGCGATGTTATATTCTCTTGTACATAGGTCGAATTTGAGCAAGTCAATAAGCAACTGTAATGAGAGTTATAAAATGTTTGAATAGCTGAATAATGCATCTCTGCCAGATCGAATCGATAAGCGATCTTTGGAGAGCGAGTATATTTGAAAATTGATGTTGTAGGTTTCAGTCATAGGGCAAATTGAGCATATCAATTGGCGACCGTACTGAGACACCTTTGAATATTGAATAGATGTATGACGCATCTCTGTCAGATCGAATTGATTATCTCAATAAGTGACCTTATGGGAGCGAATTTATTTGAACAGCTAAGATGTAGGTCTCAGCCACGTGTTGAATTGAGCATATCAATAAGCGACGGTACTGAGACATCTTGATTATTGAATAGTTGTATGGTGCATCTCTGGCAGATCGAATTGATTGTCTCAATAAGAAACCTTATGAGAACGAATTTATTTGAACAGCTATGAAGTAGGTCTCACTCACAGGTCGAATTGAGCGTATCAATAAGCGACCGTACTGAAACATCTTGAATATTAAATAGGTGTATGGTGTATCTCGGTAGATCGAATTGATTGTCTCAATAAGCAACCTTATGGGAGCGAATTTATTTGAACAACTATGAAGTAGGTCTCAGTCACAGGTCGAATTAAACGTATCAATAAGCGACCGTACTGAGACATCATTGAATATTAAATAGCTGTATGGCGCATATCTGCTAGATCAAATTGATTATCTCAATAAACAACCCTCAGAGAGCGAATTTATTTGAATAGCTATGATGTAGCTATTCTTGGAAATAACAGGAATGCTTGAATTGAGTAGACTTGCAAAATGATGTTGAAAAAGTACTTTATTGTATAATATCGGATATTACAACATCTTTATCTCCGATACAACTTCAGTCGACGGGTATTCCATGGATTCGGTACAGGTACTCCATCATGCGTATTGAGATCATAGGATCTTAAACTACTCATTCCAGTTACGATAAAAGGACCTTCCCAATTCTCTGTCAGCTTCCCAGTATTAGGTATTTTGCGATGTGGTGGGATTTATCTGAGAATGTGGTCTTTAACTTTAATTCTCTATATTGGACACATTTGTTATTTGACTGGGATAAAGCAAGATGATATCTTCCCAGATTAATAATGGCTCTGTCACGCATTTCCTCGATCAAATTCAGATTACATGCGATCTGAAATTTGTTTTCTTTATCGGTCATCTCGTGATCTCGTATTGGGTGATGGTATTGAGTGGGAATTATGGCTTCAGTTCCGTAGGCAACTAAGAACGGAATACAACCTGTTGCGGTTCTAGGAGTTGTTCGGTAGGCCCAAAATACGTGTGGTAAATTGTTCACCCAGTTCCCCTTTTTGTCGTCTAAATACTTCTTGATGCCATCCACAATAGTTCGATTAGTAGTCTCAGCCTGTTCGCTTCCATGTGGGTAATAATGATTGGATGGGGAATGAATGATGTTGCGCCCATTGAGGAATGTGACGATCTTGGAACCAACGAACTGTGGTCTATTATCAATTCGGATGAGATGTGGTCTACCGAATTGGATAATAATGTTCTCCCAGATAAATCTGATGACCTCGTCTTCTCGGGTTTGGCACAACGGAACTGCTTCTACCCATTTAGTGAAGTAGTTTGTAGCGACCAACAAATGTTTTCATTTTCTTGGTGCTGTAGGAAACTCTCCTACGAGATCGAGAGCCCATCGTCTGAATGGCCAAGTGACTTGGCTTGAGTGTAGTTCAAGTGCTGGAGCTCGAATTTTAGGTCCGTGCCGCTGACAAGCGTCATACTTACGGGCATATTCGATTGTATGCGCTTTCATTTTAGGCTAAAACATTCCTTGAGTTAAAGCTCTGTTTGTAAGAGATCGTTTTGTGGTATGGGATCCGCACGTGCCTTCGTGTAGATCATGCAAGAATTATTGTGCTTCTTTGTCAGATAGACAAAGGAGGTAGGGACCAGTGACTAAAATTTTGTATAGGAGATTGTCCTAAACAGTGTATCTTCTAGCGCTGTTAATTAATCTCCGCCGCTCCGTAGGATTCTCAGGAAGTGGCTCGTCAAAATTATTTTGAGGTCCGATGTAAGTAATGAAAGGCTTTCTCCAATCATCTTCGATTTCTTCGTTTCCCCCAGTATTAATGGCATTTGATTCAATGGTATTGATACCGGGGTTAGAAATGACGTCGATCTTTAAGTGACGAGCTTCTAATCCGAGTACACCATCTGAATGTCTATTTTCTCCCCTTGGAAAATGCTCCATAGAAATTGTCTGGAATTTGTTCATTCGTTCGACCACTGCAGCTGCATAGTCGACCATTCTTCCATTGGTTTGATAGACGCCTGTGTAATGGTTGACTATTAGTTATGAATTTGTATAGACAGAGAGTTCTACTACTCCCAGTGTGATTGCCATGTCCAAGCCATGAATCAAGGCCTCATATTCTACTTTGTTATTGGTTGCTTCAAAACAGAGGTGAGCATATTTTTTGAGCCGATCATTGGAGGGAGTAATAAGAACGATTCCAATCCCTGATCCGATGGACCGATGGATCCGTCAGTCAAAAGTCGCCAACCTTTCTTTGTTACCCAATCTGATTTATCTTTGGATTGATCTGTGAGTGGCTCATCTTTCTGATCAATAATTTTTTCTTCCCAATCAGGATCCTCTACTGGAAAATCTGCTATAGCTTGACCCTTTTCGAAATAGCGTGGTTCGAAATGTATATCGGGCTCCCCGAGTGTTACAGACCATTGTTGAATACGTCAAGATTTTTTGCGCTTGGATATGATTTCGCAAAGTGTATAGTTCGTCAAGACACAAATAGTATGAGCTTGGAAATACTGCTTTAACTTTTGTGATGTATAAACAAGAGCTAGAAGAAGCTTTTCAATCTTGGTGTATCTCGTTTCAGCGGGAGTCAGTCTTGTTGATAAAATAGACTTGTTTCTCAGTCTTTTCTTCGATTCGAGGAGGACGAAGTTGAGAGATGTATCTGTAATAGCTTGGTATATTGTGAGTTTTTCTCCAACTGATGGTGTGCTCATAACTGGTAGTTTTCCCAAATAACTCTTGAGCTCAAGGAAAACCGCTTCACACTTGTCTATCCATTCGATCTCTGGATCTTTCTTTGATTTTCCTCGTGATGTACCCTGTTTTTACAGATCGAATAAAGGTCGACATCTATCTAAAGATTTGGATACAAATCTATTTAGCGCTGCAATCTTCCTAGCTAGCTTTTGAACGTCTTTCTTTGCCTTTAGTGACGACATAACCAAGAGAGCTCGTATGTGTGATGGGTCAGCTTCAATCCCTCTTTTGCTGATTAGATGACCGGAAAAAAATTTAGATTGCACTCCGAACTTGCATTTATCGGGATTTAGACGCATCTTGTAAGATTGTAAAATCTTGAAAGTTGCTTACAAATTAGTGAGATGGTTCTCTTTCTTAAGACTTTTGCAGAGCATATCGTCAATGTAGACCTCCATTGTTTTACCGAGATGGTCCTTGAACATTTGTGTCATCAATCTATGATAGGTAGCTCCGACATTTTTCGGGCCAAAAGGAATGACTTTATAACAATAGAGACCTTGTTCGGTGATGAACGTAGTCTTGTCTTAATCTTCAGGAAGAAGTGGCATCTGATTATATCCTGATGCTGCATCCATCATTGAAAGGAGTTCGTGCCCTGCTATAAAATCTAGCAGGTGATTGATGATTGGAAGTGGAAAGCTATCTTTCGGCGTGTGCTTGTTGAGATCCGTGAAATCAACACAGACTTTGATTTTGCCATTCCTTTTTGGGACTGTGACAATGTTCGATTTCCAGTCTGGGTAAATAGCTTTGCGAATGAAACCGACCTTAACCAATTTGTCGATCTCTTTATTTACTTCGTCTCGCAGTCTTGGCGCTAGAGTCCGTTGCTTTAGTTTGACCAATTCTGCTTTATTTTTCAACCCTAGCTTGTGTCATGCAATAGCTGGATTGATCCCTGGCATTTCATGAAACGTCCATGTAAAGACGTCACTATTCTCTGTGAGGAATTATATGAGATTCGAGCATTCCTCCGTGCTTAAGAGAGTTCCAATATAAGTTCCCCTGTTCATGCCACTGATCTTGACGTACTCTGTTGGTTCAACGTCTCGTAACTGAGGTTCTGCTAGAATTGACTGCTGTAATTGTTATACAGGAGTTGTTGCAGCTGGCTTAGTTTCAATGGAAACAGTATTATCACAAGCTCGAGTTAAATTCTAGCTTCCTTTGATTTCGCAGATCCTTCCTTTCCAATTGAACCGTAATGCCTGATGATATGTGGAGGGAATAACTTTCATGTTATGTAACCATGGCCGTCCCATGATGCCTAGGTAACGGGATTTGGCTTTGATGACGTAGAAAACTACGTCCAGTGTGACTGGCCCAGCTATGATGGGAAGTGCAATTTTCCCCAAACGTTCTTCCATAGAGCCATTGAATCCAGAGACATTGATGTCACTTGGTTCGACCTTGTCTGCTATGCCCATTTGGTCGATTGTACTCTAGAAAATTAGTTTGATGCTACTGCCGGTATCTACCATCATCGTATGTAGAACTATGTTCTTGATCTTTAACATGATCACAAGTGGATCTTGGTGCAGAAAGTTGACATGACGAACGTCACAGTCTTTAAAAGAAATCATAGCTTGCCGATTGCTGGATTCTGGCAACAAACGAGCTTCTTTGTCTACCATTATCATATTATGGCATTCTTCGACGCGCCTACGCTTGGACCTGTTAGAGTTGTTGATTGTCTGAGATTCGGTGAAATACAAGTATTTTTCTTCATTTGTTTCGTCAACTTGGACGATCTTGGCGTCAGTCTTGTAGCTGCCATCCTTATAACTTTCGATGTCAACAATATACTCTAGCATTCGACCTTGTGAAAATATATTATTGAGAAAAAATATCAATGAGAAACATTGCTCCGTGTCATGATGTTGAATCTGGTGGTGAATACAGTATGGCTTTCCTGGTATGGGCGCAAGAGTATTGGCAGTTCTGAAGCATTCATCCTTTTGTATCAGCGGGTATAAGTCTGCAAGAGTAGTTGTTAACTGTGGTATACACGGAATTGGTTTCTTTCTCCCTTGGCATCGTTGATTGTCATTGGATTTGAATCGCTTCTTATTACCCCCATAGTCTTTATTGCTGTTATGGGTTCGTTCATTGGGATGGCCTTTTGTTGGTAGGGTGGTGCATTGAGATCTTGGCCTCTCAGTTGTCGGTCATTCAAGGTCAATGAAGTTGTTGACCTTCTCTATCATGCCCTCTAACGTCAATGGTTTGTTGAGAACCAGGTTCTCTTTGACTCGTCCATCCGCGATTAAAGCATTGGTGAAGGCAGAAATTATGATTTTCTTATCGAGGTTGCCGATTTTCCAGGATAGTCCGAAAAATTTCATGGTAAATGTCTCTAATTTTTCATATGGCATTTGCTTGAGGCTGAAAAAAGAGTAAAGACTCTCCTCCTTGTCTTTATTGTGCAAATATTTTTTGACAAACAGTTCGCGAAGTTGTTCGAAAGTAAAGATGGACCCTTCGTTGAGTGTGTGGAACCATCGTAGAGGTTCTCCTTTCAAACTGGTTGGAAAGAGGCGGCAGAGGATGTGGTTAGATGTCGAGTGTAGTTCCAAAGAGTCCTGAAATTCTTGGACGTGTTCCACAGGATCTTTCCTCTTGTATTTATGGATCTTCAGAGTATAAAAATTGGCGGGCACTTCCTTATCTAGCAACTCTTGTGCGAGTAAACTCTTCTGTAGTTTAGGATAGCTATTTTTTATAGTATGTATTTGAGCGTCTAACAGCTCTTTGATGCGCCTATCCACTTGTTTCAGAGTGAGATGTAGGCAAGACGTGACAGCTCGTCTTGTTGCTGGTCCTCCAGCAGGATTATGCTCTCCTGTTACTTCTCCCATGCGGTCATAGACTGAAACTTAAGGTTTTTCTCTATTTCGCTCCTCCTGTTGCTGTAGATCTATTATCGTTCCAGCGGGTAATGGTGGATTGATATGACTCTGAGGTAGGACTGGTTCTTGCTGAATTTGAGGAAGTACAATATTTCAGCCTCGATGTCCCAGGCGATCATGGACTGATATCCTCGAGACTGCAGGCAAAGCATTCTGCTATCACGGATTTACTGTTATTTGAGCTTGAAGCACTCTGATTGTTTCCTGCATGCTGGCGAGCTGTATCTCTAGCTCTATTCGTCGCTCGGCTTCTGCTTGCACAGTTGTTCGCAAATCTATGACTCCTTCAGCCGCGTCAAGCAGGACGTGGTGTAATTTTTCTTGATTTGCTATCTTTAAAAAGTGAATGCAGTAAGAATTGAATTGGAGAACGCTGAGTGTATGCTTCGTTTCCCACAAACGGCGCCAAATGTAATAGCCTATTTTTGTAGAGACCAAAAATAGTGCTTTACACCTTTAAAATATAGAATAATGGTTGAGAACTGAAAGCAATTGACACGTGATTTTGCGTGGAAAACCCTTCAATGGGTTAAAAACCATGACCTCTCCTGAGGATTTCTAAAAGAATGGTGTTTTTATATATATGCTAGCTATTACAAAGAGAAAGAGATTGGATATCTGAGTTTTGGTAGGGATGACTTTCTCTCAGAGTTCTCTAGGTGATAATAGCCATCCTGGATCCTGATCTCCAGGTTTCTTTTTATAAGTCTTATAATATGATCGTTTGTTACATTGATGAGGGATGTTACAATATCAGGTTTTGATGAGTCTTCATAATGGTCTTCTATAACCTCTTAATATTTGTTGATCTGTAATGGATCTATTAATATTCTTTAGCTGTAACTTCAGACCATTGGGAAGATACGATCTCTTGTGATGTTCGCATGCATACGACCTGTTGATAAGTGGAGGAGTATCTTCTGTAGCGCGAAGTCATAGGATGCTTTGATATCTTCAAACTGTAGGTAAGGAAGTCTGAACTACGATCTCCTTGCCTTTAGTCCTTGATTGGTTATTAGTGTGTTTACTCAAGCAATGTGAGTTCGAATATCAGACTCAGTATGAGGATTAGAAATAAGCCCTCACATGTCCTATCTTTGCATTAAAAGTGAAAATTACTCACAGAGAGAAAGCTATTGGTATCCCCTTTGAGTTATCATTCAGTGATATGGCTAATAAAAATAAGAATCTAGAATGTAGCTTTTAGGCTCCTCTTCTCCCTCCCCACCGAGCTTCAATCCAATCCCAAATTCACCACCATTTTTCTCTTACCCTTCCATCTTCATCACCGGCCAGGTCTTCAATCCCTTCAATTCTTACTTTTATGTGCTCACATCTCCTCATCTCATCAGAGTGTAGTGTGCTCCTCTTATAAATTTCCTTTTTCTGTAATCTTCTAGGGGATTTATGCCTCTTTCTTCTTTTTCCTCTTGATTTTTGATGGAGACTGTTGGAGCTCGAGTTGTCTGAAAAAAATCTAAGAAGAAGGAAAAAGAAAAAATTAATCGTTGGATAAACGTACTTTTCATAAGGGTATCGCTATGGCATTCTCTGGTGACGAGGATACCGCTTCTCTGGTAAAAAAAATGAAGTTATTGACTTCAAGTATAAAATCACGGGGTCGAGTGAATTTCTCAACCCTATGGGTTGTGTTCAAGCGCAATTGACGCTATTTGAGTTCTATTGTACTGCTCCAGGTATAATGCTCTAAGTTCATTGTCTGTGGAAGGCAACCGGCATTGGGGGATAAATCAGGAGGTATGGATCCTCTTGAGAGCCTTCTACAATTATCTGGGATTCTTTGGAGATTAGTTAATCGCAGGATCTTTGTTGGTTTAGTCTATGCCTATAGAATTTGTGGTGGTATCAGTTTGTTCAAATGTAGTTCTTATGGTTGTAGATGCTTTTGTAAGGGTTTCCTCCCTTCTGAGGCTTTTTGTGTAATGTAATGTCAGTGATGGTAACCTACTTTAGAAAAGTAGGAGATCAACCACATTTAGGCTCAAGTTTACCTTATTTTTCTTAACATTATCTTCTTGACCAAAGGCAAATTAGAGATTCCTATTTCCTAAAAAAACAAAAAAATTTACAGATTTAAAGATGATAACGCCGCAGTTTATATTTCTACACATTTAAAATTATCAAAAAATTAGAAAAAACATAAACGTGCTTTTTACAAAACTTCTATTTCTCGGAAAGGGAAACAGTTTTGGGGTGCAATGATTTTTGTTGTTATTGAGAACGTCAGAGCAAATTTGCTCATTGGCTTAGAAAAACATGTGACAATTGAAACCTTGGTTACCGATTCTCCTCCAACTTTTTCTCTCTTCTACCCTTCAAAATTACCGAAGAACACCCTATAGTTAATCCAATTTGATCATATGCCCCTACAAACCTGCCTTTATCTCACATAACAAATTAGCAATTACATATACTTAGGTGTCGTTTGTTTTATTTGCTAATTCTGAACACTTATTCTTATTACTTATTCTGAAGCACGAATGCTGAATCTAAAGTTTGAATGCTTAATCTCAACCGTAAAAATCTTATTTGTTTATTTTGCTGAATCTAAAGTCAAAATATCTAATTGTCAAAATTACCCCGTCAATTTTTTTTAACTACA
This sequence comes from Kingdonia uniflora, assembly GCA_014058105.1. NCBI lineage: Eukaryota > Viridiplantae > Streptophyta > Magnoliopsida > Ranunculales > Circaeasteraceae > Kingdonia > Kingdonia uniflora. The sequence goes on along the minus strand of JACGCM010002399.1, from coordinate 989,289 downwards.
TATCTTCTTTCGTGTTTTGAAATTTAAGTTAAGGATTGATAGATTCTGGTGTCTAGTTAAAGATCATCTCAAAGGCAAAACATTTTTGGACCCATCTTAACACATTACAACCATCAAGGTAGAGATACATGCAAGAACACAACCGATCGATACTATGAAATAAACTATGTGGATTTTTTAATACTAAAGATAGATTTTTCTTAACAAATAAAAATTCTCAGAGAATGATAAAATAGAAGAATTTAGGTATCCATAAAACATTTCAATTGAAGGAACCAAATTTAAATCCATGTGACTAAAAAAATCAAAGGAATCCAAACTCAACATATAAAGGAGATGAATACTTTGTCCAAACTCCAAAATCTGATACTTAAATCACAACTATATCAAGCTCGTAAACCTTAAGATGTATTATGATTTGGGGATTTTTTAAGTGAGCAATTAATTGCAGATCTTAGCAAACAGGTATTATAGTGATGTAAAAATGGGATAGAGAGTGAGAACGCAAAGAGAGAAGAGATAGAACCAGAGTATAGTTGGGTTTAATCATTTTCTCTTTAAGTTACGTAATAATCCATTCAATAAGTAGAATGGCATCCAGATAAGCTAGAATTTTCCACTTTTCTTAAATGGTGAAAAGTGGGGTGCCACTCTCTCTAGAAACTAGAATATCCGGCAATCACTTCATCCAAGGGGTGTGGCTAGGGGGTGCCCGACACCTCCACTATTTTTTGTAGATTTCTCTCTTACATATACCCACATTCAAGAAATAAATAAAATAGTAACAGTTTACAGATTTCCATCCAAGCTGAAGCCCACAAGAGTTGAAGGCTTGAAGCCCTACCCCACAGCAAAGTAACACCCCGATTATTCCCGACTCTTTGGTTCCTGATAATCCTCTCTTCATTATCATCACTCTCTCTTCATCAAACGCAAACCTTCGATCTTCACCGCTCTAATTTTAGAAGATTTATTTTTCGGGGGTTCCGCTTCTGAACCCCCACTCCTACATCTCTAGCTCCGCCCCTGATTTCATCATTGTTTATCCAATGAACCACTGCTTTCAACCTCCTAACCAAGTTCCCCCAGGATCCAAAGTTTGATTTAGGCCAACTCCGAGGGGCAAGAACAAATTTTCTCAAAAAGTTATGGTGATAATCTTCTACAAACCCTATACGCGTTTACTTTTGTAAAACACAGTTTCTGGTATCTGAAAACATAAAAATGTAACTAACACTTCAAATTGTTTATTTATCCAAATCTTATTAGTTTACTCCATTATCTCAACTTTTACAATGGTTTATTATTTCCATCCATGACCATATCAGCAAAACCATAAAAACGGATGAGAAAAATAAAGCATTACCCTTTTGTCGACATAACATGGAAGAAACCACTAATAAATTTGTTAGCAATTAGCAGTGGGTAATATTTAGTATCTGTTGATAGGAGTATCATGTCAATTGTGTTCTTAATGGGAAAGACATGCATCTAAATGTGTTTTTCAGCTACCAATAAAGAAATGAGAGATTGTCAAGAGTTGGTGTCATACATAATGCACTGGCATGTGCATTGGCCATGGTGTTAAGGAATGAACTTGAATTAAGTTTGTAGAAGCTAGTGGGACGAGCGTGGATCGAAGACAAAGGAAAATATAGATTTTTTTGTGTTCTGTTCGAACAGGAAAGGCATAGCCTACTTTATTCGAATCAACTTTAAGGTCTATTTGAATAGAAAGTTATCTGTTAGAATAGACTCAAATCTATTTAAATAGAAGAGGCAGAACCCATATTATTTGAATAGATTTTGGTCTCTGTTCGAATAAAATTTGTAAATACAGTATTATAATATTGGAGTGAAGACATTGGCTTACCTCGTGATCCATACTTTGAGTCCAAATTGATGTAATAACGTCCTAACTATATAAGGAATACTTAGGGATTAGGGTATTTTTTATTGTACCTTAGTGAGTTTAATTCTGGAGAGAACTAGGGTTTGAAAGACTCCATTAAAGATTGAGGATGCTTGGAAAGATTTCTTGTAGCCTATTTGATCACAAGGAATTTTTCACGGGGAGTGGTTTTTTATCTATAAGGGTTTTCCACTTCCCTCCTTCGGGTAAATCGTTTATCCTTGTTTTGTTATTCATTTGGTTTATTACTTGTACGGCGATTTCCGCGATTGGTTCAAATTTTGAAGTATGGAAGATGCAGATATAATATTATCTCTATCAAATGGATCTTGATTTCCCAATAGCTGGAATTGAGATAAAGCCTGCAGACCATGATGCTGTAAAGTGGGCACGATTGGATCGCAAGGCGCTTGTAACCGTTTGGTTGGCGTTATCATCTCAAATTCTACATATGATCTCCAAAGTTACGACAATGAAGGATTTAATAGAACTTTATCCTCTATGTACTTGGACCTTCCGGGGTAAATAACGTACATCTTTTATGTCATTTGTTTACTTTAAAGATGAAAGATAATGGCAGTGCACAAGCTCAAATTAGTGAGTTCAATACAATTCATGCTCAACTTGAATCTGTAAAAATTACTTATACCAAGGAGGTGAGAGCGTGAGCCCTTTTGGGGCAGATGCTCGAGAGCTGGGAAAGGTTTATTACAACTGTGAGCAATTCATCGGGGAAGGAAGATATTAAATTTGACATTATAGTCTCTTTGATTATAAGTGAAGAGAATAGGTGTAAATCATCTTAACCCTCTTCAAGTTCAAACGGCAGTGTGCTGAATGTCAAGGAATGAGAAAGGACTTATAGAAAAGGGGCAAAAAATATAAGGGGTCATTCACAGTCAAGGGAAAAGTCCAAGTTGTTAGGTATGTATTGAACTTGTGGAAAGAATGGTCACTTCAGGGGTGATTGTAATTCTTCTAAAAAAGTTAATGATGAGGAAAAAGATACAATGAACCTTACTGAGGTGGTTAGTTCTGATGAGGCTTAACTTCTTCCGTGCGGCGATATTAACGAATCATTGATAGTTAATTCGTGTGCCTCATTTTATGCTACTGTAAATGTTGGTTTCCTAACCAATATTGTTAAAGGCGACTTCAGTACCACTACGTGAAAACATGTAATTACCGACCTTTTTGGATAGTAATTTACGACTTGCTATTGTATTGTTTTTTGGTTGAAGAATACGACTTCCATTACCAGTCATAATTTTATAATCCCCGTCGTTTGCTATTTTCTTAGTCTTATTTCTATCTTCAAAAATACGAATCTTGTCATAGTCAAGAAAATAGAGCGATTTCAACTCTCGACACAGTCGTTTTTCGTTTTTGACCCAATTACAACTGCTGATCCCGAATACAACCAACAATTGCTTAAAAAATAAATTATCTCGGCTAAAAATCTCTCCACAATCTCAACACCTATCTTCTCTCCGGCTGCCCATCATCTTTCTGTGATAACCTCTCTCATCTAATTCTCTTTCCCCAGAAACCCTTAAAAAGAGAATAATTCAGGGCCAAACTCTTGATTTATTCAATAAACTTACCGAAATGCACAATAATTATTGTGTCATCTGATCTATTGTGGGGAATGTTTTCTTGCGAGGAACACACAATGGTTCTGCCCATCTTATAGTAATCACAAAAGGTGTAAAAGTAGGTAAATTAATTTCTTGGATTTCTAACTTTTTTGCATAAATCCATTAATGGGGTTCTCTATTTTACCATATTTTGTACAATTTTCTCTAATTCAATGTAAATACATCAATTTTTATATCAAATGCAAATAATTTGAATCGATCGCTTTTTAATGGTACGTGAGATTGAGATTTCTATTGTACATTCTCTGTTATAGATTTATTGTTGGCTTGAGCTGTTTAGAATCCTTTTCCAATTTTACCCAAATCTTTATAAGAGGTGAATGGCAAAGAAAAAGAGTAGGAAGTAGTTGTATCAAACTAGTTCTTCTGTATTTTTGGTTTTTTCACATGAATTTAAGGTGTATTGGTCCTCGTTCTGCCATTTTATCGATCGATACTTTATAATTGTTTTTGCCGACTATTTTTGATATGCTTTTGAAGGTTTATGTGGAGAAACAGTTGACGAAGAAGGCGTTGTTTATGTTTGATAATATGGGAAAGTTGGCGTATATCCCGAGTTTGAAATCGTGCAATTGTCTTTTGAGTAATTTAGTTTGGAATGGTGAAAGTCATGTAGCTAGTTATGTTTATGATCAGATGGTTAGAGCTGGGATTATATGAGATGTGTTTACGATTACGATAATGGTGAATGCCTATTGTAAAGATGGTAGAGTGTGTAGAGCTATGGAGTTGGTAAATTATATGGATTGTCGTGGGTTTGAGCTGAATGTTGTAGCTTGCAATGCTTTGATAGGTGGGTATGTTGATCTAAAAGATATGGAAGGAGTATCTAGAGTTTTGAAGTTAATGTCCAAAAGGAGAATTACCAATGATGTGGTCACTTATACTTTGTTGATTAAAGGTTTTTGTAAGTTAGGTAGGGTGAGTGAAGCAGAGAAGGTACTTCGTGGAATGATAGAGAAAACATCATTGGTTGTAGATGAGCATGTTTATGGTGTATTAGTGGATAGGTATTGTCAAATTGGTAGTATGGATGATGCTCTTAGGGTCCGAGATGAGTTACTGAGAGTAGGGCTAAAGTTGAATCAAGTTATTTGCAATTCCCTAATAAACGGGTTTTGCAAGCTTTAACAAGTTCATGAAGCGGATCAAGTTATTAGGGATATGGGAGCTCGGTGTTTGAAGCTAGATTCGTATAGCTATAATACTCTTGTAGATGTGTTTTGTAAAGAAGACCGTGTAAGTGAGGCATTCAAGCATTTTGATGAAATGCTTTGGAAAAAAATTAATCCTTATGCGGTCACTTATAATACACTTATCAAGGCCTATGCCGTGCAGGTGCCTTTGATGACGCTATGCACCATTTCCACCTAATGCTGAAAAGAGGCGTATCTCCTGACGAGGTTACTTGTAGTACTTTGCTTGATGGGTTTTTCAAGATGGAAGATTTCGAAGAGGCCTTGAAATTGTGGAAAACAATTTTAACAAGGGGATTCGTTAAAATCAAGGTTACCTTCAATGTGATGATCAATGGGTTATGTAAGTTTGTGAAAATGGTTAAAGCTGAGGAGATATTATGCAAGATGAAAGAGTTGGGATGTTTCCCAGATGGTGTAACTTATCAGAGTGATGGTTACTCTAGTCTTGGGGATGTTGAAAAAGCTTTAGATGTCAAGGGAAAGATGGAAATGGAAGAAATTTCTACTTATGCTGAAATGTATAATTCACTTATTGGAGAAGTCTTCAAATGTAAAAGATCGAGTAAAGTGAATGATCTTCTTATTGAGATGCATGCAAGTGGATTAAAGCCAAATGTTGTGACATATGGAGCTCTTATTGATGGCTGGTGCAAAGATGGGATGTTTGGAAAAGCATTTCATATGTTTTTTGAAATGATTGAGAAGGGTTTAACTCCGAACTTAATTATATTTAGTACAATGCTCAGTAGTCTTTATAGAATTGGTAGGCTTGACGATGCATTTTTGATTATGCAGAAGATGGTGGATTCCAGTTTCAATTTATCCACGGTTGACTCATTTTTTAAGAAGTTCATTTAGCATTCTAGAGGATATCTCGACTCTCAGAAAATTGTTGATTCCCTTGATGGAACTGTAAATAGATATCTTCTACCGGACAATATTGTATACAACATAGCCATTGCTGGGCTATGCAAGTCCAAAAAGGTGGAAGATGCAAGACAATTTTTTTCAGCTTTGTTACTTCAAGGCTTTGTCCTAGATAATTTTACATACTGTACTCTAATCCATGGTTGTTCATTCGCTGGTGATGTGAATGAAGCCTTTAACTTACGGGATGAAATGCTCAGCAAGGGTCTTGTTTATAACATTATTACATGCAATGCTCTTATAAACAGTCTGTGCAAGTCGGGATACCTAGACAGGGCAGCTGGCCTTTTCTATAAGTTAAAAAAGGAGTTAGCTCCTAATGTTGTCACATATAATACATTGATTGATGGATACCCACGAAGCTCTTAAGTTGTGAAAGAAAATAATTGAAGAAGGCATTGTTCCTTCGCTTGTTACCTATTCCGTCTTGGTCAATGGGCTATGCATGCAAGGGGATTTCGAGGGGTTGGCAAAGCTTCTTAATCAAATGGTTGAGAAAGGAGTGGACCAAAGTATCTTGACCTTCTGTATATCAATTCAGCACCGACAGATATCCCGAATTTATTATTCTAGCATTTGTTCAAACATTAAATTGGATCTATAGAGGCCTTGGATGAAAAAGATATGTGTAATGCCTATGCCATGTCTAAAAGTATCTGTTGATGATTGCTTTCTTATTTTCTGAAAGACCGATGACATGGGGCTTCCTTGCGCAACCTGGCTTCTCTGCTGATGGATTGAGGTTTTAAGTACCACACGCCTTTGATTTTATACATCTAGTGTATACATGCTTTATTGCTCATTGGACGTTTAGATGGTGCAGTTTGACATCTGGAATCTGAGGCTTATTTCAACTTAGTCTCCTGTCATTCCCAGGTAATGTGGCCCTACTGAAGCTTACTTATTTGGTTCTCTTTAACAACACTATGATAATGAACTATAGCAAAATTGATTTTTTGGTACAGACAAAGTTAAGATCAGTATCTTGGCTGAAGCAAGTATGAATATCTTTATTCATAGATTCCAATCTGCTGAATTAGATGGTACCTGTTTCAAGTCCAAGAACTTACTTTCTTTTAAATGTTAGTATGCATAGTTATGTTTTAGAAAGAGTGATAATCCAGTAATAATTCATTCACCGAGTATATCAAAAGGGTGGTTGTTAGGCGCATGTTTTGCAGCTAACCATCTTGAGATATATAAGGTATCAAACAGTAAGTTGGTCCAAACCATATGCATTCATTATTTAATCTCTGGTTGTGGTTTCCGACCCTTAAGTCGTCGTCGTGGATGTTATTATAGTTCTTTCAATTAACGAAGATGATGCACTTTCTGAATCATCCGGCATTGTAACTACCAAACTCCTTCTTTGAAGTAGATTACTTTGTATTGTTGCAGCTCGGGCAGCCAGAAAAATGTTGGACTACAGTTAAAGTTCATAGTTGCTAGTACTCGTAATTTCTATATCATTGTTGTTTAATTTTGATATACACTTGCTGCTTGTTTTTCAATTTTTAGATATTAAGGTATTGCACTTGCATACATTTGGCTTTTTCAATCATTCCTATCCTTTTTAATTGTTAGATTATACACTACTGGATTGCGAGGTCATTGTATTGTAGGGGATTGTGACTACTAGCAGCTGCAATGTGGTTTAAGTAAGGGGCTCTTTCTCTGATATATTACGATGACTTGCTCATTTTAATAATTATATTCTCATTGATTTATTCAATTGTTTCCATTTTTAGTTAGTGTGTTTCAAGCCCTTAAAAACAAAATTACAGAACTATGTGCAAGGGGGAATTCCATAAGTTATCTGACTTCCTAGACAACACCATGCCTCGATAGGAAGGCATATTTTGAATTGTTTATTATATATTTAATACTATATTTTAAGTATTTTAGCATATACATTAGTTTCTGACTTTGGCATAAAGATATTGGTAAATTATGAGTTTGCTTTTGTCATAGATATTGATATGCAACAGCAGGTTACTTAATCAAGTTTGAGTTTTTATTTTGAAAAACAATGAAAGTGAGATATCATTAGAAATATTTATTAATTAATATATATATATATATATACAATACATTTCAGAGCCCAAGGAAAGTTTAGAATAAGAAACAAAAGGTCTAGTTCGGTCTAAGATGTTGTTTGCCATAAACTTTTCTAATTTTATAACTTTGGCATTTTTATGCCTTAATAGAACTATAAGCTCAAAAAAGGAAGAGCGCTTATTAACTTGAGAGGATGATGGTTCAAATCCATCTAGTTCTAATTTCATAAATAAGTTAATTGCAATATTTTGTTAAATTAGCATGAAACGACTTACATCTCTGTCAAAAATTGTGAAAAATGCTACAGATTTTACAACTTATTTTGGAGTCGCTAGATTATGACGCATAAAACAACGGATAAATGAGTTGCAATATGCAACAATACGACAAAAATTATAACTCGTACTTATGTCATTTTTTTGAGGCGAATAAAATGACTCACTTTTGTGTCCTAAATTTTACGAAAAGCGACAGATATTATGGCTTAGTTTGCAGTCATAATATTACGACTCAGGTAAAAGTCCCAAACAAAAAACTACTGTAAAAATTATGATACTTTTTTTGACCAAAAATAAAGTCACTTTCAGAAAAATACGACTGACTTGCTAAGTCGTTTTTTACCTTTTTTACGTAGTGAAAGTCATCATCCAAGGGGAGTTATTGCAGTCATTGTAAGGCAAATGGGCACATTTTTGGATAAATGTTGAAAACTTCACACGGAGCTTAGGTCGAAAGAGGAGAGGAACAAGTGTGATAAACGTGTACTAGTCATAATGATTGTTGATCTTCCAGATTTAAATAAACCAAATCTTAAGCTTACTTTTATGTTTAAGCAAACTATGGCTACCAAGGAGGTGAGTCTGGAAAAACTTTTTCATGTTAGTATTCATGTGAAGCAGAGCTTAGTAGAGACCATCATTATTTTGGGTAGTCAGAGGAATTCGATCTTTGAGGCGGTGGTAAAAAAACTGGGTTTGGCTACTTCGACCCATCCTAAGCCATATGGTTTGGGGTAGATTCAGAAAGAGGCAGAGTTGAAGATCATGACGTAGTGTACGTTCAAGTTTCTGATTACTGAGTTGTTTATTGACGAGGTAACGCGTGAGGTAGTTCCTTTAGATGTATGTTAAGTTATTTTGGGTTGCCCTTATCTTTGGGACCAAGATACAGCTCATTACCGTAGAGCTTGCAAGTATCATCTTGTAAAGGAGAGAAAGGAGTTTCATATCAATGCTTATAAGGAGCATGCCACCATAAATAATTTAGTAATGGCGACTCATGTGAAGAGGTCGGTTAATGCGAGTGGCAAGTATGTATTGTTGGTAGGACCGATTCAAGGGGATCCATCAGCTAAATTATTGTCTACTATGAAAATGTATCCTAAGCAATAAACCAAAATGTAGAAGTTACAAGAGGAGTATAAAGACTTGTTTATGGGAGTAGAAGGGATGTCACGTAAGAGGGATGTAGATTATGATATCACATTGGTGAATAGTGAGCCACTACCCAACATTGGGTTGTATCGAACTTCTATAGCTGAGTCTGATAAGATCAAGAAATAGGTACAAGAGCTCATAGAGGAAGAGGTTATTAATCCAAGTTGTTCATCTTGTAGTTCACCAATATTATTGGTGCCGAAGAAGGATGGATCTTAGAGAATGTGTGTGGATTATCGAGCGCTGAATAAGATTACTGTGAAGAATCATTATCCACTTTCCATTGTTTGATGAGCTTTTAGATGAGTTATAGAAGGCTCTATTTTTCACCAAGCTTAATCTTAAGTCGGGTTACCATCAAGTTAGAATTAAAAAATAAGATGTATGGAAGGCAACTTTCAAAGCCAAACAGGGACTTTTAGAGTAGTTGGTGATACTTTTTGGGTTATGCAATGCTCTAGTAGTATTTATACGGTTGATGAATAAGGTACTTTATGTTTGTATTGATGACTTTGCGATTTTTTATTTAAATGATATCTTAATATATAGTCAAGCATGGGAGGAACACCTCGACATATACATAAAGTATTAAAAGCCTTGAAATCATAATAACTTTTTCTCAATGGGAAGAAGTATGAGTTTCAGAAGAAGGAACTAGTGTACTTGGGGTTCATTGTTGGTGGAGGTAAACTTAAGGTAGATCCAGATAAAGTCTCGGTCATTACTAATTGGCCTAAACCTCGTATAGTAGAAGTACAAAGTTTTATGGGTTCTTGTCAGTATTTACGGAAGTTTATTAGAATTTTTTTACAGATTACGACACATTTGCATTCCTTGACAAAGGCCAGTATGAAGTTTGGGAGGGAAGATCACCTTGAGAATACCTTTCGGTTACTGAAGTGATAGATTATAGATACAACAGTGTTAGCATTGCCAAATTTGCAGTATTATTTTAAGGTTGAAACAAATGCGCCAGACTATGCATTAGGGGCAATTTTATTACAGGATGGGAAGCCGGTTGCTTACCATTCTAAGATGTTTACAGGAGCAGTACGCAACTATCCTATCTATGATATGAAGTTTTATACACTATATTAATCATTGAAGCACTAGCAGAGTTACTTTTTGGGGAAGGAAGTTGTGATATATTCCGGTCACAAACTGTTATAGTTCTTATCTACACAATCCAAGCTACAACAATCTCGCCATATGAAGTGGAAGTCATATCTACAACAATTCACCTTAATTATCAAGAATAAGAAGGGTATAGAAAACAAAATGGCTTATATGTTATCTTGACTCCCATTACCAACTATTTTGTCTTTGCTGGTAGTTATATAGATATAACCCATTGTTTAGTCTTAATATGCTACAAGGTATGACGACGACAAGGAACTCAGTATGATTTACCAGAAGTTGTTGTAAGGCAAGACATGTGAGTATGTAATGAAGGATGGTTTGATTTACTAGGGCAGTCTACTATGTATTCTTAAGGGTAGAGACCGTTTACATTAGATTTGAGAGGTGCATTATTCCTGGGTGGCAGATCATTTCAGGGTTAAGAAGACTCTTTTAAATTTATGGCATTATGTGTGTTGGCCGAAGATACAGGTGAATGTTGATCGTGTGGTTCATGGTTGCATTATATGCAATGCATCAAAACCTTCCAATCATAAGTTTAAACTGTACTTACCATTACCAGTTCCTAGCCAACCTTGGGAGAGAATTTTAATAGATTTTATGGGTGGTTTGGCCATGACCAAGTATAAGAAAGATTATTTGTTTGTAGTTGTAGATCAATTCAGCAAGATGATAGTTATTATTCTATGCCAAAAGACTTTCACTGGGGAAGGAACAATGCGATTATTTTTTAGAAACGTTTGGAGGTATTTTGGGGTCCCTTCTTCTATTATTTTTAATAGGGATATACCATTTTTGGGGCATTTTTGGAGATCGTTATGGGGGATGATGGACACTATGTTAAAAAAAAGTACCGTATTTCATCCACAGACTGACGAGCAAACAGAGTTAATTAATCATACTTTGGTTTACTTATTACGGGAATTCCATTCTAAGCATCTTAAGACTTGGGATTAAAGTTTACCGTATCTTTTAAAAAAATTAGCTGGGAAATTTATGGTTCTACTATGAAGCATCCGTTTGAAGTTTGTCTTGGGTACTTGCCTCAAAGACCCTTTGATATGGCTTTTAGTTTTGGTGATAAGACGATGTCTGGGAAGGAGGAAGAGGAATAAGTTAAAGCTCAGCATTTCATTAAGAAGATAAGCAAGGTTTATGAGGCGGTTGAAGTACAATTGAAGAAGACACAAGCAAAGTATAAGGCTCGACACGACAAGTATCGAGTTGAATGCATTTTTTAAGAGGACGACCAAGTTTGGTTGTATTTGGGTAAGGAATGACTAACGGGAGAAGGTAAGAAGCTCAAGACAATCCGTTATGGTCCATTTATGATACTTAAGAAAATTGGTGACAACGTATTCTAATTAGTTTTGCCACGATTTATGAAGATGTATTCGGTGATTAATGCCAAACATTTAAAGCTATTTAAGCTTGAGCTCGCCTACCATCAGTTGATGACTTATGGATGGAAAGAAAAGATCTTTTACGGGAGGATAGTATTCTAGAAAGGAAAGTTTATGGTAGAAGAAAGGGTTGTATCGAGTCATTCCAAGTTGGAAAGAAAGGTTAACTACCTAGAAAGTCAAAGTAACATAACAGGGGAATGGGCATGGCCGCTTTCCCTCATCTCAAGTTCTAGCTTAAGAAGGAGCTCAAGGCTCCTAAAGAGGGGAGCCGTCATCAAGGAGGATCTTGACATTTAACCTCTTAAAAAAATATCATGTCGTTCGAACGAGCCTTATAGTTGTTCGAACGAGTTTGAAGGAAAGTTAGCCAATTCTGTCCGCCGCATTTTCAAGGCATAAATTGGCAAGTCGTTCGAACAACATTTGGAGTTGTTCGAACGATCTGGGTTCCCAGAAGACCAATTCTATCTGCCTCATTTTTTAGGTTTAAATTGACATGTTGCTCGAACGACATTTGGAGTCCTTCCAACGACTTGGATTCCCAGAAGTCCAATTCTGTCTGCCTTAATTTTCTAGCTTTATTTATCCTATCATTCGAATAACTATCGCGATTCCTTCATTATTTAGTGCGTTTAAGGGCATAATTGTCATATTTTTTAACTGGAAAATTGAAACCTTCATAAAAGGGCAAGGCTAGGTAAGAGAAAGAGATTCAAATTTTATAATATAGACTTAGGATTTGAAAGAGAAATTCAACTTCAATCAATCCATTGAGCAATTGAAGCTCTTATTGGGAAACTTTCCCGTTGAATTATTATTCTTCGTTTAATTCATCGATTAGGAAGTTCTCTAATTTGATTATGGATTATCAAGGGTTTTAGGATGAATGAGTAGTAAAAGGTTGTTAAGTTAATGTTGCAAAGACCTTATGGTTTTACTTATATTGAAGGATTATAAGGAAATTTGAGGAAAGTGAAGGAATTAGGAGAACTTTTTTTATAACAATCACAACTTGGACAACTCAATCAATTTAAACTTAATTATGTTTTAACAATTGATCGCAACTCAACATTTAAATAGTATTGTGCTCAAGACCAGCGGTTAAAGATTATGACTCAAACATTGATTCCCCGTTAGTTTTTCTTTTCATGCATTGACAACTAGACTACCATCAAATCTTTGTCCACTTTGCGATAATGAGTTCCAACTGATAATATATGTTCTAGTAAGCGAGATTACTCTATCATCTGTAGACTCTGTGGCCTTATCTTATTAGATTTTATAATTTAAAAACTCATCTTATTTGATTTTATAATTCAAAAACTCAATGGGATCTGTATGTTTTATGATTCTCAACATATCAAAATTATGTATGGCAGATACATTGTAAAATATATTTTGTGGTATTCAGAGTTATAGGCAGATATTATTATTGTATTGCTCAATATATTGGTCAAAGTTTCCAACGTTTAGAATACCAGTCAGCTTATAAGCAACAATATATCCTGTATATCAGCCAACTTATAAACATCAAATATATTGGTTTGTTTTACAGATCTGTCAATTTTTTACACCAGTGATATATCACCATCAAGGACATTTTGATCCATAGTTGAAATAAGATATGAAGTTTTGTGCAAGCTTATAACAATAACACTTTTATGAATTTTGTTTAATTATCGTAGGTTTATGATACGACCGGGATCGGCCTGATTGAGGACGATTTAATTTCCAGGTACTGCTTACTACTCGTGAGATATTTTACTTAGCAGCTATGAGAAGTTATGCATATCTTTGATATATATAGTAGAGTACCATTGTATCTCTACATACTTGCATGATATTGCATCTATGTTGGATAATACATCAACGCCCATTATTCAACATACTAAACGATTTTATCTTCAGCGTGCGTGCGGTAATTATATTTAAATGACTTAGGTAATACATTTGAGGCCAATTAAATTTTGTTACGCATACTAGACAATTTTTGGAAGCACCAAAAGTCTATTATTTCTTAAGCTTCCACAAGCTTGTATTCCTCAATTAAAATAAAAGGCTAGAAGGTACCTTTAGCTCTAATAAATATGGGATTCAGATAGGGTGACTCTTTATCTCTTTTGTGGAAAAGGAAGTTCTTTTATAAAACAGTAGATCTGCATTGTTAAAAAGCATTTTCTCAAGTTCTCTAGGTCTACTTCTTATAACTATTTTCTTTATCACGGCATTTTTTTGCTAAGATTCATGAGTTTATGAGTTGATTTTTTTATGGGCAGGTATAATAGCAATAAAAAGCTTCTATTGTAGTCATAATATGTATAGCTCTCTAAGGATGTGATCTGAATTTGAGAAACCTTATGGAGGTGAACATTGTGGTTTTTAACAAATTATAGATAAAACACCTTTATAAGGGACTACAGATTGATCTTTATATACTATTATGAGAACTTCAACTGTTGAATTTCTACACAATAACAGAAGACGTGCTCAATAAAAAACTTGATATATAGTCACACATATCAACTAGACCAATGCAATACACCTATCACCTCTTATAGAAAAAAATGGTGGCAATATTATTCGTAAGATGCTTGATTTCAAGCTTCATACTGCCACATGACTCACATTATAGTTATTTAACCATTTTAAGAGAAGTAATGAAACATGACTACAAGTCGATATAATAATTGTTTGTCTATACTTATTATTCTTAGCTAATCTAGTACGCCTTTAGCTATTTAAAGTCCAGCTTTCATGTTTAAGATGGAAGTACCATCGAGCTTCCTCATCTATCGAAAAAACTAAATATTCTTGCTTATGATTATGCAATTAGTTTTGGGGCCTGCTTAACCCCAACTTCGACTCTTTAAGTTGATGAAACATTAAAAATAGTTGTAACACTACAAGAAAAAACACATATAATAGCATTCAAAAACTGCCATGAAAAGCTACGATAGCATTTTTTGTCCACTTTATTCATGCAATGTCTTTATTTACATGACATAGTTGATAATAAATGTTATCTATTATTTTTCTATAGCATTTGTCTAATGTTATCTATTATCTTTTCCATAGCATTTTTCTAATGCTATCTATTATCTTTTCCATAGCATTTGTCTAATGCTATCTATTATCTGTACCATAACATTTTATAGAAAGCTATCATTTCTTGAATGTTAACATAACATCTTCAAATGTTATATTTGCTCAATAAATTAATAGTACAAAACAGTTACAATGTTCAATAAACACTATCATTAACAATTTCTAAATTACAAAAATGAAATTAACATTTCATCAAATAAATTAAAAGTCACAGCTTTACTGCAAAAAAGACTCTCTGATATAATAAAAATTAATCTTATAATCATCATATTCAGGTCTTCAGAAGAAAAAAAAAATGTATGGCCAAACACTGTAGGATGTCATTTTCAACTGCGACTCCATCTCTATTAACTGCATAAAAGATACAAAAAAGAATGTAAGCAAATTAAATTATAAATACAAAAATAATCATACCATATCTAATCCAAAAATGAACACCAATCATGAATCTTACTTTAATTTTTCCTATACAAAGATCAGCTAGGTCTACTAATCTATAAGAATTGGAGTATATAAAGATGTAGTGACGGAGAATAAATAGTCAAGTTATAAGGGTTTATTATACCTAAATCAATCATCCTTCATAACTACGTATTTCTTGGGCCATGCAATAGAACTTTTTAAATAACCACCAATTGTATTTGTATCATCAGTCGACCTTCGTAATGGGAATAAAGGGATTACGGCATTCGCAACAACAATTTTGCATACATTAGTCCCAAGAATTTGATTATGCATCATGCAATCAGGATCTTTTGTCACCCACTGTGCAAGAGCAACAGCAACTTTAGAGCCCTTCCAACTTAACAATTTGCAATTGGTGTCTTTAGCCTTTCTTTTACGTTGTGCTTGGAAAGAAAATCAAGATTATATTTGCAATTCTATATATATTACATGGTTAAATAGACTTGGAAGTGCTAAAATTTTAACAATATTATATACAGTGGTATCCCTCTAGAGAAATTAGAGCTAGATATTTCATGGAGAAGCTTGGTATAGATTTTAGATATTTTTAATGTGAAATTATTACTCTGCGATAATGGATTTGGTTCATACTGAAGAGGTCTAAATCTTGTCATACATAGATTATTGCAATTCGCAAATCAGCATAAACAAATTTATGCCATATTTGAATTTAGTCCACTCGAAATATCAATAATAAGGTAAGAACAATCCCAATACAAAATACTCCATATGCAAATTTAAACAAAGATCTAGAAATACACAATTTTTTGAGAAATTCTACACATTCTGATTCAACTTCTATCATCTCGAAATAGGGAAAATCCATTTTTTTTACTTACAAATTGGATCAGGCTCAAAGAGATAAACTACTCATCAAAATCTGAACTTCTGATTTATTTAATATTATTTTTTGGCATATGGCAAGTGACAAATTTTTAATAATCAGAAGTACAGGAACAAGACAAAGGAAGCGGACAAATCACAAAAGGAAAGCCTTGGTTCTCTTATGTAATGGTTTATGGTGTTATGTGGTATCCATGCTTTCTTACAATGGAAAATTTTAAATAACTAAATATTGATTATGTGAAAAATCATACGTAATAGATAAAATTAAAATTATTAACATAATGATTAGATTTTCTAAATACAAAACTCTTGTCAAAAAACTTAAAATTAAGAGCCATATTCAGAAAGTAGAGAGGTATAGTTGGAATATAATCTAGGAGATGAATTAAAGGAGAATAATTAGGAAACTTTGAGGAAAATTCTAATATGTAGGAGGAACATATGAAATATAATAATGTTTGGGATATATTATAGGCTGGAAATCAAGATACTACTGAAGATTTCTGGAAATCTCAGTGGGGGCAGTCGCCCCCGCTGATTCTTATGTGGCTTCACCACTGACTCATACCCGCCTTTAAAGCCTAATTCGAGGCCATTATTCGGGTATATACCATTATTCCATTTGTATCACAGCATGTACTTTCCATATAGATTAATCAGAGTGTCATAGTTGGTTTAATTTACTGTTTCAAATATAAGACGTACTCCTTTTATTTTGTTAACTTCGATTCAAACTTCCATTTTGGAGAAAAAGACTACCAGATTTGACTAAAGCCTATATATAGTGGTGAAACTTTTAGAGGAATTACTATGGTTGAAATATGGGATCAAGTCCGAAGCTGAAAAATAATACAGCCAGGAGCTATAGCTAAAGGGAAGCTATTGATTTGGTTCGAGCAAGATTAAAGACTAATTGTATAGAGTTAGACCAATTTATTGTACTTGATGTTGCATGTGGTTTAGTTATTATGGAATGGGAGGGGCTAAATGAGCTCAGTCCGTGAGTGTGATTTAGCTTTACTCTTATTCTCCCTACTCTATTATTATCTCAGTATTCATGACAAGTAACTTTACAGAATTTAAACAAGAAAATCAAGTTAAGGACACATGGAATGAGAAAAATGTCAGGGCCAGTACTGCTGTGAGTATCCTAGATATTAAATATCCATTTGAATTTCATAAACAATAAGCATGAACCTCATGTGCATAGAACCCCTTAATAGTTTAGATAGATTTAATAGCCAAAAAACACAAGTATAACACTAATAGTGATTGATACAATTATAGAATGATTTGGAGGATTGGTGTTAAATTTACCTCCTGATTTAAGCCTTTGAAGTGAATAATTTATGTATAAACACAAGTAGCAAGAATCAACTTTAATATTTTTTTTAAAAACTACTATTCAACAATTGCACAACCCAAACAAAACATGAGATCAAATCATAAATTTGGAGAGAGAGAGGATGCATTACGAGCACAACAAACGTAACCCAAACAAAACCCTAACAAAAATCAAATCATAATTGGGTATGCTCTGCAAGGATGTCGTACTAATTTTTGAATTGGGTATGCTTGATTCTGCAGTTGTTCAACCTAAACAAAAAAACCCTAACGAAAATCAAATCAGAATTTGCTTGATTATACGCAAACAATACCACAACTGAGAGAGAGAGAGAGAGATTAGGCTTTTGAAGATACATAGAAAGTGATTGATTAGGGCTTTGGCATGGTTTGGAAAAATTGGGGGAGGAGAGTACTATGGTTAGGTTGAGAGAAGACATGTAGCAGAGTGAGATGTTCTAGAATTGATAATAACAATACACAGTTCTCGAGAGCGGGAGACTTCAGCGCCAAAATAATATTTACGCAGTTATTTTAAATGCCTATTAGAGCAATCACAAATGTTGTTAATGGTTATGCTAATGTAAACATGATTTTAGTGGGGAAGAAATAGACTACGCTAGCGTTCATGTAAAATTAGCTATAAATGTTAATTTTTAATATCATTCAATTTAGATGCCATAAAATTTGTGCTATTAAAAGTAGTTTTTCTTACAGTGCAAGTTCCACCAATTTACTATTAAGAAATGACTAAGAAAAATTAGCTTAAGGGTGAGTTTTGATTTCTTTGTGGCAACATATATAAACTATGCCTTACAAGCCAAAGATCAAGGGAGAGGATTTAGAGACACTCACAAACCAAACACTAAAGTCTCACTCAATTGGAACCACTCATCTCTATTAGATGAGTGGTTCTTATAATAGAGGAGGTAGAAATTGGTAAATAGGTGAGATTATGTTGATATTAGGTGTCACACACTCTCTCTCTTAACGTCTATCTCTCTCTGTAGACACAACTTTAATTTAAAAATAAACTTTTTTTTTCTCTCTCTCTCTCTCTTCCAAACCCTTCTTAGATTTGTGTTTCAATATCACACTCCCTGTTTAATATTCTCCTCAATTGTAATTGGGAACAATTTTGGGCTTTTGATTGAAGTTGATTGAGAAATTTTATGAAGATTGAGACGATTTTAGGGTTTTGAAGAGCATCGCCATCTTTTGAAATTAAAGTTTGTGGATTATCGATGTCGTTTGGAGTTTCACTCTCAAAGAATCATTGCTACCGTTTTGTGAATCTTTTGAACTCTATATCTCTCTCTTAAGAAGAAATCCTCAGTTTTAAAGTGTTTATCTCAAACGTCTTTGATCCATTGTACATTTCTGTGTAGAACTAAATTTGGGCTTGCTATCATTTCCCTCATTCTTTAATGTACTAGGACGACATAATTTCGAGTATGTGAAACTTGCATAATTTGAACAGCACCCAACAATAATTATCGACAATAGATGTTTTGGATGATAATCTTCTTGTCGACAATACAAGGTACTCTATAATAATGATAGAGTTAATTGACAATAATCATCCCTCTTTGATTGTATCATATTCTCGTTACATATGCATTCGATAATTTCGACACATACAATTGTCCAAACACTATTGATCGATAATTATTTCGGAACCAAAAAACCATTAATAAGAGGGACCAACAACAACAATCTGATTATTCGATCAACAACAATCTAGCGCCATTGATTGGTGTGTGACTAACAACAAATCAATGACTGCTCGAAGAAGATGATAGCTCGAAAACACTCCATCTTCAAATCTGATTTCACCACTAAAATTCAAGAGAGTTCATAACCAACAACCGGTCTTCGATGAGAGAGATATAAAAAGAGCAGAGGGGCATATCTGACTTGATTGAGGGTAAAATTAGCCACAAAACCAACCTATTTGAACTGAAAATTGTTGCTTCTTGAGTGAGATCTAACAGGACTGAGAGAAAATTTGCCCCGTCTTGACTGAGACAGTGAGAGGGAGAGAGAGACTCTTCAATTTCTCAATTTTTACTAATGTTCTTCACTAAGAGAGAGAGAAAAAGTATTTTGGTGAGAAGAAAGAGAGAGAGAGTCAGATCTGTTTTGAAAAGATTTTTGGTGAGAAGAAAGAGAGAGAGAGATGTATATGACACATCATTTCTACCTAATATTCTTGTTTCTCAATTTCCACCTCCTCTATTATAAGAGCCACTCATCTAATAGAGATGAGTTGTTCCAATTGAGTGAGACTTTAGTGTTTGGTTTGTGAGTGTCTCTAAATCCTCTCCGAAAGATCAAAAGCTCCATAAATTCCTTGATCTCCTTATGATTTATCTTTGTCAACTTTCAACTGCTTTATAAGATCACAAAAGAATGTCTTAAATTCAGCCATGATCATAAACATTTTCTCGCATTTGAGCAAGGATTAGCAATTAATGATATCGTGCAAACACACTACAAATTAGCTAACAAAGTTCTATTTAAAAGAAATCTCATGATAAATGAAATACAATGAAAGTGTTTGATAAATACAAGGGTATGTATTATGTCATAAGAATTCTTTTTTTTTTTTGCAAATGTGACACTATTTAAGGTAATCCTCAGTGCGATCAGTTTATTATATATTAACTTGTATACAATCGGCTAGCGAGGATGTTGAAGGTAATGGCATGTAGAAGATAAGCTCTTACTAGCGAGAACACCTTCAAAACTCTCTCGTCAAAGAAACTCAAACATATTTCCAACTGAACCTTATTGTCTCGCGGAGTCAGCTGCATACCTCGAGTCAGAACTCCGTCACTAAAGAGCCTGTTTCGAGGCATGGATCACTCAGCAATACTATGTGCATGCCTTATCCGGGTGGCTTCTAAGGTGCATATAATGCAACTTCGATACATCAAAGTTACCATTCTTTCCTCGGAGAAATTCTTGCGGTGCCCAGCTAGTATTTAGAATATGCATCCAGTGGTCAAGATTTTTTGATGCCATTGGCGAGGTACCTGTTATTGACGAAATTGATTTCTTCGCGTCAGGAATAGGTCATTGTACATTCAACAAATAAGGGAAGATTCCCGTCGACTTTCTGTAGGATCCAAAAGGTTTAATGTTGGGTTTTCACCGAATTCAGGCAAGAATATGGAGGTGGTGGAAGTAGGGGTGAAGTAAAGGATGTTATGTGCTGGAATGTCCTTAGCCATTTGCTCTCTAACGAAGTTCTTCATTAACTGAAGCTGAGGGGTATTTGTACAATGATCTTGTAAAACAATGGGAAAACTCCACCGGAATGCATGTTTTCGATTGGGTAACTTCATTCACTTTTAAACTGTTTTTAAAGTGTAAATTATACTAAATTAAAGTCAGATAATCTATCTTGAATTTCACCTTTTACTTTTTTAAATTGTAATTAAGTGGAGATCACTTGAAATACTTTAGAATTGGACAACTTAGGTAAGCATTTTATAAATTATTGTAGAATAACGTATGCCCGATTGCTAGTAGTATTTTAAAAAACTATTTTCAAAGTCGTTTTGATGTCCTTGTTTTACAAATCCCACCACTAAGTTTGAACTTAAAAAACCATGCACTATTGGATTATTTAATTACTTGGTGTTGGTCCGTCAAGCTCCAGTCACGCTCAATTCTCTAAGAGGCCTAATCGAGTTACCAACCAGAGAAATTTTCTGTATGACGTTGACGGGTATAAATAGGGCATACCACAAGCCACAAGGATTAGTTGCGCGAATAGTTGACAACAGATCATCTCAATATCCAGCAAACTAACATATACTATAGATTAATTAGAAAACACATACTTCCAAGTTGATAGATAATTTACTAAGCCCAAAACAAAAACAAAGTCTCCTTCTCAAGTCTATTCTCTTCCCTTACGGGAATATAGGATATCTCTTTCTTTCTCTCTAGAAATCATTTTCAAACCTGTCAGAGATGTTCATTGGTTCTTTGTTTTCATGCTCATTGGCTTTACTTACTTGCTTTCAACCGCAACAGCATTCAATTCTTCCGGCTCAAGAACGTCTCTCTTTCAACCTAGCTCTCTCTTCTTTCGTGTCTATCTAATAAGGTTTTTTTTTCCCTTTGTTATGTTTGGGTTACAGTTAATGCTTTGAAAGAAGTAGCAAATAGGTTGGGAAGACAAAGGACGATGATCAATGCCACCAAAGGTGCAAAAAACGTCTCACCTGCAACTGCACTTCCATTAACGGCACTCTCTGCCATGTCACCGCCATGTATGCTACTCCTTTTGCTTTCTCCATCGTCCTTAATATACCCATAGAGGATCTCTGAACATGAATATTTTTGTGGTAGATCTTCCAAGATAAGTTAGAAGTCAGAAGTAGGTACAAGTGTGGCATAAGCTGCACGACTTGTTCACTACTTCTATGGACTAGGGAGTACTTATCTTCTTCTCTTCTGAGAGCATCCACAGCAGTAGGGTGGGTGAATTCACCCAAAAGCTAGGTGGATTCAATCCACCCTACAACAGTTAGCCAAAGAATCAAAGTGAATATTAGCCACCGCAGTTCTGAACTGCGGGGCACAGCCTACGTCCCAGATTAAGTCACGTGTCTCTATCATAAACGTCTATAACATACGCGCAGTTTAGAACTGCGGGGAGGGAGAACCAATTAGATTAAGCCACATAATTATTATTATTTTAATTAATGTTGCGCAGTTCAGAATTGATGCCTTCGAATTGCCACAATCCTTTCTCATTTCATAGTTACTAAGTCAAGTTTCCCAAACCCAACTTATTTCTCAAGTTTCTCAATCCCCATCTTTTCCTAGTAATTCAAGGCCATTATCCAAATATTAACAATGTCGGGAGTGCCTAGTCATGTTATTCCCAAAACAAGACGTAGGCCAAACTCCAAAGTTAAACGAATGGGGAAAGAATTGGTCACTAATATGTGGCCGTTACACCTCACGGAAAATGATCCCGCCCCAACCCTCAAGGATTTGCACCGAGTGGATATTCTCCCGGACAATTGAGGTCCATATTTCTATTGGATCGGAGGAATTGCCGATAATCTTTTTGTGTAAAATTTATGTGTTATTAACGTTGTTTGTCAAATGTTCGACGAAATACCCGAATGAAAATTTAATATGTTAATGTGTTATTTTTGTAGAACCGAGATGAAATACAATGTAGGGGATCACTGGATAAGGTATTAAAGTGGCACTAATGGATTGCCAAGTATCCCACGTTGATGAGATTGGTCGACAATATGGGTTTTGAGGAGTTTTTGTTGATTAAGGCGGGAAACTCTGATAACCGCTTAATTCATGCTCTCGTGGAACGGTGGTGGTCTTCCACCCATACATTTCACTTCCCTTGCGGGGAACTTGGCGTTAGGCCGTTAGACTTCGTCATGCTAACGGGCTTGTGTTTTGGGGTGGGTCTCGAACTCCCATACGACGATAAGTACACGATGTTTTAAGAAGCACAAACGATATTCTCCGGAATTAGAACCAATGACATCAGGTACGATAACATCACTCTAGCTTATTTGAAAACCTGGAAAAATGCTTTTAATCCTGAAACCAACAGTTACAACCAAGATATGGATATCGTGTATGCAAGGGCATTTATTGTATATATAATGGATAATATCTTCTTTTCAAATACTAGCATATCTCTACCAGCCGGTTATCTTGCAGCTTTGACAAACCACCATATTCTAGGTGCGTCGAGGTTCGGCTGGGGTACTCCGATCATGGCGACTTTGTATCGCGGACTAAATGAAGTCTCAGTTCTAAAGAGTAGGAAGGGGAAGAGATAAATCACCAGCTTCTATGTTCTGTTAAAGTTTTGGTTCTTTGAGTACTGCCGCGTTGGAATGTATCTGGTGAAGGTTTTCAACTTCAACCATGTTTATCCTCGTATAGGTACGTGAAGAGATGAAATGACTAGTTCGTGATCTGAAATCTACCATTCTTTTGCTGTGATCAGATAAATGATAGAATGGAAGCACAAAACCAACATTGATTGGCAACCATGGGCGAAGACTAAACAAGCAATTGGTCTAGACATAAGAGTTACCAAAGAGCTTAGTGAAAAAAGGGTTCCATTAGTTTTAGTTCCATACGGGAACGGTATGCTTTGGTATTTAGGGTACCGGGTATGAGAGTATTCCCTATGACCCCCCACAAGAGATTATAGAATTTTTGCGGTACGATCAAAATTTTTATCAGGGACTAAAAGAGCTAGACTTCTATTATGAACACAATTATATCATTGCTGACGTGGAGTACATGACATATTGGCATTTGGCTCATCCAAATCCCAAGATCAGTTGTAGTTTAGTGAAAAGGGTCGAGAATATATGAATGGTCAGACGTGATCTAGTGAGGCCCAATATTTCTCTGTCACCTACTTTAAGTTTAACCATGTCTTCTCAGGTGCAAAACTATGGTGTTGAGGCATATGGCAAGGAAGTGGGGGATATGGGATGGTTCATGGAAATGGCACGAAGCAGTGGAGAGCGTAGATGGATACCGATCCTGGCCTTCTAAGTACCACACCCATGTCCACTTAGATATAGTGTGGATGAGTTGTGAACTCAAAACCAAGGAATGCGGTATGCGGCATATGAAGATTTGAGGCAATACTTTTAATGTACAAAGAAGTTAGATGAACAGTTGCGCCAGTTACAAGAAATTATCTGAGTCACAGGAGAGAGACTAGATAATATGCCTATCAGCTATCAGACAAATCCAAAAGTCTAATGTACCTATGACGAGAGTCTCGTACGTAGTAGACGCGCCTGCCAGACGAAGAGAGGCCGTTCCACTTAGGCTATAAAATTTATTATGCTTTGTTTAAACTATCGAGTTTATGCTATATTTTCTTCAGAACTTTGATATGCTATGTTTGAACTATGTTTAATTGAGTATGCATTATGTTTAAACTTGTATTTGCTTTAAATACTAGGTTTTTTTAAGTGTTTGAATGAAATTCCGCGTAGAGAGAAGCTGATAAAAGAACTAATTTTGATAATATTACAATATAGGGAAGGTGTTTGATGAAATGCCTAAACGAAAGAGGAGAAAAAAACTAAGTATGAAGAGATGTACACATAATAAAGGGTACATCAGGTGTTTGAGGAAATGCCTCAAAGAAAAATCACAAAAAAGCTAAGTATGGAGAAGGGAAGCAATACACAAAGTTGTAAGCTTTTGCCGCACAGTTCGGAACTGCGTGCCAACCATAGGAGACACACAACTTAATCTGGTCTCTCTGTCTAACACATAATTCAGAGCTGCGGGGCAAACAGAGAGAAAAGATTAACCCACGTGTCTCCTAAGGTTGCCACGCAGTTTTGAACTGCGCAGCAAAAGCCGGCAACTTTGTGTAGAAATATCTCCCTCTCCATATTTTTTTTTTTTTAGTAAGTTTCTTTGAGGCATTTCCTCAAACACTTTCCCTTACCCTTTATTATGTGTGCATTGGTTCATACTTAGTTTTTTTTCTCCTCTTTCGTTTAGGTATTAAACTCAAATACCTTCCCTCTATTGAAAAATTATTTCCATTAGTCTTTTTATGAGCTCCTCTATAAGGGGAATTTCTTTAAACACTTGAAAACACTAAGTATATAATACATTTCTTCCCTTCTCTATACTTAGTTTATTTTTTGTGAACTTTCGTAATAGCATTTCCTCAACCATACTGTGTTATTTTATAACCACTGTTGTGATACTTAGCTGTTTTATAACCTCCTTTCTATACTTGGTTTATTTGGTGATCAACAACGCAATATTTCGTTGAGGCAAACTTGTTGCTCAACGGCTATATTCATGTATAAACTTGTTGACCAAGTAGTTCAACGGCAATATTCATGTGGAAACTTGTTGACCAAGTAGCTCAACGACTATATTCATGTAGAAACTTATTGACCAAGTAGCTCAATGGCTATATTCATGTGGAAGCTTGTTAACCAAGTAGTTCGATGACTATATTTATATGGAAACTTGTTAACCAAGTAGCTCAACGGCTATATTCATGTAGAAACTTGTTTGCCAAGTAGCTCAACGGTAATAATCATGTAAAAACTTGTTGGCCAAGTAGCTCAACGGCTATATTCATGTGAAAACTATTGACCAAGTAGCTCAACGACTATATTCATGTGGAAACTTGCTTACCAAGTAGCTCAACAACTATATTAATGTGGAAACTTGTTTAACCAGTAGCTCAATGGTTATATTCATGTGAAAACTTATTTACCAAGTAGTCAGGGGTAGATTTAGGGGGGGCGGGGGTGGGGTGGGGGGGGGACTGCCCCTCGTCCCCCCTCCCCCCCAAGAATTTTGTTAATAAATTATAATATAAAATATAAATTATTTTTAATATAAATATGTACATTTTTTTTGTCCTAATGACATCAAGGAAAGTTAGCTCAACTGGTAAAGTGAGGAGCCCCTAATCCAAGAGTTTAAGGTTCAATTCTTGATGTCATCAAATAAAAACTTTATTTTGATAATTTTTTTACCTTGAGCTGATCATGTTATTGCCGTAAAAAGCTTTGATTTTCTTGACGAGAGGAGAAGTGAATCCGTATAATTTATTGGTCAAATATAATGTTATATTTGATTAATTTTTAAACTTAAAATACAGTTAAATGGTAAAAATAAAAAAAATTGGGGGCTTCACCCCCACCCCCCCCCCCCCCTCCAAACATGAAATCCTGGCTCCACCCCTGCAAGTAACTCAACGGCTAGATTTTTTCATCTATAAAGATCATTCATCTTCTACCTTCTATGCTCTTAATCTTCACCACTCTCCTCTCTCCTTAGCTTACAAGATAAACTACCATATCATTCTCAAGCTTCCAATCTAATTCTTAAAACCACTCTCAATCCTCTAGTACGAACCAACAAGGGAACGTATTTCTGACGCAATTCAGCACATATGATTCGTCACAAATGCCTAACCCTTCCAAATATCGTAATCACCATGTTCGAAAACTATTCCTATCATACGATAATCAATTTCAATCTTAAACCAAAGGATATTACCCTTATTACCAAAACCAAAGATATTACCCTCAATTTGATCCTCATATGGGCTAGTACTCTCAACCGGGGAATCCATATTTTTCATCTCACACCGATGGAAGTTTGAGTACCACACCGATAAGAGGTATATAAGGTTTAAATGATTTAATCCTCAATACATCACCGATTATATCTCCGTTCATCTCTCCAGTCATCTCTCCGATTCTCAATCCGGTTCTCACGAGAAGTAATGCACACAGAAAGTCAAAACCTAGAAGAAAGACGGTACCAACACTTATTGTAGTTAAGGATATAGTTGAGGTTGTGGATAAAGTTGATGACGACAAAGAAAGATACAAGAACTCCAAAAGATGGTTGTCCAATGAGTTTGCGAATCTCGCATGCGCTTGGTCCTAAGTGTCTCAAAACCCCGCTACCACGAATAGCCAAAAAGCCGCTATATTTTGGTTCAAGGTGCGTGACCAATTCAACTCATTCTATAATAACCAATCGATATGGTGACCATAAAATGGTGTTAATTACACGTATAAGGGGTGACTCAATAAGGATTTTTTAATTTCAAGAGGCATCATTCAAGACCTTGAAAGCCGACATTTTGCCGACATTGGAAAGGGCGACTACGTAAGTAATTTCTTTTTCTCATTTCATTAATTTTGTCATGTAAATCGTACTCATTGGAATTTAAAACCTGATTTCTAGGAATGTATGGCAACCGAGACATTCAAAAAAATAAAAATTAAATTATTTACATTTGGGGAGGCTTACAAATTTTTGGAGCCGTGCCCAAAATGGTCACAAATTAATCATATCGGGCAACTCGGCCTCAACGTCGTTAGGAAGTCAAATTTTAACGATAGCTCGGCTACTTTTGACACCGATCCCACTACACCTACTTTTGGCACTCCAAATGTCATAATTCTGGATGATTCTACTGACATGGATGTACCACAATATGTTTGTGGGGAAGTACGATCAGACGGTAAAAAAAATACAAGGTAAAAGAAGCGGCAAAGTCAAGTATAGGTCTTTGGGAAAAATAGATGTTTGAGATGGCGACAAATATGATGGCGGCATAAAATGCGAGAGACGGCCATAAGAAAGAGGAAAAAGAAGCTAGAGCTAGAGTACGAGAGGAACAAAAGTTGGCTAGAGTGGCAGAAATTTAAAGGAGGCGTGAAGCGGAGCTAACAAGAAAAAAACCATCGAAAATATACATTTGGTTGAGGTGATGACAACGGACACAACTAACCTACTACTAGCACAAATACCTTGGATAATGAAACAAATTAAACTTTATTTGAAGAAAGGAGCAGTGTCCAAGTGATGCGACGTTTCTAGTGATGAAGATTGATGTAATCTTTAGCGTTAATAGTAATTCTTAAGTTCTATATCATTTCATTATTTGAATGCAATTATTATCAATTAAGTAGAGAAAATATATTACAACTTCAACATAAAACTACAAACTTTGAAACAAAATACATTACTCTGCCCCTTTATTATTCCATAAATGCAGTTCATTTCATAATTGGAAATTAACACCTTCATTTCTAATGTCATGAATTTTCTTGATGTACTGTGTCATAGTGTTGATCACGTATCTTAAATTTACCGTCTCCTTCCAAGTATCTACGGTTTTTTTAAACTTGGGATTAATAACCACTTGCCGGATGTAAGTATGACGTTTATCTTTGATGATTATGTTGTGCATGATTATACATGGGTACATAATATTTACTAGATCACTAGGCTTCCAAAATCGCATACCGTGCGCCAATATTTCAAACCTACCTTGTAATACCCCAAATGTACGTTCTACATCCTTCCGGCATGCTTCCTGCATCTTTGTAAAATATTTTTCGGCATCGTTGGACAGATTTTTTATGGTTTGAACAATTGTATACCGTTTTAGATAAATGCCCCAGAAAGCCTCGCAATCCATTCACTTCTAACAAGTGTAATGTATCGAAAGATCTAAGGTATTAAGCTTTGAATAGTGTTATAATTGTTTTGCAAAAAATATTTAAACTAAAATTACCCGTAGGCTCCCGAATCTAAACATATTTGTCTTGGGTATCTGTACTTATACCGTAACATAACATACGAATAAAATATTCATATCTAGAGTTTGTTTCATTTTGTATCTAGAATAAATGAGCACTTCCTCGTGGTTACTCGTCGTCAGAGATTGAACTTGGAGCGACTATAGCTGGACTGACACTGAGCAGGTAAGTGTGTTTATATCTACTTGCTCTAAATGTCAAGCCCTTAGTATTTTATAGAGTATGAAAAGAAAGTGATATGTCTTTTTGAGAAAAACAGGTCTCTGCTCGAAGTTTTTATTATGTTCGAATAAGATCTTGTTCGAATAAGAGTTAGAATATATTCGAACATTTTTACTCAGAACTATGTTTGTTCGAATAGGATTTTGGTCCTATTCGAATAAAACTTATTCTGCTTGAATAGAGTATTTCTCTATTCGAATACATTACCTAAGAACTTAGTTGCTCGAATGGGTTTTTATTCTGTTCGAATAAAACTTGTTTTGTTTGAATAAACTCTTTCTTTATTCAAGAAAATTGCCTCAAAACTTTATTTATTCGAATAGAAATTATTTTATTCGAATAGACTTTGTCACTATTCGAACAGAGGTCAGGTTTTTAGTTTTTCTATTTAAGATATCCTTTCTTTTTTGATAATTCACCTCTTACAAAACCTATTTTTTGAGGGCTTGAATTTTTAGAGAGAGAAGAGATTTCTTTAAGAGATTCAAATGAGAACTAACAATTTAAACTTGAATCAATCATTGAATCACAAACCCAATTCATGATTTGAAGAACTTGAGAGATTCAAGATTAAAAGCATTGAGGAGATATTGAAGCAAGGCGTTGTGAGAACGAAGGGCATTGCGAGAACGTGGAACTGATTACGAGGAGCTCAATTAGAAGAGAGGCAACCACAGAATGTGTTTATCGAGCCTGTAAGTAATTGAATTCTTGTAAATTCTTTTCAATAGTAGATTTTTTAGCTATCGGGTGATTCGACAGCGACCTGTGGGTTTTTTTCTTGAGAAATGTTTCTCCCAGGGTCTAAATTCTTTGGTCTTGTGTTTAATTTCTAATTGATTGTTGACACTAGATAATCGAATCAATTTGAATTAGGTTAAGCTTAGAACATTAATTCAAAGAATTTTGGACCTATTAATTTCGACCTAAATTAATCGAAAATTATTAATCTCAAGTAATCAATTATTTTAATTGGTATCAAAGTAGTTGCACTCCAAGGATTAACAACCTGAGCGTGAATCCTAACTCAATTACTTGAGATTAATGAATTCTGAAAGATTTGGTGGTCCCATAAATCATCCGCCCCTCTTCGATGGCAAAGACTATCCTTATTAGAAGGTCCAAATGGTTGTATTCTTACAATCCCTCAGAGAAGATGTCTTGATCGTAATCGGGGAAGGATGAACACACCCTACCATGATGGAAGGAATGGGTGATAAATCTGAAGAGATCCTTTCGCCTAGGAATCAATGGTCTAAGGATGAAAAAAAAGTTGCTGGTTATAATAATAAGGGTTGTACTACTTCGAAAGAAGCTTATGACATATTAGTTAGAACTCACGAAGGCGATGATACAGTTAAGGAAAGAAAATTGTAAATGTTCACCTCATAATTTGAGAATATTCGAATGGATGAGAATGAACCTTTTGATGGGTTCTATGCACGACTAAGTGACATTATTAACACTAGTGCCGCATTAGGTGTAGCTTACTCAAATATTCAAATTGTTCACAAAGTTTTAATATCTCTTCCTAAGAGTTTTAGATCCAGACGTGATGCTATCGAGGAAGCTCAGGATCTTAAGAAAATGAAACCATATACATTAGCTAGAAAATTGCAAACTTTTAAACTCGAGATGAAAATGGAAAACTCTGAGAAGAACAAGAATATTTTTTTTAAATCTTCATCTTACTTTTCTTCTTCTAAGGGTACCAAAGAAGCTGATAACTCATCTAATTTAGGTAATGATGATTGGTCTGAAACAGATTCACAGATTGCCTCTATAAGCAACAAGCTTAAAAATCTTGTAAAAAACATCAATTTTAAAAATAAGGGCAATAAGTGAATTACAAGTCGCGAACTCATGATCAACCTAAATCGAATAACCAGTAGACCAACCTTGATACTGGCCTAAATCATGTTGAATGTTATAAGTGTCACAAGTTTGGTCATTATGCTCACAGTTGTCCCAATAAGAAATCTGAAACTAATCACAAAGCTATGAACATTAGTATTACTTGGGATGATAGTGATGATGAAAATAATAATAATACGGATCATCCCCAAGTAGTTGAGAATGGACAATATTGTGCATATCCTGCTTTTCTAAATTATGATAATGATAACTTTGATGCTTTCGAACTTGAGAATTCTATTGAAAGTCAAAGTGATCATGAAAAAAATGAGTTTGAAGACCTGAATCTTAAAGTCATGTATGCTCAGACTTTTGCAAAGTGTATTAAAATTGGTAAACTTAACAAAGTCTTGAATAACCAAGTTAATACACTCATGTGTGAACTTCAAAAAAAAACTGAGAATACAAGTCAAGAGATAAAAATGCTTGAAGATGAGAAACAATGCCTCCATGACAAGGTTATGATTTTAGGAAAAGAAGTTCATGATCCGAAGGAGAAAATGAAATCAACTTTTGGCGAACTTCATTTGGGCAAACTTCATTCAGGCAAGCTTAATGTAGTTTTATCTCAGCAGAACCTAGAAAAATTCTGTCATGGGGCTAGGAACATTGATAAGATGTTATATATAGGAAAGACGGATATTGACAAAAGGGGTCTAGGATATGAAGAACATCTCTCTAATGCCAAGATTCCTCAAGTCACAAAATTTGTGAAAGCAACTGCTACTACATCATTGCCAAAACATAATATAATATCTTATACAAATATTCAAGCCAAATGGTTCTCGTACTCTCATATTTATTATTGTGGAATATGTGGTCAAAAGAGTCATATTGTATCTTATTATAGATTTGTTGGATCCTATCAACCATATGCTCGACCATTCTATGGGAAAAGATATAACTCAAATGTGATTTCTGCAAATGTGAAATGTGAGAATGTAGGTAGGTAGTTTGCTAAAGAAACATCACCTCGAAAGGTTAGTCGGGCTGTTTGGTTGCGGAAGGATGACTTGTCACCATAGCAAAGGTAATGAATATCAACTAAGAAGGGTTATCAGTATGCTCCATTGATTAGGTACGATTTTTACCCTATCTCAGTTTGTTTTTGTTTTAATTTTATGTATCTTTTTAGGACAACAGGGTACTTTTTTAAGTTTATTTCCACTTTGCACTTTAGGAGCTATTGTATGTGGATTATTCTTTCTAGACTTGGACATTGTTTTGTATTATATTCATTCATTAAATAATTATTTGGTAAAATTACTATTCACAATAGTCAGTAATCCTCCAGTTTAAACTAAAAGCTCATCGTGATTAGAACGATGTGAGAATAACTGTAAAGACTTTGTACCTAATGTTATGTGGGGATCTAGCCTTTTTACATGCTTTGACTAATTATTTATAAATTCTTTCTAGATTCAACATTTTTTTTAGATCTCATTTTTTTATAATCAATTGTCGATGGTAACTTCAAGTTTAAGTTAGTCTAATAGAACATTCCTTTTACTAGATTTGAGGCGAAAAAGATATTATGTGAGACCGAAGATATGACAATAGGCTTTTTATTGTTGCACCCTTTTGGCCTTCATTTGTGCCTTGTGTTAGGGGGAGTGTTGTCTTCTTTTACTTGCTTATTTTAAAGACACTCCCCATATATATTTTCATTTTGTTTCATTTTACGGGGGTGACAATTTTTTTGAAATGGAGTTACATCTGATTTGGGGGTATTAGTGTTTAGTGTTTTCCTAACTACATGTTCACTTTGTTAGTTTGATTTTTTGAATATCCTAACAGTCTGTCTTTTCATAATATTTGCTTCTCTTTTTAGTTGTCATTTACCTTTGGTTCATCTATGCCAAAAAGGGGGAGAGATGATCCTAACAGGTAAGCCACGTAAGTTATGTTTTTTCTAGATTCCTTATTTTATTTAAACAGTTACGTGATGTATCTTGTTTAGTGTACATGAATTCCAGAGTATATGTTATAAGATGAAAGTGGAGCTTTGAGTATGGATGCTCAGTGATTGAGTCAGTTCATCGAGTTGTATTTTTATTTCTTATAGTTCAAGTTTTGACACGAAATGAACCAAAGGGGGAGATTGAAACTTCCATATCTAGAGTTGTTTTCATTCCATGTC
Source organism: Kingdonia uniflora (assembly GCA_014058105.1). Taxonomy (NCBI): domain Eukaryota; kingdom Viridiplantae; phylum Streptophyta; class Magnoliopsida; order Ranunculales; family Circaeasteraceae; genus Kingdonia; species Kingdonia uniflora. The sequence goes on along the minus strand of JACGCM010002399.1, from coordinate 956,382 downwards.
TAGAATAGGTGTCAGCACTTCCTCGTGGTAACTATTCGTTAGAGACTGTAAGTAGAATGACTATAGCTGGACTGATACTGAGCAGGTAAGTGGGTTTATATCTATTTTCTCTAAATGTCAAGCCCTTAGTATTTTACAGAGTTTGAAAAGAAAGTAATGTTTTTTTGAGAAAAATAGGTCTCTGTTCGAACAAGCTTTTATTTTATTCGAATAAGATCTTGTTCGAATAAGAGTTACTATCCATTCAAACATTTTCACTCAGAACTATGTTTATTAGAATAGGATTTTGGTCATGTTCGAATAAAACTTATTCTGTTCGAATAGACTATTTCTCTATTCAAATATATTACCTAAGAGCTTAGTTGTTAGAATAGGTTTTTGTTCCGTTCGAATAAAACTTGTTTTTTTGAATAGACTCTTTCTCTATTTAAATAAATTGCCTCTGAATTTTATTTACTCGAATAGGATCTTGGTCCTGCTCGAATAGAAATTATTCTATTCTAATAGACTTTGTCTCTATTCGAACAGAGGTTGGGTTTTTTAGTTTTCCTATTTAAGACATTCTTTCTTTTCTCATAACTCACTTCTTCCAAAACATATTTTTTGAAGGATTGAATTTTTAGAGAGAAAAAAGATTTCTATGAGCGATTTAAATGAGAACTAACAATTCAAACTTGAATCAATCATTGAATTAAAAACCCAATTCATGATTTGAAGATCATGTGAGATTCAAGATTGAAAGCTTTGATGAGTGATTGAAGCAAGGTGTTGCAAGAACGAAGGGCGTTACAAGAATGTAGAATTGATTGCGATGAGTTCAATTAGAAGAGTGGTAACCACGAGATGTGTTTATCGAGTCAGTAAGTAATTGAATTCTTATAAAAAAAATTCAATAGTAGATTGTTTAGCTGTCGGGTGATTCAACAGCGACTTGTGGGTTTTTCTCATGAGAAAGGTTACCCACAGGGTTAAAATTCTTTAGTCTTGTGTTTAATTTCTAATTTCTTGTTGACATTAGATAATCGAATCAATTTGAATTAGGTTAAGGTAAAAACATTAATTTAAAGGAATTCAAACCTATTGATTTATGCCTAAATTAACCGAAATCTGTTAATCTCAAGTAATCAAATATTTCAGTGAAGTGTGCACGTTATCTTTTGGTGCGCCGATAAGCCCATTGTCTCAGCAGTATTTTCTCTTTGAATGAAATAGGGGTTCGGAGAAATAACTTGATCATGAATACGTTGATACACACCTTCGCTCATACGGAATCGATGACAAAATGGGATATCTTTTATGACTGGGTTGGCACCAAAATAATCCCGGCTAAGGCTAAAATCACCCAATTTACAATCACGGCCTTTCTGTCTGTTAATCCTTCCCATTTTACTATCCTCCCCCCCCCCCCCGCCTCCGTGATAATATCGCTTCTTACTCTCTCATTTTCGCTTCTCCCATCTCCATGAGAACCTTGTTATACTCATGCATCATCATAATTTAACGTCGGAAGAGCTCTTCATTTCCAGACGATGATGAAGATGATGATGACAAGGATGAGAGTGACTGGTCAAACATACTTAGGTCAAACATGATTGGGCAAAATTAATAACAAGAGAATGGAGTAGAGTTTAGAAGATTAAGAAAATAGAGTTGAGTTTAGAAGAGTAAGAGAATAGAGTATACAAGATAAATGGTTTTTATAGATGAACAAAACAAACCGTTGAACTTCTTGTCAAACAAGTTTGGCCAACAAACTAGCCGTTGAGCTATTTGCCAAACAAGTTTGCCCAAAAATATAGTCGCTGAGATTCTTATTGAACAAGTATGCCCAAAAATATAGACCTTCTGATCACCAAAAAACAAAACAAAGTATGGAGAGGGGAAGGATAAAATTTTCATGTAGGCTCTAGCTGCACAGTTCAGAACTGCGTGGCATGAACTAGCCATTAGCCAACTTTAAATCCCAACCATCCACGTGTCTTCCATCATGAGCATACACTCTATGCGTAGTTATGAAGTGTGGGGAATGGGAGCCACTTAAAGCTTGACAAGTGTCATCATTCAATTGGCTTAAACTCTATGTACAGTTCAAAAGTACAGGGCATTAATCCACCAATAATCTACCCAGAGGGTAGAGATCAACCACCCCTGAGGTGGGTTTGAGGTGGACATCTCAGCTGATCCACCTAGCTGCTATGGGGTGGATTGAAGTGGAGGTGGGTAAAGGATTGAATTTACCTTTCCACCTCATCCTTCACCTAGCTTCTGCAGATGCTCTGATAAGAACCTTTGAAAGTCTACTATACTACTACTAGTTATTGACTTGTGGATTTTCATTTAATTTTTGGTATTTTTCTTTTGTGAATTTTTGATGAAATTTCTCTGAAGTCTCATACATTGCGTGATTTTCAGCAAAATTTCAGAGAAAGTGAGGGTAAATTAGGAAAAGATAAAAGCTTCAGACTGACTACCATCTAACCACTTCACCAAGCACAATTTTGAGCCCATGTTTTTGTACATTGTAATTGACCTTCAGATGATTATTGTGTGATCATAAATATTTTTTGGTAATTTAGACAATCTCATACGTGAATCTTATGGGTAATAACCTTTTCAGTGTACCAAGCAGAGCTACATACTATTATATTTCGCCGTCCCTTGCCATTTGCATGGTAAAATATTTTCCCTCATGCTACACAATCCATCAATGATGAGTGACGACCGCCAATTAGGGGATGCGAATGTTGTCAAATCCTACCCAGTTTAAATGGACTATTTTTTCTATACTCGCCCGTCACAAAGACTGGGTAAAAAATTGCAATATTTTCAATATATCACAATAAATAGCTAGTTTGCAGTGTTCAATAAACCAAAACTATTCAGTATTTTGATCGTTGGTCCTAAAGCATGATATCTTTTGTATCACAGTTATCTCAAATCTCATAATTTACCTGGCGCTCTCCCACCAAAGTTGGTTAAGCTTTCCTGCATCCAAACAATGTAAGATCTCTCTTTACACATCACCACTAAAATACACCCCAGCTTATTATAGCACTTTCTTACAACATATTCTTAACTTACGCATTTATTCAAACATCTAAGTTGCCTATCTTTCTAACTAACTTAACTAATTACTACTTCCCACAGTGATCTCTCTCGTAACTACCTCAACGGCTCGATCCCGCGTGAATGGGGTTCGACAAAGCTCACAAACATGTAATATTTCTTTCTTTCAAATAAATTAATGGTTTACTTCAAAGAATTGATGCCTTTATTTTCTAGAATTAACTAATAGGTGGTGGGTGTCAATACAGCTCCCTTATTGGAAACCTGCTATCGGTTCCAATCCCAAAAAAGTTTGGGAACATTACGATGCTTCTCAAAGTGTAAGTTCATAGTTTACATTTTACCCTTTTAATAGTTTGAGAGCTAACGTAAGCGGGATTTGATTTGGTAGGACTTTGGAGTACACCCAGGTCTCTGGGGCTCTTCTACCAGAGCTTGGGAATCTTGTGAACTTAGGGAGAATGTTAGTTTCGTTGTTCTTTTTTAGTTGCTTTAAAAGTAATCTCGACTTTGGGAATCTAGGTATTTGTTCGAATTAATAGAGTATTTGTTGGATATCAAGCTAATTTACTCAAATAATCATATACAATAAAGTAATACTAAATTTATGAGAGCAAGTGAGTTTCATTTAATTGATAGGGTTTTCTTAGGGTTACAATAATGAACCCTTTTGGGTTATAAATACTATTTATAAACTCTCCCCATAAGCCCTAGCTTATATGGGCTTGTTAGGATCCTAGTAGGACACCCCAACCCAGTTGGGTTCCCATCTTTGGCCGGATCCCAACTCCTAAAAACCCCTTGAGCAAAAAGTTGTACAAGGAAAGAGTACAATCCTATGCACTGTATAGGTTGTGGACGATTATGCGTTGCCTCATCAAAAAATTTAGTCAATAAAATCACCTAAGATAAAAACTACACTATCAGGAAAAAGGGTACAACCCGCATGTGTCCATGTCAGGATCGAACTACTCCCCTAGACATCTATCTCCCCCAAGATCTATCTCCCATAAATGTATCTCCCTGAGATATGGATGAATAAAAACTTATGCATACCGATTCCGTATACCAGCTGCTTGAATGTAAGTAGTACAACCGTCTTCATGAATATGTTTACTAAGTTGTCTTCTGAAATGTCTTGAATAACGTCAATCTCATTTGCCTTCTGTACTTTATAAATATGGAATGATTTTTGTGAAATATGCTTCATTCTATCGTCATTGATAAAATCATCATTGACTTCAATTATGCAAATTAAGTTATCTTCTTACAGAGTCAATGTTTTATCTTGGGTAGAACATGTCACAACTTCAGTTGATGTGATGTATCTTGGAGTGCAACCATCATTCTCTGCCAGCTTCATGAAGTGCAAGAATTCCCTCGTGGTTTGAAGATATAATAAACACCGTCTGCTTCATCAATTTCCTAGAGTTTGTTGCATCCCCGAACATAAGCACATAATCCATTTAACAATGGCCTCTATGTGGGTCTGACAAGTATTCTGCATCGGCGTACCCAATAATTTTATATTTAAAATGTTCGAGTAGAACAGACCCCCAGTCTTTCATGCCGATCAGATACCTCAGAATGTGGTTGATCTTTTTCCAGTGTCCTTGGGTAGGAACAAAACTATGGCAAGCCAAACAGTTTACTGTGAATGAGTTATCGGGTCTAGTATACCTAGCTAACTATAGCAAAACACCTCCTAGATATGGCACCCCGGCCCTTGGAGTTTCTCCCCCATTAAGATAGTGGAAGATGCCATTGTCCGTATCCAAGTGATAGACGACAATAAGTGACTTAGCACCGTGTGTTACATTCACACCAAAGTGTTTGATAAGTCTCCCGATATATATCATTTGGTGTATGAGTATGCCACTACCAAGATGTTCGATTTGCAAATCGAGACAATACTTGATTTCCTAAGGTCTTTTATTTCAAATTCCTTCAGGGACTCTTAGGATCTCCCCCAGGGTTTTGAAGATAACAAAATCATTTAGTACACTGTTATAATGACTTAAGCCAATATTTGTGTTCTTAATGAGAACGCATGGATATATAATACTATTTGCAAATCCCCCGACCTTCAAATACTCAGTCAATCTTACTATATCACATGGGTCCTGATTACTTCAAGTTAACAGTAAATTGTCCAATTTTATTATGTTCATACCATGTGCGTTGGGCATAATTACTTCAAGAAGCTTATACCTATCCAGGTGGCTTTATGTAGATGTTCGTATCTAGTTTCCCATATAGATACGTGGTAATTACATAAAATGCATGTCTAGCTTGTCCTTGACAACTGACAGACTGATCAAAACCAAAATGTTATAATATCCATAACCAGAAAATAGGCTTGATTGTAATCGATGCCAGATCTCTTAGAGAGTTCTTGGGCAACTAGTCTTGCCTTTACCTAATTATCTCTCCGAGGTAATCATGTTTTTGTACCATTCATATTTATAACTGATAGGCTCTATAAAATCGCTTCGTATTAAGCTAGCATGTTGAGCTCTGCTTGGATTCCAGACACTTACTTTTGCCAATGTACAACAACACACAGTCATTTACAATAAGTGGTTATAAATCTTCATCCTTGTTGGTGAGCAGAACAGGGAATATTAATACCTTATTGATAAATCTCTAATGAACGATCCTACGTTGTACAATTACAGACTTCTAATAGATCAAAATCTCCTTATTATTAGACCTATGTGCCACCCCGGACTCATCAAAGTGATAATCTGCCCTGCACTATATATACGTCATTGTAGGAGCCAAGTTTCGTAGAGGGGGAAACTTACTCTTACACCTCGGGGTTGTCTTTGACTAAGGGACTAAGCAAACATCTAATATAAGAATGAACAATATTACTATACTAACACACTTGCATGGATTCCTAGAATGGGTTACTCCATGACCTCTAGTGAGGATTTTTAATGGATGATGATATATATCGAGTTTAGTAGACAAATCGAATAGAAGTAAGTTATAGGATTGTCGAAGGTTATCTTGGGAAGTTGATGGAATAGATTTTCTAACCCCTTTATAGTACCTCCTTCCTCCTAGTTATAGGATATAGAAAGGGTTGAGTTTCCATGGGAGGTCAATTTACATGTATATCCTTTGGGGACAGCTGTCTTGCACCTGGAGCCAGTTCTAACATTGTAGCTGTTGGTTTTGATACTGTAGCTATTGGTTCTGATACTGTAGTTGTCGAGTGGCTTGTTTTATTATTTTATCTGGTGAGTTGGTTGTCAGACGTGCCTGTCTTTGACCATGTATGACCATGGTAGAAGTATTTCTGGTACTGATGCTGAGTTATGGCGTTGCTCATCTATCTTCGACTATGGTAGTTAGCTTCGATGATTCCTTTGAGTGTTCGATTAGTCTTGAATGGCTTCGTGGACTTAGTTACTGTCTTGCTGGGTTTCGAGTCTCAGCGTAGGCTTCGATATAGCCTTCGATTATTCGACTTGTGCAAGAAGGCTGCAAGTAGGCTACTACATTCGTCACCTCTCAGCAGGGGCCTCAGAAATTAGTGTAGATGGTGCATCCTGAGAGAAACAGTTGGGCATAAGAAGTTGGAGAGTTGACTGGTTGAATGTGATCAATTCCGAGGGGAGTAATTAAGGAAGGTAATTAAGAGAAGTTTTGATTAAGGGGTAATAAATGACCCTTAACCCAAGTATAAATGGAGGGTGCTAGGGGTGGGGGGGTTTTAGACTATCTTCATTTTCTTCTTTGTATAGCCGAAATCATGGAAACAACACCAAATACAATGTACCATTAAAGAATGGAGGCGAAGGACCGGCGTATGGAGGAGAAAATGGACGTATTGAAGGAAAAGTTCTTTGGGAATCATGGTCTGGACTGGGAAATGCCTGAATTCGTTAAACTGGAATTGAAAGAGCTTCTCTGCGTGATACCGTACGAGCATTGGTAGAGAGTAATTTAATGGTTGGGTCCCAATGTAAGTAATTAATACTTTCTGATGAAGAGCCTGGCAACCGACCAAGTGGATGCTGAGGATACCACCTAGGATGAAGTGGGGCTCTGTAAGAATTGCCCTGTATGCAAATAGGGGGATTTTCTAAAAAGTTGTAGTAGTGTAGATGTGGTGTCTGTTGTTGCTGCTGTAGGTGCTATTGTGCTCCCGGTGTTGATTCTTTTTCTCCTATTTTGTAGGCCTGAGGGTTATTATTTTACTTCTGAATGAAAAATAAGTTTGTCGAATCTATGATAGTCAAACCATACAAGGTGTTGTTGATGATGATAAGCTAGGCACGATATAACTTGTCGAACATCGATCTTAAGTAACGAACACGATTAAAAATGGTAAGAAACTTGAGTTATGTCATGTAATTGAAAAATACTGACCGAAGGTTTCAAGTACTTAATGTGCATATACGATAGGATGAAATAGGATGTAGACGATGGTTTGAAAAAGAATGCATGAGGGGGCTTAGAAATTTCTGTTGTCCAAGGCACATGTGCTTCGATTGCAAAATTTTACAGCTATAATATTTGACATGTCAGAGGTGGCACTGTTCCTAGGGCAGTGTATCACTGCAGGTCATCATGATGTTTCCTCGAGGTATAGGACAGAGGTGGAGGAAACACTTGGATTTGAGTTGACAGCTTCGGGCAGTATGCCAGAAGCTTCGAGAGGTATAAAAATTAAAGTATTACATGATATGAGCATACGATACGCACGTGGGAGGAAGTGAGGGTAATATTGTCAAGACACATCTCAACCAAAAAATGAGGGTGAGTGGAGAAGTGGTAATGATGGCGAGTGGGGGAAATCGAGGCGGTATTATTTTTCTGAGGTGTTATTTAAAGGGGTGAGAGAAATTTACTATTCCCAAATAATCAACCATAGAAATAATAAAGGAGGAAGAGAGGAGACACATACGCTATTTTGGGGTAGAGCGTGTTGGAGATGAGAGAATACTTCATGGTTGTTGAGAGATCTGACCAATTCGAACAGGTATGTCTCCTAATTTCTTATAAAAATAGGTGATTTGTATTTGTACTCTACTACTCCGTCATTTCTTCTTCTGAATCTATATTTTATTTGTATTATAGGGTAGGTACTGCTAGGGTTTTTGTTTGTAATGGCATGACCGAGGAAGGGGTAACCCATATAGCTGGAGGTCTGGCCAAGTGGTAAATTGGGAAGGGAGAGGGGGTGATTGGGGTTGTAGTCGAACATTTGATTGTGGGTTGGGCGAGTTTGTGAAGGTAGAGCATAATATGATAACCAAACTTGATAGTCAAATATATCGATCTAATTAGGTACCTCTTCTTCTGTAGGGTATAATGCGTACCTGTCAAGCTTCAAGGATGAGGTTGATAGATGACGAGGACGAAGTAAACGAACCAAATGTATTTGGCCGAGGTCGAGAGGGTGAGAGCATCGATATGGAAGTGTTAGAAGTTGCAACGGATGCCCCATTAGTTGTGGTAGTATAAGTGGTTGGTGCTTCGAGTAAGAGCCGTCGTAAGGCTCGAGTAGTCGGGGAGAGTGACGAAGAGGAGATTGAGGAGGGGGAGGGAAGGGGAAATGAAGGTAGTGTCGAGCCTTCGGGAGATGAGAGGGAGGATGGGGAATGGGAGAAAAGTGATAATAGTGATGGTTCAGAGGTTTCGAGGACAGCGATGAGGCCAGTCTTGGCTCAGGAAAGGGTGAGGAAGAATCGATTTATGGTAAAACATGAGTTATCAAAGGTGGGAGTTACACTGGTGCCAGTAGGGGCTGAGTTCACGTTCAGAGGCCAGATTCGATTAGGGATGCAACTTCCCCTTTGAAAGCTGGTGAAGCGGGTATTAAATTACTGGGATGTTGTCCCATGCCCGATGAATGGCAACTTTTATGAAATGATGAGGGTTGTCGAGGCGATAAATATAGAGCTACAATGTAAGAAGAGGGGTTTGATCTAGTAGTTCGATATTGTATCGTTCTACTCAAGGAAAGCAAATAAGAAGGCAGATACATATCACATTTAATGCCATGCAGACAAACCGTGGCTATTTAATCTGTGTTCAACGGGGCATGGGTGGGATAAGGATTTGGTAGTGGTAGGGGGTAATTATGGGAATACAAAAGGGGAGGAGGTGTATAAGTTGAAGCATAGGCTGTATAATCCAAGTAAGTCAATGCTCAAAGGCTGTTTATTATGTGGTTCGAATAGGCTATTAAACTTGTTTTTCATTTTTTTACAGAATCCAACAACAGTACATTGACGAATCCGAAAAGGTATATTGACGAACAAATTGACCACGATGAGGAGTGGATAAATTGGGTATTTGGAAAGTTAGGTATTATGAGGAGGCAGAAGATGATAGACACGTTGCTGCAAAACATACCTGTTATTGTTGTTCAGTCAAGAAGAGGAAAGAAGAAAGTGCTTCGACAAGGGCAGTTGAGATAGAGAAGGGAAGGTTAAGTCAAAAGTTGAGCTATGTGCCGAGGGAGCGGCAATGAGGGTTGGGGACCGTACACTTGAGTGTGCCCGAGGCCGTTCCTGAGGTATCACGGCAAGCTAGCAAAGGTAAGGGTAAGGCCATTCCCAAAGCTTTGACAGTACAACAGACGAAGACTACTCTGCGTAAGAGGCCTCGTAAGCAGGTGGCCGATGATGTAGATGATGCAGTCGACGAGGGAAGACATGAGGCCGAACTGGAGGAGCAGGCTTGAGCAACGGCTGCGTCAATAGTGACCCTCTACGGAACAGACCCAAATAAAGTAGGGAAGCAGATGAATAAGGTTATGCATCAGGTAACTATTTTCTAAGATTCTAATATTTTGAAAGTGCCACTATGCTTCAAGAACTACTAATGAGTTGAGTATTCGTGCAAGTGAATGCTTGGGCCCAAGCTTATAACAAAGCCCCCCAAAGGGTAGTGAGTAAAAAGCTAAAATAGGTGCTAGAAAGTCTGAAGCTCGCACGGGGGACCGCTATGTTTCTGGAGAGCTAGGTCGATGTGCTAAAATGGGAAAAGTTGCAAATTAGGGCTGAAGCTATGAGGGAAATCATAGTTTCGATTGCCAACAGTGATCAAGTATGAAAATTGTTGGAGGAGAAGCTAGCTGAGAAAGAGGAGCAGCTAAAGGAGAACAGAGCAAGTTTCCAGGTGTAATACGATGAGGAGCGTGACACGACCACAGCTCTGAAGAATTTTATAGATGGGTTGGGGTATAACCCCGCGACCTTCGAGCGTTTTCCTTCAGCCAAAGAGCCTGCTGCTGAAGATGTTACTCGGGCAGAGTGAATGGAAGTAGACCCTATAGCGAAAGGTGTTGGAGATGGTGTTGTTGATTTTGCAGTCGAAGGTGCTGGTGCTGGTGCTGGAAATGTTATGAGTGGTACTATAGTCGATGGTGCAGTGGATGCTACAGTACTGGACCCTGTTGTTGAGGATATTAGAGGTAATCCTATTGAAGATCGTGGAGCGAATATGGCCAATCCTTTATGAGTGTGGTGCTTATAAAAGATATTTTGCTTGGTTTTGTGTAGAACTCTTTCTCCTTGAATTGCTGGAATATTGAATTCGAACGAGTGTGTATTTTCTATGTGGAGTTTGAACCATGAGTACTGTATTTGAACTTTGTCTGCTGGTATGTATTGGACTAGCACTACTTGCATGTATTTGACTTAAATTGTTGGTACGTTTGTATGCTTGTATCTGTGTTATGCGATTAAAAGTATAAAATGTTCTGCTCTGGTGGGTTTGGCGTGGAACCTTGAGAAACTTTGAGGTCGCCCCCGAGTATCAGTCAATTCGAAGGGTTGACATAAAACTTAGGTTTAACCGAGTCGAGAAGTATACTAAACTTCGAAGGTCGCCCCCGGGTCTATCTGCAAGATTGAGCCTAAACGAAGCATTATGTGGTCGCCCCCAATGCATTCTCGAGTGTCCGGTCTTTCGGCCATTCATGCCACTTCGGTTTGCTCGAATTGGAAACTTGAAAAACTTTGAGGTCACCCCCAAGTATTAGTCGGGTCGAAGGGTGGATATGATATTTAGGTTTGACCAAGTAATTCACTAGACTTTGATGGCATGAGCCTAAATGAAGCATTATGTGGTCGCCCCCATTGTAATCTCGAGTGTCCAGTCTTTTGGTCATTCATGCCACTCGGGTTTGCTCCAATTGGAAACTTGAAAAACTTTGAGGTCGCCCCCAAGTATTAGTCGGGTCGAAAGGTTAACATGATACTTAGGTTTGTCCAAGAAGTTTATTTTGAGATAGTAGGATCCTTGAAGCTCAGAGGATAAAAAAGATATTCATTGATTATACTGTATTTACATCAGTTGAACAAGATGGTGTCCATGGTCTATTGTATGAGGCTAACTACATTATGTTTTAAGGGTTAGGTAGAGGCTCCTCAGCTTCTGTCATTAGATAGTAGGATCCTTTCTCAGTTTTGTCGTACACGACATAAGGTCCTTCCCAGGATTCGGCTAGCTTGCCGGTATTGAGAGGCTTTGAACAGGATGTGACTCGCCGAAGTACCAAATCTCCAATATTAAAACTGTGTAGTAGAACTCTCTTGTTGTATGACTTCAAGAGAGAGAGGTGGTAAAGGCCGAGGTTAACGATCGCTCGGTTCGGGTTTTGTCGGCCCATAACATGTTGCATCCAAGTTCGAACTCATTATCTTTAACAGGGTGGTCGGGATCGTGTGTTGGTACTTCAAACTGGGTTGGCAACACATCTTCGATACCGCAAGCCAGGAGGAAGGGAGTGTTGCCCGTCATCTTTCTTGGTGTGGTACGGTAGGCCCAGAGTACATGTTGTAGTTCTTGAACCCATCGGCCTTTCTTCTCATCGACGCACTTCTTAAGACCGTCGACTATAGTTTTATTGATTGCTTTAACCTAGCCATTCTCCTACGGGTAATAAGGTGTGGAAGGGGAGAGGATGATGTTATACTTCTTGAGGAAATTGTGAACTTTGTTCCCAATAAACTAAGGGCCATTGTCACATCGAATCACGTGGGGGCAGCCAAAACGTGTTATGATACTTTCCCATAAGAACTTGATGACTTCTTCTTCTCTTGTTCGACATAGGGGCGCGGCTTCGACCCACTTAATAAAGTAATCTGTGGCTACCAGAAGAAAGCCTCGTTTACCCAAAGCTTTGGAGAAAGGCCTGACCAAATCAATGGCCCACCTTTTGAATGGTCAAGTTACTTGGCTACAATAGAGGCCTTGTGATGGGCTTTGGATCTCGTGGGCATGACGTTGGCATTTGTCACAGTATTTCGCATACTTTTCAGCTTGTTTCTTCACGGTGGGCCAAAATATCCCTTGTGTTACGGCTCGAAGAGCCATAGATCGACCAGCAGTATGAGGCCCACAGGTACCTTCGTGAAGTTCGATAACTATGGTAGTGGCTTCATTTTGGGAGATGTATCGGAGGTGTACATCATTCGGGAATTTATGGTGTAATCTGCCTTTGAGAATGGTATATCTGCGGTAGTTTTCCAGTAACGAGCGTTTGGCTTTGGGATCTTCTAGGAGGGTAGAACTATTAAAATACGCAAGAAAAGGTGTTCGCTTATCATCGGGATCGAAACTCTCACCCCCAGTATTGATGGCACTGACTTCCATCTCGTTGATACTTGGGCGTTCGAGTACTTCGATATGGAGTATTCGAGATTTAGACTAGCCTAACATGGCTGCTATACAGACGAGGACGTTGACATGTCTATTTTTTCCTCGAGGGTAATGTGTAATGGAAGACTTTTCAGGGAAACGATCCATGCGCTGGCGGACAAGGGCAACATACTCAGCCATGTAACTGTTTGCCTAATTTTTACCAGTGTACTGTCTTTGAACAAGTTGGGAATCGGTAAATACTGCAAGTTTGGGAATACCAAGTTTGAGGAAAAGATCAAGGCCATGTATCAAGGCTTCATACTCAGCCTCGTTGCTAGAGCATTCAAAGTTTAGCTTGACGGCCTTTTCAATTCGGTCGCTAGAGGGGGTAACCAGGACAACATCAATCCCCAAACCGTTAGGTCCAGTATATCCATCTGTAAAGAGACACTAACCCGTATTAGAGTTCCAAGGGTCGTTCTGTTCGGGCTAGTCTTCTGCTAGATCACCTTTGTATTCCTCCCAGTCGATGTCCTCGACTGGGAAGTCGAGAAGGAAATCAACGACTGCTTGGCCTTTTCGAGATATCTATTTTTCCTAAGTGATGTCATGTTCACCAAGATAAACGGACCATTGTTAAACCCATCTAATTTATATTTCTTGCTAAGGATCTCCCAAAGGGGGTAACTAGTGATAACACATATATGGTGAGCTTGAAAGTATGATTTGAGCTTTCGAGTAGTTTAAACGAGTGTAAGGAACAATCACTCGAGCTTGGTATATCGAGTCTCGACAGGTGTCAGAGTATTGCTGATAAAGTACACAGGTTTCTCGATGCTGGATTCAAGTCGAATAAGGACTGAGTTAATAGATGTGTCGGTAAATGCATGGTATAAATAAAGCATTTCACCTTCGATGGGGGTGTTGATGATGGGTGGTCGACCGAGGTATTTTTTGAGTTCAAGGAAGGCATGTTCGCAATCGGGTGCCCAATTTATATCGGGGTTATTTTTCTTTTTGGCCTTATGGACGCCTTGGTCGCGTAAGAGGGAGAAAAGCCGAGTACAATGGTCAGAGGATTTTGATATAAGACGATTTAGGGTGGCTATCTTGCCAGTAACCTTTTAGACATCATTTTGAGTTTGAGGGGAAGGCATATCGATGAGGGCGTAGATATGAGTGGGATCGATCTCGATACCTCGTTTGCTAATGAGGTGGCCTAAGAATTTGCCGGATGAAATACCAAACTGACATTTGTCTGGGTTAAGTTTCATGTTATAAGAATGAAGTATGGAAAATTCTTTGGTGAGGTCCTGAATATAGGTCTATTTTTGGAGGCTTTTGCATAATATGTCGTCGATGTAAACTTCAACCGACTTTCCTAGCAAAGGGTTAAACATGGTGGTAACAAAACGTTGGTAAGTGGCGCTCGCATTTTTAAGGCCGAAGGGCATGACGTTAAAGCAGTAAAGACCTTGTTCAGTAATAAATGAAGTTTTAAGTTGGTCTTCTGGGAGAAGAGGTACTTGATTGTAACCCGAAGCCACGTCCATCATTGATAGTCGTTCATGACCGGCTATGGCATCTAGGAGTGTTAAAATGATCGGGAGAGGAAAACTGTCCTTTGATGTATGTTTGATGAGGTCTGTGAAGTCGGCGCAGATTTGGATCTTGCCGTTCTTCTTACAGAGCGCAACAATATTGGAGATCCAGTCAGCGTACTTGACTTCTCTGATAAAACCTGCGGCTAAGAGTTTTTCAACCTCGAGGTTTACTGCTTCCCAAATCCTTGGTGCTAAAGCGCGCTTCTTCTGCTTCACGGTGGTTGAGTGAGGGATGAGATCAAGACGGTGGTAGGCTAGGGTTGGGTCGACACCAGGCATCTCATGGATAGTCCAGGCGAAGATATCTTTATTTGCTTGAAGAAAAGTGGCGAGCTCGAGGTATTCGACCTCATCCACAAAACTACCAATGAATGTACCTCGACCATGACCGTCGAGTTTGATGTAAACAGTAGGTTCGACAGGTAGGGTTGAAGGGTCTGAAGGTTTGGGGAGTGCAAGAAACATTGATTGCTATGGTTTAACGAGTTTTTTGGTAAGATCAATCTCAGGGTGTTCGCATGAGCGGGCAAGACGTTGAGAGTCTTTCATGTTCCACATGCCACAAGGGGTAGTAAAATGAAGTGTATGGTGGTAAGTCGAAGATATGGCCTTCATGGCATGCGGCCAATCGCGCCCTAAAATGCCTAGGTATTCAGATCTCTTGTCGATGCCGAGAAAATTGGTTTGGAGAGTGGCTGGACCAGTGGTGACAGGGAGGCTAATGTGACCAACGACGACTTCGGTGGGCCTATTAAAACCCTTGAGCTCGACATTGGCTGGCATGATGAGATCTGTATTTTGCATGGCTCGAATGATCTAGAGGAATAGTACATCTACTACGCTGTCAATATCAATAAACATTGTATGGAGGACGAGATGTTTGACCTTAATCATAATGACCAAGGGTCGGAGTAGGGGAAACGGACATGAGAAGTATCGCAATCGATGAAGGATATACCTTTAGGTCGAGGGCATTGGCTAGATTCTGGTAGAAGGATAGGTAGCTTCTCTTTATAGGTAATCTTGCAACACTCTTCAACTCGTTTGTGCTTGCTTCGAGTATGACCACAATTGATGTTGTTAACTTCGATAAGGTAGAGTTAGGAAATATGTACCTCAGTTGGGTCGGTAATTGGGGCGGGTTGAGGTTTAAGATATGACCCGTCGAGATAGCTGGGAAGATAGGCAATATATCGATTGAGACGACCTGCTTTAAGAATCATCTCCAGTAATTGTTGCAGAGCATAGCAGTTATTGGTAGAATGGCAGTTGCACTTGTGATTTTGGCAGTAAGGCTCATCTTTTTGGACCTTAATGGGGTAGGGGGTATGCCAGATAGGGTCAGCATGTATTTGTAGGAGAAGGGTGCTGATAGGAGCAGTGAGTTTTGGTAGGACCGACATCAGTTATTTTTTATGGATCTCGGCAGGGGTAGCATCAGACTGAGGGCATTTGCGGCTCTCGGTCTCCTGTGAGACGGGAGCGACCATGGATATTGAAGATGGTCGAGGTTTGCTATGGTTGGTAATCGAGGCTTTCCCATGGCAATTTAATTCGCGGAGACGTTCGAGGTCGATGTATCTGTTAACCTTAGATAACATCAACTCTAGGGTTCGTGGTTTATGAAGCACGATGTACTCCTTGACACGACTATAAATTGGTAGAGCATTAGAGTATGCAAGAGCAGCGTTCGCACAGTCAAGGTTTTCAACTTTGCGCGACTCATCGAGAAACCGCTTGATGAAAGCTTGAAGCGTTTCGTTAGGGGATTTGCGGAAGCTGAATAGGGCGTCGACTCGGACCTCACGGCCTTTATTAAAGGCAGACTGGGCGATAAAAAAATTTGACAATTGTTCGATGCTTCAAATAGAGCCGTTAGGGAGGTTGTGGTACCATGTGAGGGAGCTATCAGTTAGACTAGTTGGAAATATTTGACATAAGATATGGTTGGCTGTGGAATACAAACTCAATGCATTTTGGAATTCAGGGACATAAGACTGAGGGTCGGTATTGTAGTGTTTGCTGATATTAGGGGTATGGAAATTTTGAGGTACTTTGACCACGAGAAGTTTAGGACAAATAGGGTTGTTTAACTGACTCCACGAGTTCCTGCGGAGTAAGGTAGGCAAGATGAGGAGGAGATGAAGCTGTGGGTTCAGCATATGTTCAGCGTTGCGCTCCCTGAGACATTCTCGAGCAGGGCGGCGTGTAGGTTATCAGGCAATTCGAAGGGTGGAGTCGGAAGAATCCTCCGTAGGGTGTACACCGAGGTGGATTGAGCTGGCAGGTAAAATGGTGGGAGCACCCTCGGCGGCAAGGTAGACCGGGGGAACTTCGACTTGGGGGTGAGGCCCAAGGCTAGCACGGGCTAAAACACGATAAGGGGTAGGTGCCCAGGATCATAGAGGAGCGTCCTGGGCTTAGATCAGTTGAAGCTCTCGAACTGTGTGTCGCAGTTCGTCGAGGGCACGATGTTGGCACTCGTTATCACCCAAACGGCGCTGCCGTTCAGCCTCGAGTTCGTTGCATTTGTCTTCACGTTCTAGATGTAGTTGATTGGAATAACGCTCTTCGGCTTGCACAAACTGTTGACTGATGAGGGCAAGTTGGGCGGTGATGCCGTCGGTAAAGTTTCTGACGATAGCAGAGGTGGAACAAAGGGTGGGAACCATTGAGGATGGTTGTGAGGGGTAGAAAGAGAAAGAGAAAAGAGATAAGGGGAGTTGGGTAGGGTGGGTATAGCATAGACGGCGCCAAATATAGGAGCCAAGTTTCGTAGAGTGGGAAACTTACTCTTACACCTTGGGGTTGTCTTCGACTTGGGGACTAAGCAAGCATCTAATATAAGAACGAACAATATTACTATACTAACACACTTGCGTGGAGTCCTAGAATGGGTTACTCCATGACCTCTAGTGAGGATTTTTAATGGATGATGATATATATCGAGTTTAGTAGGCAAATCTAATAGAAGTAAGTTATAGGATTGTCGAAGGTTATCTTGGGAAGTTGATGGAATAGATTTTCTAACCCCTTTATAGTACCTCTTTCCTCCTAGTTATAGGATATAGAAAGGGTTGAGTTTCCATGGGAGGTCAATTTACATGTATATCCTTTGGGGACAACTATCTTGCAACCGGAGTCGGTTCTGACACTGTAGTTGTTGGTTCTGACACTGCAGTTGTTGGTTCTAACACTGCAGTTGTCGAGCGGCTTATTTTACTATTCTTTCTAGGGAGCTGGCTTTCAGACGTGTCTGCCTTTGACAATGTATGACCATGGTCAAAGTATTTTTGGTACTGATGCTGAGTTCTGGCACTGCCCATCTATCTTCGACTATGGCAGCTATCTTCGATGATTCCTTCGAGTGTTTGATTAGTCTCGGAAGGCTTCATAGACTTAGTTAATGTCTTGTTGGGCTTCGAGTCTCAAGGTAGGCTTAGATGTAGCCTACGATTATCCGACTTGTGCTAGAAGGCTGTGAGTAGGTTACTACAGTCATCAGTAGGCTTCAAATATCTAGTGATAGATATGAATCATAACCCACATAATACCTGGCCGGCATTGGCATCCCATCTTCATCCGTCGCGGTAGTGTGATCCGACCCAGTTACTAATTATTTTGAGAAAGTTTCGATGATTTGCTACGGGACGAATCCTAATGAGTGCTACGAGAGAAAGAATGCATAACCTGCACACTAGCCGACACTAAACCAAAATTAAAAATTTATCGTAGTCTATTTATAGATTTTCCACAGGCTTATTCCCTGGTAAAGTAACTACGGCTTTACTCCGTGGCAAAATGTTGAAACGTCCATGGTATTTTTTAGTTTAGCTTTTCCCCTGATTTATTTTGGGTTTCCTCTCGGTTCTCTATTTTCAATCGCAACCTCTATTCTTTTCACAAAACCAAACCTAAATTTTCTCTTTTGAGTTCTTCACCAATTAAATTTCAGGTTTGTCAATCGATTTACTACAACTATCATGATTCTACTCAATTGGTTTGTACTCTCCAAGCCTCTAACCCTAAAGTTTTATTTAATTTGAAATTGGAGACCATAAGATGAAATCGATCAAATGTATCCTCGAAATCCACATTATTTGAATGTTAGAATCATCAATTGATCTCAATTTTGTAATTTCCAAACTTTTTATTATTATTATTT
This sequence comes from Kingdonia uniflora, assembly GCA_014058105.1. NCBI lineage: Eukaryota > Viridiplantae > Streptophyta > Magnoliopsida > Ranunculales > Circaeasteraceae > Kingdonia > Kingdonia uniflora. Next base: position 937,935 of record JACGCM010002399.1, on the reverse strand, counting down.
TTTTGTTTTCTAATTTCATTTAATGGTTTTTTTATAGTATTGAGGTTCTAGGGGTTGGAGATTGGATCTTAGAGTTTTCCAGGTTTAATTTTCTAACCTCTGAATTGGGTATATTACCTATTTGTTTTTTTTTTCTCAAATGGAACTAGGAGCATTCATGGAAAAGGAGAACAACTCCAATAATTTATTACTAGTAAGTCTATCCCTCCATCTTTATTTTCGGTGACCATGTGGTCTTTGAGTTTTGCTTTTTTTTTATGTTGTGAATTTGGTACTAAGTTTATGAGGGTGTTTTTCCTCATAGGTTGGATAATTTGTACCGATTATAGTCACTCAAATATTGTTTTAGATTGAAAACTTGTTTGCATCGCTTTAATCTTGATTTTTAAATCTTGGAAGTCATCCAAGTTGTAAATTAATGTTTTGGTTTCCAGTTTTTACTGCAGATTATGGTATTGTCAGGGGGGTTTGCTTGTTTATAAGTTTAGGAACTCTTTATTTAATCTCATCTCAATTGTTTCTGGCTTCTTATTTGAGAATCTCATATAACATGTTTATAAAATGAACTTCTAAATGAGCTTTATAAGTTTGTACAACAACGAACTCATTCATCTAGTAGGGTAAGATGAATGCAAATATAGGTTATGTAAATGGGGATTGACCTTTTTATATCCTTTAAATGTATGAAACGAAAATGTATCGCTCACATATGTGATATATATTAAAGTACACCATTACCAAGTACTTATTTGGATGGGGATTGACTGCGGTATCTTTTTTGTGCCATGTTTTAAGTGAATTGCAAGTACTTATATCTTATTAAACTGCGACTTAATCCTAGATATATACATTTCTTACTATTTTTTACCTTTAACGGCTGCAAAATTACTTCAACTGTGATTTCCCTCTCTATTTGATGTATACACCATAACCATTATAGTCGATTTCCTTTTACTATCATCTAGCTTTATCTCTTACATCACTTGTCTATTTGCGTTTCGACAACTCATATAAAGTCCATACTTAGTAGATATTTAGAGTGAAGGCAATTGTGATATAACTCGAAAATATTTACCATCACATTTATATGCTCTAGTTGCTTTCCTTTATAGGTTATAATTTCAGCAAGGAAGTCGGAGTTCCTCCAGATGTCGCACCCAATGTACGAGGTTGTTACAAATGAAGTCTTAATGCATCCATGCTTTAAGGCCCTTCTAGGTAATTTGAAAGAAAAGTTACTTTTAGTTATTTAGTTAGTGTTTGTTCTCTTTATCAACTGAAAACATGTTTCAATAAACTTATTTCTTGAGTACTTCATCTTCTTTTTCAAGGGGATTGTACTTAGGCAGAAGTTCTCAAATAGTTTAGAGCTCTCTAAACATCCATGGATACAAAATCTTATATGTTGGTGACTATATTTATACGGATGTAGGTTTCTAAAGTCCATCTTTAATGGCAAACGACATTGATTTGTCGAGAATTGGAATAAGAGGCCAGTGCGCGTTGGTTCTTGAATTTTGATCTTTATTTAAATTTTATGCTCGATATATTATATTGTGAATACATTAGTGAATTAAGAAGAACTAGGCATTGGGCATATACACAAGTGTGTTTCCTACTTGTGCATAAATATGCTTTTGTCTAATGTTTTTAAATTTGAAACTACATTATATTGTTTTGATTCGTGGGCATGGCGATTGAGCAACTTTGATAGAACTTATTAATCAAAAAGAAGTTATTGGTGACCTTTTTAATAAACTGTGCTTAGCTCTGTAATGGAAAACTAAAGGACGACCTGCACATGTAATATATGTTGTCATATATCATATTATTATTTTCTAGCTATGATATTTTATATCTTTCTTTTTTTCAAAATATTATCAGCATCCTTTCTTTTTAAGGGTTTAGTATTTGTTATATTAATTTTTAATTTATTTCAAAGTTTTTTTATTTGGGAATTTATAATTGGATAACATTATATTCTGACTCTTGCTACTACTAATATAGTAATATGGATGATCAAGATTTGATGGAAAGCATGCAGAAACTGCTTATTATCATGCAAAGACTAGATCAAAAAATTGTTCCCATGTTAGAAGCAGACGGGAAACACTTCAGAAGGTAAGATGAAGCTGTAAAATAGAAGAAGAAAAAAGTTAAATGTCTCTAGAGACGTAAGTTAGAATGCAAGATTGTGTTGTATCCTCTCTAGAGATCTGCATAGTAATGTCAAAAACTTATGCCTCTACCCGAACCATCCCACTAGTAGAACAATTGTTAAAAAGGATAAACAACTTTATGATGTGATAAATAGTTATTTGGCTACGGTCATGCACACAAGCTTTTGATTGACACCAGGAGCTCTTAAGCAAGTAGTTCCTTCTCTTCAATAATATCCTCATCTGATTTAGGAGGATCTGAGTATTTTTTTAGACTTTTTTTAAAGTCTACTCTAATAGACTAAAAGTTTGTTCGAATACACCCCTTTGTATTCGAATAGACTTTTCTTTCTATTCGAAGAAATAGGTGTCTGAGTAGTTTTATTCGAATAGACTTAATGTCTATTCGAATACACTTTTTTTGTTCAAACAGAGGCACGATTCAGCCTATTGTTTTAGGCATTTCAGGGAATATTTGTCCAAGTTTTGTAACTAAGAACTTGTAACCCTTATAAAGGGGCAAGGCTAGGCAAGATTATAAGAGGTTAGATCAATCTAAGTTCTAAGTCAGAAACTTAGGATTTGAGAGGAATTTAATAGTAATTAATTTTGATTAAGCAATTGAAGCTCTAAAAAGGAATTTTCTTACCAATTTATGTATTCTTCGTACTATTCTTCTACTTAGGGTTTCATAATTCCTATTGCGGATTAAGTGGCAACAGTTTTTCTATAACGGTTCTTGGGGGTGATTGTGGTTTATGTTCTCTAGACGTAACCGACTCAAGCAAACGATGGAAAAGCTAATGAGTCCGTTGAAGATTCACAGAAAACTTAACTCGAAGAAGAAGGTAAATTTAGAGATGGACGATTCTGAAGATTGACTCACGACTTTAGAAATGAAAGCTTCTGACCTAACTACTACTCTAAGGGAGTTGGCAGAGAATTATGTCTCACGAACCTCGCGCAAGCTTTTACTTCGGTGAAATAGCGAGAACGCTCAAAGAATAAAGGGGTTACGGAGGAGGATAGAGACGGGGGTACTGAGGAGGTAGATAGTGATTCTAGTAATGTCGAATATGTCAAGGAGTGCTTGGGTATTTGTAAGTCCATGAATCCTATCCGTAATCTTCGTATCGACTTTAAAATTGAAATTTGGGTATTCGATGGTTCAATCGATGTTTAGAAGTTGGATAATTGGTTAGATAGGTTAGAGACCTATTTTTATGGTTACGAATATTCTTTTGCTCAGAAAATTTGCTTCCCTACATTAAAATTTGCAAGTTATGCACTCATGTGGTGGAATTCCTATCGAAAATGTTATAAAGCAAGAGGTTTGAGTTGGAAGGAGTTCAAGGTATTAGTGAGGAAGCAATTTTATCCAATTGGGTATGAACAAGAGAGATAGTACAAATGGCATAATTTGTACAAAAAGTTTGGGCAATCCGTACAATAGTTTATTACGGAGTTTCATAGCCAAGCGTTAGTTTTGGACATTGATGTGGTGAGTATGAGGTGTTCATAAAATATACGGGTGGTTTGCCGGAGTCCATTAAAAGAGAATTAAAGCTATTTACTGTAGAAAATATCAATGATGCTACCGTTAAAGAAATTACTATTAAAGGAAGGTACTTGAAGGGTGACAAGAAGGCCGACAGTAGTAAGTCGAGGTGTAAGTCATGTTAGAAGAATAAGCATAAATGGGAGTCTAAAAGAGATGGGTCTTCATCCAAGGGGAATTATTGTAGTCATTATAAGGCAAATGGGCACATTTCAGATAAATGTTAAAAACTTTATCTGAAGCTTAGGCCGAAGAAGGAGAGGAGCACGAAAGAGAAATGCGCACTAGGCGCAATGATTATTGATCTTCCAGATTTAGATAAGCCAAATCCTAAGCTTACTCTAATGTTCAAGCAACCTATAGCTACCAAAGAGGAGAGTCAGAAAGAACTTTTTCATGTTAGCATTCAAGTGAAGCAGATCTTAGTCAAGGCCATTATTGATCCAGGTAATTATAAGAATTTAATCTCTGAGGCGGTGGTAAAGAAGAGGGGTTTGGCTACTGTGGCTCATCCTAAGCCGTATGGTTTGGGTTGGAATTAGAAAATTGCGGAGTTGAAGATCACTAAGTAGTGTACGTTTAAGTTTGTGTTTACTGAGAAGTTTATTGACGAAGTGATGTGTGAGGTAGTTCTGTTAGACGTGTGTCAAGTCATCTTAGGTAGCCCTTATCTTTGGGGCTGAGATGTAATCCTTTACCATAGAGGTCACAAGTATCGTCTTGCGAAGGAGGGGAAGGAGTTTCATATCAATGCTTGCAAGGAGCATATCATTTCCAATAATTTAGTAACGGTGACACAGGTAAAGAGGTTGGATAATATGAGCAGAAAGTTTGTATTGTTGTTGGTGGGACCGGTTCAGGAGAGTCTGTTGGCTAAGGTGTTGTCTACAATAGCAATGTCTCATAAGCAATAATTTGATATGGGGATGTTATAAGAGGAGTATAACGACTTATTTCTGGGCATAGATGGGATGTGCGCAAGATGGATGTGGAGAATGATATCACCTTGGTGAATGGAGAGCCACTACTCAATATTAGGTTGTATCAAACTTCTGTCATAGAGTCTGATGAAATCAAGAAACTGGTACAAGATCTCCTAGAGCAAAGGATTATTACTCTAAGTTGTTTACCTTTTGGTTCATCGGTGTTATTGGTGTCGAAGAAGGATGGGTCTTAGAAAATGTGTGTAGATTATCGGGCGCTGAACAAGATTACTTTGAAGAATCGTTATCCACTTCCACGGATTGACAAACTTTTAGATAAGTTATAGAAGACTCAATTTTTCACCAAACTGAATCTTAAGTCGGGTTACCATTAAGTTAGAATCCAGGAAGAAGATACTTGGAGGCCAACGTACAAGACCAAACAAGGACATATTAAGTGGTTGGTGATGCCCTTTGAGTTATGCAATAATCCAGCAACATTTATGCGGTTAATGAATGAGGTATTTCGTGCTTTTATTGATGATTTTGTGATTGTGTATTTGGATAACATCTTAATATATAGTCAAACATGGAAGGAGCACCTTGGGCATTTACGTAAAATATTGGGCACTTTGCAATCACAACAGCTTTTTCTAAATTGGAAGAAGTACAAATTTGGGAAGAAGGAGCTAGCCTACTTGGAATTTATTTTTGGTGGCAGTGAGCTTAAGGTTAATTTAGAGAAGGTCTCGGTCATTATTAATTGGCATAGACCCCGTACAATGACAAAAGTGAGGAGTTTTATGGGTTCTTGTCAGTATTTACGAAAATTTATTCGACATTTTTCACAAATAGCCGTACATATACATTCCATGACAAAGGCCAGGGTAAAGTTTGTGTGAGAAGATCACTATGAGAAGACTTTTCTGTTACTAAAGCGCAAGATTACATATGCACCAGTATTAGCAATGTCCAATTTGCAGCAGCCTTTTAAGGTAGAGACAAATGTGTCAGACTATACATTGGGGGTGATTCTTTTACCGGTTGCCTACCATTCTGAGATATTTAAAGGAGCAGTACGCAACCATCCTACCTGTGATAAAAAGTTTTGCGCATTATATCAATCAGTGAAACATTGGCGGAGATACATATTGGGGAAGGAGGTTGTGATACATTCCGATCACAAACCATTATAGTTATTATCTACCCAGTCCAAGCTACAGCAAGCTCGCCATATGAAGTAAATGTTGTACCAACAATAGTTTACCTTGATGATCAAGTATAAGAAAGGAGTTGACAACAAAATGGTTGATATGTTATCTTGACCCCCATTACCCAACTATTTCTGCTTTGTTGGTAGCTATGCAGATACAACCTATTATTCCTTCTAAATACGTTATAGGGTATGACGACGACAAGGAGCACAGTATGATTCATGAGAATTTGCTGCAAGGTAAGACATGCAAGTATGTTTTGAAGGATGGTTTGATTTACAATGGCAGTCTACTATGTATTCCTGACGGTGGAGACCGTTTGTATTTGATTCGAGAGGCACATTGTTCTTGGGTGGCAGGTCATTTCGGGGTTGAGAAGACTCTTTTGAATTTACAGCATTATGTCTATTGGTCAAAAATATAGGTGGATATTGTTTCTAACGTTTATGGTTACCTGTTATGCAATACATTGAAGCCTTCCAATCGAAAGATAGAACTCTACTTACCATTGTCAGTTCCTAGCCGACCTTGGGAGAGCATTTTGATAGATTTTATGGGTGGTTTGCCCATGACCAAGTGTAAGAATGATTATTTGTTTGTTATGGTGGATCGATTTAGCAAGATGATTGTTTTTATTCCAAGTCAAAAGACGGTCGCCGGGAAGGAGCAATGCGATTATTTTTCAGAGACATTTAGAGGTATTTTAGGCTCCCTTCTTCAATTATTTATAATAAGGATAGCCACTTTTAGGGGAATTTATGGCAATCATTATGGGGGATAATGGACACTAAGTAGAAGAGAAGTATCATTTTGTATCTGCAGACTAATAGGCAAATAGAGGTAGCTAATCACACTTTGGTACATTTACTACGGGAATTCTATTCTAAGCATCCTAAGACTTGGGATGAGAGTTTACCGTAACTTCAGTTTGCATTTAACTGGGCGATTCATGGTTCCACTTTGAAGTCTCTATTTAAAGTTAATTTGGGATACTTGCCTTAAAACCCTTTTAATTTAGCTTTTAGTCTTGGCGACAAGATGGTGTCAGGGAAGGAGGAAGAGGAACAAGTTAAAGCTCAGCATTTCAATAGGAGGATAAGCAAGGTTCATGAGGAGGTTGAAGCATAATTGACAGATACTCTAGCAAAGTATAATACTCAACACAACAAGCATCGGGTAGAGTGTACTTTTCAAGAGGGCTACCTAGTTTGGTTGCATTTGGGTAAGGAACGGCTAAAGGGGGAAGGTAAGAAACTTAAACCTATCCGTTGTGGTATGTTTACGATACTCAAGAAGATTGGTGATAATGTATTCCAATTGTATTTTCTACCTTTTATGAAGATGTATTCGGTGAGTAATGTCGAGCATTTGAAGTTGCTTGAGCAGTCTATGTTAGATAAAGACTTAACAATCGATACTCGCCAACCGTTAGTTGATGGCTTATGAATGGAAAGAGAAGATTTATTGTAGGAGGATGGTATTCTAGAGAGAAAATCTCATGCTACAAGACGGTGTGGTATTGAGTCGTTCTGAGTTGGGAAGAAAGGTCAACTACTTAACAAGTTGAAGTGGTATAGCAAGGAAATGGGCATGGCCGCATTCCCACATCTCCAGTTCTTGCTTGAGTAGGAGCTCAAGGATCTTAAAGGGGGGGAGCCATGATCTAGGAGGATCTAAGTATTTCTTAAACTTTTGTTAAGGTCTATTCGAACGACCTAATAGTTTGTTCGAATACACCCCTTTGTATTCGAATAGACTTTTATTTCTATTTAAAGAAATATGTGTCTGAGTAGTTTTATTCAAATAGACTTAATGACGGATCGAACACACCTTTTCTATTCGAACAGGCTTATAATTCTATTTAAAGAAACACATATCTGAGTAGTTTTATTCGAATAGACTTAATGTCTATTCGAATATACCTTTTTTGTTTGAACAGATACTTATTCTATTTAAACAGAGGTGCAATTCAGCCTATTTTTTAAGGTGTTTAAGGGCATATTTGTCCAAGTTTTGTAACTTGGAACTTGTAACCCTCATAAAGGGGTAAGGCTAGGCAAAATTAGAGGAGGTTAGATCAATCCAAGCTCTAAGAGAAAGACTTAAGGTATAAGAGGAATTTGATTGTAATTGATATTAATTAAGCAATTGGAGCTCGAAAAAGGAATTCCCCCACCAATTTGTGTGTTCTTTGTACTATTCTTCTACTTAGGGTTTCCCAATTCGTATTGTGGATTATAATCATTCAAAGTACTTATCTCTCTCCATAATCAATTTCTTAAACTTTGAGGCATTCTAATGCCCTTATGTGTTATGCCATAACTCTAAAATCACTAAGAACTTCCCCTCTTTTTTTTGACATTTTGCAAGTAGAATCAGTATCTATTCTATTCAATTTAAAGTTAGGTAAAACCACTTAAAGCATAACCTCTTTTTAAACAACTTCTACTAATTTCTATTGAAAGATCATTTCAATTATAGCTAATTTTATGTTATATTTTACCTTAGTGTTTTTCTAACAACAACTTTGTGAATATATGGAATTCTTTTGATTAGGTAGGGTTTTCTTTCTCGTGCAGATTTGAGGGATAAAAGTCATTTGACAAGATAAATTGAGAAGTAAGCGGGTTTTGCTTCCAGGGTCTCTAACTAAAATTCAATAGTGTACCTAAATAAAGCTATTGAAGATGAACATGAATATTTGTTTTGACTCATATTCTTACACTACACACCATTCATGTATTTTCGCTCACAGGAACATGTTAGTTGTTGATTAGCCCTATTTCTTCGTAAGTTTCAAATTGTTTGCGTATATTATACTCACTAATTTATACCCTTAATTTTATTTCTTTAAAGCAGACTCTTGCGCACGATTCATACTCCTATGACCCTCCATATCTTCATGGCTTTGCAGTTGATGAGCAAAGCACGTCTCTTTCCTTGTAAGTTACTCGAAACATTTGTGAAAAAATACAACAATAACCTTTACAAATTTTGATTCACAGTAGTTTACGGGGAAATTATAACTCCCCCGTTACATGATAGCCAATAAAAGTTCACTTTTTTATGTGGGTTCTCTATTCTCCTTTATATGATATGTTTTAGTTTTATATAATGAGGGTTTACAACAGACTAATAACAGTAGTCACTTGTTTTATCTACTTCCTTTGTACTTTCTACCACAAAATACTTTACTCATAGGCACCTTAAATGGTAGCATAACATTACAAAAAGATTCGATCGCTCTAGAAATCTGCACCCATTTTGTTGTAGTCAATCTCCCTAGATAGTTTATATTACAAACTTTTTGCAGGCTCTCTGAACTATATTTCTATTACGTTAATAAGGTACAACTCAAAAGTGGTGAAATTTTTATTTTATTTTTATACAGGAGGCATGGCATGTTTTGGACTTTTATTTATATTTTCAAGATGACTTGGATGCTGGACTTGCAACTCTTCATGTAACATTACTTAAGAGCTGCTATTTTTTTTCCTTTAATTTATTTTGTTATGTTTTTAGTTTATTTTGTATGTCATAAAGTTATAATCGGATGCTTAAATTTTTATTTGAATGAAAGTATTCTTTTAAATTCCCTTTTGTGTATATGAACTTATGAAGTGTATTGCTATAGTCGGAATATTGTACAGGTTCATTGGGCAAAGTTTTGGAACCATTTTTTTTTAATTAAATAAAATATTATACATACTTTGTTTGTATCAAATTTAATTTCAGGTGTACTGCATTACTAAATGTATCACAGTGTTAATCTATGGCAAAAATAATTACCATGGATATAAGCCATGGTAGCACCAACGATAAAATCACTGACTAACTCCGTGGCAAAAAAATTGCCATGCACCTTTTACTACAGACCTCCACCACAGCTAAAGTTCATGATAATTTACTATTTACCACAGATAAAGACTGTAGCAAATCACATAAATTGGTCTAGTGCGGAAGCTATGATCGTAATAACAGTGGCCAAATGATTAGCCTAAATCACTTTATTAGGTTCTCCACCAATCCCGAGTTGGGTATGGTATGGGGTACTCACGATGCTTAATCATATATCCTATTTAACAGTAAAATAAGCATCAAAAGCATGTGAGTCAAACTCGTAAGCCCCGTTAAGTCATATATATCGACTTGATCAGTTAATCCAGGAACTGAGCCTGCAATCGAATGATCTAAGTGAGTCGTGCTAACGTACATTCCTAGTTGTTAATAGCAGACAAATGTAAGACCATCTCCAAGATGCATCTATTATGACCATAAATACTCAAGTGTGCCACTATGTAGATCGATAGGTCCACATGTATCTCCATAGATACGTTTGGAGCAAAGCCTGGAGATCCCACTCTGCCATGGTCATACTAGGATGAATAATATACTTTTCTTGAATCTTCTCTCCTTTTAAGGAAAGTAAAAATGCACTCCCAATAATCTTCCTTATTATCCTAGCCTGGAGGAGTGTATTGGAAACAGTTCCAATAGCGTGTTCTAACCTTTAAACATAGAGGAAATGCATAAAACCTATATGTCATTTTTCTCCTATCAACTTTATGTGATAGCCATTATCATGTATCTCTTTAAAAGTAAGTAAAATTTGGTTGGATTTACTAGTGTATAAAGCGGACTAGATACCCCGTATCGTACCATTAGGGAGTAATAAGGTGACGCACTCAGTGTGTTTTATCATGTTGGTCATGCCAATAATATTCGTTACATCCCCGATGCACAAGGTTAGAGACAATAAATATATTCATATCTCAAAAGGATCAAGTGTGTGGTACTAATGTTTCTTAGACATGTATCGTCACTCATCCGATTATCGCTTAATGCTTAATGAGGAGATAGATCCATAGGGCAGGTTGTATATAGTATTTCAACTATCATATATGGAATTTAATAGCTTCAAAAGCAATAAATTTATAGAAAAATCAAAGAACAATCTCTTAGATGTAATACTGAACTAGTGCATGTAACGAGTATTATATTAAATTACCAGTGAAGAGTTCCCAACTCATTCAATGATAATACTACTATGCAACAAGTGAAGTTACTACTTGGTAATGCTTTCAAGATGACATCATTTATCTACTAAGAATTTAATACTGTTCATTCTTAGAACTTGATCTAAAACTGTATTGGTACCATGGGAAAAATCTAAGGTCATAGACTCTGCCATGGTAAGGTCGGCGTAAGCTGTGATCACATGATAAGTCTTGGGTAATCTCTTTAGATCATCTGGGGTACCTTGTAATCCCAGGCACGACTATCTCATATCTATTAATGAATTCTTCCTATTCTATTTTGGTTCATTGGTGAACTTCATGTCCCCTTGCCTCAGGTTACTGCTGGCTATAATTTTAATTTAGCCACTGCTATCACTTCCTGTTTATCTATGGTTGCGACCCTGTCCGCAGCGTCTCCTATCATTAAGCCCAATGTTGTGCAACCCTGGCACATGCTTACTCTTAGTATGCATCAACTAAATGTTCCTAACTAGTAACTCAATGTTTTGCTCAGAAATGAGGGAAACTTAAATTAGGTCTGCGTGCACAGTGAACTATCAAATGTTGCCTCGGAAGCACAATATTTGAAACATAGAAGGTTTAATAAAATATTCATAATATCTTTATTTACCTCAACTATTTCTCCATATGACATCATAGTAGAGTTGCATTGCCGAATAAAATTTTTATCACAATCATACAATACTAGAATAGTATAGGGTAGTCCATTATTAGGTCTTCCTGAATATGGAGGTGATGGTATAAACAAAGCTCCTACTTTTCTATTTAAAGACTCATTGTTCTCAACAAGTCTTTTCCATATTTGTAATGGCATATTGATTTCAGTATCCATACAGGTCAAGTTTATTAGTACCAAAATAGAGTTACTGTATGGGAAGTACTCAATGATCTTAGTATTGCCAACATCTATTATGCATATAGATCAATACTAGTAGTAGTACATGATAAACATTCCTTGCATAAAGGAAATTCATAGTATTCAAGTCAGTGATTCCTAATCATTACTTGTAGGTGAACCTTGTTCATATTCTATTACTCATAAAATCATATTAAGTACATAATTTTTAATCATTAGTATTGTGGTTCATAGTATATAATACAATAAAGTATATGATTTCAATCATTACTTGTAAGTGAGCCCTGTTCATGGCTTTATTCTAATGATATCCATTAAGCGTCAAATCCCAACTTTACCCTATAAAATGGTGATCTTAACCTTAAAGTGTGTTTTAATAAAGTCTTAGCCAAGACAGTTATTTAAAGCCACTAGATATTGCGTTTCTTATTCTAAAAACTAAGGTGTTCTAATCCCTAAAGTTCAATAAGGTTTGTATATTCTTACCAAATGACCGTATTTGCAACGAATATGAGGGGTATTAGATGTTTAGCAGACAAGTAGTCTCACCCCAAAGTTTATTGAATTTACAAGATATATAGATAAGTCATGTCTATGAACTAATATTCTAGGGTACTATAGGTTGTTATTAGTGTCTATATACCTCTAAATATTATCAAATAACATCTAATTGCACCTAGATATGTAACATTGGTTCCACAAAATCTAATTTCTAAAAAATAAGACTAAGTCAATTCTCAATTAATCTCTAATTATTGCCCCTGACATTTAGCAGTGATTAAGATATGACTCACAGCCGTATTCTAAATATGTCTTGGTTTTCGTATTATCTCTGATCCCTGGTAAGGATAATTAGAATCCTAAGGACATATTATTAATTGTTGGGAAACTGAGGAGGGAAATTGCAATGTAGAAGCAGAATACAATTTAGCAAGAACCAAAAATCTATAAACTAACCACAGAGAATTTGAACAAAGGTAATAAATCACGCACACAAGGTTTAATTAGGTGGAAACCCTAAAAAGAAGCAAAACCACCCCCGACAAGCACGGCGAATATATTATCACACTAAAGGTTACAAGAAGTTACAAAGATCACTCAAATCTCACCTCTACCCATACAGATAATCCCAGCAAGAAACCTAGAAAGAAAACCTAAGAAACATCTCCAGAGTTAAACCCTAGATTTCTCTCTTTTCTCTCTCTAACTCTTTTTCAATGCACAGATGCCTTTAACATATACTCTCTATTTATAGGCTTTTCATTAGGTCATCTTCGAAATATGCATCATGAGATAATCCATCGCTTTGGATCAAATCCCCTTCAAAATGAACTTAGAAACAAACAAACAGAGCCAAAGTCGTTCGAACGAGTTATGAAGTTGTTCGAACGACCATTAAACAATCCTTTGGAATTTTGGCCCAAAAGCTATTTTCGCTCGAACAACAGAAACTCTGTCATTCGAACGACTTTCCCAATTTTTGAGCCGTATTCCTAATATTAATACCCTAAAAGTTATCATAAAATACTTAAGTAGGTATTAATCTATATTCTTATATCATATATAAGTTAATCAGTTTTACTATACAAGATACAAATTCCCAAAAAAAATAAGAGTCCCCCTAAGTTTAGCAAGATACAATTTAGCCAAAAATTAGGCTCTAAAAGCCAATTTTGGTACCTGAACCAGTCTGACTTGGTCTGACATGTATCAAACATTATAGCTTAACACGTGTCCTGCAACAATGATTGTCACGTGTCTCACCATCTACTGATACGTGTCATTGCTACAGTGAATGATACGTGTCACTACTATAGTGACACGTGTCACAAACACATCATTAAGTATGGGCCCTATATGCCATATAAGCACATGTAGGTCAGCTGCCACGTGGCCTTGTCACGTGTCATATCCTTTCTTTTTCCTTTTTATAAATAAATAAATAATTTATTAAATAACCTGGATCTAGTTTTAAAAAAATGGGATTTGGGTTAGTGACATTATCGGGTCTAACCCTAATGATGACGTTATAATGACGTGGTGGGTCATAAATGGGTCTAACGACCACCTTGCCCCTGATTAACTGCCCAACTTCATCACCTCGCCGGTGATGATTCGTGCATCTCCCTGAGACGTACAATATACCACCGAAAAGATAGGACTACAAGGATTGCAATAAAAATAATATCATACAATTCTCTTGTCAAAATCATCCCTTAAAATCCCGTTGAAAACAACCCTTTACAAGGGTAAAATTAGGGTAAAAATCCTCTCTTTTTTTACCAAAAAAATCATTTTTTCACATGTAAATAATGAATCTAAACCATAGGCATGAGATCATTAATATTAAACATGTAAAAATCAAAATTAGGGAATCATACCTCTCCGTAAAGCTTAGTAATCAAAAGATAAAGATTCTAAAATATGCTCAAATTAGCTCTGAGGTTGCTGATATTGTATTGGATATCAAGTTAATTTACTCAAGTAATCACAGACAATAGATTAGCACTAAACATATGAGAAAAAGAGAGAGCTTGATTTTATTGTTATGGTTTTCTTAGGGTTACAATAATGAACCATTTTGGGTTATAAATACTCTCTATAAACTATTCCCATAAGCCCTAGCTTACATGGGCTAGTTAGGAGCCCAGTCGGATATCCCAACCCAGTTGGATTCCTACCTTGGGCCGGACCCAACTTCTAACAGTATTGAAAATATTTGGGATATTGAGATTGGTGTTTACTTTTAGGATTCTTTGTGTATTTACTTTTATTCTTGTGTGTGTGTGTTTTTATTCCATGCAGTCGAATAAGTGATAACCAACTAGCAGGGAAGATACCAAACTTCATCTAGAATTGGACAAAGCTCAAAAAATTGTAAGATATTTCAATCCATCTAAGTATTTAAATGCGTTTTGGAGAGCTAGAACATCCCCAACATTACAAAAATGGTGTTTTGGATCACATATAAAAAAATATAAAGGATATAAGATTCATCAACACTATATAAAACACAGTCACGTGTATGTTTTGAAAGCAACCGTGTATCAAATAGGAAAGAATGGGAGACCCTTTCCAACAATCATACCTTAAATTTGAAAAATGAAGGAATCATAGAAAAATAATAAACTAGACTGACATCTATCCATTTTTAATATTTTTTGGTATTAGACATTAATCCTTCTGTCATAGATAATGAAAGACTGGATTATTTGCGTCATTCTTAGTATTAATAACTATGCGAAAGCAACGATCTAAATCTCAATTAATCTAATCTAAAACTCATTTTAGAATTGAACTCACTTAATCGCTTAAAAATAAAGTTCAGAAACCTAGGGTTTATGAGGTTTACCCCAAACTCTACATAACTCTCTAAGGCTAAGCCTTTCTCTTACAAAAACCAACATAAGTAATAAACTAAGTTTAGGATCTTTGATAGTAGAATATAGAAACCCTAATGCCAATCTAATTAGGAAACTAGTCATATTATTCAAGTCAAAGTAAATAGTAATAACTAAATAAAAATTATGCGCACAGGACGTATAAAATGTGTTACCGTGAGCTCTATCAACTTTCCCCATCTAAGAAAAGCTTAACTACGAACTATGGCGAAAAAATCTACAAGGCATCAATATGAAACTAGCACGCTTAGCAGTTTGGGAATACGGCCACGAATTTTACCGTAACTTGCTAATATACCATTTGGACATTGTAACACATTATCTCAAAGCTCATGTTACATTATTATATTACCAACTATAGACACTATATGTTGTACTTGAAGTCGCCAAAATGTCAGACCAATAAAGTCAAAATAATAAACCAAAAACTCTATCCAATAAGTGTCAGCATAAGAAATTATTTTCGGTACACCCGGCTGCAGGAAATTACTCCCTCCTGGTTCCCAAATGTATCCCTACATATCACCAAAACTAATTAACCCTCTCCTCACACGCTTTGTGAGCAATCTCCCACAGTCCCCTCTCATGAATCGTCGCATCGAAACATTGATCCTGAGGTGTCGGGATTTGACCCTGTGAACCCTTTAGAGTGGTGACCACCGGAGAAGTAAGATCATGTCGTTGCAACGTCGGGGTCACCGGAGTCTCGATGGGTTTTACCTATTTCAAAATGGTGTGTCTTTCGATTCGATCTTTGGATTGGTAACATCGATTGATTGGTAATCGCGACCCCTTCGTGAGACTGTGGTCGTGAACTCTCCAACGCATCTTCGCCTACCTCACCTATGAAATTGGTCACACGAGGAACCTCTTCCTCCGTCAGTACCTTGTGGTAGCAAATCTTTAAGCCATCTATATCGATTTTAACACCTACATTTGTCCAAAACCCATCTTTTATAGCATTAAAGTTCTCAAGCATCTGAAACATCTCCCTTATCAGATATCTTTATAAACATAAAAACATTTGTGATCCATGATGATTTAGAATCCATACTTCATTAGTTTCTCTTCAATGAAGTATGCCTTCGTCTTTTTCCAATCTTTATTCTATCCAATTTTCCATATATTCTTCTACTTCACCTAAACTTGTCCCATAATCCTTTTAAATTTTCTTGGCTTAACATCGTTGTAGCAGACGCAGAAAATTACTGTAGTAGTTGCAAAAATCACTATAGTAGTCCAAGTAAGAAAAAAAACCTCAAAAAACGAACCTCGTTCTGGTAGTAATTTGTTAAAAACTAAGCAGAAGCAACGATCTAAATCATAATTAAACTAACCTAAAACACACATTTGAATTGAACTCACTTAATCGCCTAAAAATAAAGGTCAGATACCGAGGGTTTATAAGTTTTACCCCAAACTCTATATAAATCTGTAAGGCTAAGCCTTTCTCTCACTAAAACCAACATAAGAAATAAAGTAAGCTTAGGCTCTCTTTTGATAGGAGAAGAAACCTAGCACAAATAAAAACAAGAATACTAATCTAATTAGAAAACTAGTCTTATTATTCAAGGAGTCAAAGTAAATAGCAAAAACTAAATAAAAAAAGGTGTGCACACGGCGTATGAAATGTGTTATGCATGGTCATGGATACGACCGTGATTCCTATCAACTCTCCCCGTCTAAGAAGAGTTTGGGCTAAGAAGATTTTAACCACGAACTCTGGCGAGAAAACCTGCAAGGCATCAATATGAAACCAAAAGTGCATGCTTAACTACTCAGGAATACGGTCAAGAATTTTGCCGTAACTTATTAATATGCCCTTTAGACGTTGTAAAACATTATCTCGAAGCTCATGTTGCTTCATTGTACAACCAACTGCAGACACTATACGTTGTACTTGAAGTTGCCAAAACGCCATACCCATAAAGTCGAAAGAACAAACCAGAAACTCTATGTAGGGGCCTAACTTTGCAAGGAGGGGAAGTTGGCTCTTACACCACGGGGTTTATCTTCTATCAAAGGGTACAAGCATATAATAATTAATAGAAATAACCTACTGACAATATACTTGCGTAGAGGCCTAGAATGAGACATTCCATGACCTCTGATGAGGATTTTTAAGAGATTTGATATTACAGTCGAGTATTCAAAGGTTCGAGTACTTGGTAATTTACAGAGTGATCGAAGGTAAACATCAAGGGTTTTAGGGAGAGATTTGTAACCTCTCCTTCTTATTTATAGAATATAGGAAGGGCTGAGTAGCCAAGGAAAGTCAAATTGCAAGTGTGTCCTTCAGGTATCTTCTGGGTATCAGGCGGGTATCCCGGAGTTGGTGTTATACTGTAAATGTCAGGTCTGGCACTGTACTCTGAAACTATAGCCATTGTAGGTTATGTCACTGTAGTTGTCAGGACCAATAGTGCCGCCGTTCTTGCCTGGTGAGTTGACTTATCTGACATGTCTACCTTCGACCATGTACAACTATGGTTGATGTATTTCTGATACTGTTATGGGGTTCGTATGCTGACGGATCTGTCTTCGTCGTTAAGGCTTGTTCATAGTCGAGGCTTCGTCTGTGAGGCTTTATCTTTATACATTCTTGGAAGACTTGTTTACAGGTTGAGCGGCTTTGAGGTATTCATGTAGGCTTCGATGTAACCTTCGAGTGTTAGACAGGAGCTAGAAAGCTGCGAGTAGGCTACTACATTCGCCCCCTCTCAGCAAGGGTCTCAGAAATAGGTGTAGAGGCATTTGCTAAGAAAAACTGTTGGTTGTTAGAATTTGAATAGTTGACTGATGTATATTTGAGGGTAATAATGGAGGGTAATTATGAAGTTGTGGTGATTATGGAGTAATAAATGATGTTAATGAAGATATAAATATGGCTTATGTAGGGGATAATACTGTATACTCTTCGTCTTCGCTCTCTTCCTCTGTATTCCATGAAAATAAAATATATACTACTCTAAACACACGTTACCGTCGCATATGGCAGAAAATGGCTGAACGGAAGTTGAAGTTCTTCGATGACAAGGAGCTCGAATGGAACATGCCGAAACCAGTGGAGGTGGAACCTGGGAGCTATTCAACAGGTAATCCTATGCTTACTTGTGGGGAATGATGCAGTGGATGTTTACAGCTACTGAAGAACATTATCTCTTCGTGTTGACTTTGGCTGAGCGTCTTGTGCAGGAAGAAGATCAATTGGTGGAGGAGCAGGGCTCGATGGGAGGATCTGTCCTGTATGAAAATATGGCGGGTTCTTCATAAGGTGGTAGAAGGGTGGTGGTGGTGATAGGTTTTGTTATTTTTTGTATGACTGTATTTGAAGGTTTTCTTTTCTGTTGTTGTTTTTGTTGCTATCTGTAGATTTTCTTCTTCTTCCCTACAGCCTCTTTTTTGTAATCGATGTAATAGAATGAGAATAGTACATCACTAAAATTGTGTGTCTTTGTATCTGGCAAATATGGTAGATGAATAGATTGTAGGCACGGGATCGAGCATCCAACTTCGAAGGGTAAATAGTAGAAACGACTATCTTTGAGGGGAAAAGTACTTCAAATTATCATAATTATCAAAGACATTGGTTAATATTCGACCTAGAATTAATAATATAATCTAAGTTCTCGAAACTTCGATGTGTACATTGAAAGAGTTGTGGGGAAATATCATAGAGGGGTCAAAGGTTTGAGACTGGGGATGTGTCAAAAGTAAAATCTTGGAAATAGGTGTTGAGTGCGTATGCCGATAAAATGGTTGAGTCTGGGAAGTTGAAAAGGTTTGACTATTAAAATTTTGAGGGAACGTTTGAAGGATGTAATAAATGCGGGTTCTGATTAAGGAGGGTTTAAATACACCTGCCTTCAACTATAAGTAGGGTATTTTGAGATAATTTCATACATCTGTACTTTCTTTGATTAAATATGTCTTTATCTTCATCCCAAAGCAGCAAAGATACGCCTAACACCAAGTACCAGAAACGAGTCATTGCAAGGGACCTTCCTGTATGGGAGATGGCGCTCGAGCTGAAGCAAAGGTTTTTGGTGATCGGGGCCTTAATTGGGTTATGCCGGATTTGTTTGAATTAAAGCCGGGGGAACCCATTAGTGGGATGCCCTATGCGTACTGGTGGAGGGTGCTCCAAATGATGAGCCCGCTCCCCAACGACCGGTTTTCCTTCCTGGAGTCCTTGGCTGAGGAGGTGGTGGACAAGGAAGATGCTAAAGTTGGGTTATCAAAGGACTATCCTGTCTGTAAATAGGGGCTCCTTTAATGTGGTAAAAGTATTGTTGTAGGATGGTAGGGAGGGATGTTTGTAGTTTTTTCTGTTGACGATGATTATTTTCTTCTGTATTTCAGTGTAAGGGCGTCTGCCCAAATGGACTTCAAAATCTATAAGGTAACTATCAAAGTGAGGTACTGAATTGTCTATTTGTAAGTGAGATCATCATAATACTGGAAGGTAATGTAGGCCCAAAAATAGCTTGTCGAATGTTGAATCATGAAAGAGATCGAATGACTGACACATTTTGAAATTGAATATCAGGTTATTTGTGGATGAGTGTTCGAGACGTGATGCAGACAATTATTCGAGGGTGAGGGGAAGGTATTTTCAAAGGTCGATTAGCTTCGACTGTCAAAACTGATACTCCTAACAGCTGGCATGTTAAAAACTGTACAGAGCCTAGGGCAGAGTGCCCTGCAGACATCATGATGTTTCCTTGGATTACGGAAAAAGACTAATTTGATGTGAGGGTATGATTTGACAGCCTCGAGTGGGGATCAAAAGGTTCGAGTTCGTTTATGAATATAAAATTATGTAAATGTGCGCATGAGACGCACACGTGGGTAATGGAGGGTAAATTCGACAAAACACATCTCAGTCAAAAAGTTGGGGTAGTGGTAATAATAGCGGTTTTGGAAATCGAGGGAGTTTTTTGGTATTCCGAGGAGGTATATATAGTGATAAGAGCATAGTTACTATTCCCGGTTACCCACTTATAGAAAAACCAGATAGTGAGAAAAAAATAACATACGATGTTGTTCCATAGAGTTTGGTAATTGTTGTGGGATCGCCTGAATTGCTGAAAGGAAGGAAAGATACTCTACTTAAACAGGTATGTCATCTTACTTCTGTCTTGTTGCTTCATCTTCTATTTCTGTAAGTGGAGTACATATTAGGGAAGAGGCTTCTAGGGTTTATAGTTACGATGATATGACTGAGAATTGAGGGAAAACATGTATCTGTGTGTCAAGTCTTTTGGGGTTCTGAGGGTATTGACGGTGCAGTAGGGATTATGGTCAAACATTCGACTATGATAATCTAAGTTGGAGAGGGTAGGTAAAAATAAGTTATTAACACATAATAGTCGAATATATCGATTGATTGCATGTCTCTTCTTCTGTAGGATAAGATGCATACCAGTCGATCTTTGAGACTAAGGCTAATAGACGAGGAGATTGAAGAAAATGAGGATAGTGTATCTAGTCGTGCTCCGATAGGTGAGAGCAGTGACATAGAAGAATTAGATATCGTAAGAGATGTCCCATTAGTGATGGTGGTTTCTGGAACTGGGGTTTCAAGTAGTAAATGTCGTAAAACACGAGTAGCCAAGGAGAGGGATAAGAAAGAGATGGAGGGAGGAGAGAGAGGGGGATGCGAAGGTAGTGCTGAGCCTTCGGGTGATGAAAGGGGAGAGGATAAGCAAAGTGATCATAGTGAGGAATTGACTGATTCGGAGAGGGCCGTTGGTTCTATCTCAGCTAGAGAGAAGCTGAGACTAGATCGATTTATGGCCAAATTTAAGTTGTCGAAGGTAGGGGTGATATTATATGCTACAGGGTCAGGGTACACCTTCTAGTCGAAACCTCTAGAGGGTATTATGGCATATAGAGACCAAATTCAACTAGGAATGCAACTACCCCTCTGAAGGTTGGTAAAGGAGGTGCTAAACTTTTGGGAAGTAGCCCCGTACCAGATGAATGAGAATTTTTACAAAATGATTGAGGTAATTGAGGGTATGAATGTAAAAATGTGAGTTGAGGGGAGGAGCTTAATTGAGTGGTACGATATTGTCTCATTCTACTCCAAGAAAGCCAATCAGAAGGTGGGCACCTTTCACATCCAGTGTCACGCAGATAAGCCCTGGCTATTTGATCTGTACTTGACGAGTCGATGGTGGAATAAAGACTTAGTTGTAGTACGGGGTAACTATGAGAATGTCGAAGGAGGGGATCCTTATAAGTTACAGCATAAGGTCTATAATCCAAATAAGTTGTTTGTCAAAGATTTTTTGACGTATTGATCGAATAGACTGATAAACATACTTTTGTTTGTTCTGCAGGTCCTAGTAACTGAACTTGGGCAAATTTGAGGGATTATATTGGCGCGTTGATCAACTCAAATGAGAAGTAGGTGAACTCTGCTTTTAGGAAATTGGGTATTAAGAGGAAGAGGCAGAAGAAGACAGATTCCCTGCTTTAAAATGTACCCGTTACGCCGAAGACATCAAAAAAGAGGGGAGGCGAAGGAATGGAGAAGGTAAAGTTAGCGAGGAAGGTAAGTTATGTTCCCATGGGGCAGTAGGTACCAAAGCAGGCAGGACCAGTGCATGAAGTAGCTCATGATATTTCGAGATAGGCATCGATGCAGGCTAACAAAGGGAAGGGGAAGGTCTTTCCCGAATCTCCAAGGGTATAGCAGCCTTAAGGACCTCAGCGGAAGACGCATAGAGCACTGGGGGAGGATGATACAAAGGATATGGACGAAGGCCTGACCGCATCCGAACTGGAGGAGTATGCTCGTGCTACGGCTGCTTTGATGGTGACACTCTACGGCACTGATCCAGACGAAGCTGCTAGGTGGATGAAGAAGAGTATGTATCAGGTAACTGTTTATTTTTTGTGAAATTCTAAAATTTTCTTAAGTGCACAATTCTTTGAGAGATATTGATGGCTCGAATATTCTAGCAGACATATGCTTGGGCGCAGGCTTTCAATAAGGCACAGAAGATGGGAATAAAGCAGTTAAAGCAGGCGATTGACAATTTGGAGCTCGCTCAAGGAACCGAAGCATCGCTGGTTTCTGAAATTAGAGTTTTGAAGCAAGATCAAGGGACTATCAGGGATAAATGCGAGAGGAGGCAGAAGCTCAATGGTACACCCATACGCAAATTCTGAAGGCAAAACTGTCTGAGAAGGATATGGTTATTACAGAACAAAAGAAGATCTTACAAGGGCAGTTTGATGATGAATGTGAGACTAATGCCAGGCTCAAGGAGTTCATCAAAGATTTGGGGTATGATCCTAAAACTTTAAAACGCTTGCCCAGAACCAATAACCCTGCTACTGGCAATGTTATTCATGCAGATGGGGTAGAAGTAGATGTTGCTGCTGTGGCTCTAAGAGTGGGAGATGGCGTGGAGACGCCTGTGGTTGACATAGTTGCTGCCGATAATGTAACCGAAGAGGTCATGGGTGTTGCTGGATCGAACCCTTTGACTGAAGGTGTTGGAGTTGTTGGTGAAGAGGAAACTGTAGGAGGAGATGGTGTAGCCACTCCGATATGAGGTATTGTACTAGACGTGCCAAACTATTTTTCTGATCTTTCTATTGTATTGTAATATTTAAACAATGTTAAACTTGTTTCGTACTTGAGTTGTGAAGTTGTGATTGTTTTGAATTGCTGGTGTAGCCTGTACTAAAACTGGTTTGTGTTAAGCTTTATTTGTATTGAATTGATGTATTAGAATCCTGATATATGCTCTGAACTTGATTTGAATTGATTTGTGTCAAACTTGATTCTCTGATATATGCTGTACTGAAACTTCTTGTATACAGTAGAGTTGTTGATATTCTTGCCTACTTGTATCTGCGTATGCTGTAAGTGTAGAATGTTTGTAGAATTATCGAACCATGAAAAGCTTCGAGATGGTTCCCCGAGTATCAGTCAAGAGATGAACGTAACACTTGGGTGGGACCAAGAATTTTACTACACTTCGAAGGCCTGAGCCTGGTCAAAGTAGAACGTGGTCATCCCCAATGCATTCTCAAGGGTCTGGTCTCTCGACCATTCATGACCCTCGAGTTTGCTCGAATATTGGAGACTTGAAAATTTTCAAGGTCGCCCCCAAGTATCAGTCGGGTTGAAGGGTTGACATGATACTTATGGTAAACCAAGAAATTTACTGGACTTCAAAGGCCTGAGCCAGATTGAAGTAGAACGTGATCGCCCCTAATATATTCTCGAGGGTCCGGTCTATCGACCAATCGTGCCGCTCAAGTTTGGTCAAAATTGGAGACTTAAAAAATTTCAAGGTCACCCCCAAGTGTCAGTCGGGTCGAAGGGTTGACATGACACTTAGGTTAGACCAAGAAATTCACTGACTTCGAAGGCCTAATCCTGATCGAAGTAGAACGTGGTCACCACCAATGCGTTCTCGAGGGTCTAGTTTGTCGACCATTCGTGGCCCTCGAGTTTGCTCGAAATTGGAGACTTGAAAAATTTCAGGGCCACCCCCAAGTGTTAGTCAGGTCGAAGAGTTGACATGACACTTAGGTTCGACTAAGAAATTCACTAGAAAATAGGAGACGGAGTTTAGAGGAAAATATGTTCATTGATTATGTTGTATTTACATCAATGGAACAAGGTGAAGGTCGTGGCTTGTTGTATGTTACTAACTTCATTGTATTCCATAGATTTGGTAGAGGCTCCTCGTCTTCTGCCATCAGGTAATATGAACCCTTGTTAGTTTTATCGTAAACGACATAAGGTCCTTCCCAGGATTCGGCTAGCTAGCCAGCATTTCGAGGCTTCGAAGACTGTGTCACACGTCGAAGTACAAGATCTTCAATGTTGAAACTTTGTGGTTAAACTCTCTTGTTATATGACATTTTGTAGGGATAGATGGTAACGACCAAGGTTGGCGATGGCTCGGTCTCTGGTTTTATCGATCCATAGCATATTGTAGCTGAGTTTAAACTCATTATTTTCGTTTGGGAAGTTGGGATCTCGTGTGGGTACTTTAAATTGAGTAGGGAGTGGTGCTTCAGTACCATAGGTTAGAAGAAAAGGATTGTCGCCCGTTACTTTTCTTGGTGTTGTTCGATAGTCCCAGAGGACATGCTGTAATTCCTGAACCCATCGTCCTATGTTTGCATCGACACGCTTCTTGAGACCTTCGATTATGGTTTTGTTAATTGCTTTGACCTGACCATTCCCTTGGGGGTAGTAAGGTGTTGAGGGTGAGAAGATGATGTTGTACTTCTTGAGGAAATTTCTGACTTTGTTCCCAATGAACTGTGGACCATTGTCTCATCGAATCATATAAGGGCAGCCGAAGCGTATAATAATGTTCTCCCATAGGAATTTGATGAGTTCTTCTTCTCTGGTTTGACACAAAGGTACGGCTTCGACCCATTTGGTAAAATAATCTGTTGCAACAAGGATATTTTCTCGGCTACCCGAAGCTTTGGGAAAAGGACCCACAAGATCGATGGCCCATCGTTTGAATGGCCAAGAGACTTAGCTAAAGTGGAGGTCTTGTGAGGGGGTATGGATGTCGTGGGCATGGCACTGGCATTTGTCACAGTGTTTGGCATACTCTTCGGCTTGCTTTTTCATATTGGGCCAGAATACACCGTGGGAGACGGCTCGAAGATCCATAGATCGACCAGCGGTATGAGTACCACAGGTACCTTTGTGGAGTACGGCAAGAATTGAAGAGGCTTTGTTTTGAGAAATACATCAAAGGAGGATGCCATTTGAGGATTTGCGATGTAACTCGCGTTTGAGGATGGTGTATCTGCGGCAGTTTTTTAATAATGACCGTTTGGCTTTGGGATCGTCTGGGAAGGTAGCATTGTTAAAGTAATCGAGGAATGGTGTTCACCAATCGTCTAGATCAAGACTCTCGCCCCCAGTACTAATGGCATTGACTTCCATCTGGTCGATACTTGGGTGTTCGAGTACTTCGATCTGGAGAGTGCGGGATTCAGACTGGCCTAACATAGTTGCTATGTAAGCGAGGGCATCTGCGTGTCTATTTTTACCTCAGGGATAGTGGGTAATGGAATATTTTTCAGGAAAATGGTTCATACGCTGGCTGACGAGAGCAGCATATTTGACCATGCGACCGTTGGCTTGATTTTTACCTGTGTATTACCTCTGGACGAGTTGGGAATCTCTGAAAATTGTAAGTTTAGGGATACCGAGGTCGAGTATGAGATCAAGGCCATGAATCAATACTTCATACTCAGCCTCGTTGTTGGAGCATTTGAAGTTTAACTTGATTGCCTTCTCAATTCTATCATTAGTGGGTGTGACCAGGACGATGCCGATCCCCAAACTTTTAGGTCCAGCAGATCCGTCTGTAAAGAGATACTAGCCTATGTTGGGGTTTCATGGGTCTGTGGGTTCGGGCTGGTCTTCTGGTAGTTCCTCTTCGTGTTCCTCCCAGTCAACATCTTTGACCGAGAAGTCAGCAAGGAAATCGGCGACTGCTTGGCCTTTTTGGGATATTTGCTTCTCAAATGTGATATCGTGCTCCCCCAGATAAATAGACCACTGTTGTACTCGTCTAGATTTTTCTTTCTTGTTAAGAACTTCTCGAAGGGGATAGCTTGTTATAACACAGATAGGGTGAGCTTGAAAATATGGTTTGAGTATTCCGGAAGTATAGACGAGAGTGAGGAGCAAATGTTCAAGTTTTGTGTATCGAGTTTCTGCAGGTGTCAGAGTTTTGCTGATAAAATATATAAGTTTTTCACTCTTGGATTCGATTCGAATGAGGACTGAGCTGATCGAAATGTCAGTGACTACGAGATATAAAGAAAGAGTTACGCCTTCGACAGGGGTGCTGATGATGGGTGGTTGACCAAGGAATGTTTTAAGTTTGAGGAAGGCCTGTTCACAGTCGGGTGTCTAATTAATCTCGGGGTTGTTTTTCTTTTTAGCCTTGTAGACGCCTTGGTCGCGTAAGAGAGAGAAGAGCCAAGCACAACGGTCTGAGGATTTGGAAATAAAACGGCTGAGGGCTGTTATTTTACCAACTACTTTTTGGACATCTTTTTGGTTCAGGGCGAAGGCATGTCGATAAGGGCTCGGATATAGGTAGGGTCGATCTTGATACCTCGTTTGCTGATGAGGTAGCCTAGAAATTTGCCAGACAAAATACAAAACTGGCATTTGTCTG
Source organism: Kingdonia uniflora (assembly GCA_014058105.1). Lineage (NCBI taxonomy): Eukaryota > Viridiplantae > Streptophyta > Magnoliopsida > Ranunculales > Circaeasteraceae > Kingdonia > Kingdonia uniflora. Next base: position 911,590 of record JACGCM010002399.1, on the reverse strand, counting down.
GGTTAAGTTTTATGTTGTATATTCAAAGTATCGAAAAAACTTCAGTTAAGTCCTGGATGTGGGTCTATTTTTGGAGGCTCTTGCATAACATGTCGTCGATGTAAACTTCGACTGACTTGCCAAGCAAGGGTTTGAACATGGTTGTAACCAGGCGTTGGTAGGTGGCATCCACATTTATTAGGCCAAAGGGCATGATGTTAAAATAGTAAAGGCCTTGTTCAGTGATAAAAGAAGTTTTAAGTTGATCCTCGGAGAGGAGGGGTACCTGATTGTATCCCAAAACCGCGTCCATCATTGATAGGCGCTCATGTTCAGCAGTGGCATCAAGGAGTACTGAAATGATCGGGAGGGGAAAGCTGTTCTTCGGTATGTGTTTGTTTAGGTTTGTGAAGTCAACACAAATTTTGATATTGTCGTTCTTTTTAGAAATTGTAATAATGTTAGATATCCAGTCAGCATACTTGACTTTTTTTATGAAACCCGCGGTTATAAGTTTGTCGACCTCAAGGTCTACAGCCTCTTAAAGTCGTGGAGCCAAGGAACGCTTCTTCTGTTTTACTGTTATGGAGTAAGGGATAAGGTCGAGGCGATGACAGGTTAAATGAGAATTGACACCAGGCATCTCTTGAAACGTCCATGCGAAGACGTCTTTGTTTGTTCGAAGGAAGTTTGCGAGTTCGAGGCGCTCGGCCTCATCAAGAAAGGTTTGGATGAATGTACCTCGACCAGGACCGTCGAGTTCAATATAGACAGTGGGTTCAATGGGTGAGATGGCAGGTCTTGAAGGTATGGGGATAGAGGGAGGCAGTGATTGCTATGGTAGTTTGATGAGTTTCCGGGTCTGATTGATCTACGGATGCTTACATGAACGGGCAAGACATTGAGAACCTTTTAAGTTCCACGCTTCACAGGGGGTGTTGAAACGAAGGTTCTGATGATAAGTTGAAGGTATTGCACGCATGGCATGGAGCCAGTCATGCCCAAGGATCTCGAGGTACTCAGATTTCTTATCGATGACAAGAAAACTGGTTTACAATGTAACTGGGCCAGTAGTAACAGGAAGGTTGATTCGACCAATGGAAACTTTGGTAGCCCCACTAAAACCTTTCAGTTCAACAGTGGCAGTAGTAATGAGGTCTATTATGTTCATGGCTTGGACAGTTTGAAGGAAAAGTACATCGGCTGCACTTCTAGTATCGATAAGCATGGTGTGGAGGAGGAGGTGTTCGACCTTAATCATTATGACTAACGGGTCGGAATAGGGAAAACGAACATGCGAGGTATCACAGTCGATATATGAGATACCCTCGGGTCGAGGGCACTAGCTTGATTTTGGCAAGAGGGCAGGTAGCTTTTCCTGGTAAGTGAGTTTGTAGCATTCTTCGACACGCTTGCGTTTGCTCTTGGAACAGGCGCCGCTGTCGATATTATTGACTTCGATGAAATGAACTTGGTAGATGTAAACTTTGGCTGGGCCGGTAGAAAGAGTGGATTAGGGCTTGAGGTATGACCCGTCGAGGTAGCTAGGTAGGTCGCAACATACTGATGTAGACGACCTGCCTTGAGAATTATCTCGAGAGAGTACTGTAAGGCAAAACATTTATTGGTATGGTGATAGTTACACTTGTGGTTAGCGCAGCAAGGTTCGCCTGGTTTGACTTCGATGGGGAAAGGGATACGCCATATGGGGTCTGCCTGGATCTGTGGTAGAAGGGTGTTGATAGGGACAGTAGTTTGGGAAGGACCGGCTTCGGTCGTATTTTGTGAGCTTTGGCAGTACTATCAGTGTGGGGATGTTTGTGGGTCTCAGTCTCCTGTGAGACAAGAGCGATCAGAGGTGTAGGGGTAGAAGGTGGGCCTTGTCGAGATTTATTTGGATTGGTGGTCGAAGACTGCCCCTGTTTATTTGATTGACGGAGGAGCTCAAGGTCTATATACCCATTGACTTTTGAGAGCATCGCCTCGAGTTTTCATGGATTATTGAGGACCAAGTACCCTTTGATACGAATGTTATCCAGCAAGGCATTTGAATACGCGAGTACGATATTCGCACAGTCGAGGTTTTTGACTTTGCGCGACTCATCGAGGAACCTCTTGGTGAAGGCCTCAAGGATTTTACTAGGGGATTTTCTGAAATTGAAGAGGGTATCGACTCGAACTTCACGGTCCTTGTTGAAGGCGAATTAAGAGATGAAGAGGCTGGATAATTACTTGAAGCTTTGAATTGAGCCATTGGGAAGGTTATGATACCAATGAAGATGGTTATCTGTGAGGTTGGTGGGGAAAAGTCGGCATATCAGGTGGTCAGCCGTGGAGTAAAGGCTTAGAGTATTTTGGAATTCTAGAATGTGGGATTGAGGATCGGTGTTGTGATATTTACTGATTTTGGGGGCTCAAAAATTTGGAGGCACCTCGATAGCAAGGAGTTTGGGACAGAGGGGATTGTGTAACCGACTCCATGAATTTAGTGTTGGGCTCGCACTGATGCGGATGGTAGGGTGGATTTTGTAGTCAAGGTCTTCCTATGCACGATAGGCAGGATGAGGGGTGGATCGATGGATTCGTGGGTGATGAGGCCAAGTGTTTGGCGTGTGTTCGACGCTGCACTCCCCAAGACATTCTCAGACAGGACGGCATTTGGGGTGTCTGGAGGAGCGAAGGGTAGAGTCAGAGGAGTCCCCCGTGGGATGGATGGAGCCAGTAGGGGAATAGTAGGGGGAGCATCCTCGGCACCAAGATGGACCGGGGGTACTTCTAGATGTGGTAGGGGACCCAGTCGAGCGCGGGCAGACATGCGCGATGGGGAGGGTGCTCGAGATGGCAGAGGGGTGTCTAGAGGCTGTAACTGTTACAACTCACGAACTGTATTATGTAAGTCGACAATGGCGCGGTATTGTCTGTCGGCATCATCTAAACGGTGCTGCCGTTCGGCTTCAAACTCTTATCGGTGCTCTTCGGGTTCCTCAGATAATTGCGTTCGGTGACTCTCCTCAGCCTGTGCGAACTGCTGAGTAAAAAGGGATAGCTGGGCAGCAACTCCATCGGCGGAGTTTCCGGCATGGGTGGAAGTGGAGCGGAGGGTGGGGGAAATTGTAAGTAATATGTAGGAATTGGAAAAGGAAGGTACAAATGGGAGACTGGTAGGGTGGGAAAGCACAGACGACACCAAATATATGGGCCTAACTTCGCAATGAGAGGAAGTTGGCTCTTACACCATGGGGTTTATCTTCTATCAAAGGGTACAAGCATATTATCAATAATACAAATAACCTTCTGACAATATACTTGCGTGGAGGCACTCCACGACCTCTGATGGGGATTTTTAAGAGAATTGATATTACTATCGAGTATTCAAAGGTTCGAGTACTGGATAATTTACAGAGTAATCGAAGGTAAACTGCAAGGGTTCTGGGGAGTGATTTTGTAACCTTTCCTTGGTTCTCCCTCTCTCCTATTTATAGAACATAGGAAGGGCTGAGTCACAAAGGAAAGTCAAATTGCAGGTGTGTCCTCCGGGTATCAGTCGGGTATCCCGAAGTTGGTGTTGACGCCGTAAATGTCGGGTCTGGCATTGTGCTCTGACACTACAGCTGTTATTGGTTCTGTTACTGTAGTTGTCAGGACCAACAGTGTTGCCATTCTTATTTGGTGAGCTGGTTTATCTGCCTTGTCTGCCTTCGACCATGTACAACTATGGTCGAAGTATTTCTGATGCTGTTGTGGGGTTCGTGTGCTGACGAATCTATCTTCGTCTTTGAGGCTTGTTCATAGTCGAGGCTTCGTCTTTGAGACTTTATCTTCGTGTAGCCTTGGAAGGCTTGTTTATGGGTTGAACGGGCTTTGAGGTATTCATGTAAGCTTTGATGTAGCCTTCGAGTGCTCGACTGGAGCTAGAAGGCTGTGAGTAGGCTACTGCACTCTATCCAATAAGGTTTAACATATGGAGCTATTTTTGGTACACCCAACTGTGAGAATTTACTCCCTCCTGGTTCCCAAATGTGTTCCTACATATTACCAAAATTAATTACTCTCTTCTCACTAGTTTTGTGAGCAATCTTCCACTGTCCCCTCTTACGAATTGTCGCATCGAAATGTTGATCCTGCGGTTTCGGGCTTTGACCCTGTAAACCCTTTATAATGGTGACCATCGGAGAAGTTTGATCATGTCGCTATAACATCAGGGTCACCGGAGTCTCGATGGGTTTTACCTGCATCATAATGGTGTTGTCTTTCGATTGGAGTTTTGGATACGTAACTTCGAACGGATAAACTTTGCGTACTATAATCGTGACCCCTTCGTGAAACCATGGCCATGAACTCTCCAACGCGTCTTCGCCTACCTCACCCACGAAATTGGTCACACGGGAAACTTCTTTCTCCATCGGTACATCGTGGTGGTTAATCTTCAAGCCATCTATATCGATTTAAACACCTGCACTCGTTTGAAACCCTTCTTTTCTTACATTAAAGTTCTCAAGCATCTAAAATGCTTCCCTTGTCAGATATTTTTTTAAACATAAGAACATTTGCGATCCATGACGATTTAGAATCCATACTTCATTGGCTTCTCTCCATAGAACGCCTTTATCCTTTTCCAATCTTTGTTATATCCAATTTTTCATGTAGTCTTCTACTTTGCAGTCTTTCCACATGAACTTGTCCCGTAATCCTTCTAAATTTTCTTGGCTTAATATCGTTATAGCAAACGAAAAAAATACTGCAGCAAATGTAGAAATCACTGTAGCAATCGGTATAAGAAGAAGAAAAAATCTTTAATGAACGAACCTCGCTCTGGTACCAATTTGTTAAAAACTACGCGGAAGCAACGATCTAAATCACAATTAAACTAACCTAAAACTCGCATTTGAATTGAACTCACTTAATCGCTTAAAAATAAAGGTCAGAGACCTGGGGTTTATGAGTTTTCCCCCAAACTTTACATAACTCTCTAGGGTTAAGCCTTCCTCTCACTAAAGCCAAAATAATAAATAAACTAAGCTTAGGCTCTCTTTTATAGGAGAAAGCACCTAGCATAAATAGAAACACCAATATTAATCTAATTAGGAAACTAGTCCTATTATTCAAAGAGTCTAAGTAAAAATGCACATATATCTAACATTTCGTACCACAATAGTTTAACCCTCAACTTTACCGCTCAAAGTCGGACTATCTATATCACCAGTAATTGGCCCCCACATGTACATTTTCTTCCTTTTACTACCCCTACTTCCCCTAAACATGTTCCAACTCCATCACTAGCACAACCTTCACGATGTCCCATATCTGGTCTTTCCCAGACACTGCCTTCATTTCACATCCAGAGATGTCAATTAAAGGGTCGTCTTATATACCTAATTCTTAATTTTTTTCCAAAAGCCGATGTCAATTTTATTTTTATTGATTTGTCAGTTTATGGTCTCGATAAAAAAATGTGACAACCTTGTATAATGTTTAAAGCTTGAGAACACAAGGTTGTCGTACTTCCAATTTTAGTTATATGTTTTTGACTTCAATAGATGGAATACCATGTTAGCAAGGCTATTATTATGTTTTTTTAGTCCCACATTGGTTATTCATAGAAGTAGTTTAATGTTTCTCTCATATATATAAAGAGTATGATGTAATCTAAATAATCAATTCAATAATAATATTTTTCTCTCTCTAATCAATTTCTACATACTATACTGCCCTTTCAACTTCCATTGCATTTTGGCGAGATTCTCCCAAATTGTTGTTTTCTCACTCTCAGTTGGGTGTTGTCCTAGAACATAGTGCTAGGACATAATGAATATCGTAAAGTTTTTTCAGCTCAAGCCCCTCAACGAGTAATTGATAGTCTCTCTTGTGTCTCTTAAAAAATCATTGAGAAATTTTTGAAAGCTTTAAAATTTATGAAATCATTGTAAATCTCATTTTGAGTTTGAAATGGTAAACTCAGTTTTACCCTAGCATGGGAAATGCTCCCCAAAATGAAAACATGCATTTATTACTAACTAAATGGAAATTTTCCTAAGCTTAAAGTCTCACATGATCAGGGTCGGCCTTACCTTAAGGCAACTCAGGCCGCAACCCAAGGCCTCAGGAAAATGAAGGCCCCAAAAATTTGTGATACTAAAAGGTCTATTGAAAAAATATATATAAAAAAAAATAAGATACACGTTTTTGATATATAAATAACCTTTGGTTAGCTCGTTTGAACTATTTTGTTATAATTGGAGGTTGCATGTTCGATTCTCCGTCACACAATATTTGGAATATGAAGCCACTTTTGACTTCCTTTTTTATAGATTATACTTCATCTTAATAAGTATATACACATAAGACCATTTTTCATAGAAAGAATGGCTCGTCACTTTGATTAAGAATGGAGTATTAATAAGGCCTTTTATCAATGGGTATCTAAACTAAAGTGTGATTTCCGAATTCGAGTAAAAAATTTACATCTCTACGTAAATTTAGAGATTAATATCGAATTTTTTTCCATACATTACTATATATATATACAAAATTTATGTACAAAGTAATACAATGAAAAGGCCCATTTTTGGAGTTCACTTAAGGCCCCGAAAGATCTAGCCGACGGCCCTGCACATGATGAAAATCAAGAAACTTGCCGCAGTAATAAAACATTTCTTATTATGTTAGAATGAAGTGCTTTTTCTAACAGATTTTTTTCTGAACGGAGCTAAGAGGTCTAGACCTCCAAACTGGGTCATTCACTCGGCCCTAGCTGTAGGCGCAAAAGGCGGTTGCCTAGGGCCCCGATTTTTTATGTAAATTTGGTGCCTCCAAATTGTTAAGTAGTACTAAAAAAAGGGCCATTAAACTATCATAAAATGAAGCTGCCTTACTTGTTTTATTTTTTTTGGTACTTAAAAGCCATTACACCAAAACACTCAACCTAGGCAGGGCGCGACCCGAGAGGTCTGTAAACAAAATGCGCGAAAGGTCACCTAGCACCTATTGAATAATCGCCCATACTTAGTCATGTAGTATGCCGTTTCATTACCTTCCCGATGTTTATGCTTAGCTTGCCAGCGAATTGATGCAGCAGAGAGTCTTTCCTGGATATCAATAATCATTTGTTTTATCCGCCAAGGGATTGGTTCGCCTTTTCCTATAGCGGCGATCACAGTCTGAGAGTCTCCTTCGATATAAACCTTATAGTCTTGGTGTTCAGCGCAAATCTTGATTCCAAACCATAGTGCCCAACACTCTGCCACTGTGATGGTGCATTGACCCACCGGCCCTCCATAACTACTTAGGTGCCTTCCTTGTGCATTTCTGAGAACGCCCCCAATACAAGCACCTTTTGTGGTGAGGGATACATCGAAGTTTAGTCCATCCAAGATCCGAGGCATCCCATCCAATCAAATGCAGTAATTTAGAAATGTTGGTCATTCCCACCGCTGAAGTGTTCTGTGAAAGTCGAAGGGAAGAAGCATCCTGGAAATGTGTATGAAAGATGAACGCCTCATGTAACACTCCAAAAACAGAGTTTTACCGCTATTGGAAACATCCTTGATTGCGTGCAGTCCATAAACTCCATAATATGTAGGGAACTAGTCCCCACGCTCGTTTCGTACCTGCCTTGGTTAGACCACCTTTGGTGTCCATCAGAGAAAGTAAAAGCTGTAAAGTGCATAAATGCGGAAGTATGATCTGTTTGTGGTGCACCCAAGATGCCCAGACTTGCTTCGCGAATGTGCAGCTGCTAAACTGGGGGTCATGGGATTCATCGGTCCTTTGACAATGATCACAAAGAGGGGTGCGGACGATATGTTTGTGAAAAAGTATTGTCTTGACATTGAGTTTTTCATGTACAAGTAGCCAAAGGAAGATATGGATTTTGGGTGGTCCATTCCAAAGCCAAATATGCTTCAGAAAAGAACTTGACACATGCAAGACGGGGTGAACATTGGAGATGCAAGGTTGGTGGCAGAAGCCATGGTAAAATGTCCGGAGGTTGAAGGGCCCCAGACTTCAGTGTCCACTCTTTGTTGACCAAATACTGGTACCCCAAGAATGGTTTCAGTGACTTGTGGAGGGAGATAAGGGTTAAAAAAGTGAAATCTCCATGTACTGTTCTTCGTGTTGTATGCTTCTTGAACTGTAAGTGACAAATCAACAAGATGAAGTTGCGGGGCTGCGATATATTCAATCAAGGGGTGTGGTTGAGCCCAGTTGTGCAGCCAAAACAAAACCTTGGCCCCATTCCCAATGCTCCATTGTGTCCCTTGCTTAACGATCTCCTTGCCACGCAGAATCCCTCTCTAGATGGCGGAGCTACGAGAGTTTGGTTTCACCTATAGGAGATTTGTTGAATGTAAATATTAACTTTTAATTACCTGGATCCATAGAGCATTGTTATCATCATTGTATATTTTCCATCCAAGCTTTGCCATGGCCGCAATGTTGACAGAGGTGGTGTCATGAAGTCCAAGCCCTCCATTTTCTTTCAGTTGGCAAACCTGGGACCATGCCACTTTATGCATAGAATGCATTTCCGTGCTTGAGTTCCAAAGGAAGTTTCGTTGAGCTTGATCAATAGCCTTGCGCACATGCACTGGAAGCAGAAAAGTAGTCATAAGATATTGTGGCATGGCACTAGTAACTGCTTTTAAGAGTGTCAGTCGCCCCGCAAGAGTAAGTGTTTTTGCTTTCCATCCTGATAGTTTCTTCCAGACTTTGGTAACAATTTCAGCAAAGGTTTCAGCCGTGAGTTTATCTTAATGAGAGGTGCGCCAAGATATTTATCACACGCCACAATGTGTGGAATATGAATTTGCTGGAGTAGAGCCTGTTGGTGCAATCTCAGAGTGTTCTTGGAAAAAGCAACCGTGCATTTGTCCAAGTTGATTTTCTGACCCGAGTACTGTTCAAATTGTTGGAGAATGGCGTTTATCTCTGCGTAAGCCTGAGGTGTCGCTTTTGTAAAAATCAGACAATCATCCGCAAACATCAAATGGGAGATTTTTGGTCCACCACGTGATGCCTTCACTCCAATGTTGTTTGTAAGTTGCATTTGGTTGTTCAGCATTCGTGTAAGAACCTCAGAGCAGAGTATAAAAAGATATGGGGACAGTGGGTCCCCTATCTCAGTCCTTGAGATGGGACAAAAAGGGGGGATGGGTTCCCATTAACCAGAACCGCATAAGAGGTTGAAGTAACACATTCCATGACTAATTGTACCCAACCTTCATAAAAGCCATGTTGTCGTAAACATACTTCCAAGAAAGACCAGCTGAGATGATCATAAGCCTGATCCATATCCAATTTGATGCTCATCCACCCAGTGCATCCTTTTTTATGCTTGAAAGTAGCCATGATTTCATGCGCGATAATCACATTATCCGCAATCTGTCGTTTAGGTACAAAAGCTGCTTGCTGAGGGGAAACCAGCTTATTCATAAGAGGCCTCATTCGATTAACCAGGATGCGGGCACAAATTTTATAAACCGTGTTGCACAGGCTGATTGGGCAAAAATGTGTGGCTTTTGTGGGGGCCAGAATTTTTGGGATCAATGCAATATAGGTTTTGTTCATCTCACGCATAAGTTTACCTGTGGTGAAGAATTCTTGAATAGCTATCGTGACATCCGTTCTGATCGCCCTCCAGAATGCGCGGAAAAAAGGCCACGGAAGCCGTCTGGACCAGGGGCTTTCAATGGCGCCATTTGACTGACCGCCATCACAATCTCATCTGATGAGCATGGGAGTCTCAATCTGTCGCTATCCTGTCTGGTGATCAGAGGTTTTAAAACTTCCGATCCATCAAAATAAGTCATTCCAGAGTCGGTAAAGCGATCCTGGAAATGCTTCCCCAGCAAGATCATAATCCCATCCGGCGTATCCACCCAAACTCCTGCTTCCTCAAGGAGCCTATAAATTTTGTTCTTTGCGCGACGAACCATCGTAGTTGCATGAAAGTACTTGGTGTTTCTATCTCCACAGCTCAGCTATAGTGCTCGAGATTTTTATGCCCAAAGCATTTCTTGGTCATACAAAATCGATTCTATTTGCAATGTCGTTCTCTCTCTAGTCGCCTAGAGACCGGGATCGTCCGGGTACCGGGCTAGCATCTGGTCAACCTGAGTAAGCTCTCGTTGAAGGTTGTTGAGTTGAATGTGTATATCTCCAACAACGTTCTTGTTCCATGCTTTTGAATCCCATTTGACTTGTTCAAGACGTCTCATCAAGCAGTAAGATTTGGTTCCTCTACATTCCATCATCTAGGCGCCGTCCACAACCGGTCTGTAGTCTTGCCTATTAAGCCAAAATGCTTCCATTCTGAAAGGCCGGAAACCCGATTGGCGTGGAGAGGTAGGCTACAGAATAATCGGGCATTGGTCTGAACCAATGAAGGAATGATGTTGGACAAAAGCTTCAGGAATCTTAAGATACCAGTCAGGTGTAGCAAAAGCCCTGTCTAATCGCTCAAAGACTACCGCCAGACCTTTCTGTTTATTGGTCCAAGTAAATGGGGGGCCATGAAATGGGATATCGACAAGCCCACACTGGTTAATGCACTTGGCAAATTTTTGAGCCTGCGATTCCGACAGTGGGATGCCTCCTCTTTTATTCGATGGATGCAGCATATCATTGAAGTCTCCCATAAAGACCTAAGGATCACTCACCTCCTCAAAAATAACCATAAGTTGCTGCCATACTTCCTTCTTTGTTTGTGGGTGCGGTGAACCATAGACTCCCGTAAACAAACAATTGTAGTCTTGAGCAATATAAAGCAAAAGGCATGGATGATTTGATTTGAGGTATACAAAATCGAAACTTTAACATTATCTTTATTCCATATCAAACAGAGACCTCCTGCATAACCTAACCTACTGGTTTAACAAGAAAGTATTCATATTGGTCCAAACGACCTAGTATCTGCATCATCCTCGCTTTTCCAATTCTAAGTTCCATCAACAAGATCACATCTGGTGAATATAGTCCACTAAGATGTTTTAGTTTCCCCATAATGCCTTTCCTCCCTGCCCCCCGAACATTCCATACAAGGGTATTACTCATCAGAATCAGATGTGTTTGGGTGATTGCTGGTCATGCAATCAAAAGCCATACTACACTTCTTTTTAACCTTGTTGGCGCGTCGTTCACTGCTACTGGAGGAGTGTTCCTCTTTCTTTCGCTTGCCCGGTCCCGTGCTACTTCCACCCTCCCCAATGCGAACTGATCCTCCAGATATCCATGTTGCAGAATCTGAGCTAATGCTTTCCCTAGGATCAACCGCAACAATGGCCTGGGAGTGTTGTTCATATAAGTCAGACGAAGTGGTGTTCGTTGTTGGAGACGTAATCTGAAGCCGTATTGTTCGTGCATCAAAAGGGGTGTGATCTTGCCCATGTGCTGGCTGAAAAGCAAATAAAGCACATCGTGGGTCTCGTTCAATTGCAACAAGAGCACTGGCATTGGTTGAGGGTAAAAGAATGTCATGTGCCATAGGTTCTGTCAGTGCTGGAAGTATACTATGAATTATGGCATGTGGTGGGGTGTCCCCTTCGCTAACATTACCAGACTGCTGAGGCGCAGCGAATCTGTCAGGTATGCTAGCATATGTGCTTTCATGTTGTGACGAATCACCATCCGAGAACAACACCGTGGTAGGTGAAACCGGGAGAGATTCATAACTTTGCAAATTCACAGTTGTTTGTGGGTACCTCTCCATAGGCTGTTCAACAAACCTTATAACCCTAGTCGGCATTCTACCTCTTCCCCGACCACCTCTTCCAAACAGTCGGCCTCTCCGACCCCCGGTGCGGATGCGAGCACCTCTAGGTCCTGCACCCAACAGTCCAGCCCCATCTTCATTATCTGTTTGTGTTGTCGGAGTCACGCCCGCGCTTCCATGACGCCCCATTCTTCTGCGTAGGCTCTTACCTCTCTGAACTCCTCGATCCCGAGTACCTCGCCTTGTTTTATCCACTACATCTACCATTTCCATCTCAGATTCAGATGTGATATCAGTAAACTTCGCTCTCTATTGTTTAGCAGTTTCAGTAACATCTTCTACCATTTGTACCTCTTGTTCCGCCGGAATTTGTGTTCTCGTCTCGTCCATGTTGTCCCGTAGGTTGCCTTGCTGCATGCTACTATGTTGTCTCATGTTTTCAGCCTGTACTTCCTGAGTCATATCCACATTTGTGTGACGTGCTGTTGATGTCCCTCCTCTCACTTCAGCGACCTTCCGGCCGTGCCAAAATTGTGGTATTTGCCATCCCTCCTCGTCAACTTTCCTTACTGCTGTTTTTCCTTTGTTCTTGCTGTTATTGTTACATCCTCCATTGTTGCCATGTATTTGGTTTGAATTACGCTGAGTGCGGCCGTCATCATTTGGTTCTTCTATAACAATCCCAATGTTACGCCATCCTTGCTGTGTCGTCCGGGTTGGTCCACTACTATAACCAACACGTCCAGAGCCGGGTAGTGAAGTCCCAGAGGCATCCTGTCCATAAGCCGAGTAAGTTCCACCTTGTCTCCGTCGTTATAAAGGCGGGAGCACCGACGGTATCTCTCGGATAACACGTTCCTCTAAATTGGATGCTTCAAATGCTGGGAGCAGGGTGATGGGGCATTCCGTCCTCACGTGACCAACCCACCCGCAAAGAATGCAGAGTTTCGAAATGCCTTCCAATATACATTTAACCCGGACCGTGATGTTCAGATAACAGATTTCAATTTCCGCTGGTGGGGGGATATCCAAGTCGATTTCCACGCACACCCTAGCAAAACGCGCCCGTAAGATCCGTGTTGTGTTAGCATCCATTCGTATTGATCGTCCCAACACACGAGTTATTTGCCACAGAATTTTGGCGTCCCACAGCTCCATTGGCAGGTCCGGTAGTCTAACCCAAACAACAGCGCATTCCAGCTTCGCAGCCTCAGGATCAAAGCCTACATGCCATTGCCTGAGAACCAAATATTGTCCAAATATGAACCATGGTCCTTGCAACCAAATAAGATTTAGGTCATCAAGTGATGCAAACCGAAAAACAAAAAAATCATTCCCAATGTCAATGACTTGTATAGCTCCTTGCACCTTCCACAAAAGATAGATCCTCCTGGTAATAAGTTCCAATCCCAACGGTTCGCCCATAAATTTACCGATAAGACTGAGATTCCACGCCCTCGCACTCTCGTGGATAAGCCCTGGCTCGATCGAAAGAGTGAGTCGATATGCTGCACTGTCGACGCTGTCCCAGGTGGTAGAGCTTTAGTGATTGGTGGTTCGTGACTGTCGTTGACGTTGCTGTCCCGAGTCAAGTTCTCTCCCTCCCCTCGAGGTCGAGTAGCATTAGGTCGAATATCGGCTTGAGTAGGCAACTGAAAACCCAGAGTTGGCATCCCAACGTTGTGTGCATATTGCGCCGCCACATGCGCTGAGTAGAAAGGTAGGAGTGGTGGAATATAGGAGAGGTTTGGTGTGTAAATAGGGAGAGGTTCTTGCTCCGCAAGGTCTGCCCAAGACATCACACTAGTTGTGTAATTGTCCGACCCTAACACTGCATTCCGATAATTCATCTGCAATCGCCCTGAAGTCGGGGGTGAGATCACATTGGTATTCATAGTTGACATCTGCATGGGGACAGCATTGTGGGGGATTGGTTGAGCCTCTGGGGTGGTAGAAATTCTGGGAGGCTGATTGTCATTGCATGCAACAAGATGACCTTCTCCCACTTCGTTTGGAGGCTGTGGTGATTTACTCATATGTGGATTACCTAGATCAAGATCACTGTGTTGTTTTCTTGTTAGATAAGAGAGAAGAGTGTTTTGATGTATGCTCTGAATCTCTCTTGTTGCTTGCCTTAAGTGGTGTTGCATCATAGAGCCTACTATCAAAAGTATTTGATGTTGCCACCCTACAAACACACCATACCTTGCCTTCATCATTTTACTCAATGTGCTGGCTTCTTGAGCCTTGCAATCCCATACTCTGTACTTCATCGTTCTTCCCTAGGCTTTCAAGAGGTTCTACGTTTCTTCATTCAATAGCCATTGTTGGTCAGCGCCAACCTTCTCCATTTTCCTTTTCAAATGAAGCTGAGTTGGGTGAGTATGAGGGAGTGCACCTTGCTGTGTAATGATGTTCTCCTATTTTCCAATTGTCTCTTATCTCTTAATTGGCCTGTAGGCTTTGAATGTAGAAATGTGAAGGTGGGTGTAATGAGTGCCATGCTTGGTCGTCGAAACATCTATGTGCCAACCCTTCTCAAACTGCAACAAACTAGAGAGATGAGAGCGCATCTTCTTGGGGAGAGATGAGAACTAATTCAGCTCTATTTGAGCTGCATAACCATCTGAAGTTTTAAATCCATAAACATCACTTTCTCTATTTGTAGAGGGAGAAGAACTTAGAGCAGTGAGTCGTGGAGTGTTGCTTCGTTGCAACTCAGCAAGACTAAGAGAGGGAGATGCCACAAAACAACCAGTTTGTGGAGAAAATGAGGGAGAGTTGATGCAGGTCGTAGTTTGCGGGAGATCTCTGTGTCGAGTTTGCCTGAATGACGGCCGATCTGGTCGGTGGAAGAAACCATCGCTCCAGAGACCCATAATTGTAGGACTACTAGGCTTTGCCTTACTTGTTTAACTTGATTCATCTCATCAAAAGGTCAAAGGTTCAAATCCTCCAAATTTATGAATGAGATTGGAATGATATCTACTCTACAACATCCTAATCTCGTAAAATTTTATGGATGTTGTATTAAAGGAAATATATGAATACATGGAAAATAACAGTCTTGCTCTTACTTTGTTTAGTAAGATCATCTTTGTCCGTGTTTGTTTAGACAATTTTTATTAGAACTCTATCCATGAGGAATCAGGCTGAAGATTATTCATAGTGACATTGAGGCCACAAATGTACTTCTTAATAAGGACCTTGAGCCTAAAATTTCTGACTTGGGTTTAGCCAAACTCAATAAAGAGAAGAACACCTATATCAGCACTCGCATTGCCGGAACTTTGTGAGTTGCCATACTCATACAAATACTTCTAGTAGTATGATCATATGTCATTTCTAACTTAGTCACAAAATTCCTTGATTTTATGAAAAACATCAGGATTGTTCTCCTTCTTAAATTAGGGTAATATGCCAAATTGAAAATTGAGAAGTCATTAGCTTTCCAATCTCTTTTTTTTTTTGTGGATTTTTCATCATCCCCTTCATTAAATCCTCTTCCGTGACATGGTACTACGGTCCTTCACATTTTACACCAAAACCTAGATGAGTTAGTGAACTTTAATATTTAAGTTCTTAATATCCCATCAATCTTCGAGTAAACATCGTCCCATTTGTTCTGCACCCACATATCACATACTACCCAGCTCCATACATCCCATATTATGCAAGCCTCGTTATGCCAACACCTAGGTGTCCATTGAAGGCACGACTTAACCTTCATTAATCCAATGAGCCAAGAAGACTTGTTTTTGGGTGATGGCTCTGATTCCGTAATCCATATGCTACAAACTAAAACCTGTTTGTGAACTCACATTCAAGGTTCAACAAAGCAGCAAGACTCTTAACGCAGAGATAGCTCTTTTGTTCTTTTTTCCATTGCACTTTGTTTCTCTGTGTCTCTCGCCTTCCTTTGGCTTAAGATTTTCTTGATCTCGGTTTCTGGTGATATCCAATTCCAGGCACTTATTCAAGTTCTATGTAAAACAGTAATTATCTCTCTCATTCCGATTTGATGATGGGCACTCTTTTTTTAATACATTTATTTGTTTGGATTTCTTTTTTCTTTTTCTTTTTTTCTTTTTTCTTTTTTGTGAGGTTTGGATTTCATGATTGAGCAGTGCCATTGTTTTTGTTTATTTGAATTTAAAATTATATCTTGTATTTTTGAATTGAAATCTCATGAAATTATTTCTGATTCTAGAACAGGAGATAATCATTTTGTTAAGGCGTTAAGCTGTAAGAAATATATGTTGTACTTAATCATCTTAATACTACAGTGGGCACATGACACCAGAGTATACACACTGCACAAATGATTGTTCCATAATCTCGCCAGTTATAAAAAAAATTCAGTCTGTCTAAACTTATGTTTGATGTAATCAAAATACCATTTGTTACTAAAGTATATCAATACAACACCAACATTGCCCTTTTAACAAAATTGTAATTGTTGAGGATTACCACATTGTTTTATGCATAAAGACATCTTCCAATGGCAGTTTTCAGTGAAAATGGGGATACAAAGGGTCCAATAAAATGTGGCGACTTCGAAGAAAACATAAGAAAACAATCTCACTTGGAAATTTTCAGGAAAACGGAGAGCAAGAGGTCGAAAACTGTCGGTGTTAACTAAAGGATATATACATGTAGAACGTCTCGGCCAATGCAAATCATACAATGCTATATTGCAAAGACACCATAAAAAGAAGGCAATGTATCAAAACTTTTAAACATCAGGAGAACAAAACTTCAAACATTTTGCAAGGAAGAGGTCATGTTACAAAAATTATACATCATTGAAAGATGTAAAACCAAAACCTAACCAATAATATCAGATTCAAAAACTATCAGAGCAAGGTAGAGCTAAGTTATGTCACCTCAACGATGAGGTTGGATTTACAACAATGTGCTTCAATGGATTAGAGACGTCTGTGCCACCGGCGTGCTTCACGAACTCAGCTGGAGAGAACGAACTCCCATGGCAGACGCATATGATGGTAACCTGATCAGTTTTAGTAAAGTTGTGTAAGAATCCAGAGACAGTTTTCCCGTTTGGGCCATCACCCTTTGTAGACACACATGGCATTTTCATGATCGATTGAATTTGGGAAAGCCGGGTTTGAGGCGAAGTGTTTGGGTGAGGAGGCTTGTTAATGGTGTTCCCACACGAGTGTCTGCTTGATTCTTCGCCAACTGAGATCAATTTGTTAGTTGGGTGTGAAGTGATGGGTTCTTCGCCATTGGGTGTTCCTGAAAAGGCGGTTACTGCAGTGGAATTGTTGGTATGAGGCTCAAATGATTTAGGGGATTCAGTCGGGTATTGGGGCGTAGTTGTGCTGTGATCAGATTTTTCTTGCATGCTGTTGCCAACTACATAATCTGGTTTAGGCAGCTCGACTGGAGAGTGACTCGAATGGCTTCTTATTTCGTTACAGTTTTCTCCTGCAAAAATGACGGAGTCGATATCAATCTCGGATTCGAATTTCAAAGAGCACCGTATAAAACACAAAACAACAGAAATACAGATAGAACAATCCGCACGACTACATTGTGCATTATGCTGAGTATCTGATATTTTAAGTAATGTAGTGAAATTCAAAGAAACCAAAACAAGAACTTCGAAGACACGTATTGATGCAGAATGGCAGCGGAAGAAGCATTTAGCTTTGATCAAATAAACAAGATTCATACTTGATTGGACATAATTCAAATCACTAAATTAAAAGCCTTCCTTACTCAAGAACATAAAAAAAACAAGTTCTTCAAGACAAATCAACTACCAATCAAGAGGCACCCGAGCCTCCTTTTCGGGAGCCTTGTAAGTCCCCCGCATCACTTACTTTTCGGGATTCATGTGAATCTACAACCAACACACCATTCAGATCTGTGTAACGCCAATCACATTGGCGATTGGATGTTTTCCAACCGAAGATCCATCATGAGTAAGCAATGTCGATCCACAGTTTCCCCAAACCCAATATTCATCTGTCTCTGCTCTCAAATGACAAATACGCGAAAATAAAATGACATTTATATACCCTAGAAGAAGGTATTTTCAAACTCAAGCTCTTAAAGCTCCCCTTTTTAGCATGAGGGAATCCAAACATCCAAACATCAAGCAACTCTACCAGCATTTTTAGACTTTTTAGCCCAAACTTTCAAACATAGCAATGGGATCAATTTGTTTTATCTTTTAAATCAATCTCAATTATCAAACACATAGATTACAAAAACATAATCAGATTAAAAAAAGAAACAAGGGTGAAACTCTTACCATCCTGAGATGCATTCCGATTATCCGAAATACCCGACGAGCTCCCGCCTGAAGATTCGCCCCCATTACCATCAAAATCATAACCCCCCAACGCTGACAGAACCCCATTGTGACTAAAATGAGGGTTTTTCATCTGATTATATCTAATGGGAGAACCGGGATAGGTTGAAACACAGTTTTCTCATCCCCAATTGAAGAACCACTACTCAAATACCCAGAACCCCAACAAGTATTCATCGTCATTTGATAAGGAAACAAAACCCCATTGACCCCATTTCCCAAACCATGAAATCCCGTATCCTGAAACAATGGGTATTGCTGCATTTGCATAATTGAATCAGAAAAACTAGGGTTTGCTCTAATTTTCTTACCCCCAAATCCCTCAAACTCTGTTTCACCATCATCACTATGTACTCTGTTTCTTATCTCTCTCTTCTTATCTCCCCTCTTTCTCTTCGCCTCTTGTCGCCTCAAAGCCTGAACCTCGCGCCTCATCATCATCATCATCTCCATCTCCCTCTGTTGTGATTGTAGGGTTTGAATTTGGAGTTGGGTTTGGGTTTGGACTTCTCTCTCAGGGTCGCTATCAGATCTACAGAGCTTCTTGGTCTCATTGTCACTGAAACACTCCAAATCAAACGAAATCGAAGACTTGGACGAAATGGGTTTTCGATGAATTGTGTTATTAGAGTTTCCACCGATTGACAACCCTAATGTTAGCTGGAGTTCGTCTTCCGCCATTATCACTACTTGAGGTTCCTCCATTGTTGTTGTTGTGATTTAAGAGAGAGAGCGTCAACAAGAGAGGACTCAAATATAAGATGGTGAAACGCGGGAAAATGTGCCACGTGGAGGGAGGAGAACTGGGGATGAGGTAAGGGTGACACGTAAGAGGTGCGGCAGACTTAGCGGGAAAAAGGGCAATTTGTTGTTGTTAGAGCATCTGTACGAGCGAGTGTGAGTTAACGCACAACTAAAACTCAACCTCTCCCAGCAGCCAGTGTGAGTTTGCCAACGTGGCTTCTTTTTATTTAATTTAGAGGAGATTAAAACACCGCGCGGGGTTCTAAACACCGCCGCATTATCTGTTAAGTAAAATTTACAAGTGAATTCGACTATTTTCTAGTTTTTTGCATCTACCTCTCTCTCAAAAATCATTTAGTAAAAAAAACTTTAATTCCAACAAAATCAAAATGCAAATGCTAGAGGGAGACCCACACTCCAGTACTCAGCCTGGGTTTAGAGGAACAAGAGATCCTGAGCGTTCAGTAACTCCCTCGAGGTCCCGAAGGAAGAAAAAGTGGGTGGAATTTGAAGATGTTCAACCCCAAGATATACCAAACCCAACCGAAGATAACTTCCCGCGGAGGTGTATTACCCAACTCCCAGACGGAGTCAGTCACATCTATTACACGGGAAAGGAACTCACGGTAAGTTTTAGTGTAATTGTGAAATTGCTTTTTCCATATATCAAGTGTTTGACAAAATGCCTCAATGAACAAAATCGGGATTCGATGCATGTGCACGACACATTCACTACGGTGTTCAAAGTGTGGAAGGATATTGTCACACTTCCAACTGTAAGGGACGCCATGGTGAATATTTTTGGGCAGTTTATGGATATACGTTTGGGCAATTCGGATAATCTGTCAATTCAAGCGCTTACAGAGCGTTGGTGGCCGACCACACACACGTTTTTGTTCCTTTGTGTGGAAATAAGGGTCACTCCCCTCGATTTTACTATGCTGGCATCATTGTCCATCGGCCGATATCCGGCACAGGTACCATATGATAACACATGGTCTATTTTATCCAATGCGAGGCAATTTCTCCCCAACATTGATTTCGGCCATATAAAAAGTAGGAACGTAAGCATTGCACATTTTAGAACGTACTTGATCGTCGAAGCTGATCGGGAAGATGATATTACTATTGCTCGTACTTTTATCCTCTTCATGATGGGACATTTGTGGTTCTAAATGGCCAACGACACTGTCCCACTTGGATATCTCACGGCCGTGAATGATTTGGACTCGGCTGCCCAATATGACTAGGGTTCTGCTATTCTTGCTTCCCGGTACCATGGTTTGGATACCGCAGTCACGACCGGGGGTGCCATCACTGGATTTGTGCAACATCTTTTGGTACACTAACACTTTTTCTATTTACAAATCAAATATCTTCCAATAAACGTCTTAAATATAAATTCTAATTATTTTTTCTGTTATTCCAAAATACAGTATTGGTTCTACGAGTATTGTGGGGTTGGTCACCCTATAGTCAAGGAAGAGGTAAAGTACCCTGCCTATCCGCACCTCAGAGCATGGGAGAGAGGGAACAGGAGGAAAACAAATAACCAGGCGGCTAATTTTTTTATTATAGGCAGATACCATATTGATCACCACACTGTTGAGACGATCACATGGGAACCTTGGTTCGATTCTGCAGTGTCTGAGACATAGGATGTACTGAATGTAAAACTCCTATCTCGTAAAAGAATACCACTTTAAGTACCAAACGGAAACTGTGAATATTACTTGGGGAATAGATGCTGGAGGCAGGTGACTGGCGAGGTGCGTATTTCTTTGGATCCTCCGTTTAGCATGTCACCACATATTATTCCAGCGGCTTTACATGAGATGAGACAGGCCGGGTTCGTTAACTGTGAGCAGTTTGTGGTAGGGGTGGTGTGAGTAACTTACGCCTCATACTGGGCTGAGCAAATTTCAGAGGTAGGCCACATGTTGATAGATTTCCAGAGGATGGGGAATCTAGATCTGTTCGGACCGAGTGCACTCAGGGCTGGTATTACACCCGTAGTGGTAACGTCAGCGTCGGTTCATATCTTGTCCCAGGACTTCAGTTTGCCTGGCGAGGCGGAGGGGCCAGACCTGGGGTAGCACATGGAGTGGACATAACGGCATGAGAGGCTCCTCATCGCCCGCTTGAGGGACCTGCTACCCATGTCTTCATCCTACGGCACAGAGGAGCTGTGGTACCTGACCTATGCTATATGGTGACTCACCCTTGCAGAGTCTGCGTGAGACGCACAGAGGATCCAGGAGATAGAGGAAGAGCTTGTTATTGCCCGCAGGCAAATTGACAGTATAGATCATCAGCTATATGCTCATGTAAGTAATTTATTTATGTATTTATTACGGTGTTTTTTCTTAATGTCATATTTATTTTGTCAAAATATTTATAAAGTTTCTTTATCCGGTTCAGGACCTACAGCTGAGGAGGGGGCGTGACGTACGGGTGGTGCCGCTACCACCTGGAGGAGGCGGGAGGACGAGGCAGCGTGGATCTGGTCCGCGAACCAGGGGAGGCAGTACTAGCCGCAGAGGGTGGGGTACTGGAGATGATTCTGAGTAGATATAGGTATTTTTTATGTTTTTTTAGACGATGTAGAAGCTGTGCTTTGATTAATGTTCATTAGCCATTATTATCTAATGTTGAAATTGACTACTTGTCTATTCGAATAAATTTGCACTGAGGTTTTTTATATTTCTACAGACTATTTGGTGATGTTTTTAGGTTTTTGGTAGAGTTTTTTCAACGTCTAATCGAACAGACTATTTGTCTACTCGAATAAATTTCAACAATTTTGCACAATTTGGCACTGAGCAGTTTTATTCGAATAGAACCTAATTCTATTCGAACAAAATTGTCACTGAGGAATACAAACATAGATTTGGCGGTGAAATGAGCACCGCGCGGTAAAAGGAACGCCGCACGGTGTTCATTTTACCGCCAAATCTAGGGTAAAAGACCCACAACTTCTTCCTCTTTTACATTTCTCCCATTTTTACACCTCTCTTCCATTGGAAACACATCTACCTTCTGGTATTACACCCTTCTCTCAACTCCACGGCCTCAAATGTCTTCTTCATCATCCGATTCATCCATACCCGATCCTTCAAGTTTATTGTCGTTGTCCTCCGATGACGATCTTATCTTTAATTTTGCGGTGACAATTTGCGTTCTACACCAAGCTGCAGTGAACATAGTAGTTGAAGATGCAACTTCGAGTTACGGCGGGAGTTTTATGCACCGTAAGGATATGAGAAAGAAGCGAGATCACCCATTGGGCATTACAGCATTATACGAGACTACTTCAAGCCACTTTGCACATATAAGCCATGGAAATTTGGACGATGTTTTCGTATGAGTAGAAACATGTTTATGCATCTATTCGATGCAGTCGTTGCACATGATCATTATTTTGTCCAGAAACCAAACAACGCCTGGTACTATGGGGTTATCACCGTACCAAAAGGTAGTCGCAGCACTACGTTTCCTAAGCTGCGGTGTTGCGACAGATCTTTTTGACGAATATATCCGAATAGAAAAAAAACACAACCTTGTTATGTGTGAAAAGGTTTTGTGTTGCGGTTATACAAATTTTTGGCGAGGAATATCTTCGAGTACCAGACGCGACCGACATCGAAAAGTTAAAAGCGATCGGAGAGTCCCGGGGATTTCCTGGCATGTTAGGAAGCCTTGATTGCATGCATTGGATATGGAAAAAAAATCCAAAGCTTTGCACTGTTAATTTACTGGTCATTACCCCAACGCGACACTAATTCTTGAAGCGGTAGCTTCACACGGCCTTTGGATTTGGCATGCTTTTTTTGGGCTACCAGGGTCTAACAAAGATATCAATTTCCTGCAACAATCACATCTTTTCACCGACCTGGCCGATGGTATCACCCCGCCTTACAATTATACAATTGTTGGGAAAGCTTATGATATGGGGTATTACCTAGCAGATGGCATATCCCCTAAATGGGGAACACTTGTCAAAACCAAATCCAATACGGTTACATTGAAACAAAAATTATTTGCTCAACAATAAGAAAGTTGTCGAAAAGACGTAGAACGGGAGTTTGGGATTTTACAATCTTGGTTCAATGTTGAAAAAAATCTGGTGAAATTGTGGGACCCCCAGGTTTTGAGCAATGTCATGAAGGCGTGCGTGATAATGCACAATATGATCATCGAAGAGGAACGAGGTGCATTCCCATCATACTTAGACTACGATCCGGTCGAACCCTTAACTATCGAAGGCGAACGGTTCGATATTGTACGCGAGCGCGGAACAATAGAATCTTTTATATCGAAAATAAACCGGATTCGAAGTCGAGAACTTCACTTTGATCTAAAGGATGATCTAATCGAGAATTTGTGGGCCGTGAAGGGAAATTTTCAAACCTAGTACTTTATTTCTTATATTATCTGAGTGTTATTCATGTAATTTAATGCTTCTTGTCGTACAAGTTTATTAAGCAAGTTTTTGATATTGCATTAATCTTGTATTTATTTTAACGTAATATTATCGGAAATAAACATTTCGAAAACAAGATTACATTAATCAGACGATTTTATTATTGGAAGGTAAACTACATTCTTGGAAATAAAACTCAAATATATAGCAAAGTAAAATTACATTTCATCACCACTTCAAGTACCTAGTCCGCCCCGATTGGCCAGACGTTCCATTATCTTAGCTTGCCTTTGTAGATAGTATTGCAATTGATGTCCGGAAAGAGTACTCAAGTCTTTTTCCATGATTTTGCGATCTTCCTTTGCTTGCTCCGAATCCATTTTGGCTTGCCAGTGCTGTATTGCTTCTGCTCTTCTTCTTTCATTTTCTTCTTTCGCTTGCATCTTCTCCAACCGTAGTTCATCCCGCAGAGCATGGATACCGCTACCAGATGCAGTAACACCCTCCATTGCCTTTTGTAATACAATCTTCTTTCTGTGGAGTTTTTGGTCGATGGGCCTGCTTCCACCCTCATACAACGAACCATCTAAGTTAGAATTTAGGCCCGCGGATTGAGGTGTAGGTGGGCCATCGGGGTCCTCCGATAGATTGTTTGATCCGACCGAATTCCCCGGAGAAGAATAGTCCGATATTCTCCTGGCCACATTTCTTGGTATATTCACCGCATGGTTCAACCCATCATCCCTTATGTTGGCCCATCGTGGTTCCCGCGCCAAAATCTTATACGCTTCATGATGTTTAAAGCTATTGCTGCCATTCAAGCCTTTATAGATTTTGTGTACATCGTTTTCCTACAATTTGCAAAATTACCCAATGCAAATAAATAACATGTATATCCGCGATAAATAATTGAAATTGAATTAAATGAACCTATAACGTACCCAATCTTCTTTTGTTTTTCCGCTGCTATTCCTAAATCGTTCTTGAGCAACTATCCCCTTGTACGCTACACATTGTGCATTAAGGGCATACCACTGAGATTTGGTTGATCCACATGATCGTCGTGTGGGGAACTCGGGGTCTCTGTTAAAGGCAATGTTGACCTTTTGATAGAAAGTAAAACCCTTTATGCGACCATTTGTTTAGACAGAAGTTGTTACCCACGCCCTTGCGAGACACGTAAAGTCTGCGTCCGTCCAATGCATTCCAGTATCATCTGTCTCGTCCAAAAACTCAACATCTTCTAACACTTGCACGTTTGGTCTTTGTTTTGCGGGTGTTCTCTTCTTTCTTCCTTTTCCTTTTTCTTTTTGGGGAGCCGCCGCATCAACAGGTATTGACACATTTGCGTCACTTTGACTGTGCTGAGTAGATTCACCATAGAATAGATAGTTCTGAAAGTAATTTGGCAGTCAAAAACCTTGAGGTTGAGCAAGAGGATAGGGTTGATAGTACAGGCTAAACGCCTGAGGTTACGGCTGAGATAGTATAAATGGACTTTGATATTGTCCATAACAGGGATCCTCTTGCGACATAGTAAACGGAGGTGGGGTCTGTTATTGGAATTGAGGTTGAAATTGTGATGGGTTTTGGTAGAGGTATGGAGTGAATGTGATGATGGGTGTTGAGTGAATGGTGTTGAAGGTGGGTTTTGGGAGGATGGGGTCGACGGTGTAGAGTTATTACCACTAGTGTCGGAGTTCGCCATTTGGGGAGAGCGTAGAGGTTCTCTTCTATACTAGGCTTTCTTGGTTTTGGGTGAGAGGAAGGAGACAGGGAGTGATCTAGAGAAATAATTGAGTTTTGAAGTGTTTAGATCACCGCGTGGTGATCTGAAAACCGCCAAACTCAATTTTTTTAGTGTGAGCTCCCCACACTCAGTTGAGTTCCTGTAGTGCCAGCTCATCGAACTCACACTCAAATAGTGCATGTTGGGAGACGTTTGGGTGTGGGTTTGAGTGTGGGTTGGCAAACTCAACTCAACCCACACCCTGCTGCGGATGCTCTTAGAGTATCTCTAGCAGCGAGTGTGGGTTTGGATGTGAGTTCTAACACCCTGGCCCACAAAACTCACAACTCATACCCGACCTCTCCCAGCAGCCAGTGTGAGTTTCCTACGTGGAGTTTTTTTTTTAATTTAGAGGAGATTAAAACACCGCGCAGTGTTTCTTTAACCGCGCTGTAAAAAGAACACGTGCGGGGTTCTAAACGCCGCCGCATCAACATTAAGTAAAACTTACTAGTAATTCGACTATTTTCACAAATTTACATCTAGCTCTCTCTCAAAAATCCCTTGGTAAAAAATTCTTTAAATTTTAACAAAATCAAAATGCATATGCCAGAGGGAGACCCACACCCCAGTACTCTGCCTAGGTTTAGAGGAACAAGAGATCCATAGCGTTCCGTAACTCGCTCGAGGTCCGAAAGGAGGAATAAGCGAGTGGAATTTTAAGATGTCCAACCCCAAGATATACCAAACCCAACCGAAGATAACTTCCCGCGGAGGTGTATTACCCAACTCCTAGACGGAGTCAGTCACATCTATTACACAGGAAAGGAACTCACGGTAAGTTTTAGTATAATTGTGAAAAAAAAATTCCATAAATCATGTGTTTGACAAAATGCCTCAATAAACAGAATTGGGATTCGATGTGAGTGCACGACACATTCACTATAGTGCTCAAAGTGTGGAAGGATATTGCCACAATTACAGCTGTAAGGGACGCCGTGGTGAATATTTTTGGGCAGTTTATGGATATACGCTTGGACAATTCAGATAATCGGCTAATTCAGGCGCTTACAGAGCGTTGGTGGCCGACCACACAAACGTTTATGTTCCCTTGTTCGAAGATATGGGTCACTCCTCTCGATTTTACTATGTTGACATCATTGTCCATCGGCCGATATCTGACAAAGGTGCCATATGAGGACACATGGTTTATTTTATCCAATGCGAGGCAATTGCTACCCAACATTGATTCCAGCCATATAAAGAGTGGGAACATCATCATTGCACATTTGAGGACGTACTTGACCGTCGCAGCTGATCGGGAGGATGATATTACAATTGCTTGTGTTTTTATCCTCTTCATGATGGGACATTTAAGGTTCTAAGCGGCCAACGACACCGTCCCGCTTAGATATCTCGTGGCCATGAACGATTTGGACTCGGCTGCCCAATATGACTAGGGTTCTACTATTCTTGTTTCCCTGTACCATAGTCTGGATACCGCAGTCATGACCGGGGGTGCCATCACTGGATTTGTGCAACTTCTTCCGGTATACTAACATTTTTTCCATTTACAAATCAAATATCTTCCAATAAACATCTTAAATATAAATTCTTATTATTTTTTAAGTTATTCTGAAATGCAGTATTGGTTCTAGGAGTATTATGGGGTTGGTCACCCTATAGTCAAGGAAGAGATAAAGTACCCGGCCTATCCGTGCCTCAGAGCATGAGAGAGGGGGAACAGGAGGAAGACAAATGACCAGCGCGGCCAATCTGTTTATTATAGGTTGATACCATATTGATCACCACACTGTTGAGACGATCACATGGGAACCTAGATTCGATTCTGCAGTGTCTGAGATAGAGGACGTACTGAATGCAAAACTCATATCCCGTAAAAGGATACCACTTCAAGTGCCAAATGGAACTGTGAATATTACTTGGGGGATAGATGCTGGATGTAGGTGACGGGCGAGGTGGGTATTCCTTTGAATCCTCTGCTTAGCATGTCGCCACATATTAGTCTAGTGTCTTTACATGAGATGAGACAGGCCGGGTTCGTTGACTGTAAACAGTTTGCGGTAGGGGAAGAGCGAAAGACTTACACCTCATACAGGGCTGAACAAACTTTGGAGGTAGTCCACATGTTAACAGATTCAAAGAGGATGGGGAATCTAGATCTGTTCGGACCGACTGCACTCAGAGCTGGTATTACACTCGTGGTGGTTACGTCAGCGTCAGTTCATAGCGTATCCCAGAACTTCAGTTTTCTTGGCAAGGCGAAGGGGCCAGACCTGAGGTGGCACATGAAGTGGACAGGGTGGCGTGAG
Organism: Kingdonia uniflora; assembly: GCA_014058105.1. NCBI lineage: Eukaryota > Viridiplantae > Streptophyta > Magnoliopsida > Ranunculales > Circaeasteraceae > Kingdonia > Kingdonia uniflora. The sequence goes on along the minus strand of JACGCM010002399.1, from coordinate 884,329 downwards.
AGGCTCCTCGTCGCCCGCTTGAGGGACCTGCCACCCATGTCTTCCTCCTACAACGCAGTGGAGTTGTGGTACCTAACCTATGGTATACGGCGACTTGTCCTTGCAGAGTCTGCGCGGGACGCACAGAGGCTCTAGGAGGTGGAGGATGAGCTTGCTATTGCCCACGGGCAAATTGACAGTATAGATCATCAGCTATTTATGTATTTTTCGCGGTGCATTTTCTTAATGTCATATTTATTTTGTCAAAATATTTATGAAGTTTCTTTGTCCCATTCAGGACCTACAGTTGAGGAGGGGGAGTGACGTACGGGTGGTGTCGCTCCCACCTGGAGGTAGAGCGAGGACGAGGCAGGGTAGATCTTGTCCGCAAACCTGGGGAGGCGATACTAGTCGCAGGGGGCAGGGTACTAGAGATGATTCTGAGTAGATATAGGTGTTTTTATGCTTTTTTAGACGATGTGAGCTCAGCTTTGATTATGTTGATGATTCTGAGTATATGATATATTTGTAGACGATGTTTTGGATGTTCTTAGTGTTCATTAGCCATGATTATCTATTGTTGAAATTGACTAAAGTTTTTTTTAAAATTGATTATTTGTCTGTTCGATTAAATTTGTACTGATGTGTTTTACATTTATGCAGACTATTTGGTGAAGTTTTTATGTTTTTAGTAGAGTTTTTTTAATATCTATTCGAACAGTTTGTCTGTTCAAATAAATTTCAACAATTTTGCACAATTTATCACTGAGCAGTTTTATTCGAATAGAACCTAATTCTACTCGAACAAAATTGTTACTGAGGTCGAATACAAACATAGATTTGGCGGTGAAAGGAATACCACGCGGTGTTTATTTTATCACCAAATCTAGGGAAAAAGACCCACAGCTTCTTCCCCTTCTACATTTCTCCTATTTTTACACTTCTCTTTTCCATTGGAAACTTTTTCACCATCTGGTATTATACCCTTCTCTCAACTTCACAGCCTCAAATGTCTTCTTCATCATCCGATTCATCCATACCCGATCCTCCAAGTTTATCGTCGCCGTCCTCCGATGATGATCTTATCTTTAATTTTGCGGCGGCAATTTGTGTTCTACACCAAGCTGCAGTGAACATAGTAATTGAAGATGCAACTTCGAGTTACGGCAGGAGTGTCATGCGTCGTAAGGATATGAGAAAGAAGCGAGATCACCCATTGGGCATTACAGCATTATATGAACCTACTTCAAGCCGATTTGCACATATGAGCCATGGGAATTTGGGCGATGTTATTTTATCCAGAAACCAAACAACGCCTGGTACTATGGGGTTATCACCGTACCAAAAGGTAGTCGCAGCACTACATTTCCTAAGCTACGGTGTTACGGTAGATCTTTTTGACGAATATATCCGAATAGGAGAAAGTACAACCTTGTTATGTGTGAAAAGGTTTTGTGCTGCGGTTATACAAATTTTTGGCGAGGAATATCTTTGAGTACCAAACGCGGCCGGCGTCGAAAAGTTAAAAGCGATCGGAGAGTCCTGAGGATTTCACGGCATGTTAGGAAGCCTTGATTGCATACATTGGATATGGAAAAATTATCCTAAAGCTTGGCACGGTCAATTTACTGGTCATTACCCCAAGGCGACACTGATTCTTGAGCGGTAGCTTCACACGACCTTTGGATTTGGCATGCTTTTTTTGGGTTACCAGAGTCTAACAATTATATCAATGTCCTGCAACAATCACATCTTTTCACTAACCTGACCGTTAGTATCGCCCTGCCTTGCAATTATACAATTGCTGGAAAAGCTTATGATATAGGGTATTACCTAGCGGAGGGCATATACCCCAAATGGGGAACACTTGTCCAAACCATATCCAATCCGGTTACAGGGAAACAAAAATTCTTTGCTCAACAACAAGAAAGTTGTCGAAAAGATGTAGAACGGGCGTTTGGGGTTTTAGAATCTCGGTTCAATGTTGTAAAAAATCCGATTAAATTGTGGGACCCCCAGGTTTTGAGCAATGTCATGAAGGCGTGCGTGATAATGTACAATATGATCGTCGAGGAGGAACAAGGTGCATTCCCATCATACTTAGACTAAAATTCGGTTGAGCTGTCAACTATCGAAGGTGAACGGTTCGATATTGTATGCGAACGCGGAACAATAGAATCTTTATATCGAAAATGAACCGAATTCGAAGTAGAGAACTTCACTTTGATATAAAGCATGACCTAATCGAACATTTGTGGGCCGTGAAGGGAAATCTTCAAAATTAGTACTCCATTTCTTTTATTATTTGCGTATTATTGATGTAATATAATCCTTCTCTTAGTCGTACAAGTTTATTAAACATGTTTTTTTAACGCAATATTGATCTTGTATTTTTTTTAACACAATATTATCGAAAATAAATATTTCAAAAACGAACTGTAGAATTTTGAGCTGTGCATTATTCAAACGTTTACATTATTGGTTATTAAACTAAATTCTTGGATAAAAAAATTCTATATATAGCAAAGTTAAATTATATTTTATCACCACTTCAAGTACTTGGTCCGCCCCTCTTGGCCAGACGTTCCATGATCTCAGCTTACCTTTACAGATAGTATTACAATTGATGTCCAGAAAGAGTACTCAAGTCTTTCTTTATGATTTTACGATCCTTCATTGCTTGCTCCAAATCCATTTTAGCTTGCCAGTGTTGAATTGCTTATGTTCTTCTTCTTTCCTTTTCTTTTATCGCTTGTATCTTCTCCAACCGTAGTTCATCCAGAATTATTTGGATATTGCTACCAGATGCAGTTACACCGCTCATTGCCTTTTGGGATACAAGAGTCTTTCTATAAAGTTTTTGGCCGATGGGCCTGCTTTCGCCCTCATACAGCGAACCATTTAAGTCAGAATTTGGGTCTGCGGATTGAGATGTAGGTGGGTCGTCGGGGTCCTTCGATAGATTGTTTGATCCAACCGAGTTCCCCGGAGAAGAATTTTTCGATGTTCTCCTGGCTACATTTCTTGATATATTCACCGCATGGTTCAACCCATCATCCCTAAGGTTGACCTATCGCGGTTCTCGTGCCAAAATCTTATACGCTTCACGGTGTTTGAAGTCATTGCTGTCATTCAAGCCTTTATAGATTTTGTGTGCATCATTTTCCTACAATTCGCAAAATTACCCAATACAAATAAATAACGTGTATATCCACAATAAATAATTGATATTGAGTTAATGGAAACTATAGCGTACCCGATCTTCTTCTGTTTTTCCGTTGCTATTCCTAAATCGTTCTTGAGCAACTATCCCCTTGTATGCCACACATTGTGCATTAAGGGCATACCACTAAGATTTGGTCGACCCACATGATCGTCGTGTGGGGCACTCGGGGTTCCTTCTAAAGACAATGTTGACATTTTGATAGAAAGTAAAACCATTTGTACGACCATTTGTCTGGACAAAAGTTATTACCCAGGCCCTTAGGGGACACGTAAAGTCTGCGTCCGTCCAATGGATTCCAGTATCCTCTGTCTCGTCCAAAAACTCAGAATCTTCTGGCACTTGTACGCCTTGTCTTTGTTTTGTGGGTGTTCTATTCTTTCTTCATTTTCCTTTTTTCTTTCTGGGGAGCCGCCTCTTCAACAGGTATTGACCCATTTGCGTCACTTTGACTGTGCTGAGCAGATTCACCATGGAATTGATAGTTCTGAAAGTTATTTGGAGGTTAAAAACCTTGAGGTTGAGTGAGCGGATAGGGTTGATAGAACGGGCTAAATGCCTGAGGTTGCGGTTGAGAAAGTATCAATGGAATTTGATATTGTCCATAACTGGGATCCCATTACGATATGGTAAAGGAAGGTGGGGCTTGTGATTGGAATTGAGGTTGAAATTACGATGGGTTTTGGTAGAGGTATGGAGTGAATTATGATGATAGGTGTTGAGCGAATGGTGTTGAAGGTGGGTTATGGGAGGATGGGGTCGACGGTGTAGAGTTATTACTACTGGTGCCAGAGTTCACCATTTGGGGAGAGCGTAGAGGTTCTCCTCAGCTCCGCAATTGGGTTTGGGGAAGAATAAGTTGTCAGGGAGTGTTGATCATAATAATTAAGTTTGGAGGTGCTTAGATCACCGCGCGATGTTCCTTTTACCGCGCGGTGATCTAAACACCACCAAACTAAAAAAAATCGTGTGAGTTCCTCCCACTTGGTTGAGTTCCTATAACGCCAGTTCATCGAACTCACACCCAAACAGTCGCTGTTGGAAGATGTTTGAGTGTGGGCTTGAGTGTGGGTTTGCAAGCCCAACTCAACCCACACCCTACTTCTTAGTTAGAGCAGATCATCCACCTGCTTAGAGCACCCACAGCAGCTAGGTGCACCCTGAATTTCAAAGCCACTCTCAAATCCACCCTCAAATCTACCCTATTTCCTTCACAACAGCTAGGTAAATTGCTTACATGGCAGATACAAAATTAAGCCTTTGGGTGGATTCTCTACCCTATGGGTGGATATGGGATGAATTTATGTCACGCAGTTTAGAAGTATGTGTAGTTATTGAGCGTACTTCAGAACTGCGCGTAGCTATTAACCATCAAGATTTTGCCACGTGTCATGCATCCAATGGCTCATATTAACCGCACTTCAGAACTACACGTAACTTCAACGTCCATGATTAATGCACGTGGACGACTGAGATTATAAGATTTTCAAACGGCTAGTTTTTGCGCGGTTGAGAAGTGCGCGGCATAAGCCTGCATAAAAAAATTCTTGGTTTCCCATTATTTCACATTAGTTTTTCGCTAATCAAACTTCTTCAACAAGATACTCAGCGGCTATAAACGACTAGTTTTTTTCTCTATTTATAACCCCCATTCATCTTCTACTCTCTTCTACAATCAACTCATTCATCTTATATCTCAAAACTCAACCTTCTTCATTTCTTATCAATTGCCCCGAATCATGTCTGACGAAATCATTATTGACCTGCTCAGGCCTGACACTTCATTCTCAACTTGGGAGGTATCGTCTTCATCATCATCCAGTGATGAAGAGCTATTCCGACGTCAAGTTGAGTTATTGTACGAGTATGGCATGATTATGATTGAGATAGGAGAAGCAAAAGAAAAAGAGCAAGAGGTGACATCATCACGGAGGCAGGGAGGTAGTAAATGGGGATGGATTGACAAGCAAAAAAACTGTGAGCATAAATTGGAGGAGGATAGCCTTAACCGAGATTACTTCCATGACAACCCAAGATTTAAAGGTATCTCATTTCGTCGTCGATTCCGTATGAGCGAAGGTGTGTATCATCGTATTTATGATCAAATACTTTATTTGAACCCCTATTTTATTCAAAGAGATAATGTCGCTAAGACTATGGGCTTATCCTCGCACCCAAGATAATATGGGAACTTTGCATGTTATGTTACGGTTCGAGCACAGATGCCCAAGAAGAAACATTCGGATTGAGGAATCTGAAGCTATTTTGTGTTTGAAAGAATTTTGTAAAACTATTATAACACAATTCAAAGCTCAATACCTTAGATCTCCCAATAAAGGCGATACATTACACTTGTTAGAAGTGAATGGATCGCGAGGCTTCCCGGGGATGTTAGGTAGTTTAGATTGTATGCATTGAAAATGGAAGAATTGTCCTACCGGGTGGGCAGGACAATATACCGGGTATAAAAAAATCTCAACGGTGATTTTAAAAGCAGTTGCATCCCAAGATCTTTGGATATGGAACACATTCTTTGGGGTGCCTAGTTCTAACAACGATGTGAACGTCTTGCATCAAGGGTGGCTTTTCAACAGCTTGTCTAATGGAGTTACGCCACCATGCAATTATTATATAGGCACGGTACCGCACACTTTGGGGTATTACTTAGCGGATGGAATCTATCCAAAATGGCAAATACTTGCTCAAACTATAAGAAATCCATCTAACGATGTCGAAAGACATTTTTTGAAGATGCAAGAAGCATGTCGCAAAGACGTAGAGCATACTTTTGGGGTATTACAAGCTAGGTTTCAAATATTGGCAAACGGTACGCGATTTTGGAAACCTAGTGATCTAGGAAATGTTATGTACGCATGTATAATCTTGTACAATATGATCGTCGAAGATGAACGTCATACTTACATCCGGCAAATGGACATTGATTCTGAGTTTAGAAAATCCATGGATAATTGGAAAAGGACTTAAATCTAAAACACGCGATCAACACTATGGCAGAGTACATCCAGAAGGTTCATGAAATTAGAAATGAATGAGCTCATTTCAATTATGAGATGAACTTGTCGCGTATTTGTAGAGTCGAAAAGGGGCAGAGTAATTGTAGTCTTTATCATTATTTGTTTATTTTCTAAAGTAATGTATTTTCTTTTCAAGTTTAATGTTGAAGTTGTAATGTATTTTGTTTCCATGTCTTTATCATTGTAACACTTTAAGGAAACATAGTTTACTGTATCTGCTTTTTGATTTTGTAACAATTTTAAGGATTATGAACCATTAATAACAATTTTATTGAAATAATGAAATTACATAGATCTTAATAACTACTATTAACGCTAAGAATTACATTAATTTTCATTACTAGAAATGTCGTCATCACTTGGACACTGCTTCTTCAACTTCTTCAAATATTCTTTAATCTGCTTTTTCATCCAGCGCCTTTATGCCAGTAGTAGGTTACTTGGGTCCGTTGTCATCACCTTAAACATATGTGCAACGTCGACGGCTTTTTTTGTGTTAGCTCTGCTTCACGCCTCCTTTGAATCTCAGCCTCTCTACCCAACTTTAGTTCCTCTCGTGCTCTAGCTCTAGCTCTAGCTTCCTTTTCATCTTTCTTCTTATCGTCTCTCTCATTCCATGACTTCATCATGTTGGTCGTTGTCTCAAGCATCCTCTTCAAATGGTTCATATTGAAGGATTGAGAGTGGTTTTGAGAATTTGATTGGGATCTTGAGGAAGATATAATGGTTTTGTTTGTAAGGTAAGGAGAGATGAGAGTGTAGAAGATTAGAAGGAGGAAAGTATAGGAGATGAATGACATTTATAGATGAAATAAACTAGCCGTTAACAAGTGTCCAAAAAAAACTAGCCATTAATATAGCCGTTAACAAGTGTCCAAAAAAAATATAGCCATTAATATGGCCGTTAAGTAACTTGTACAACACGTTTCCAAAAAAAATATAGTTGTTAATATGGTCATTGAGTAACTTATACAATAAGTTTCCAAAAACAAAACTAGTCGTTAATATGGTCGTCTTCTTAACTTGTACAACAAGTTTCCATAAAAAAGTGCTAGCCTAAGGTTTAACATACTTAAACATTGGTTTAGCGGCTTCAATAAGAGTGATGTCAACCAGACGTGACACTCCTCACTTAACTTCAGTCTCATATTAATCAAGCAATATTAATACTAGTCCCTGATGATGGAGTAACTTGGACAACAAGTTTCCAAAACATAAATCTTAAATAAGAAAACAATATTAAAATTCCGAATAAAACATAGTTTAAACAATATTAAAACACAACATAGTTTAAACAAAACATAAATAAAAATTCTAAATAAAACATAGCCTAACTAGGACGACCTCTCTTCGTTTGACGGGCGCGTCTGCCACGTGCAATACTCTCGTCATAGCTATATTGCACAACCAGCTCTATTTGGTAGGAAATAGGCATCTCAGCTAGTCTCTTGGACGTCTCTTGGATGACCTTCTGTGCCAGGCTCAGCTCCCTCCTCAACTAAGTATTATTGTCAGTTAGTTACCTCGATTTTTCATATGCCACATACCGTATTCCTTGGGACTGATGCCACAACTCATCTACACTATACGTAGGTGGACACGGGTATGGTACCTGCATCACCGGGATCGGTATCCATCAACGTTGATCGTTCGGTCCTGCCACATCCATGAACCATCCCATATTACGTGGATCGTCGGTCGCCTAAATACCATAGTCTTACAGCTGTGAAGACGTAGCTAAACTCGACGTAGGTGACAAGATTATATGGGGCCTCACTAGATCACGCCCGACCGACCAAATATTTCTCATTCTCTTTACTAAGCTACAACTAATCTTGGGATTTGGATGAACGAGACGCCAATATGTCATGTAATCTATGCTGGGAACAAGATAATCGCGACCATTGTAGAAGTCCACATCCTTCAGACTCTGATATAACTCTCAATCGTACCTTGAGAATTTCATAATCTTCTGAGGGGGGTCATAGGGAACACAATCAAGCCCGGTCATCTGACGCATATACTAGTCTTCTAAATACCAAAGTGTACCGTGACCGTATGGGACTGACACCAATGGAACCCTCTGGGTGCTCAGTGTTGAAGCAACTTATACCTCTGAACGTCTCAATTGCCTAGACCTGTGCCATGGTTGCAAATCTATGTTGGTTTTGTCCTTACATTCTATGATATCTCTGATCAAAGCAAAAGAGTGATAAATTTTAGACCCCGTACTCACCCATTCATCTCTCCACCCAGAAATACGAGGATAAATATGGTTAAAGTTATGTACCTTAACTAGATACATTCCAACCCGACAGTACTCGAATAACTAGTACTCCAACACCGCATAGAATCTGGTGATCGATTTCTTCACCTTCTCGGGCCTCAGAACTGTGACTTCATCAAGCCCCCAATACAAAGCCACTATAATTGGCGTACCCCAGTCAAAACCTGATGCACCAAGAATATCTTAGTCTCTCAAGGCTGCCAGATAACCCGCCCGAAGGGATGTGGCACTATTTGAGAAGAAGAGATTACCCATCATATAGGTAATAAATGCCCGTGCATACACGATATCCATTTCTGAGTCGTAATTGTGGAGACGTAGATTCAAAGGCTCTTGCCACTTTTTTAAATAGGAGAGTGATGTTACCGTACCTCATGTTAGAGCTTGTAATTCCCGGGAATATCTTTTTTGTTTCCTCTAACTTGGAGTACCTCTCATCGTATGGGAGTTCGCGACCCTCTCAAAAGATATGCCCACTAGGATGATAAAGTCTAACGGTGTAAAACCCAGTTCCCCGCAAGGGAAGTGAAAGATATAGGTGGAAAGCCACCACCGCTCCACAAGAGCATGAATGAGACAGTTATCCGAGTTTCCTGCATTAATCAAGCAAAACTCCACAAAACCCATACCATCAACCAACATCTTCAACGTTGGGTACACGGCAATCCATCGGTACCACTTTAGTACCTTATCCAATGATCATCTACACTGTAATTCATCTCGGTTCTTACAAAAAAAAGTACATTAACACGTTAGAAGTTCATTCGGGCATTTCATCGAACACATTGCAATATACGTTAATAGCACATGAAATTTACATAAAACTTATCGGTATTTCCTCCGATATAACAAAAATATGGACATAGCCGTCCGGGAGGATATCTACTCGTTTCAACTCATTGTACAATGAGGTGGGATTGATTTTATTTGTTAATTGATCCGGCCAAACATTTGTTATATCAGCGTTCCCCCTTCGATTTACTTACGCGTTAGAGTTACGTGTAGTTTTGGAAGCATGTTTCCTCGGTCGCGAACTAGACTCTCTCGACATTTTAAAGTGATGAACGGAGGAAATGGGTTGGGTTGGGAAACTTGTGAAGTAAGGTTGGGTATGGCAAGCTTAATGCCTAATGCCTAAGATATGCACTTGTTAATACACTTGCAATGCCTAGGATATGCATGCACTTGTGGAGTAACTTTTTCAAATATACTTGAAAGGAAATGCCAAAAATTAAGCCTAAAACTTGCTGGGAGAAGCCGCACGATTCTGAACTGCACGGCATAAAAAAATTTAAATAGGTTTCGTATCTGATTCTTATTGGCCAAGCTTGCCACGCGGTTTAGAAGTGTGTTGGGATTTTAATGGCTCAGATTGAAACACGTGGACTCATCTGGGACGTCCATTTCAAGCGCGCAGTTCAGAAGTGCGCGTGGGGAATTCACCTTGGGGTGGATTCACAACTGTTATGGGGTGGATTGGGGTGGATTAGATTTACCTGAAAGTCATCCAATCCACCCTGTGAATTGCTGTAGGTGCTCTTATGGGGATCGATAATCCGATTCTATAGTTGATCCAAATCTATTCGATAATCTAAATTCCATCGAGGATTATTTTGGCACCAATCCGATATTACTTTCATAAAATATATAGTAAGGTGTTTCAAGCTGAAAAAAAAAAATAAAGCAATGGGTTTGGTGTTCTTTTTGATGCTAAAAAAATTTAGACTCACAAATTCAACACTTGTGAGAAGCTTTTTTTTTTTCAGCAGCTGATGAAGCCTTCTAATGCCGAGATTGCCCTTCTTCCTAAACAGATCTAAAATTTCTCACTCACTTTGGTATTTTGATCCATGAACACAGGAATCAGATCGTATTGTACGGCGCATTAATCCATTTTTTCTTCAGATTTTGACCTAATTAAGGTGTTTTGATCTCTTCTCTATTATTTTCGACCCATAATTGGGATCAAAATTAGCTTCAGTTGGTCATGAATTAGGGTTTGGGATGTAGATCTGAAGTTGGGTACTGCTTCTGATGTTAATTAGTTGAAGATGAATCGTTAATTCTTGATAATGGATGGAAATCAGACCAAATCATCAACAAATGTTGCTCAAATAGTCCCAGATTCTTCGTTGACGCCTGCAAACCCAAAGAGCTTGATTTCTATAATGGAAAAAGTAGTAACACTGGAGTTAGCACAATTGTATCCGGTAAGGATCCGATGGTTGATAAAATGATAGAGAATCAAATGGAAAGAGTTGAACAAGTACCAAATGCAACCAGGGAGAGAATACGTACTTCTAAAAGCACTATGAATTATTATAGTTAAGTGCCAAAATCTATGGATATTGAAGATGAAGGAAATGTGGAAGGAACTGTGAATTTCATAGCTGCTGCAAGTTACTCTGCAAAGGTCATTTACAGATTAGAGTTTAATGAACCCACATTCAGTTTGGAGAAGGGAAAAATTGTGGTTAAGTGCCCTAAAGATATACCTTTTCAAATGGTGAGAGATAGAATAAGATTTATATGGGGAGTGAAGGGGCCACTAACCATGCTAATGCAAAACCACGCATATAATTTTAGTTTTGGGGATATTAAATAAAGAGATAATAAGGTTCTTGAAGCAGGCCCTTGGCATATTGCAGGCAAATACTTCATGGTTCAGAAATGGGATCCCTATACCTCCGTTGATGTGAGTACAATCAAAACCATCCCAATTTTGATTAAGCTTATGAACTTGCCTAAACATTACTGTACTTTAAAGGCCCTGAGCTATGTGTGTAGTACAATTGGGAAACCTTTTTGTATGGACAATGCAACTGAAAATAAGTCAAGAATGATTTATGCTAAGGTGTGCATAGAAATACACCTTACCAGGTTTAATTCTTATAGATAAAGGTGATGAAGTATTAATAGAAATCTTTGTTGAATATCCATGGAAGCCACCAACATGTAAATGTTGTAGTTTATTTGGACACTATGCCAAGCAATACACAACAATAAAGTTGCTCCAAAGGAGACAACTCCATACTGAATGAGAAAAAAGGAGTTAGAATCACCAACAAGAGGCTACTGAGCACCAGGGAGAAGATAAGATGGAGGAAGAGGTATTACCAATAGATAGGAACACAACAAAGCCTTCTAGTGAGAACAAAAGTGATAAAGAGCTGAAATGGGAGACTTAGAAATCAAAAAGCTCAAAGAAGTCTGATAATAAAGCTAACAAAGATAAACAAAGTGAGTACCCAATTTCGACTATGTTAGTTTGTGTTATCTTAAGATTCATACTTCAGACTATATTTAATTTTGTTGATCTGTATAAACCATTTTGTATGTCCATTTTGTATATCAATTTTGTTTATTTTGTGCAATGATGCCTTTTGTATGTCCATTTTGTCCATTTTCAAGTTGTGACTATACTTTTATGGCGTCATAGTACTTTATAGTGGAGAGGTGTTGCCAATTTTGAGGTGATGCTCCAAGTTGTGTTCTTTTATAACAAGGGTATTTAAGACATTTACCACTTTTCAGCACTTCTTAGAAGAAGAAAGAAACACCATAATTATTCAACATTTCATTTTTCAGCATTCAGCACTTGATTTTTTTTTCAGCATTCAGCACTTAAAAAACAAACATCACCTAAGAGATACTTTCCTCGCCTTTTCTTCTAAACTGTATAGTGTATGGCAGTATCAATTATCCTGACACCTCCGCCAGGGGAATAGAGAAGTTAGATTTTTTTATCAGTGGTCAAATGAATCTTCGTCCAAGATACATTAAGAGTTTTTACATATATTTCTTTTTATGTGAAAAAACTAACATAGACCAATAATACCACATTTTCTCTAGGTGCATGTTGTTAGTATTTAGCTAAATAAACTGACAAAAATTCATCCTAAGCTTGGCAATTATGTCGTAAGGAGAATTCTCTAATAGTCCTCATTTAAATAACATAAACAACATCTTCTTTTGAGTTGAAAGCTGTTTGCGTAAGGAATTGATCCTATAACCTCTTGGTTTTCTGAGCACTAGTCGTTCCAACTGAGCAAGCCAGTTTCCAAACCATTAGAAACATGTCAATGATCCTGAGCCTTTTCCAGTCTTAAATCTTTATCAGACCAGTTTTGATCAGGTTCATATTTCATCCCCAACCCAGTTTTGACTTTGAGGTAGGGAGTAGAGTTCAGCAAGTCTTACACCAAAAGTAGGTAGGCCCATCATCATGCCTGCCTGTCAAGAAAATTCTATGTAACTCTCACTAGAATAGAAGCCCTGATTGGAAGGAGAGAAGAAGAATAGTAAATCCACACGTAGAAATCTCTTGCAAAGCAAATAACACCAATTGTTGCGTCATTTATACCGGTTTCTCCCCTAGTGGCCAACTAGAGCGTACACATGGCGATGTTCGAAGCTCTTATTTCGTTGTTAAGAGCAACTCCAGCATAAAGTTTAGGTTTAGGTGTGGGCTCAGACAAGAGGCCCACAGAAAACCCAACCTACACCCAGCCTCTCCCAACAACAACTCAAACCCATCTGACGTGTTTTTTTTAAAATTTATTTTTAACTTAAATCAAAACACCGCGCGGTATTATTTTTACTGCGCGGTAAAAGGATTACTGCCGTTGTGTCTGTTATGAAATAAATCGTTCTTTCTCGACTCCATCCACACTTGTTTCACATTCCCTCTTAATTCAAACCAAAATTTCAACAAAAATCTAATTCCTTTCAAAATCAAATGGAGATGCCAGATGGAGACCTGCACACCAGTATATTACCTGGGTTTAGAGGGACAAGAGATCCAGAGTGAGCCGTAACTCGGTCAAAGTCCGAAAGGAAGAGAAAAAGAGTAGAATTTAAAGATGTACAACAAACCCAAGGAATACCACACCCACCCAAAGAAAACTACTCGCGGAGGTTTATTACCTCGCTCTCAAACGGCGTCAGTCATATCTATTATACTGGTAAGGAACTCATAGTAAGTTTTTATTTAATTGTGCATTTATTATTTGGGTAAATCAAATGTTTGACAAAATGCTCCAATAAACAAAATCGGGATTCGATGCGTCCGCACGACACATTCACAACGGTGATCAAAGTTTGGAAGGAGATTTTCACAATTTCGACAATAAGGGATCCCGTGGTGAATATATTCAGAAGCTTTATGGATATATGCTTGGGTAATTTCGATAATCGGCTAATTCAGGCACTAACAGAGCGTTATTGGCCAACAACACATACTTTTTTGTTCCCATGTGCTAAGATAAGGATCACTCCAATGGATTTCCATATGCTGACATCATTGACAATCGGCCGATATTCGACACAGGTGCCGTATGACGACGCATGGAGAATATTATCCAATGCGAGGCAATTGCTCCCCCGCATTGAATCCAGCAATACAAGGAGTGGGAATGTCAACATTTCACATTTGAGGATGTACTTGACCATCACAGATGATCGGGAAGATGATATACCATTATTCTTGTTTTTATCCTCTTCATAATAGGACATTTATGGTTCCAAACGCTCAACGACATTGTCCCGCTTGGATATCTTGCAGAAGCTGCCGAATATGACTGAGGTTATGCTATTCTTGCTTCCTTGTACCATGGTTTGGATACCGCAGTCACAACCGGGGGTGCTATAACTAGATTTTCCCAACTTCTTGAGGTAGACTAACCATTTTTTCTTACAAGCTACAAATCAAATATCTTCCAATAAACATCTTAAATAGAATTTCTAATTGTTTTTTATGTGGTCCCAAAATACAGTATTGGTTCTACGAGTATTGTGGGGTTGGTCACCCTATTGTCAAGGAAGCGCTTAAGTTCTCATCCTATCCGCGTCTCAAGGCATGGGAGAAGGGGAGCAAGCAAAAAACAAATGACCAGGTAGCCAATTTGTTAACTCTATGCAGATATCTGATTGACCACCAGACTATTAGGCTGATCAACTGGCAGCCTTGGGAAGATTCTACGGTGTATGGTTTAGATGACGTACGGGCCGCATCGTTCTTATCCTGTAAGAGGATGTCACTCCAAGTCCCAAATAGAAACTGCGAGTATTACTTGGGGGATAGATATTGGAGGCAATCTACTGGCACTGTGGGTATTCTTTTGGATCCTACGCTTAAAATGTTGCCACATCTTGGTTCAGAAGATTTATAGGCGATGAGACATGTCGGCTTTGTTAACTGTGACCAGTTTATGATAGGGGAGGAGCGAGAAACTTACGCCTCATACTATGTTAACCAAACTTATGAGGTATGCCACCTATTGACAGATTCCCAGAAGATGAGGAATATAGATCTATTCAGACCCATTGTACTCAAAGCTGGTATTACACCCATGGTGGTTACATCCGCAGAAGTTCATAGCTTGTCCCAGGACTTAAGTTTGCCTGGCGAGGAGGAGGGGCCAAACCCGGGGTGGCACATGTAGTAGACAAGGAGGCGTGAGATGCTCCCCATCCACCGCTTGAGGGACCCGCCACTCATATATGCCTCGTATGGTGTAGAGGAGTTGTGGCACCTAACTCATGGTATGCGGCGACTCACCCTTGCAGAGTCTATGCTAGATGCCCAGACGATCCAGGACTTGATTTATGGGTTGCTACTCTAAGGAGGAACATGGACAGTGTGGACGACCAACTATATTCGCATGTAAGTAATTTATTTATGTATTTATGTATTTATTTTTTTCTTAATGTCATATTTATTTAGTCAAAATTTAAAAAAAATTATCCTATTCGGAACCTACATCTAAGGAGGGGGCGTGAGGTACTGGTGGTGCCGCTACCATCTGGAAGTGGCGCGAGGATGAGGTAGGGGACCCATGGACATGGCCCGCAAACTAGGGGAGCCGGTAGTAGCCGCAGGGGGGGCAGGTACTGGAGATGATATTGGCCCGTCTCAGTAGATATAAGTATTTTTTATGTTTTTTGTAGACATAATCTTTTATTGTAAACATCAGTGTTGAACAATTTCTATTGTAGAATTTTGTTTCCCTATATAAGTACTTGTAGGACCAGATGTCCATTTTCTTTATATAAATCAATATTAATCAATTCATTTTGAGTCTTAAATTTAAATATAAATGCAATTACAATTCTTAAAATAGTAGTTCTACACATGAAATGAAACTCAAAATAGATACAATTACACTTAATTCATCATTCACGACTAATGTAGGGATTAAAACAAGACCATTCAGTAAGAGGGAGCGGATCTCGTTCATAGTTGGAAAGTTGGTAATTTGCTAGAAACTCATCAGGCGGGACATAGTTCCGGTAAAAAATATCGTATAGGGTCTCAAACGGGAACGGCTGGTTGTATTTCTCATAACATTCATCTCTGGCTTCGCGAAGAATATAGGCTAGTGGAACACCTCTGACCCGTCAATTAACAATCTTTCGTATCTCATAAAACTCATCACATTTAGCCTTAAGAATATTCTACCTGTTGTATAAATCTTCAAGAGGGTATTGAAGTTTCGTATGCACCCTAAATTGGACATGAACTCCACTTTAAAACTAATTGAAGTTGAGTTGTCAGAGAGGTGGATTATCAGCAAAATACTGCCAAGACGCGGCCAGGGCGTAGTCTTTATTCTAACCAAATACCACTGAACAATCCTATGTTAGAGCTAAAAAAACTCGGCATTGTTAAGTTAAGTAAAGGATCTGTTGTTAGACCATCTCCAGGAAACATATATATAAAGCAAAAAGTAGCCATTGTGATCCAAAACTAGCCGTCGTTAAGGACTCACCAGAGGAAGTAGCCGTTGTTGGAAATCAATAGAGGCGACGGTAAAAAGAACATCACGCGATGTTCTTTTTATCGCCACCTCCACTGATTTCGAACAACCACTTCTTCTTCTTCCTCCTTTTCCTTTTATACTTCTTTCTTCTCAAGAAACTTGTTCCTCCTTCACCGTCAATACCCTTCTCTAAACTACACAGCCTCAAATGTCATCCTCATCATCCTATTCATCCATTGATGATCATCCACGTGTATCGTAGCCCACCTCTGACGATCTTAAGTTTGATTGAGCAGTAACAATTTGTGTTCTGAACCAAAATGCAATAAACCTAGTAGTACATGATGTAACTTTGCGTCACGATAGGAGTATCATGGGCCGTAAGAATAAGATAAAGAAGCGAGATCACCCATTGGGACATTACAGCATTATACAGAACTTCTTCAAGCCGGGTACAAATATGAGCTGGATAAATTTTGGCAATGTTATCGTATGAGTAGATGCATGTTTGTGCATATATTCGATGCAATCGTTACACATGATCATTACTTTGTCCAAAAATGCAACAACGCTGGTACTATAGGGTTATCACCGTACCAAAAAGTAGTTGCGTCACTACGTTTCCTAAGCTACAATGTTGCGGCAGATGTTTTTGACGATTATATCCGAATAGGAGAAAGCATAACCTTGTTAGGTATGTAAAGGTTGTGAGTTGCGGTTATACAAATTTTTGGCAAGGAATATCTTCGAGTACCAAACGTGGCCCACGTCGAAAGGTTAAAAATGACCGGAGAGTCACGGGGATTTTTTGACATGTTAGGAAGCCTTGATTGTATACATTGGATATGGAAAAATAATCACATAGCTTGGTATGGTCAATTTATTGGTCATTACCCCAAGGCGATACTGATTCATAAAGCAGTAGCTTCACACGGCCTTTGGATTTGGCATGCTTGTTTTGGCTTACCTGGGTCTAACAATAATATCAATGTCTTCCAATAATTACATATTTTCACCGACCTGGCCGATAGTATCGTCCTGCCTTACAATTATACAATCGCCAGAAAAGCTTATGATATGGGGTATTACCTAGCGGATGATATATTCCCCAAATAGGGAAAACTTGTCCAAACCATATCTAATCCGGTTATAGCGAAACAAATTTATTTTGCTCAGCAACAAGAAAATTGCCGAAAAGGCGTTGAACGGGAGTTTGGATTTTACAATCATGGTTAAATATTATAAGAAATCCAATTAAATTATGAAAACCCAAGGTTTTGAACAATGTCATGAAGGCGCGCGTGATAATGCACAATATGATCGTCAAAGAGGAACGAGGTTCATTCCCATCATACTTAGACTACAATTCGGCCGATCCCTTAACTATCGAAGACGAACGGTTCAATATTGTACGCGAACGCGGAATAATAGAATTTTTTTATCAAAAATGAACCGCATTCGAAGCCAAGAACTATACTTTGATTTAAAGGATGATCTAATCGAGCATTTGTGGGTCGTGAAGAGAAATCTTCAAACCTAGTACTCTATTTATTTTATTATCTGAGTGTTCTTTATATAATTTAATGTTTCTTGTCGTACAAGTTTATTAAACAATAAATAGATATTTCATTAACCTTGTATTTTTTTAACGCAATATTCTCATAAATAAACATTTTGAAAACAAGATTACTTTCTTCAATAAAAAAATATATTATTCAAACGATTACATTATTGGAAAGAAAACTTCTATATACATCAAAGTTAAATTACATTACATCACCACTTCAAGTACCTGGCCCTCCCCTATTGGCCACACGTTCCATGACCTCAACTTACCTTTGCAGATAGTATTGCAATTGATATCCAGAAAGATTACTCAGATCTTTATCCATGATTTTGCAATCTTTCTTTGTTTGTTCCAAATCGATTTTGGCTTGCCATTGCTGATTTGCTTTCGCTCTTCTTCTTTCCTTTTCTTCTTTCTTTTGTCTCTTATCTAACTGTAGTTCATCCAGTATTGTTTGGATACCGTTACCAAATGCAACAACATCATCCAAGGCCTTTTGTATTGCAATATTTTTTCTAAAGAGTTTTTGGCCAATGGGCCTACTTCCACCCTTATACCACAAACCATTTAATTCAGAATTTTAGCCCTCGGATTGAGGTGTAGGTGAGTCGTCGGGGTCCTTCAATAGATTATTTGAGCCGACCGAGTTCCCCAGAGAAGAATTATTTGATGTTCTCCTGGCTACATTTCTTGATACATTCCCCGCATAGTTCAACCCATCATCCCTTAGGCTGGCCTATCGCGGTTCTCACGCCAAAATCTTATACGCTTCACGGTGTTTGAAGTCATTACCGCCATTCATACCTTAATAGATCTTGTGAGCATCATTTTCCTATAATTCATAAAATTACCAAATACAAATAAATAACGTGTATATCCAAGAAAAATAAATGAAATTGAGTTAAAGAAAATTAGAACGTACCCGATCTTCATCGGTTTTCTCATTGTCATTCTGAAATCGTACTTGAGCAATTGATCAATTATAAACTAACGTCTTAAAAGACCCGCAAGCGCACGGTATACCGCTAAGTACAAGGGTAAGCGGGGTCGTATCCCAATTGACTTGTGGTGCAAATTATACTTCGAGCTACTAGTTTTATCCAATAGCAACGAGTTTGTGTAGGTTTTGAAATAAAAAGAAGAACGAAACAAATTACAAGATAAATTGGAGTGGAAACCAATGCATCGATTCCACTCCACCCTTTGTAACCATTTAGATAGCATAAATAATTAAAGTAAATTACGAGTTCCCGTATCGCATATCATTGGTCGGGCATATGCAATACAACAAAAGATTCAAGAGATTTAGTAATTGGGAACTACCCATAAACCAACTTACTCAACCATGGTCTAGTTGATAAGTATGGATTATGTTCTCTTCTCCATGTTCCTAGCCTATCTAGTTATGGTTCAACAAGATGGTTATATGGATTCATTATTCCTCCTAATTCTAGCTATGGCCAAGCATAGGATGAAGGAATATGAATGTACAATATTTCGGGATAAAGAAAAAATAATTACTCTAACTAAGCTACACAATCTACACTAAGACTATATTGGGTAGAGCTTCTTCTAGCCTTGGCTAAGAAGATTAGCTACTCATCCCTTTGATCATTGTCATACTACTATTACTACGATAAAATTAAAAAAGAAAGAACAAGAAAAATAATAATCTTTAATGCTATGAACTTTGATTTACACTCTCCAAGATGCTCTCTCATGGGTGGGATTCCCCTCCTATTTATAAAGTATATGAAATATTACTAAATATCACCATTAATATAAATTCCCCTAAACAATGCCTAAGACCATGCATAGGTATTACAACTCATGAGAATAATATATATATCTAATTCTCTTCAATGGACTTCCATGCATGGGCCTTTGGTTGACAACTTCAAATGAGCATCATTGTTGGAGTGCATCACCCTTGTTCTTCGTTAAAAACCATAAAAATATACTACTTGTTTATCATGTAACCGATTTCTATAAATACAAACAAAAGTACTATTAGTGTCACATTTATTTAATAAATAACTAGGTAGATATAAATTTAGGAGCTGTACACGTAAATATTACGTGTCTATCAGCAACTATCCCCTTGTACGCCACACATTGGGCATTAAGGGAATACCACTGAGCTTTGGTCGACCCACTTGATTGTCGTGTGTGGCACTTGGGGTCTGTGTTAAAGGTAATGTTAACCCTTTGTGGGACCCACTGTCTGGACAGAAGCTGTTACCCACACCCCTGCGGGATACGTAAAGTCTGCATCTATCCAATGCAGTCCAACATCATCTGTCTCGTCCAAAAACTCAGCATCTTCTAGTACTTGCACATTTTGTCTTTTTTTTGTGGGTGTTCTTTTTTTCATCCTTTTCCTTTTTCTCTCTTGGGTTCCGCCGCTTCAACAGGTATTAACGCATTTGCGTCACTTTGATTGTGCTGAGTAGATTCACCATGGATTAGGTAGTTTAAAAGTAATTTGGAGGCTAAAAACTTTGAGGTTAAGTGAGAAAATAGGGTTGATAATACGGGCTAAATGTCTGAGGTTGCGGTTGAGAGAGTGTAAATCGATTTTGATACTGTCCTCCAATAGTATCCCCTTGCAATATGGTACACGGAGGTGGCGTCTATGATTGGAATTGAGGTTGGAATTGAGATTGGTTGTGGTAGAGGTATGGAGTGAATTATGATGATAGGTAGTGAGAGATTGGTGTTGAAGGTGGGTTATGGGAGGATGAGGTCAACGGTGTAGAGTTATTACTGCTTGTGTCGGAGTTCACCATTTGGGGAGAGCGTAGAGGTTCTCCTCGATGCTCTGCAATTAGGTTTAGGAGAAAAGAGGTAGTCAGGAAGTGCTCAGGTAAAAATAATTGAGTTTGGCGGTGTTCCTTTTACAGCACGGTGTTCTTTTTACCGCCCGGATCGCCAAACTCATTTTTTTTTAGTTTGAGCTCCTCAAAATCAGTTGGGTTATTACACGTCCAGCTGGCAAACCCAAACTCAAATTGGCACTGCTGGGAGGCTAAAAGTTTGGGTTTGGGCTTAGGTTAACAAACCCAACCCAAACCCAAACCCTGCTAGAGATGCTCTAACGAATACGTTGTCAACGTCTTCATAAGACTCTCAAATACACGCCACGTATCGGTCTCAAAAGTTGACACGTGTCACTACATTATAAAACACATATAATAGTATTCGAAAAACGTTATAAAAAGTTACGATAGCTTTTTTTGTCTACTTCATAAAGCAATGCTATCCTTTTTCAATAGCGTTTTTACGCACGATATGAAAGTTATTGTTTACTTAAAATAGCAGTCAAAAAATGCTATAGAAAAGTTACGATAGCATTTTATGTATGTTGTAATATACAATGTTATCATTTTAATAATAATTTTTTCCTGCATGCTATGAATGTATAACATTCGCGGAATGCTATTAAAAGCGTTTTTAACAGCGTTTACTGGTTGTTATTGTTTTCTTAACATAGCATTTACTTAATGTTATTACAAATCGATAATAGATAGCATTTACTTTGTGCTATTGAAACTCTTTCAATAGCATTTAGTAAACGATGTTGTCTACTTATAATAGCATTTGTAAACACCATCGTATATCCCCTGCATTAATATTTTCCATTTTTCAGGTATTTTGCAATATATTATGCCAAAAATAATAATCAATACAAAAATTTGTAATACTTTTATTTCTGTTATAATAATCAAGCGGATCCAGATGGATTCGAACCATTATCTTCTCAAACTATGAGTGCTCTTACTGATTTAAGTTATAGATCCATCGACATACAAATACAATTCATATAAGTACTTAACCTTGTAGAAGATAACTAATACTAATTAAAATCTCAAACTTTCTATTTACATCAAGTAACCAAAAAATAGACAGATGTGCACATACATTGAAAGAATACCCAATTATCTAAATAAGATCTTTTTAAACCTGTTCACCACATATTATCACAATCAACTATGAAAAAACACTATAACCATCATCGATCGATATTTGCTATACGTGAAAAAACAAAACTAAACGTACCTCTATGAATGTAGATAGAACAATATCTTTAAACTCATTCTATCAAATTGGTTATAACAATATATGTTATAACCAATATATGCTTTAATATTTTCATCAAATATTAAACGGAGTTAAACATATATTGTAGTGTACACAAGTCTTACATATGATCCTGTCATATTTCTTGTTGAGAGGCAATTGCCGATAATCACACAAAATGAACGTTATGTTGTCCTGAAAATAGATGTTCATTCAATTGTTATAATTAACAAATTACAAACATAACTAGTACCTGTGTATATATTAATATTATGATATAGATCAACAAATTACCTGTAAATCTCGCTTCTTTTACTTTCTGTTCTGAATATGTTAGTTGCTCCTGGGACAGGGTGACTCCTGTGTATCGACATCCAGTTTGTTTGACAACTTCAATGGCCAGACCTCCCAACCACAGCCAATCTCATGATGTTTCTCAACTCTAGCCTAAATATGTTCAAAAAGTAACCCAAAAAAACACACTCAAATGACCCATTTATCACTTACAGATTAATGTAATTTTCATAATTAATTTATCATGTCACAAGGCCTTACTTTTTGAATGAGAGTTGATATTTTTCTAAGCTGTCTAATCTTTTAGGTCTTCGTTCCCTGCCCAATGCTGATACAACTTAAGAGTTAGTCTCCCATAACATTGATTGTATAAGTCTCATAATAGGAGACAACACGTTTAGAACAAACCTTAAAATTGTGGCTGAGTATGTCATAATTTCATCCAAGAACAACTTGAATAGATCATTACTCTGGAAAAACATATAGGCATTGTCAAAATTACGTATCATAATACCAACAAATTAAAGTAATGTGTACAGTATTTGGAGATAAACCGTATGCTTGTCCCCAAAACATATAGGCATTGTCTAACATGACCAAGAATAAAAAAATCCAGTAATGCTCTCGAAGACTATTTCTCAAAGGAGGAGGGCATGGAAACCCTAAAAGTTATTTTTCGAAGGATAAGTTGTCACATTGGAGAATCTAGAAGAAGGGATGTAGCGGTCCGTGGGTTGATTCATGAATAATTCACGAGTTGCTCTAATTAGTTCCACTGGTGTGTAATGAATGAATCGTCTAACGTCATTGAAAATTTTGTAATGGTATTACTTTGCCTACATTTAGAATATTGTGATCATTTTAGTGTAATGAAACTATCGTCAAGGGTAAAGCAACTATTGTTAACATTATTCTTCTTGATCTCTGATAATTATAAGTTTGAAGAAGAATCATACCAGATCATTGTGGAGAGAAATATTTTTGTGAGCCTGCGATAGGGTGTTTTTTCGTAAAACATGCGGTAAAAAATATTTGGCTGACTCATATCCAACAGTAAGAAGCAACGGTGTCCACCAGCCCCTATAACAATAAATCATAATTTCCAAGGGAAATAACCTAAAGAAATGTATTTTAAATCTACAAGACAGCCTTTAGTGTTAGATGTCGGATCAGAACTACAAAAAACTAGTACCTTTTATCATAACACTTTTTAGCGGCAGTATGACTTTCTCTCTGGTTCTTCTGATTGCAGGATTACAACAATAAACTAGCACATATACGAGCTGGTAAAAGCAGCAAAAGCAAGCTCCTGCTCTCAAAATTCAAATCTGAGGAATCATTACAAAGATGGGAGGTTCGTGAAGGAACATACTTTCAGGATGTAGTTGCCGCTAAGTATGATGTGTTGGGAAACCGAGGGGGCAAATCGCAATGTGGAAGCACAATACGATTAATAAGAACTCCAAGAACTAACTCTAACCAAAGAGAATTCGAACAAAGACAATAAAATACATACACAAGGTTTAAATAGGTGAAAACCCTAAACAGGATGAAAAGCACCCCCGACAAGTACTACGAATTTATTATCACACTAAGGGTTACAAGAAGTTCCAGAGATCACTTACACCTCACCTCTACCCTTACAGATAATCCCAGCAAGAAACCATAAAAAGAAAACCCAAGAAACCTCTCCAGAGCTAAACCTTAGATTTCTCCATTTTCTCTTTCTAACTCTTTCTCACAGTACAGAGGCCTTTAACATACACTCTTTATTTATAAGTTTTTCATTATGCCATCTCCGAAATACGCATCATGAGATAATCCATTGTTTTGGATCAAATCCCCTTCAAAACGAACTTAGAAACAAACAAACAGAGCCAAAGTCGTTCGAACGAGTCATGAGGTTGTTCGAAATACCATTTAACAATCCTCTGGAATTTTGGCCCAAGAACTATTTTCGTTCGAACAACCTCATAAGTCGTTCAAACGACTTTAACGGAAACTATGTGGTTCAAACGACTTCCCCACTCATTCGAACGACTTTCCCAGTTTTGAGCAGTATTCCTAACAATCTCTACCTCGGCGATAAAACTGTTTCTTCTACTGCATTAGTCGTGTATCCTTATCGCTTCTCAATTAAGATAATTACCCGAGTCTAGACTTTTCTTAGACCCACCAATCGGAACCCACTTTCTGATCATCTTTGTAGACTGTACCATTGCTCCACCTTGAACTAAATTCCCCTTTCGAGAAAACTTCATAGTTCTCTTGGTACACGCAATATTCACATCTCCACACATTGATTTACCAACCAATGCATACAAGTTCTCGTTTATAACTCCCTTTCATGATCAAAGAAGATTTTCGATAAACTTTCATTACTCCACCTCGCCCGGAGTAATTGTAACCCTCATTATCTAAATTGGAAAGTGAAATTAGATTATGAGTCATACTCGACACATGCTGAACATCATGAAGAACTACGATACATCCATCGAACATCCTCACGCGAATATCACCCACTCCCGAAATTGGCCATCGAGAACCATCGCTCATCAACACAAACTTGTTACCCTCACACCTTGCATAATTACGGAACCATGCCTTGTGTGCGCATACATGCGTTAAGGCCCCACTATCAAACACCCATCCTCTATTGTGGCGAGAACCATCAGCAGCCACCACGAGGAGCGCCTCGTCACCATCATTACTAGTAACCGTTGCCAGTTTGTTAGTGTCACTTTCGGAGCCTCTTGCCGAACTTGCTCTATTACCTTTCCCCGCTTTTCAATGTAATCTATAATGACCTGATTGACCACAACTCTAACAAGTTCCTTTTCTGAACTATTAAAGCTTCTCTTTCTATTAACCACCATTGCAGAGTTTTCCCCAAAGGATTCATTACCCTTAAGCCTTCACTCCTCGGAAAGAAGAGTATTTGTAACTTCCTCAAAACTTAAGGTTTCCTTCCAATACATCAACGTAGGTTGAAGATGTTTAAAGAAAATGGAAAAGACCATATGAGTTGAAGCGCCTTATCTTCATCCTCAACTTTAACTCAGATCGATTCTAATTCTGAAATGATCACGTTCAAAGAACCTAGGTGATCATCACCAACGCTTGTACCCTCATTCATCTTAAGCGTATAAAGTCATTCCTTGAGGTATAAGTGATTCGAAAGACTCTTCGTTTGGTACAAATTTTCAAGCTTTTCCCAAAGACCCTTTGCGGTCTTTTCTCCAGGCACGTTTGCCAAAACGTTCTTAGCGAGACAAAGGCGTATCCCGCTCGTAGCCCTTGAATCCAGATCTTCCCAGTCTTCTTCTTCATCGTCGTCCGCTCTCTGAGCCGCTATACCTTCAACCAGAGTTTTAGATATAGACTTCCTTTTCAATGCCTTGCGTAACCCGCCTTGAGTCAAGATATCTTAGGCTTGTATTTGCCACAAGTCTAAAATTAATTCCCTCGAACTTCTCCACATCAAACTTGATCACGTTAGAATACTTAGATCTTTCCATCTTGCTACTCTACTTGCCTCAAACCTCGCTCTGATACCAATTGTTGGGAAACCGATGGGGAAAATCATAACGCGGAAGCACAATACGATTAACAAGAACTCCAAGAACTAACTCTAACCAAAGAAAAATTCGAACAAAGACAATAAAACACATACACAATGTTTAAATTAGGTGGAAACCCTAAACTGGGTCAAAACCACCCCCGACAAGTAAGACAAATTTATTATCACACTAAGAGTTACAAGAAGTTCTAGAAATCACTCAAACCTCACGTCTACCCTTACAGATAATCTCAGCAAGAAACCCTAAAAAGAAAGCCCAAGAAACCTATCCAGAGCTAAACCCTAGATTTTTTCCCTTTTCTTTCACTAACACTTTCTCACAGTACAGAGGCCTTTAACATATACTCTCTATTTATAGGCTTTCTATTAGGTCATTTTTGAAATACACATCACGAGATAATCCATCGTTTTGGATCAAATTCCCTTCAAAAGAAACAAATAGAGCCAAAATTGTTCGAACGAGTCATGAAGTCGTTCGAACGACCATTTAACAATCCTCTAGAATTTTAGCCCAATAGCTATTTTCGTTCGAACGACCTCATAAGTCGTTCAAACGACTTCAACGGAAACTCTATCGTTCGAACGACTTCCCCACTCGTTCGAACAACCTTCCCAGTTTTGAGTCGTATTCCTAACATGATAGAGGAATGGATTCTAAGTTTGAGTTCACTGAGACAGGAAATATTATTTTCTCTGATTATGTTTTTACATGAGGAGGATATGTAGAACTCTTGAAAAAACTTTTACTCCCATTGGGTTGCACTCTTAACAGGTATAATGGTTTAGTTCTATCTTTTGGTGGCAACGGAAGATCATTTGTATTAATTCTTGAAGCTGGGCCTTCAACAGATACTTTTCAAAGTAAAATGTACTTTGCACATGTGAGCACAAAAGTAGGATTCTGCAAGGTCAGAGTACCTTTCTCATCCTTTCGCCCTGTGAAACCAGATGATCCATTGTTATACCTCTTCCTTGTGCATACATTAACCATACGTTTTGAGCCAAGAAGAAAGAGACAAGCTGAAGGAGGAGCTCCCGCAGGTGTCCAGCAAGACCTGAGAAGCTTTAAACTGATAATGGAGTATATAAAAGCACTACATGTTAGGATTACGGCTCAAAATAAGGGAAAGTCATTCGAACGAGTGGGGAAGTCGTTTGAACAAATTGAGCTCTTGGGCCAAAATTCTAAAGGATTGTCAAATAGTCGTTCGAATAACCTAATGACTCGTTCGAACAAAAATGGCTCTGTTTATTTGTTTTTAAGTTCATTTCGGAGGGGATTTAATCTAAAGCGATGGATTATCTCGTGATGCGTATTTCGTAGATGACCTAATGGAAAGCCTATAAATATTGAGTATATATTAAAGGCCTCTGTACTGTAAAAAAGAGTTAGAGAAAGAAAAGGGATAAATCTAAGGTTTTGCTCTGGAGATATTTCTTGGGTTTTCTTTCTAGGGTTTCTTGCTGGGGATTATCTGTAAGGGTAGAGGTGAGGTTTGAGTGATCTCTGGAACTTCTTGTAACCCTAGTGTGATAATATATTCGTCGTGCTTGTCGAGAGCGGTTTTGATCCTGTTTAGGGTTTCCACCTAATTTAAACCTTGTGTATGTGTTTTATTGCCTTTGTTTGAATTCTCTTTTTTTAGAGTTAGTTCTTCAAGTTCTTGCTAAATCGTATTGTGCTTCCGCGTTATCATTTGCCCCCTCGGTTTCATAACAATTAGTATCAGAGCGAAGCTTGGGGCAAGTAGAGTAGCAAGATGCGAAGATCAAAGTATTTTAACGTGATCAAGTTTGATGTGGAGAAGTTCGAGGGGAATATCAATTTTAGACTATGGTAAATACAAGTCCAAGATATCGTGACTCAAGGTGGGTTACGTAAGGCACTGAAAAGGAAGCCTATACCTAAAACTCTTGCTGAAGATATAGCGGCCCAGAAAGCGGACGACGATGAAAAATAGGACTGGGAAGATCTGGATTCTAGAATTGCGAGCAGGATACGCCTTTATCTTGTTAAGAACATTTTGGCAAACATGGTCGGAGAGAAGACCGCAAAGGGCCTTTGGGAAAAGCTTGAAAGTTTGTACCAAATGAAGAGTCTTTCGAATCGCTTATACCTCAAGGAGCGGCTTCATACGCTTTGGATGTATAAGGGTACGACTGTTGGTGATCACCTAGGTTCTTTGAACGGGATCGTTTCAGAATTAGAATTGATCGGAGTTAAAGTTGAGGATGAAGATAAGGCGCTTCAACTCATATGGTCTCTTCCGTCTATCTTCAAGCATCTTCAACCTACGTTGATGTATGAGAATGAAACCTTTAGTTTTGAGGAGATTACAAATACGCTTCTTTCTGAGAAGAAAAGGCTTAAGGGTAGCAAATTCTTGGGGAAAAACTCTGTAATGGTGGTTAGTGGGATGAAAAGCCTTAATAAGTTCAAAAAAGGAACTTGTTGGAGCTGTGGTCAATCGGATCATTATAGACCAGATTGCAAAGTGGGAAAAGGTAATAGAGCAAGTTCTACAAGAGGCCCCGAAAGTGACACTAACAAACTGGCAATGGTTACTAGTAATGATGGTGACTAGGCGCTTATCGTGGTGGCCGCTGATGGCACTCACCACAATAGAGGATGGGTGTTTGATAGTAGGACTACAATGCATATATGCCCACACAAGGCATGGTTTGGTAAATATGCAAGGTGTGAGGGCAGCAAGTTGTTGTTGATGAGCGATGACTCTCGAAAACCAATTTCGCGAGTGGGTGATATTCGCACGAGGATGTTTGATGGAGGCATCGTAGTTCTTCAGGATTTTTCACATGTGCCGAGTATGACTTATAATCTAATTTCACTTTCCAAGTTATATAATGAGGGTTACAATTACTCCGGGCGAGGTGAAGTAATAAAAGTTTATCGAAAATCTTCTTTGATCATGAAAAGAGTTCTAAGTGGGAACTTATATGCATTGGTTGGTGAATTAGTGGGTGGAAATGTGAAGGTTGTGTGTACCAAAGGAGCTATAGAGATTTTTCAAAAGGTGAATTTAGTTCAAGGTGAAATAATGGCACGGTCTACAAAGATGATCAGAAAGTGGGTTTCGATTGGTGGGTCTAGGAAAAGCCTAAACTCGGGTAATTCTCTTAATTGAGAAACCACAAGGATACACGACTAATTCAGTAGAAGAAATGGTTTTATCTCCAAGGTGGAGATTGTTAGGATTACGGCTCAAAACAGGGAAAAGTCGTTCGAACGAATTGATCCCTTGGACTAAAATTCTAGAGGATTGTCAAATGGTCGTTCGAACGACCTAATGACTCGTTCGAACGAAAATGGCTCTGTTTATTTGTTTCTACGTTCGTTTTGAAGGGGATTTAATCCAAAATGATAGATTATCTCGTGATTGGTACTTCGGATATGACCTAATGGAAAGCCTATAAATAATTAATGTATGTTAAAGGCCTCTGTATTGTGAGAAAGAGTTAGAGAGAGTAAAGGGATAAATCTAGGATTTTGCTCTGGTGAGATTTCTTGGGCTTTCTTTCTAGGGTTTCTTGCTGGAGATTATCTGTAAGGGTAGAGGTGAGGTTTAAGTGATCTCTGGAACTTCTTGTAACCCTAGTGTGATAATATATTCGTCGTGCTTGTCGGGGGTGGTTTTGATCCTGTTTAGGGTTTTTACCTAATTTAAACCTTGTGTATGTGTTTTATTGCCTTTGTTTGAATTCTCTTTGGTTTGAGTTGGTTCTTCAAGTTCTTGCTAAATCGCATTGTACTTCCGCGTTGCGAATTGCCCCCTCGGTTTCACAACACTACCTGTGGGGCAAGAAACAGATTTTATACAGATTTCTTGTACAGGATCAGGAATTGAAACGAACAGAAGGGAGTAGGTCCTTCAAGCCAAGAAGGTAGGAGAAGATTCATTAAGAAGATCAGTTCTTGGGTACACAATTGCTCGCCCGGTTCCTTTACAAGAAGAACTTGGGGGTCAGCGTATTCTTATCTTTGATCAAGAAAACAGGATATCTCAGGGAATCAATTGCACAGCCTCAGTCTCCAAGTCCTCTGCACCCTCCTCGGACTCAGACTCTGACTCAGAAGGCACCATATGCTTTGTGCTTTTTTCACAATAACGAGAATTAATCACTTCGTTCCTCCTAACCGCCTCCTCATCCGCACGGATAACATACCCCATCTCAATCAAAAGCTAAGAAATAAACCTATTGTACGGCAAAGCCCGTACCTAGAGATCCGGGTTAGACGTAAGAATCATCTCGACATAATAATATACACCAAATCAACACTGTACCCGTAATGCTAAATATATACCAAATAAAGCATATTACCCACCAAAACATTCTTATTCCCCAGTTGGGGAGTAATGTTCCTATGAGAAATCATATGAAAGAGGCATAGTGCTTTGCCCATATTCTTACGCCTGAGATATGGGCCTTTAATTTTCCCTGCGACACGAAGACCATCCTCCATCTCCTTCTTGAGAGTAAACTCACTAGGAACCGGAGGCTACTCCAAAAGTATCGCATCATTAATTGGAGGCTCACCCAGACCAAAAGCATGTCGGATATCATCCGACCCAATATGTAACTCAAAACCATCAATGGAAACTTTGAAACTCTTGTCATCTCTCGTGCCCTGCATATTGCAGAGAGAAGCATAAAAAAGTCACACCAAACGTGGATAACACGGCATCTGGGGACAAATAATCCCAGTCCAACCAAAATCAGTGAATACACCAAAAACCTGCGAGATAGTGTTGTATCACTGACGTAGCTCATCCTCATCAAGTGATACATCCTTCTGATAGTTTTAAAACTTAAAACCTGATCGCAGGGTAGACCAGTGGGAAGGGTTAGAATGCATACCATGATTCCCCCCGTCATTGTCTCGTGAATGTGCATGAGACTCCCCAACACCACTAGATCCTCCTTGTCTAGAAGCTTGATGAGCAACATTACTAGGACCCATCCTAGTTCCTCGTGTTGCCTGACCCCGTTTAGCCGTACTGCTCAGAGCAGGAACGGGGGACGGAGCCTTAGGGTGTTTCTCCCTAGCCATAGAAACTAATGCCCAAAGAACTCACTTAACCTGCAAGAAAAATATACCACTTCTCCAAACCTAACCAACACGGTTAAGCAGGGGAACCTAATGAAACACACAACCAAATCTTCACCGCTGTAAGCAAGCAATCACCAAACAAACAACCCCAATCACTGCAAGAAAGGAAAACATACTCCAATCTCCCAGTTCTTCACAAAAATAGATTCCACATCCAATTTCTAATCCAAACCCAATTGATAATTCCAATTACCAAGCAACAAATCTAACTCCAATCGACAGTTCCAATTCCAAATAACTTATCCAAATCTAATTGATAATTCCAATTCGAAGCAACAAATCCAAATCCAAACCCAATTCCAAAGCACAAATTAACAAATTCGATAGAGAGAGAAAGAAGCACAATGAAATTCGAACAAAGATGTCAAACTTATAAGGATTCGAGAGAGAGAGAGAAAAAAAAAAAAAAAACAGCACCAAGTTGTATTCGAACAAAAAGAGAAAGAGTAAAAAAAGAACAACAAATGGATTTTAAAAAAACAAACTCTGCAAAATGTATTCGAATAAAAAAAATTATATTCGAATAAAAAATAATCTGCAGAGAAATATTCGAATAGAGATATTCGAATAAAAGTTGTGCTCTTATAAAAAAACAAACTGGAGAAAAATATTCGAATAAAAATTGCGTTGAGGCAAAATATTAAAATAAAATAAAATTTATTCGAACAAATTTTATTTTATTTTATTTTCAACTGGAAACAAAAGGACGTAAAACGACAAACAAAACAATACTTCCCATGTCTACTCTACACGATAGACTAATCACAGGCTATATGAATATCAGATAGGAAATTATTACATAGAAAAGCCAGTTAGAATAAGTATTTACTCAGAGTGTGTGCGAGTGTGCGCAGTCAACGTAAAACAGTACCATGCATTCAACAGACCTAACAATCATAAATAAGACACTATAAGAAAAGTTGTTTCAACTTAGGCCTCTCATGGTGGTCACTCGAAATCACCGAGAATTGACTAGCTAGCACTCTGTGTGAAATATGAATATGAATATAACGCAAAAAAAATCATATTTTATCATAAAAATGAAGCACTATGAGCATGAAGATCCCATGGAAAAGAAAACCATTTGTCACGAATGGTATCAAGTTTATACTAAGTTAGATTCCCTATTTCCAATCTCCACTAATATTGAATACACCGAACTCAAGATCAAATAGGCCTTTAAATTGGTAATAATGTAGGCACGGGTAGGCATATGATGGAGTAGGTGTTTTTGCTGGCATTTTGAGACTCCAGTTACACTACTACTTTTATTGTCCTCTTTCTTATGAAGTACACAAACAAGCATACCTCTTCAGATCCCCTTTATTGAATTTTGATTGAGATAATAAAAAGTCATTTGGGGACTCATTGTATTCTTCTCTACATCTTCCCCCAAAAATTACACATATTTTTCTTTTTCCTTTTTTTATTTTTACTGAAAAGTCTCAGAACAATTAAGTAAAAAAAGAATTTTGGAAAATAAATGAAAGGGTATATTTTAAGGCTTAACGGGCTGCAAGTGAATAAAACTAAGGTTATAAATAATGGAGGCCAAAAATAGGTGAAGAAAAAATATCTATTATTATATCTTCGGTTGGACACAATCACTTTTTCGCCTCGAATAAAAATATGAAGGTTTCACTAGTATAACTTGACTTTGATGGTACCATTTGACAATTGGGTAAGGAAACGAAACGAGATCACAAACAACAAGATCAAAAAGAATAGTAAATGTCATAACACTTGAAGCTCAAAAATAAGGCTAGATCCTCACATAACATTAGGTATGAAGTCTCTATATGTATCTTAAAGTATAATATCAATGAGTACTTATCTATCTGAGCATGCGATAGTTAACTGCCGTGAAAGAAAGCAAATCTAAGTAAACACTATACTGAAGTGTCCTAACACGGAATTATAAAATATATCTGACAAAGCATATATCACCGTGATAATCTAACAAAAGAGTGTAAAGAGGAAGTAAGAGACATACCTAATCAATAGAGCAGATACCAATTGACCGTCTTAGAAGCTCAAACCTCATAGCATCTAACGGCTTGGTAAAAAAATCGGCTAACTGACGCTCTGTAGGAACATTCTCAACACTGACTATGTTGTGCTCAACAAGATCACCGATGAAGTGGAAGCGAATGTCGATGTGTTCGGTTCTAGAATGTTGTACAGGATTCCTGGAGATATTAATCGCACTTGTATTATCACAATAAACTGACATCGTCCCCTGGACTATTCCATAGTCATGTACCATCTATTTTATCCAGATCAATTGAGTGCAATAACTCAACCCGCAGTAATATACTCCGCCTCTGCTGTGGATTGATAAATACAATTCTACTTATTGATTTGCCAAGCCACAAAATTATTCCCAATATAATAAATCCACCCGAAGTACTCTTTCTATCATCTACATTGCCCGCCCAATCTGCATCAGAATACCCAATTACCTCAAAAGTTGTATCATGTGAGTACCATAAGCCAAAATTAGAAGTCTCACATACATAACGAATAATACGCTTAACAGCCTATAAATGGGATTCTTTAGGATTACCTTGATAACGGGCATAAATACATACATTAAACATAATATCAGGTCAAGTAGCATTAAGATAAAGTAAATAACTTATCATACTTCTATACATATTTTGTTCAACATCCTTACCTGCCGAGTTCTTACTTAACTTTGTAATGGTACTCATGGGTGTCCTAGCATACTTTGCAGAAGAGAGACCAAACTTCTTCACAAGATCCCTGGCATACGTAGATTGAGAAATAAGCATTCCTTTCTACACTTGGCGTATTTGGAGACCTAGGAAGTAAGTTAGTTCCCCAACCATGCTCATCTCAAATTCACTTTTTATTAAATGTCGTAAAAGAAGTGGTTAGTGAACTCGAAGTAGAGCCAAGCACAATATCATCTACATATACCTGTGCAATGAGCATTGCGCCTCCCTTCCATTGGATAAATAGTGTTTTATCAACTCCCCCTTGAACAAAACCCTTAGTTAAGAGAAAATTAGAGATCCGTTCATACCATGCTCAAGGGGTTTGCTTCAAACCGAAAAGAGCCTTCTTCAAGTAGAACACGTGATCGGGATGATGAAGATCCTCAAACCCTTTTGGTTGGGCCACATACACTTCTTCTTCTAAGAGACCATTCAGAAAAACACTCTTCACATCCATCTGATAAAAATTAAATTTTTGATTGCAAGAAGAAGAAAATAGTAGGCGAATAGACTCAAGCCTTATAGTAGGAGCAAACATTTTAGCAGCATCAATCCCTTTTCCTTGATTGTACCCTTGAGCAAACAATCTAGCTTTGTTTCGAATTACATTCCCAAGTTCGTCATATTTGTTCTTATAAACCCATTTAGTCCCAATGATAGTTGCACCTGACAGACGTAGAACCAAATCCCAAACATCTTGACATCAAAACTAGCGAAGCTCATCTTACATTGCATGTAGCCAATATTTGTCAGAAAGAGATTCCTTTACTGTAGTTGGTTCGACCATATAAACATAATAAATACAGTACACCATCTCATGGTGTTGGCTTTTAGTTTGAATCCGAGAGGTAGCATCCCCAATGATATCGGTATTTAAGTAATCCTTACAAACTTGATGTCATCCGGGTTGTGGTACACTTGGGGTGGGAGGGGGTGGTAGAGCTGGAAGTGGTGGAATAGGGCTCGTTGCAAGAATATCACTAGTTGATGTTTCTGGATTTTCCGTTGCACTATCATATTCGCTCACATCTGCAGAACCAATGGTGCAAGTATCATCCACAACCACATTACAAGACTTCATAATCATGTTGGTCCTTAAATTGTAGACTTGAAAAGCTCTACTATTTGTTAAGTAGCCCAATAAAATACCTTCATCACTCCGAGAGTCAAATTTCCCAATGTTCTCCCTATCTCTAAAGATGAAACATTTTCTCCCAAAAACCCACAAGTAGTTGACATTCGGCTTCTTCCCAAACCATAGTTCATAAGGCGTATTTAGAATAAGTAGACGTAAATACACTCTATTAATAGTATAGCACGTTGTATGAATGGCCTCCCCCCAAAAGTGTGCCGGAAGATCCTTGCTGTGAAGTAAGACTCGTCCAATTTCTTGAAGAACTTTATTCTCCCTTTCTACAATCGCATTTTGTTGTGGAGTGATTGGAGCAGATAATTCATGCTTAATCCTATTAGAAGTACAATACTAGACCACCTCAGTATCCCTAAACTTGCCTCCACGATCACTTCGAATTTTATCAATAGATCAATCTTTCTTATTTTGGATTCAAAGCGATATACTACGGAATTCTTCAAAAGTATTAGACTTCTCTCTCAAAAGTGTTATCCATGTATAACGAGAGAAATCATCCACCATTACCAAAATATATCTTTTACCTCCCAAGGATGCAGTTCTCATAGGACCCATCAAGTCCATGTGTATTAGCTCAAGAATTTGAGTAGTAGCAATATTGTTGAACTTCTTGTGAGAGCTCTTTATTTGCTTGCCAATTTGACAAGGACCACACACCACGTTGCTCAATCTTCCCAACTTCGGTACTCCCCGAATCAGCTCTTTACTTGTAATCTTGGGTAAATCATTAAAGTTTATATGTCCTAACCTTTGATGCCATAAGTCCACATCACTCAGTTTCGCTTTGTTACATAGTATAGATTCTTGCTGAATAGACTAATAGTTATCAGGGGTTCTAGCTACATGCATCACACGTTGTCCTTGAGAGTTCAAAACATCACATCCACCTCTGAAAAATATAACAGTGTGATCTGTATCATATAGTTGACTGACACTAAGAAGATTTGCCTTCAGCCCCTCAACCAAGAGAATAATATCAATTGTTGGAGTACCAAGTTCTTTGGCCTTTCCCTTTCCTACCACAGGAGAGATGCTCTCATTACCAAAAGTAACATCACCTCCCTGAATATTTTCTAGATGACTCAGTTTGGACCCATCACCAGTCATATAACGGGAACACCCACTATCCATATACCATTAAACTGACTTGAACGCATTCAAAGCAGTTAGTGCAACATTGCACCTTATCTGAGGTACTAAATCCATCTTTCGGACCAAATGTTTTGAAAAGTTTTTTGTGCAAACCATTTAGACATATTCTCACTTTTTGCATTATTAGAAACATATTAGAATTATATCTATATCCATTGACAGGGCAAGCATATGGTTGATAAGGTCCAAAAAATCTGCAGTAAGATACAATATGTCCCTTTCGAGCACATATACTACAGTAATAAATTTGAGAGTAAGAGACTCATTTGGGGTGATTTTGAGTAGTGGATATCATGTTATGTTTGAGTACCAAAGTAGACGCAGTTGCTTTCATAAACTTTATGATTTAAGGAGTCTTGGCATTAGGAAGAGGTTATTCATATCCTAGACCCCTTTTGTCACTATCCGTCTTACCCATACATAATATTTTATCAATGTTCTTGGCCCCATGACAGAACTTCTCAAGTTTCTGCTGAGATAGAACTACATCAAGCTTGGCCGAACGAAGTTCATCCAAAGTTGATTTCATTTTCTCATTTGCATCATTAACTTCTTTTTCTAAAAACACAACTTTATCATGAAGGCCTTGTTTCTCATTATCAAGTACCTCTATCTCGTGACTTGTACTCGCAGTTTTTCCTTGAAGTTCACACGTAAGTGTATTAACTTGGTCTTTCAAGACTTTGTTAAGTTTAATGAGTTTCATACACTTAGCGAGAGTCTGAGCATACAAGTCCTCAAGATGCAGGTCCTCAAACCCCTCAAACTCATTTTGTTCTTGATTACTCTGATTTCATCAGAATTTTCAAGTTCAAAAGCGTCAAAGTTATTATTGCCACAATTAAAAATTGCAGGATATGCACAATATGATCCATTATCAAATACTTGGGGATTACTCTCATTGTTATCATGTTTATCATCACTGTCATCCAAACTAATACTGATATTCATAGCTTAATGAATTGTTCTAGATTTCTTATTAGGACAGTTATGGGCATAATGACCAAACTTGTGACATTTGTAACATTCAACTTGACTAAGGTTAGTATCATTATTGG
The DNA here is from genome assembly GCA_014058105.1 of Kingdonia uniflora. Taxonomy (NCBI): domain Eukaryota; kingdom Viridiplantae; phylum Streptophyta; class Magnoliopsida; order Ranunculales; family Circaeasteraceae; genus Kingdonia; species Kingdonia uniflora. Next base: position 847,292 of record JACGCM010002399.1, on the reverse strand, counting down.
TCTGCCAATTATAATATTTAACCCGATCATGAGGTTGTGGTTTATAGTTCATCGATTGCTCTTATTTCAGAAATTGATGTTTTTTTAATATTTTTTAAAATTATTGACTAATAAGAGCAATTGATGAATCTATATCTGAACCTTCATCATATTCTGAGATATATGAGTGATCAACCTCTTTGGAACCCTTAAAAAAAGAGGAGTGAGAAGAAAACTTGAAAGCAACACTCTTGTTCTTCTTGGGGTTTTCCATTTACATCCCGAGTTTAAACGTTCGCAATTTTCTAGCCAATGTATCGGGTTTCATTTTCTTAAGATCTTGTGCTTCCTCAATAGCATCACGTCGGAATCTAAAGCTCTTAGGAAGAGATCTTAGAACTTTGCAAACAATTTAAACATCGGAGTACGCTACTCCTAATGCGGCACTAGTGTTTACAATATCACTTAGTCTCGCATAGAACTCGTCAAAGGATTCGTTTTCACTCATTCTGATATTCTCAAATTGTGAAGTAAGCATTTGAAGCTTACTTTCTTTAACTATATCATCGTCTTCATGAGTTTAAACTAGGATGTCTCAAGCTTCATTAGAAGTGGTACACAAATAGATATGTCGAAACTCACTTTGACTCACATCCATAAAGATAGTATTGAAGCCTATAGAATTATAACCAACAATATCCTTTTCTTCTTTTGATCATTGGTTCCTAGGTTTAAGGACCTCAATAGCACTTCCTGGTAGACCTTGCATCACAGTAGGAGGTGTCCATTCATCTTCAATAGAAATCCATACATATTCTCCAATTGATTGTAAGTACGCAACCATTCGAACTTTCTAGTATGGGTAGTCTTTGCCATTAAAAAGTGGAAAGCAATTTAAACGACCTCTAAACTTCTCAGAACTCATTATTCTCAAATGAACTATCTGGGATCTACACTTAGGTTGTTAAACCTCGAAATGTGACCGCTCTGATACTAATAAAATTCCTAAACGCTTGAGACTAACCAATTTCGATTGGTTTAGGTCTAAATCGATAGGTCCCAATTCCTTTAAATTAATGGTCTACGCTTAACCAAAATCAAGTTGATTCAATTAACTAATGTCAAGCAAGCAGTTAGAAACATAAAGACACAGTCAAAGATTTTTAACCCTGTGGGAAACCTTTCTCAGGAGAAAACCCACAGGTCGCTGTCGAATCACTCGACAGCTAAACAATCCACTATTGAAAAATAATTACAAGAGTTTGACTACTTACATACTTAATAAGCACATCCCGCGGTTACCTCTCTTTTAATCAAGATCTTAGAAACTGATTCCTCGTTCCCCCAATGCCTCATCTCGGATAACGCACCAAAGCTTCAAAGCTTAAATCGCTCAAGTTCTTCAATCCATAATTAGGGTTTTTTTATCAATGATGATTGATTCAAGATGTAAGTATTTTAATTCTCCCTTGAATTTCTCAAGAGTAATCTCTCCTCACTCTAAAAAATAAGCCCTAGAAAAATTTGATTTTCGAAGAAGTAAATTTAAAAAAATGAAAGTTGTCTTTTATTATAAAATAGAAATCATGTTCTTTGTTTGAATAAAAATAAATGTATTCGAATAAAAATCAGGTCGAGCCAATCTATTTGAATAACAAAGAAATCTATTCGAATAAAAAGTAGTCTGAGGTATTTTATTCGAATACAATAAAATCTATTCGAATATAAATATATGAAAAGAATCTATTCGAATAGAAATTCTATTATCTTAAAAAAGACATACTTATTACCTGGGCTTGATATTTAGAGCAAGGAGTTAGAAACCTACTTACCTGTTCAGTGTCAGTCCAGCTGTAGTCACTCCACGTGCACTCACTGACGTCGGATAACCACGAGATAATGTTGGTACCCACTCTAGACACTAAATGAAAGAAACACCAAAATGGATATTTCAGTTACAACCTAGTCTACCTTGTTCCACCAACATCATCCTCCTTGATAACATGCAGGTCATTAGGCATTGAGCAAGAGGGAAGTACAAAGAAGTCATATTACATTATTATGAGAAGCTAAGTTATCTGGGGATCTATTAGCTTCCTTATAGTTGTGAAATATCCAAAATTCCTCTATTAGGTTGATGTAGTTCCTGATCTTCTGAAGCATAGTTACTAGGAAGTTGCATTACTTTCGGTTACATTTATTTCTTCCTTTTTTTTAAAGAAAGCATCACCATTCTTCTCCAGGTTTTCATTCGTTCTTAATGGTAGAGAATGCATATAATAGTTAAGGTAACTTATAATTATCTTCGGTTAAGTTATTAGATATCATTCAAGAAATTACCAAAGCCACGGCCTGACTTTATTCTCCCATCCATTCCCCTTCTGAAGCCTCTACCATCAACACCTTTTGGTAACCTAAAATTGTAACTTAAGTAGATGAGACTAGCTCCTTCCACAATGTTTCCTCATCTCTCTCAATTCGAACCCAAATTTTGAAGAAAAATCTAATTCCTTTCAAAATATAATAGAGATGCCAGAGGGAGACCCACACCTTAATACATTCCCTTGGTTTAGAGAAACAAAAAATCCAGAGCAAGCCGTAACTCAGCCGAGGTTTGGAAAAAAGAAAAAAAAGAGTTGAATTTAAAAAGGTACAACAAAATGAAGTCATACCACACCCACCCCAAGAAAATGTTCCAACCCGATCTATTATCGCGCTCCGAGATGGCCAAACTCATATATATCATACTAGTAAGGAACTTACGGTAATTTCGTTCAGACATTATGACTTTATTATTTTCTTTAATCAAGTGTTTGACAAAATACTCTGTGGAAGATAATCGGGATTCGATGTGTCCGCACGGTACATTCACTACGGTGATCAAAGTTTGGAAGGAGATTTCTACAATTCCGACAATAAGGGATCTCGTGGTGAAGATATTTGGGAGGTTTATAGATATACGCTTGGGCAATTTTGATAATCGACTAATTTAGGAGCTAACAGAGCGTTGGTAGCCGACAACTCACACTTTTCTATTTTTATGTGCGGAGATAGGGATCACTCCAATAGATTTCCGTATGCTGATATTATTGTCAATCGACAAATATCCTATACAGGTATTGTATGATGACGGATTGAGTGTTTTATCTGAGGTGAGGCAATTGCCCTCCTGCATCGAATCCAATAATATAAAAAGTGGAAACATCAGCATTTCATATTTGTGGACATACTTGACCGTCACAGATGATCAGAAGGATGATATAAAGATTGTTCGTACTTTTATCCTCTTCATGATGGGACATTTAAGGTTCTAAACGGCCAGCGACACCGTCCTACTTGGATATCTTACGGCTGTGGCCGATTTGGATGAAGCTGCCAAATAGGATTGAGGTTTTGTTAATCTTGCCTCCTAATACCATGGTTTGGATACCGCAGTCACGATCGGGGGTGCCATCACTGAATTTTTACAACTTCTTGAGGTACACTAACATTTTTTCCTTACAAGCTACAAATTAAATAACTTATAATAAGCGTCTTAAATAGAATTTCTAATTGTTTTTTATGTTATTCCAAAATGCAGTATTGGTTCTACGAGTATTGTGGGGTTGGTCATCCTATAGTTAAGGAGGCACTGGAGATCATGTCGTATCCGTGCCTTAAAGCATGGGAAAAGAAAAACAGGAAAAAAATAAATGACCAAGCAGCGAATTTGTTTACTCTAGCCAGATACCTCATTGACCACCGGACTATTGAGTCGATCAACTGGCAAGCTTACGGTACATCTGTGGTATTAGATTTAGATGGCGTATGTATCGCGTCGCTCTTGCGACTTAAAAGGATGCCACTTCAAGTCCTAAATGAAAATTGAAAGTATTACTTGGGGAATAGATGTTGGAGGCAGTTGACTAGCGTTGCGGGTATTCCTTTAGATCCTCTGCTTAACATGTCACCACATCTTAGTCTAGCTGATTTACAGGCAATTATACATGCCGACTTCATTGGTTATGCCTAGTTTGTGATAAGGGGGAGCGACAGACTTACGCCTTATACTGGGCTAGCCAAACTTATGAGAAAGGCCACCTGTTGACAGATTCCCAAAGAATGGGGAATATAGATCATTTCGAACCTAGTGTACTCAGGGCTGGTATTATACCCGTGGTGGTTACGTTAGTAGAGGTTCATAGCTTACCCCAGGACTTCAATTTTCCTAGTGATGAGGAGGGGCCAGACCCGGGGTAGTACATAGAGTGGACAGGGAGGCATGAGATGGTCCCCATCTACCATTTTAGGGAACCCCCACCCATGTCTGCCTTTTCCAATGAAGAAGACCTATGACACCTGACTCACGGTATACGGCAAGTCGCCCTTGCAGAGTCTGCACAGGACGCCCAGACGATCCAGTAGTTGACTGAGGAAAATGATGCTCTGATAAGGAACATTGACAGTGTAGATGACCATCTATATCAGCATGTAAGTAATTTATTTATGTATTTTTTATTTTTTTTAATGTCATATTTATTTTGTCAAAATCTAAATAAATTGTCTTTGTCTTGTTCAAAACCTACATCTGATGAGGGGCGTGAGGTATGGGTGGTATCGCTACCACCTAGGGGTGGCACAGGGATGAGGCAGGGGTCCCATTGACATAGTCTGGAACCAGGGGAGCCGATAGTAGCCGCAAGAGGTAGGGTACTGGAGATGACATTGGCCCGTCTCAATAGATATAGTTATTTTCTATGTTTTTGTAGACATAATTTTTTATTATAAACATCAGTATTGAACAATATCTATTATAGAATTTTGCTTCTCTATATAAGTACTTGTATGACCTGATGTCTCATTTCTTTATATAAATCAATATTAATCAATTTACTTTTAAGTCTTGAATTTAAATAGAAATGCAATTACAATTCTTAAAATAATAGTTCTACACACGAAATGAAACTCAAAACATATATAATTAAACTTAATTCATCATTCACGGCTGATGTAGGGATTAAAATCGGACCATTCAGTAAGGGGGAGCGGATCATAACCATAGATGGAAAGTTGGAAATTTACAGTAAGCTCATTAGGCACGACGCAGTTTCGGTAAAACATATCTTATGGAGTCTCGAACGGGAACGGCTGGTTATATTTCTCATACCATTCATCTCTGTCTTCGCTGTGAATATAGGCTAGTTGAACACCTTTGACCCGTCAATCAATACTCTTACGTATCTCATGAAACTCATCACATTTAACCTTTAGAACATTCTACCTATTGTATAAATCTTCAGGAGGGTATTGAAGTTATGTGTGCTCCCCGAATTGGACATGAACTCAATTCCATAACTTATTAAAGTTGATTTCTTGGAGAGGTAGATTATAAAAAAAATACTGCCAGGACGTGGCCAGGGCGCTGTCTTCATTCCAGCCAAATACCACCGAAGAATCCAATGTTAGAACTAAAAAACTTGGCATTGTTGAGTTCAAATAGAGGACCTGTTGTTAGAGTATCTCCAGCCAACATATATATAAAGCAAAAAGTATGTGTTGTGATGCCAAAACTAGCTGTTGGGATGCCAAAAGTAGCCGTGTGAAGAACCCACAAGAGGAACTCATGGTTTAGGAAATCAGTGGAGGAGAAGGTATTCTTTTTACCACGTGATAAAAAGAACACCGCCACCTCCACTGATTTCCTACAACCACTACTTCTTCTTCCCCCCTTCTCCTTTTATACTTTTTTCTTCTCTATGTTTGTTCCCTCAACACCACAGCCTCAAATATCTTCCTCGTCATTCTTTTCATCCATTGATGATCCTCCACATCTATCGCCATCCTCCCCTAACGATCTTATGTTTTATTATGAGATGGTAATTTACATACTACACTAAAATGCAATAAACCTAGCAGTATATGATACAACTTTGAGTTACTGCGGAAGTGTCATGGGCTATAAAGATAAGAGAAAAAAGTGAGATCGCGAATTGGGACCTTACAGCATTATGCGGGACTACTTCAACCCGGGGTGCATATATGAGCCAGACAAATTTTGGCGATGTTTTCGTATGAGTAGACAAATGTTTACGCGTATATTTGATGTAGTAGTTTCACATGATCATTATTTTGTCCAAAAACCAAACAACGCTGGTATTATGGGGTTTTCACCGTAATAAAAGTTAATCGGGGTACTACATTTCCTAAGCTACGGTGTCGCGGCAGATCTTTTTGACGAGTATATCCGAATAGGAGAAAGCACAACCTTGTTAAGCATGTAAAAGTTTTATGTTGCAGTTATACAAATTTTTGGCCAGGAATATTTTTGAGCACCAAATAGTATTATAATTGTATTCCATGACCTCAGTTTGCCTTTGCAGATAGTATTGTTATTGCGGTCCAGAAAGATAACTCAGGTCATTATCCATGATTTTGCGATCTTCTCTTGTATGTTCCAAATCTAATTTAGCTTGCCATTGTCGATTTAGTTTCGCTCTTCTTCTTTTGCTTGTCTCTTCTTTAACCTCATCTCTGTAAGCATTGTTTAGATACCGCTACCAGAAGCAATAACCTCATCCAAGGCCATTTGTGTTGCAAGGTTTTTTCTAAAGAGGTTTTGGCCGATAGGCCTACATCCACCCTCATACAACGAAACATCTAATTCAGTATTTTAGCCTATGGATTGAGTTGTAGGTGGGTCGTCAGGATCCTTCGATGGATTGTTTGATCCGACTAAGTTCCCCAGAGAAGAATTGTGCGATGTTCTCCTGGCTATATTTCTTGGTATATTCCCCACATGGTTCAACCCATCGTCCTTTAGGTTTGGCCATCGCGGTTCTCGCGCCAAAATTATATACGCTTCACGGTGTTTGAAGTCATTGCTGCCATTTATACCTTGATAGATCCTGTGTGCATCTTTTTTCAACAATTCGTTAAATTACCAAATACAAATAAATAATGTGTATATCCAAGAAAAATAAATAAAATTTAGTTATAGAAATTAGAACGTACCCGATCTTTATCGATTTTCCCGCTGTCTTGCCAAAATTGTACTTGAGTAGCTATCCCCTTGTATGCCACACATTGTGCATTAAAGGGATACCACTGAGCTTTGGTTGACCCACTTGATCATTGGTGAGGCACTCAGGGTCTCTGTTAAATGTAATGTTGATTTTTGATAGAAAGTGGAACCATATGTATGGCCCACGGTCTGGACAGAAGTCGTTACCCACACCCTTGTGAGACACGTAAAGTCTGCATCTGTCCTATACAGTCTAGCATCGTCTGTCTTGTCCAAAAACTCAGCATTTTCTGGCACTTGCATAATTTGTCTTTGTTTTGCGGGTATTCATTTCTTTCTTCCTTTTCCTTTTTCCTTCTCGGGCGCCGCCGCTTTAACAAGTATTGACGCATTTATGCTACTTTGATTATGCTGAGTAGATTCACCATTGAATAGGTAGTTCTAAAAGTAATTTGGAGGTTGAAAACCTTGAGGTTGAGTAACCAAATAGGGTTGATAGTACGGGCTAAATGCCTGAGGTTACGGTTGAGAGAGTATAAATGGATTTGGATACTGTCCTCCAAAGGTATCTCCTTGTAACATGGTAAATAAAGGTGGGGTATGTGATTGAAATTGAGATTGGAATTGAGATTTGTTGTAGTAGAGGTATGGAGTGAATTGTGATGATAAGTATTGATAGAATGGTGTTGAAGGTAGGTTATAGGGGGATGAGGTCGACGGAGTGGAGTTATTATTGTTAGTGCCAGAGTTTTCCATTTTGGGACTATGTAGAAGTTCTCCTCTATGCTCTGCAATTGAGTTTGGGAGAGAAGAGGTAGTCAGGGAGAGCTCAGCTAAGCAAAACGGATAAGTGGCATTCTTTTTACCGCGCAGTGTTCTTTTTACAGCCCGGACAATCCGGGAAGTAAAAAGAACACCGCCAAACTCATTTTCTCTTTGAGTTTGAGCTCCTCAAACTCAGTTTGGCTCTGACAGTGCCAAGTGACTCAACCCCAAACTTGTTTTTATGCTGCTTGGAGGCCAAAAGTTTAAGTTTGGGTTTGAGTTGACAAACCCAACCCAAACCCAAACCCAAACCCTGCTAGAGATGCTCTTATAGATTAACTAAAATAAACCCTTTGTAGATAATCAAATCAAATCTAACCCCTTTGATGCTGCAACACCCGTGTGTACGAGTTCGACTTCAATCATCAATTCTACAAATTCAAACCTAATTATAATAAAATCACAAAGGGTTCGACCTTGATCTCCCTTTTTCAACTCAAATCAACACAAATTAAGATCTAGAGAGAGGGAGAGAGATCATAATGATTAAAACTTACATTTTCATTGGCGGAGTTCCCTTCGGCAATAAATCAAAAGTTCTAATGCGAGCTGAGATTGAAATTTGAGTAATAGTGGTCATAGATATGGGAAGAAGCTTAGACATTTTGTGGGTGTACACCAGAGAAGAGTATAATTTGGTACAGACTGGAGTTGGTAGCCGGGAGAGATCCCTACGGTACCATGAAACCCTAGAATTTGGAAGCAGCTTTGCCTAAAGTCTTCTTCTTCAAATTAAAACCCAAAATTAGAAACAGAGAGATTAGATATCCCTAAGATGTCAAAATGAGAACGATAAATTAATTGCAATAAGAACAAATTAAAAATTAGGGCTTAGAAACTTACAATTTCTCACGATCGCCTCCAGGCCCTCCACTGAGATTGAGGGAAAGAGAGAAAAGAAGAAGTTATCCTTCAAATGAGTAAAGAAGATATGATTGATTTTATCAAACGTAGATAGATATGGAGTTTGATTTGAGAAAGACGATGGAGAAAGCTCAGAGAGGGGAGATGAGGGACAGATGAGAGAAAAAATCGAAGAGTAGTACAAAAACACTCCCTTGGTCAGTTGGTTGTTGGACAATGGTTTTTTTATATGTTTATTATAACGATCATAAACGTTGTTAAAAGAACCATTAATGGTTACCCCATTGTAAACATGATTTTAAATAGTAAAAGATGCAAACTTTCCAAAATCAATATTTTGGCAAGATGGTTCCAAAATTTCCCAATAGATATTGGTCCTACCTACTATCCCCTAGTTGCCATCCCTATTCTTATGCATTAAATGTTGATGAGTAGTCTAATCAATTATAGTTACAAGAGGGCAAACTACCCCCAAATGAGAAAGTTTTAGGAAAATAAAAGACAAATTTCTGAACAAATGACATAGTTCTGGGAAAACAAATGACAAAGTTTTCTAAACAAATGACATAGTTTTCAGACATGTGTACATTGAAAATGTTAATGAGTAGTCTAATCTGATACAGTAATTAGAGGGGAGATTCCCCCCAAAATAAACTACCAACCTTAAAAATCAAAGTTGTTGCTTCTTCTTCTTCTTCTTCTTCTTCTTAATCTACAGCAAAGCTTCTATAAAAATCAAAGCAGATTCTCCTTTATGTATTGTTTGTCTCCTTGATGTACCAAGTCTTCCGACCATTATTATGCATTCGCTGAAGTCTTCACACAAAAGTCATTGAGGGGAAAAAGATCATTGTTATCTTAGGTTATTCTCGTTGTTAAAGATCATTGTTATCCGTCTATCCGACCATTGAAGTAAATATCATTTCTAACTTTGTATCCATCATCTCTAATTTTGTATCTACATCATGATTTGCCTCATTTATCTTTAAAAAAGATGTTATGCAAGATGATATACATTGTTATCAATATGAACTTAATTATTTTTCTTTTGCTACTTCATCATTTGTCTTTTGGTACTTTATCATTTGTCTTCTGCTGCTTTATTATTTATTCATTACAATTTTACTTGTGTCATTTTTATCATTTGCTTCAGGGATGCCTATCATTTGTTTGAGGAATGGCTGGAGTTGAGCTTTATATTATTTGTCTTCTGCTACTTTATCATTTGTATTCTGCTACTATATCATTTGTATTGTGCATCCTTACCATTTTTCTTGGGTCATTTGTATCATTTGTTTTTTGCAACTTAATCACCGGCATTGTTTACTTATATCATTTGTTTCAAGGATGGATGGAGTTTAGCTTTATACCATTGCTCATTTTAGAGGGGATATCGTACCTCCAAAGACGGGATCAATCATTAATTATATTAGAGGAAGTACGAAACTTACCGTACTAAGAGAGTACACATCATATGAAGATTCCGTTCGACTCCTTGAAGAAACAAGCAAAATCCATCATGAGTACTGTAAGTTGTATAACTTTGTCCATGGTTGTGCATGCGCAATTTCATCAGTCCATGACTTTATCATAATGATCAATATGCATAAAAGAAATCCTGGCACACCCTTTCACATATGGATTGTTAATGGGCGTAAGGTACCTTCCTAGAACTTCTAGAACTTAGGTTCAGGTAAAGGATTGTCCAGCACCAAATATACTAGTTCAGGTAAAGGGTTGTCCACAACCAAAGATATTTGGATGTTTGAAGCTGGGGGATCTTTGCGTAATAACTCATTTCCTGATCCTAAACTTGAATACAGGGGTCACCCTAAAACAAATGGCAGAGGACTTGATCTACGTGGTTTGGACCTTTAGTGGATGATGTTCCTCAATCAAATGATCCTTTTAAAATTATCCCTACTAATGTTTCTCTCTCAAATGAACCTGATATTTCTCAATCAAATGTTCATCTCTCAAATGAACTTATGTTAACTAATGTTCCTCTTTCAAATGAAATTATGTTAACTAATGTTCCTCTTTCAATTGAACTTGAACCTATCATAGGAAAAACTGAACCTTCAGTAAGAACGTAGCATTTGTCATTTATCATTTGTAATGATGGTTTTAACATTTGTTAATATATTATTATCATGCTAAGAAGCATTTTTCTCATCTATTCAGCTGAATTACGGTTTGAGTCATAACCCCAATAGGTGAAAGATCTCAAGGATTTCTGGGCTGCATACACGGATAATCTCTATGATTTCAGTAAAGAGTTTAATATTTGTGATCTATATCAAGATAGGATTGTAGTAAAGAATCACATAAGAGCTTATACAATTGTAAACAAGTTAAATCTCATACACGTTCTGAGTAACGAATATAAAATTGTGGTACGTTGTAAATGTCATAATTACTCTTGGAGGATTTACGCGACAAGGTTGCTTGGTTCTGCCCTATATAGAGTAAGTACTTATTGTTTCGTGCATACATGCATCATAGTAGAAATTGAGAGTGGGAACATGTTTAAGGCAGAATGTAGTAGATGGGTTGCTTCTATAATTGAGCAAAAACTACAAAAAAACCCAAACTATAAAACTGTAAGAATTATTGATGATATATATATTAATCACAATATTGATGTAGCATACAATATTGTCTGGCATGTAAAATAAAAAGCCAACTCTGAGGTAATATCATTTTATTTATTATTTGTTCGTTCACCACTCGTCATTTGTACAATCATGTTTATCATTTGATCGAATGTCATTTGTTCAAAGCAATTTGTCATTTGTCTTATGCTATTTATTATTTGTCTATTCCATAATTTTTATTTGATCTGGAATATTTATTTTAGATGTGAGGCAATTTTGAGCACGCATACTAACTATTTACAATTTACTTTGTGAAAGTGAGGTTGGTTGACCCAGATTTGATGTTTGACATAGAAACTACGAGTTGTAAGGATAAGAGATTCACAAGGTATTTTTGGCATTTTGGTTCTCCCAAAAAAACTTATAAACTATTGAGACCCATTATAGTGAGTGACAGAACTTTTTTGAAAGGGAGATAGCGTGGGACTCTACTAATAGCCATCGTCATTGACCTTAGCAATCATATTTTCTACTTGCGTTTTCAGTAACAGACTCGGAGACCATCAAAAATTGGACATACTTCCAGGAAATGTTTGGGTCTAATTTCTATGGTTTTGACAGTAGATTCATCGTTATCACTGATAGAAACCTTTGAATTATTAATTATGTACCCAAGGTGTTTTTATTTGTTGTCCATACATTTTGTGCCTTCCACATATTAAATAATATTAAAACTATCATTGACAGTATGAGGATCACATTTAGGATGGCAGTAGAGGCTTTAACCAACATTAATTTAAATAAACACTAAATTATATCTAAAATACAGATCTAGTGGGTCTTCAATACATACTAGGTATTCCCAAGAAAACCTGATCTAATCTACACATTTCAATGAGTAAGTATGTTGTCATTCTCTATTGATAAACTTGCCATTAATTATTACAAAACTAGTCATTATTACTCCTTTGCAGTTGTTCTTTTTTAATTTATCATCATTTCATACTCATTTGCCATTTATTTGGCATTATTTGTCAATAGTTCATTATTACTCCTTTGCAGTTGTTTTCTTTCAATTTGTTATCATTTCATACTTATTTGTCATTAGTTCAGATACGGAGTGGCTTACACTAATCATGTCAAGAGCTGAAATAACTTTATTATGAAAGTGAGAGATCTCCATATCCATGTGTTTATTGAGAAATTGTATAGAATCTATTCAAAAATATCATACACGTATAGGGAGGAAGCTGAGAAGAGTCAAGCTTGCTTAACGTCATGGGCTACAAATCACTGTAAGAGTAGAAAGTTTATGGCAGATTCTCTAACCTGCAGGGTTCTTACAACACATTACCATTTTTAGATGACTAGTTATGGCAGAACTGATTCAGTAAATATTAAGGATGATACTTTTTCTTGTCATTGGTGGAGAACGATGGGGATACCTTGTGAACACGGAGTACACGCTTTCGGCCTTGCTAATATTAATCTAACTACAAGTGTCTCTGAGTACTTTACAAATGATAGATATAAGGTTGTTTATGAACCAATATGGATTTCTATCAGAGGAAGAGTGCAGTAGAAAATTTTAAAAATTGATCCGCATATTTGTGTTCTTATACCAACAGTTCGAGCCAGTTATCCTTACACACAAAGGAAGAGAAGGGAAAAAAATGTCAAGTCTAGTCACCAAGCTAAGATTATGCAGTAGGTGCCCAAAAAATGGACACAATCATCATTCTTGTAAGCTTCTTCCAATCCCATCTAACGACGATACACGTTCGACAATAGCACCGTCTTTTACGATGAGCATTGAGCCGTTTGTGATCCCAGATGAAGATATTGCAATCAGTATACGCTGAAGATTTTGGGTACTTTATTTATCATTTGAACAGATATGATAAACTATTATTTTGGGCATTTTAAGTCTATTTGTCATTTTTTTGTTGATCTTATATCATTAATTTTGTTAAGTTTATCATTTTACTATCGTTGTTCATAGAGAATTTATCATTTGTTTGTATCCCTCATATCATTTTTTTCTTCAACGAAACTATCATTTGTTTGTTTCCTTCATATCAGACAGAAATCACTATTTGAAAACCAAAAACAAATGAAACAAAACAAATGTTCATACAAGGGAAACAAACAAAATTACATTTTACAACCAAAAACTAAAAACTAAAAGATTTTACAACTCTACACTTAAGGAATCCTGATCGCGTTCCATAGCCTTGATCTACTACTTAAGACAGCTAACCTTACAAGCAAACTCCTCCCACAGTTTCTTGTGCTTATCCTAGTCCAACTTTAGAGCGTAGACTTGATCTTCTAAGAAGTCGATATAGAATTTGAAATTTTCATAACGCCCTTTTTTCTTTTCCATAACTTTATCTATTTATTCCTCTATTTCATCAAACTCTCCTAATTTCTCCTTGAACTGCTCGTAATGTTCTTTTAGCAGTTGTACCTTCTCACCAGAGCAATCCTTTTCCATTAGATAAATTTGATTCAATTTGAAGAGACGTTTGTTTCCCCGTTCTTCCTTAATCACTGCCGCCTCAAACCAATCTCAAGGGGTACTCAAAGAAACACGACTAAATCGAGTGGAGTACAACATTTCTTGAGAAGTGGAAAAGAGTTTAGGGTTTTATATACTGGGGAGAATTGAATGGCTTGAGATAACATTCTTGTATTGGGAAAAGACTTTGAATCATGCGTGGTAGGGTTAAGGGTGGCAGGCAACACAGGGATGTTTTTGTTAACTAGTTGTACACATAAAGAGACTTTAAGCTGAGTTATCTAATCAAGTAGTAAAAATTGACTTGTCACATCGACTGTAGGAAAGAATCTATCAGAATTAAAATAGATTCATTGTCATTGGTTCATACATAAAGTATCATTATAATATAGTAAATTTGTCACCATACAATAATGTCATTCTCCTTTAAGGATTTTTCATTGATTTATTGCAATAGTTATCATCTGTTATTGCCATTTTGATACCTCTTTCCTACACACATTTTCTTCCAGTTCTGTCATTTTGTGTGTTCACTACATAACTTGTACACTTTCTTCCAGTTCTTTCAAGTTCTCAAACATTACATACCCGCTAGATATTTCCCTAGCAACAATACATTCCCTTGTTTACTAGTACGGTAAAAATTATGATCTTCGTCTCTCGCCCACAAGCCTCAACCCTAACTGCTGGTTCTGTCAATGCCTACAAAAATTTTGTGGGTGTGGTATTTGGTCGTGGGTAGATGAGGTAAAAAAGTATGATTCTGGTCTCATTTACAGAGTCTCTAAACCGCCTGGTAGGAAATTCTATAATTGCCCACAATATAATTGTCAGTTCAAAATTTGGTTTTGAGAAGTATCTACGCCTGATGATTCTAGGAGGCCACAATTGACAGCGACGGATGATATCACAAATTCTGGTCAAGGGAGAAATTAGATCCTGAAAACTCTTTCAAATGAAACTTACACTCAACTAAGGATCCTAGAGGTCGTAACGGAGATGCTGTAAGATTTTAGGTCTAAGTTAAAATCTCTAGATCTTAACTAGTTAAAAATATAGGAGTGGAGTGTAATATTCATTATCTTAAGTGACATTTATTTATGGCTCAAGCATGATCAACTCAGTAGGAACAAATGATAAAAAGTATACTTACAAATGATAAAACAATGATAATCGAACTACAAATTCCATTGAATGACAACATTACATAAGATAAGCAAATCTATGGTTCAAGACCGGACAGTCTCTCCTCAATTAGATCTAACCTCTCATCTAGCAATTCAACTATTTCAATAATGCACTCAAGATTCAACTTTATGGTTGTAAAACTAACAGCAATCTTATTGCCAATGTCCTCGGCAACTAATTAAAGCTCCATAAAAAAATCAAAAACCCTCCCTGAGAAGTCATCCTCCGTAGTTTGGCATTTCACCCTTACTGGCTAGTGGTTGAGAAGATGGCGTGGTCATCCTGGGTCAATTACGATTAATTATGGAGTGAAACTTCACATATATGGAGTCCACTTCATATATAAAGCATAGGCAGAATAGCGTAACCTATTAAGTAATCTTTTGGAGTCAGAAAGACATGATAAGACATAAACAAAAAAGTAAATTCTTTGAAATCATAATAGGAAGACGAAAGGAATGGTCTATAATGAAAAATGACATAAAACTCGATGATAAATGACAAAAAATTGATAACAAATGACAAATATTTCATTACTAAATATCAAAATTAATGACAAATAATAGAAAACAAATGACAAATATTGCATAAATAAATTACAAATATATTCAACTAGATTCAACTAAATAGACACTACATTCAGCATGTTCTTGCCTTCTTGGCTCTTAGAAGTTCACCACCACCTTGGTTACCATTACCACCAGTATCCCCATTATTACCATCACCGTCATCATCAGAGTCACCATCTCTATTTGTTTCATCAGAGTCCCCATCACCATTAGAGACACCGTCATCGTCAGATTTACCATCACCATCAGAGTCAATATCCATATCTCCATCTGTTTCATTAGACTCATCATCCTCACTATTTTTTTCAACAGAATCATCATAACCACTCTTCTCTTCAACAAAGTCATATATGGGATAATCATAATCCCTTTCTTCTTCATCTTCAAAGGTTGTGTAATATTTTGTTACTCTTGGACTGTCACTATCCATTGTAAAAGATGATGACAAGGAGGTTATGTTATGATATATTTGGGGTTATAATATAGATTTTTATAGACTTGGCTGGAGTTCATGAATTTTGGGGTTGTATAATACTCTTAAATACTTGTGTTTCCCATAAACCATAGTCAAGCAAAAAGAAATAAAATTAAAAGTAGTTACGATATTGGGAGATGTAATACCTACAAATTGATTCCATACATCATGCATTCTAATTGTGCTATTCTCCGATGCCTAACATTTTTATACCAACACATATTTCACAAAAATATTTTATAACTGCATGACATAAAATTGATAATAAATGACAAAAAACTAATAACAAATGACAAATATTTCATGACTGAATGACAAAATTGATGACAAATAATAAATAATATATAACAAATGAGAAATATTGCATAAACAAATGACAAATACGTTCAACTAGACAGAAACTACATGAAATATACCATCATCATGAGAGATACTATCACTATCAAAGATACCATCACCATCAAAGTCATCATCACCATCAGAGTCAGTTTCCCCATCTCCATCTATTTTATCAGACTCATCATCCTCACTCTTCTTTTCATCGGAATCATCATAACCATTCTTCTCTTCAGCAGAGTCATAAAATTGATGACAAATGATAACAAATAGATAACAAATGACAAATATATCATAACTGGATGACATAAAATTGAAGATAAATGACAAAAAATAGATAACAAATAATAATATTTTATATACATAAGATTATAATGTACATCAAAATGGATGTAAAAGTTTACAAATTAGCCTCTAGATCAACTCCTAATCTCAATATGTCATTAGCAATAGTGTAACAACATTCATCACTATTTATGGAAGCAAGAAATCTCATCCCCTTACGATATTGTCCAAAAAGATAAGAAATAGATCACACAGTCATTAAAATTTGGCTGCATTAAACACTCCCCTAAACAAGTTTTTCAACTGGAGTTAATACCATAAGATTTTACCTCGGCATCAGTAGGTGGCATATTACCACCAAAATTATTCCATAACAACATTCTCGAGAACACCGTTGGTAGCTGATCATGGATAAGCTAGTGTGTAGGAGATAACTTTTTCTTTTTATTTACATCAACCAGTGAATCGTAGATGTATATTTCTTTTTTCTAGAAGGACACGACACAAAGGACCCAATGGTTGACATTCAGATTCCAAGGAAGGAATATTAATTTGGAATCCTTTACATTGAAATCTCCTTGATCGAAGTAATGCGATACTGTAGAATCCCTTCCCATGGAACTGATTTGAAGACAATTTGATTTCTGCTTCAATTTAGTAAATTTTGGAGAAGATATATTATTCCTCCAGACATTGAAGGCCCTGCCTATAATTTGATTCGAAAACACATCCGTCAACACTAGCTGATCATGTACATAGCAGCCACGATGTTGTAAAACATAATATTGTCTCAGGGAGTTAATGCAAACATTAATGACCTGAATAAAAAAACAAAATGATAAATTATCAACAACAAATAATAATAGAGGTTAATAAAAATGATAAAAACTTCTGGAATAAATGACAAAGTTCTTAAAAAATGATAAAGTTCAAGAAAAATAAATGACAGACTTCTAAAAAAATGACAAAGTTCAAGGAAAACAAATGACAAAGATTTTTCAACAAATGATAAAGTTTTCAGAAAACAAATGACAGAGGATACAACTATAAATGGTATAAATACCTCGTTGCATCAAGGTAAACGATTTCATCACATATCCTCATATAAATACTCTGGTTGTAGTCCCTATGCTCAACAGATAATTCATCCTTCCTGAGTGACCAAATATGGTCCACCTGGTTCTTCTCATCCGGGGAGATGGGTCTTTAAATTAAAGATTCGAATAATACTCCAGGAAGAAGCTGGTCAAGGTGAGCATACAAAAGGTTCATTCTACAAGCCCATGATATTGATCTCTTATTAACCTCATCGGCAGTTAGTTTATGCCTATTATTTAAGGTCTCCTCCACTTTTGACTTCATTAAAACAAGCTGAAACAAATGAATTACTTTAGTAATAATATGCATATTACATAAAAATGAGTAATAAGATATGACATCAAATATTATTACTCAATAGGAATAAATGATAAAACTGTATTTATACATTGGTCTGGTCAATAGCTATTTCTTTCATAATATTCTCAGGGTCTGGTTTTGTTTGTTAAACTTCAGTTCTAATATCCTTATCCATGCTTTCAACCACAGTTACTTCTTTACTTTATTCCTCAACTGCTACACCAGTTGTTTGGTTTGCACTCATCTGTAAATAAACAGACTACAAATGATAAATTACCATCAAAAAAATTACTAATAATTAGAAACAAATGATAAGTTTACCTCCTTAGCTTCATGACCATCGAAGACCACTACTTCAGTTTTTGCTTGGTCAGCAACCTCCTTAGTTTGTATAAGAAATAGTAAAGAACAAACAAATGATAAGTTACCATGTGCAAAATGATAAATAATCTAATGTTAGTTATGTGCCTCCTTAGCTTCAAAAACATCTTCCTAGACCATTACTTTAGTATTTGGTTATTTTGCGGTCATCTGTAAATACAAACGGTAAGGACAGGTGAACAAATATCTCTACCACTACATCTTTTTTTCATTATAATATATCACTACAGTTGGTTCTTTTGAATCCTCCATTTGTAAAATAAGATATGCTTCATCTGTAAGGACTACATTCACAAATGTGATAGATAGCTCAAAATAAATGTTATATAAATACTTTTTGAGCTTTCTCTTCATCAACAACTTGAGATTCCTCTTGATAAGATTTAAATTTGTTACCATCAACTTTCTCATTATCACCATCTTCCTCATCTTCATCATCTTTTTCTTTTTAAGGTTCCTCTTCTTCCACTATACCCTTCTGCAACTTCACATAAAGCAAATGAAAACAAATTAAAAAGTTCTGGAAAACAAATGATGATAAAAACTCAAATAAATAATAAGAAGTTCTAAACAAATGATACCTCTGGAAGTTTACCACCATATTCAACATATATAGCTTCCATATTCATGTCCTCTACATCTAAATCTTTTTCCACCTCCACTCTCTCTTCGGGGGCAAATTTTATTTGATAAGTACCATACAAACAAATGATAAAATAAACTTAACGAGATGATAAAGTATATGCAAAGAAATTATTAAAGATATGCTGATAAAAGAGTATTTGAACCTGCTGAATCAAATTTTCTTCCATTGATAGAATTTTATCAGACTTTAAATCAGGGATTATCGCCTGTCTCTTCCTTGGCCCTCTATAATGCCTGTTTCCCTCAGGGATTAAGAATTTCAAAATGATCAGTAGTACATCATCAAATTGGTCATCAGTGAAAGCTTTTTTCTAGATACCTTTAACCTGAACATTAGTTTCTTCTGCCTTCTTGTTCTTCTTATTGGCATTAGTCTTTTTGATGTGTTTTTTTTTCATGTTCTACTGCCTTCAACCCCAAAAAAGAAAACTTCTTCCTTTTCTCTCATAAGTTTTTTCTCCTCTTCAATTTTTAGATTCTTTTGTGGAATCTCTCTTTGCCATATTCTCCGCCCTGCCTTCTTTCTTTTCCCATATTCTTTCTCATCACCTTCTTCTTCAAGATTTTGCTTCTCGCTTTGGTTGATTTTCTCAGAAGTATTGTACATGTACTGCCCAAGGAGGAGAGTACCATCTCCAAGTTGTAGAGTACTACTATCTCCAAATGTAGACATCGAAATATGTTCCAAAATTTCACTATGGTTCTGACACTGATGGCTTATATCAACCAATGCAGGTCCGATTACAGGTACTCCGTGGTAATTTCTCTAATATAGATAACATTTAAACAATTGACAAAAAGTGATTTAGAAATGAAACAACTTACACTCAACCAATGACAAAAAAGAACTTAATAGTGACAAATGATATTAGGGGAAATGACAGAGAAACAAATCAAACAAATGACAAGAAGGAAAATAACAAATAAAAAACTTCAAGAAAGAAATGACAAGAAGCGTGAAACTAATGACAAAAAGGAACTTAATAATGACAAAAGCATATTTAGGGAAGTTTACCATGGCTTCTTGCACAAGTTCTTGTGGCATGTCAATCTCAGATGGCAGCAAATCTAATACCAACAATTTGGGATTAGCTTAAAGAATGTCATCCCCATCCCTGTAGCTTAGGGACCAAATGTTTGTTTCCCTCAATTCTTGGAAACATCAGGTTAGGAATATAAAGGAAAACCTTTATCATCAATTCCCATGTACATCCGTACAGTGATAAAGCTTTATTGGATTTTTTATATTCTCGACTGATAGATAATCGACAAACTCCAATATTTGACTCAACAAAAAATTATAGACCTGTTGACCCCAGGGGAATCTATTGAACTTCTCTAGATCATCTACCAGATCAACATACTTCACCTCAACATTTCTTCCCTTGTTCGGGAGGACAAAGGATTGTAGAATGTTTAACAAATTTAATCGAAGAACATCATCTGCAAAACAAAACCACACATGGCAAAGAATAAATATGAGAAATAAATAACAAGGACTTATAATGTAATGATAGGAACCTTAGAGAATAATGATAAAACAACACCCAAATGACAAATACAATATAAACATAAATTATTGGGGTGAAAAATCTAATGCAGATAAATGATTAAATAGTTCCAACAAATGACAAATTAGAATCTTACCATGATGTCTTTCCATTTTTGCCTGTTTCAAAACCACATCAATTTCCTTGAACCTATATATTTTCTTCTTGGGGAATCGCCTATTCCTAAAATCCGTTACATACTTAGGATCAACAAATGTAAAATTATTGTGAATAGGAGAAACACGTAGCCACAAAATCAGGCAAACATGAATTGGTTTCATCTTAATTACCCCCCCCCCCAAATTGGAATCTAATATCACCGAGATGACGATTGAATATTTCTACAACCAACGTCGACATCATCATTATCGAATCAATCAATAGTAACGGTACAAAATAGGTGGTACGAAGAGCACCCATCTCTTCTTCAGACTTAGCTATAAATTTATTGTGAAGTCCCATACTTGTACACCGAGATGTATAATTTTTAGCATTGGTGGTGGCCTTCTTCTTATCAAATCTCTCATTACTCAGTTGTTTATAAGACATCATCATTATGAAAGAAAAAATAGACTTTAATCAAATACTTGGTATGCAGTAATCACACATACAATTTGTAACTGAAATCACACAGACAAGATTCGACGATTGTAAAAAAATGGTTGAGTTATTAAATCACAAATAATACCAGAATTCAGATGGTCAGTTGTTGCGGTCAAGATTAGAAGAAACTATTTGAGGAATGGATCATTTATGGTGCCAAAAACCAGACGAACTCGTACAAATTGCCCGTAATACCCTAAACCTAAACAAATGACAAATAATATAAGAAATAGTAATAGAGTTTGCCTTATCACATATAGCTAATTTGGTTAAATACATCACATATTCAACTAAAAGAAATGACATGGTGACAGAGTCTGCATTACACGTCTCGATATGGTAATGACATGTGTACATCGACAAATTAAATTTGGACACATGCCGTGATATATTATTTTAAAATGATTCGAACTTTTTTAATTATTTTGGAAGTGACTTGTGGAGCCCACGGCTTGCAAACCTACTGTAATATTTAAACTTTAATAGGGGAAAAATTGGAATTTCTTCTTGCCAATAGCGCACGTGATACCCTAACCAACCCTTCCCCCGAACAAATGAAAAATAATAGTTGAAATGGTAACAAAGTCTGCCTTATTACATGGCTAATTTCTTTAAAACTGTGACAAATTCCCATGGAACAAAGGATAAATAATATCAGACCTTGAAACAAATGAGAAATAATAACAGAAATGGTGACAAAGTCTGCCTTATTATATGGCTAATTTTTTTAAAGGCGTGATAAATTCCCATGAAACAAATGACAAATAATATCATAAATGGTAATGACACGTGGCGTAATATATTATTTTTAAATGATTCAAACATTTTTTATTATTTTGGAAATGAAATTCGTACTAGTGGAACCCAAGTGCCTGTAAAAATTAGGTGGTTATCTGCTGTAATATTCAAACATCAGTAGGGGCAAAAGTGGTTTTTTCTCTTGCCAGTATCGATTTTCTAATTTATTGTTCCCTGGGTCCGATTTTGGAAAGTTTGCATCTTTTAGTATTTAAAGTCCTAATTTTTGTTCAATATACATGCTATAAAATTTGTCCTATTAAAAGTTCTTTTTCTTGTAGTGTATATTGTTTGTATTTGAAATATCGACCTATTAGGGTTGCCACGTGTAGGAATAATGAAAGGGCATGTAAGTGTGACATGTGGTGTATGTAGCAAGTATACAGGTTTTGTAAATAGTAACGTGACGTGTTAGGTTTTGATTTGCTTAATGACATGGCAGAAAGAGATACGTCAATATAAGACAAAGGTATGACTATATATACCATTCATCGACAAATATTTAAAAAATATACAAAACCAATTGGCAATAAGAAGAGTACCTTGGAGACCAGAAGACCTGAGCATATGCAGCAGTAGAGCAAGTTGCTTATGTGGAGGCAACCTACCCACTTTTTCTCAAACTGACCACCCAGCAGTTAGGTCTTCTCCCTTAGTTGGCAACCAAAACAATAACAAAAAAACCCCACCTTGAGGGCCATTTCAGATATCTGCCGAGTGATTTCTACTCTTTTTAATATTGCGCAGTTACAGTTCATAACTACACAGTAAAATAGATGCCTTAGATTAAGACACGTGTTAAGAACACAGAACTCTTACGAATAAAGTAGTAGTTCAGAACTGCATGGTAAAAAACACCTCAGATTAAGATACGTGTTAAGAACACATAACTTTTACAAATAAAGTTAGTTTAACTCGAGGAAAACCTTGCCTCCTGACTAGTTCTTTGAGGGAACCAAACCTCCAACAAAAACACAAGTGTTTTGAGATATTAATCGATGCTTATTTTCTCCCAAATCAAATAATTAAATAAAGCTTACATAATAGACTTAATCAACTACTCTAAATAAACCTAAGAGCATGGGGGTTCTCCTACTTATTCTCTGACTTTAACAGCTGCATGTTCAAGTTGAAACAACCTGTTATATTATTCAAATAACTACTTGAATTATAACAATCCTTCTCTCATAAAATTCTGACTTGTCCTCAAGGCTAATATTAGAAAATTTCTCCTTCATAAACTCACGATCTTCCCAAGTGACATCAGTAGAAAAGAGTCGTACCAATGTATTAAAACCTCTTATTTCTTCTTCTTAACCTAACGATCGAGGATAGCTTTTAGTGTAGGAAGGACCTTCTCTTCATCGATGCTCATCATAGGCAACACTAGCTGGACATCAATATTATCTGTAATCTCATTTTTGAGAAGGGGGACATGTACCCCAGGATGAATTCTTGAAGTTAGTGGTAGTTCGAGTTTATGCGCCACTGCTCCAATACGCTAAAGAACTTTGAAAGGACTATAATACCTCGCTGAAAACTTAAAGCTTTTCCTTGGAGACACACATAGTTGCTGATACGATTATAGTTTAAGGTAAACCATGTCAGCAATAGAAAACTTTTGGTCCTAGCAATCAATTCTTCTTCAAGCGAAGTAACCCTAGCCATACCTAGAACATAAGCCAATAGTATGGGAGGGTGTCGTCCATACACTACCACAAATGGTATTTGCCCAATTGATGTATGCAAACTGGTATTATAGCATAACTCGGCCCATGATAGCCATTTAATTCATTTCTTGGGTTGGGAACCTATTAAACATCTTAGATACATCTCCAATGTCACCTCGATTTGTCCATCGGTTTGAGGGTGGTAGTTGGAACTAAAGTGGAAGGTGCTGGATTTTCCATCTATACCGGCACTACTCAATGTTTTATCTTCCGGTTCATGAGCACACATGTTAATAGGTCATATAGGTGTTATTGGTTGTGCCCAATTGTTACACCAAGTTAAGGTTGGTGGGAAATAGTGTTACTCTTTATTAGAGTTTCATGGTATAATGGGAAGATTACTCAAGCCCTATCAGGTTAAATAGGGATGAAGTCCCTCTTGGAGGCTACAACACAAAAAACTATCCCATTAAGATCTACAGCCAATCCAAGGGAAGACTTTACTCAAGCACAGGAGAATTTGCAAAAGTAGGAGAAGAGGTTAGTATAATCTATTTTTCATATCCGTTTTTTGATCATAGCAATAGTACTTAGATACTATAATTGGTATTAGTCAAGGATACATATTTCTATAATTAATCAATTGACAACAAAGAGGAAAATAACAAAATTGATATCAAAAGTTTTTATAATACTTTAATGGTTTTGTTTTTAGTACTTTAATGCTGATTATAGTTCGTAAGAAGAAAGTGAATGAAATACGAATTCTTAAAGTATTTTTATTTCTTTACCAAGTATCTATCTCTCTCTCTCTCTCTCTTATTGACGAATTGTAAAATCATCACTCCCCTAATTTTAGGGTTCTTCTCTCTCTCTCCAATGGTAAATTATCATACCATAATCCCCTTAAATCTTGTGGAGAAGAGAGTTTCTAAATTATTTTAAGGAGAGATTCAACAGTTCCTAAAAAAATTTGAGAAGAGATTCAAGTTTTCAATCTGACTTGAGAAAAAGAAATCTACCCCTTCATCTTTAGAATTATTGGGTTTTATCTCTAAAAATTGAAAGCTGACCTTTACGGGTTTGAACCCATGACCTTACAGGTGGGTAGTTTATTTTTTGTTCTTTGAACATTGTATCACATTGCTTAAAAAGTGAGAATGTGAAGAGATATATATCCTCTTACATAATCATTGGTTATAGACATGAGTAAGTGGGTACATGCGAGTCTGTGAGTGTGTGGTGGGCTTTTATTCCAACACACTTGTACACACCCCCTAGGGCAGCCCGGTGAACCGGGCCGGCTCGAGCTCAGGACTCGGGCCTCGGGTCTTGTGATGTCTGAAGCGAACTTGGCTAATCCTTTGATGAAAGGATTAGCGCGGGAAAAGGTGTGGATCACTTTAAAAGGGATGGGGCTAAAGCTCAGTTAGTTTTGAATACTTTAAGATTGCAACTAAACCTATAGACTGGGGATCCCAAGAAATAGGTTCAAAGAGAAAAACAAGTCATAAAGTGATTGCTGAGAATCATGCATTTAAAGAATGGAGTTTTAAATCCTAGTCTATCCCTATAGAGTATGACATCCTGTAATGGGTTAAGGATGAGTTATATAACTCTTAATGAGGATTATACTCCATTTGGAGTGGGATGCCTACAGGAACATCTCTGATTGACTCACCTTGATGATTGTGGAAGTGAAGCTGCTTCCTTTGGGAACTTGGGCAAGTTCTCTAGAGCCTTCATTATGACTAGGATACGAGCACAAGGCCATTAATGTGTTGGCTATAAGAACTTTGCACTATAGGACCTGTGTGTGATATAATTTTGTTATACCCTTAAGAACTTAGAGTTCAAGACAAAAGTTACTCTATATTCTAGTCTCTAATTTTATATTTACTAAAGTAAATGTTCAAGTTGAAAGACACTTCTACTTATACACAGTTTTGGATTTTTTACTCGGGTAATTTATCGCATACATTTTTATCGATATTGTGGGGGATTGTTGGGTTTTATCTCTAAAAACCAAAAGCTAACATTTACAGGTTCGAACCCATGACCTTACAGGTGGCTAGCTTATTTTTTGTTCTTTGAACATAGTCTCACATTGCTTAGAAAGTGAGAATGTGAAGAGATATATATCATCTCACATAATTATTGGTTGTAAACATGAGTAAGTGGGAACATGTGAGTGTGTAGTGGGCTTTTATTCTAACATACTTGCACACATCCCCTTGGGTGGCCTGTTGGGCCGGGCCAACTCGGGACTTGAGCCTCGGGCCTAGGGACTTGGGATTTAGGATTTAGGCAATTGGCTCTTCCTAGCTCTGGGGCCCATGGGCCTCCTATTCTTTTAATTGAAAAGTTCTTTGGGGTTGGGCTTGGGTTTTTTGTTTTAATCATATACCATTACTAGCTATTTTAATTATATCCGTTGAGTTTTGACTCAAACGTTACTAGCTATTGTGGATAACTTGTCTCCTCCTGTAACTGTTCCTTTTTGGTCTATAAAAAAACTAACCTGCAGTATTTTTCACACATCTTAGAATACAATTCTTCATCTTTCTCTCTCTCTCTTATTCAGTTTGTTCACAAATTTGCGATTCTGAGTATAATATAGAAGTATAAAGTTACGAGAAGGTTCTCTCCCTACAAGAGAAGAACCTATTTGTTGGGCAGTGCGCAAAAATGTCTTAAAGAAAGCGGCATTGTCCGCAACTCGGTGTTCCACCTTTTACAGTTTTTGTTCTTGTTTTAGTGCTGCTGCAACCTCTCTCTCCAATTAGATTACAATATCTCTTTTCAGCTCCTTACTCATTATTGGAAATTAGGTAACTCAGTTTACTATTCCAACAATTTTAAGACGTTCGCTACTTTGCAATGCAGGACGATAAGTTTCATACTTCTATTTTCACCGACCAAAATCAACCGTTCAGTTTAAATGTTTATATTTTAAATGGTAGAAGCAGAAGACCTTTTATCTTACTAGCAAAATGGTTGCTTCTGTTACTGCAACCTCAAAACTAGTATTTGAGCTACCCCTTACTGTTGAAAATGAACTAGCAATCGAAAAATTGACTGAGCAAGATTTCTTTTATAAGAATTGCATCGTGAATGCTTTGGCTGATGATCTATATGATTATTATGCTGTAATGGAATCAACCAAAGACGTTTGGGATGCAATTTAAAAGAAATATGACATCGAGGAGGTTGGGTCAAAGAAGTATGCGGTTAGCCGTTACCTCAAATTTCAGATGGTCGATGACCAATCTGTAATTACCCAGTCTCACGATTTATAGAAGATAACTCATGAGACAATGTCAGAGGGTATCCAGATCGATGAGTAATTTTAGGTGGTTGTCCTCATAGACAAGCTCCCACCTGGATGGAAAGAATTTAAGAAATCCCTCAGGCACAAATCGATGGAGTTCTCTATGGAAAGTTTAATAGTCTGACTAAGGATTGAAGAAGAGGCACAAAAACAAGATATCAAGGAAGAGATTTTGATTATTTCAAACAATAAGGATAAGGAAAAGGTTGTTCTCAAGCCAAATAGGAAAACCATGAAACCAAACCAGAACCGTAAACCTAACCAGTTTAAGAACAGCCATAATAAGAATATGAACCAAGGTGGACCCTCTTCTCAGGTTGTTCCTATAACTGACTCTGTTCAGTTCATTTACTATAATTGTAATAGACCTGGCCATATGGCTAAGTTCAGCCGGAACCCCAAGCGTCTTGGACCTCCCCGGGCTCAGGCGCATATGACTGAAAAGTACTTTGTTACTATGATATCAAAGGTTAGTCTGATAAGTGGAAGAGAAGGGTGGTGGACTGACTCTAGCACTACCCGCCATGTCTGCTATGACAAAGCTTGGTTCAAGAACTATACTGAGGCTGTAGATAAAAATATGCTGCTGGGAGACTCCCACACCACAAAGGTTCATGAAACTGGGGACATAGAGTTGAACTTCACTTCTAGAAGGACACTTCTACTGAAAGATGTCCTACACACTCCAGAAATGAGGAAGAATTTAGTTTCTAGGTTTTTTACTCAACAAGGCTGGATTTTTGTAGACTATAGGATCGGATCAATACACGATCACTAAGAACAATGTTTTTGTTGGCAAAGGATATGCCTGTGATAGAATGTTTAAGATGAATATTGATATCAATAAAATTGCTTTTTCTTACTATGTTTGCACTTTAAATTTTTGGCATGCTAGACTATATCGTGTTAATAAGAAATTTATTAAAAATATGGGTAATTATGGGGTTGATTCCTAAGTTCCCCTTGGACAGCTTTGAGAAATGTGAATCTTGTAGTCAAGCAAAAATTACAAAGACTTCACACAAATCTGTCCAAAGGGAAATGGAACCTTTAGATCTTATATACTCGGATATATGTGAATTGGACGATGTCTTAACTAGAAATAGGAAAATGTAATTTATTACTTTTATCGATCATTATTCAAACTATACTTATGTTTATCTTATTGCCGCATAAGAGTGACGCTCAAGATATGTTTGAAATCTTTTTAGCATAAATTAAAAACCAATTTGAAAAGAAGATTAAACATTTTCATAGCGATAGAGGAACTGAATATGATTCAACTGCTTTCAAAGATTTTTACAAAAATAAATGTATTGTACATGAAACTACTGCACCTTATTCTCTTGAAATGAACGGTAAATCTGAACACAAAAACTGTACCCTTACTGAACTTGTAGTTGTTATTATGGTTAGTTCAGGTGCAGCCTCACATTGGTGGGGAGAAATACTTTTAACTGTATGTTATGTATTAAATAAAATTCCTAAATCTAAGTCACTTATTTTTTCACTAGAGTTATAGAATAAAAGAAAACCTAATATTTTGTAGTTTAAGGTTTAAAGATGTTTCGCCTTTGCTAGAATTCCTAATCCTAAAAGAGTTAAACTTGCTAGTCGTGCATATGAATCTATTTTTATTGGTTATGCTATTAACAGTAAAGCGTTTAAATTTTATGACTTGCAAAATAAGGTTATTATTGAGTCTCTAGATGTTGATTTCTTTGAAGATAGATTTCCATTTAAATTTAGAAATTGTGGGGGTTCTTCCTCTAATAGTTATGTACCTAGGATAAACAACCTAAGATAGTGGAGACTAGAGACACTGATTTAAAACCTAGAAGGAGCAAGAGAGCTCGTGTGGAGAAGGACTTTGGTCCTGATTATGTTGTTTACACTTTATATGGTGATCCATCTACTCTTCAAAAGGCTCTTAGTTCTACAGATGTTGATTTTTGGCAAGAAGCCATTGATGATGAGATAGACTCTCTGGAGCCCAATGGATTCTTTCTAACTTGCCTCCTGGCTGCAAGACTATAGGTTGTAAATGGATCCTTAAACGTAAACTTAAACTTGATGGTTCAGTAGAGAAATTCAAAGCCCGTCTTGTGGCTAAGGGTTTCAGACAGAGAGAAAATATAGATTTCTTTGACACTAATTCTCCAGTAACTATGATTACTTTTATTCGAGTCTTAATTGCTATTGCTGTTGTTTATAATCTAGTAGTTCATCAGATGGATGTAAAAACCACTTTTTAAATGGTGACTTGGAAGAAGAAATATGCATGGACCAACCTGAAGGATTTATCTTACCTGGTCAGGAATGTAAAGTCTATAAGTTAATTAAATCATTGTATGGTCTTAAACATGCACCTAAACAATGGCATGAAAAGTTTGATAACTTAGTTATTCTGGGAATTAAGATTACTAGGACAAAAGATGGTATCTCATTAGATCAGTCTCATTACATTGAGAAGATTCTAAAAAAATATTAAGTCTGGATGTACTCCTTTCAACCCTAGTGTAAATTTGTTTAAGAACACTAGAGACATTGTAAGACAACCTGAATATGCTAGCATAATCGGTACAACAAATATGGGTATTTACGTCACTAAAAAAGTAGCGTAAAAGAGAAATAACGTCACTTTTACAAGCGACGTTGACCAAAGCGACTTGGTTAGTACTATGCATTTACGTTACTTTTTTAATAACTTTTTTATATTGAAAAAATGACATTAAAAGTATCTTTGCAGTAGTATCTTCGCAGTAACCAACCATCATTTAAAGTGACATAATAGGTACTTTTCCCGTTAGCTAAGAAATAACATAATTGAAGAATTCATATCACGTTAAAAGTGACGTAAGAGAAGAATTAACGTCAAGTTAAAATTGACGTAATTAAAGAATTAACATCATACGAAAGTGACTTTGATACACAAAACAGATAAGTCTACATTGCCGTAAAAGCGATGTTGGTTTAAAATTTAAAATAATAAAAAAATTGCCCTTAAGCTCCTACATCACACGTTATGTATATGAGGCACTTCATTTGCAAAGTAACCACCTCCCTGCACCTATAAAAGATCTGTACCTACACTTAAGTAATAGAAGTACCCAAAAAATAATCAATTTCTATAAGTACTTTTCAAAAAAGAGAAACAAATATTAATGTTGGAATGTCATACATGTTGAATTCAATTGCAATAACAGTGATACTTACAACAAAATCTTTATGTACTGAAAATGATATTAAAGCCAAGGATTCTGGAAATACTGAGTATGAAGATTCACGTACATGTCTCCGCTACAAACTGTCAAAGAAACAAAACATGGCTCGCTAATATTTTGCCAACAAGCATGGTAGAAGCAGTCCCCAAAACCATCAGGCCCAAAGCTAAGGTGTTCCATAGAACTGCAGCTTTGATGTCTTTAACTCAAGGATAGCAGTCAATAAAGCATTGCACACTACAGTAATACAAGAGGGATCATTCAATCAATGAGGTCATTCTCTTCGAAGCACTCTGACCAACATATAACTTAGTATAACAGTCCGCAAAATGGGGAGAAATCTGGCTAACATCAGCATGAAGCTCATTATCTTCCTTGAGGCAGACAATTTTACATTTTGAGTGTATAATTCTTGTTGTAGAGTGGATAACTACAGTATTTGTATCCCTGTACTGAAGCCGCCACTTAACTCAAGACTTAAATCTCTCAAGAAAATATCTTCAGGCCTAAGAGCTTCAAAGCTTCATTTAGAGAGACTTTGGCATTAACTTCATTACCAAGAGAACTACCATCAGAAGGTTTAACAGCAAGGAGACTTCGAACATTGATCAAATCATCTTGAGCAACTTGAACTTTGAAAGAGTGAAGGCCAACATTGCATTTCACATCAACTTTGTGTGAATATTGCTGCATCTAAAGTGATTCATGTTGACAATCAAATAGCTGAACACCATCAATTTGCACTCATAACAAGCATACCTGAAAAGCAATCCAAGATTCAGAAATACTAGTTTAGACTATAGGGATCTGCAATAACAGAAGGAAAATGTGAAAAACTTTTAAGTAAAAATCAACAAGACAACAAATAATCAAAGAAAAATTACATGTAGGTCCAGTGAAGAATGGTAATTGCCTATATCAACGAAAAACAAGAAAGGTATTTGGTAAGTTAAAGTTGCACAAATAATGGAAGGGAATAAAACTTGAATAGGGAAAGTAGGGAAGACTCCTTACTCGGTAACGAGGCCATCTCAATATATAAGACTTGTGAAGGGACTCCCACCCCTGCCAACGATCTCAATATATAATACTTATGAAGCAAATATGTACAAGTTCACGTATATAAGATTGATTATACAGAAGACATGTAAACATGGCTTTCAGTGTGTATCATTACCCCATCCCTCTATGAATTTGATGTATGCTAAAAGTGTTTTATACTTTCTAACCATTTGATGGATGCATATGAAAAAAGATGAATAAACAAACAACAACAACAAAGGATTATCATATGTGGTGTACACCTGTAATCAACTTAACACTAACTCCTCGATCCAATGCCCTTAAAATAGTTTCAGCACTATCATGGCAAGGTGGATCATGTTAAGGTGTGAACTCGAAGTGAAGAAGGAAATTTTCGAAGACTGATAATTGCCGAAGTCGTTCGAACGAAGAGGGAAGTTGCTCAAACGAGTCGTTCGAACAAAATCCTCTATTTTTTCACATTTTGGATTTGGTTCATCAAAGTCGTTTGAACGAGCTTGGATACCGCTCGAATGAGTTATCATGTTTCTAGGGCTGGAGACCAATTATCGTAAAGTCGTTCGAACGGGCTTGGAGTCGTTCGAACGAGCTATGCGTAGGTTTGCTTTGGAAGTTATTCTGGGGCATTGGGTTTGCCTCGAGATCCGTTCTACTTGTATTTTAGTTCCCTAGTATATAAAGGGGACTTAGGTTATTTTGTTAGTCTATCCTTCTGTGTGGGTTTTCCACTTCCCTCCTCTAGGTAAATTATTATGTTCTTGCTTTCATATAATTTCTTATTGGCGTTTCCATTTATCATTCTTAGGGCGAGGAATTGGGATTAGCTACCCTGATTCCTAACTTATCAAACAAAGGTAAAACTCCAATAAACTCTCAGGAGTCTCATTCTAACCAGATGGTACTTCTTGCACAAAGGAAACTCTGAATGTCAAAAAGATTTGTACAATAAATATAATTTCACGACCAAATTATACGTTGAATAAAAGTTAAATTACCAGGCAATTCATTTTCTTCGCTTGTCTAGTAGCGGTTAGTTATTAATAGTCAGTCTAGTGGTCTTTCGGGTTTTTCCTTCTTCTGGCTTCCTTCTTTTGGCGTCACTAGGAGAATCTTGACTACAGACCAAAGCAAATTTCTCATTAGCATAGAAGCGGGTAGAAATCCACAAGCAAAAAGAGATGCTACTTTCACTACTACGGACCAAGACCTATGTGCATGCTCTTGCTAAGCTCCGATCTCGTCTTCTATTCTTTCGCCGCTCTAGAGATCGCTTCTTCTTAGCCGTCTACTCCTACGGGGACCAGCGATCTGCTCCTAAGCTATACAAAATAACATCCCGAGGATCCTTCTTCTCGCCTCTCTTCTTAGGTCTCTACAGCTTTTGCAGTCAGCGAAAAGTCACCTCTTAGTGGTTCTGCATACTCCTAGCGATCCTTCTTCTCCTTGCATTCATGGAGAGAACTAGTGGAGTAGGTAACTCTCATATGCGCCAACGCTACTTCTACCTACTAGGCAATAAATAGTTCTTTTCCACCCGAAGTTTAGAGAGAAGATCAAAGCCACAGCGTAGTTTAGAAAGCGCTGATCAAAAAATCTACATCCGGCTAAAGAGCATATCAAAGCCACAGTGTAGTTTAGAAAGCGCGGCAAGAAATAGTCCCACAACAAAAAGTAAACAAGGCTAGTTGCTACTTTAAAAAACAAGTCAACTTAATACTAAGATAGGCGAAGAATCACACGGAAAGACGTGCCCAGAAAGAAAGCAAAGGATGTGGGTCTTCTCGAGCTATGCTTGTAAGCTTTTTTGCGATCAGCAAGAAATCGCTAAAAGAAAAACAAGAAATCTTTCTTTTTCTTTTGTAGCAAGAAATCGCTAAAAGAAAGAGAGTAGTTAAGCTTTATTTTAGGAGCTATGTCATATCCATTCTAGATTATATAGGAGCTATGTCAGAGCTAGGCAAAACGACGTTGGTTACTTTTTACTATGGTCTGACAAAAAGATTTGGACGTTTCACGCAATCTTGCTGGTAAAAGGACATTACGTCAAACCTAAAGAAATAGCTTTTACTCTTACTACGAACAAATCCTTATATATTACAGCTCTAAACCACTTCTTTACTGTTTGGTTCTTTTCCATCGTCTTTTGTTACCTATTCTAAAAGCTAGAAGAAAACACCTATCACCTTCTATTAACTATTAATGGTTGTAGCTGCTATTCTTTCTTGTTGTTCTTAATAAGACTAAACTTTTGCTTAACTCCACTAATTAATAAAGACGAGTAGTTTCAAGCCAGAAATCACTTTAAAATGAGAGAGAATAAGCAAAGTGATAGGGCGCCATTATAATTAGTGCGTCGGTAGCTTTCTAAACTACTTAGAATAGGTAACAAAAGAAAGCTGTCTTTGATAGCTTTAGCAACCTTTGGTGTCCACCTGCAGTTCTAAAACACACATAACCTATTCTAAGTGGGCACCTATGCTGTCAGGGGGGCCGCCAGGGCGCTACGGGGCGGCGCCGGGGCGCCCAAATTTGAACCAACCGCTTCGCCGTAACAGGTGCTTCAGAGAACAAGGCGGCGCTGAGGCAGGGCGCCTTATGATATGGCATTTTTTTTTTGAAAACTGCCAAATGATATGGCTTATTTTGTTAAAAAAAAAAAAAAAAAAAAACTCAAAACTGCCAAATGATTTGACTCATTTAAGTTTGTTTAAAACAAAAAAAAAAACCCAAATGATTTACATTTCTTCTCTCCTGCGTCTCTCCTCTCTCACTCTGCACCTGCGCTCTCCTCTCTCACTCTCCACCTGCTCTCTCCAAATCATTTACATTCACTGCACCTGCGTCTTGCACCTGCGTCTCTCCTCTCTCACTCTCCACCTGCTCTCTCTCTCGGGCCTCGGCGTTCTTCAAGCTAACGACGGCCGACGGGAACTGCTTCTCGTGAACAGAGTCAATCAAGGTCTGTTTTACTTCTACTTCTAGTCAATCAAGGTCTGTTCTACTTCTAGTGACCTTTAATTCACACTTTTGTTAGCCTCAACACTTGTTCTTCCTTTGCGTCAGTAAAACTGCAAATGCCAGGAGGACATTGTTAGCCTCAAAATAAATTTGAAGAAGATACATATATGTTTAATACTGTGTTTCTTCCTTTGTTTAATACTGTGATTTCTAAAAACAATTTCTTACTTCTTGACATCAGTTTTTTTTCTTTTCATTTATACCTCAGACTTATATGCTTTTGATGATATAATTTGGATGCGTATAATTTGGATTTTGGATGATATAATTTGGATGATATATGTTATTAAGAGTACCCTATATTGTTAAGACTTCAGAGTACCCTATACTGGTTGCTGCGTCTCTCTCTCTCGGCGTTCTTGCTGGTTGCTGCGTCTCTCTCTCTTGCGATACTGCGATCTCTTGGGGTTTGTAATGTCGGTGGAAGGTTCCCAGGGAAGTACTGGTCGGTATAGACCGACTAATTCGAATGATCCGGGGTGGGACTATGGTCAACCGGTAGATGGAAATAGAGATCATGTTAAGTGCGACTTTTGTGGTCATGTGTCGAAAGGGGGGATTAAGAGGTTAAAACAACATCTTGTGAAAGCTTCGTACAAAAGGACTATGTACAAAGACGTTAGGAAATGTGATAAAGTTCCACAAGATGTTGTTGATGTACTTAGAAGCTTTATGGAAGGAAAACAAAAAATAACCGAAGAGAAACAAAGTAAGAAAGACGAGATGATTAGAAACGTCAATGTGTATGGAAATGATGATGACGAGGTTGAAGAAGTTATGATTCAAATTCCTAAGAAGAGGAAAGGGCATATGGATGCTTTTGTATCCCCTATTGATGTGGATTTCCGCCCTAGAGCTCCTAATTCAAACGAAAACAAAAAAGCTTTAGAGAACATCCATGGTTACATTGCCGACTTCTTTTATGAAAATAGCATATCATTTAATTGTGCAAGATCAGATAGTTATTCCAAGATGATGCAAGCAATTGTCCAGTGCAATGATCCATCGAGTAAGTCTTTTATCTTTCAAATTATTTTTTGCAATACAAGTTAAAAGAAAATTGTCAAATACATTCTTAATCTTTTTAGTTTTAAATTTAATTTGTAGCTTTCAAGCCACCCTCATACAATGACTTGAGAGTCAAGATCTTGAAGAAGAAGAAGGAAGAGACCTCAAATTGGGTAGATAATTTTAAAGTTCATTGGGAAACTTATGGAGTAACCATCATGACCGATTGGTGGACCGATGGCAAGGATAGGACACTTATTAACTTTCTTGTGAATTGTCCGAAAGGAACGGTCTTCCTGAAGTCTATTGATGGATCCGCACATATTCATGATGAGGAACTCATTTATAAAATGTTGAAAGATGTGATTGAAGAGGTTGGAGAGAAGAATGTTATTCAAGTAAGTCTTGAGTATTTATGTTTTTTCCTATCTTTGTTGTTTTGCTTAGACTTTATACATATTTGAATTTTTGTATACTTTTTCACTAGATATGCACGGATAATGCAAGTAATTATGTACTAGCGGGTGAATAGATTATGGCGGAATCAAAGATTTATTGGATGCCATGTGCGGAACATTGTATAAATTTAATGCTTGGAGATGTGAGCAAGATGCATTTGGTGGATGAAACGGTTAAAGATGCGAAAAAGATTTCCCTTTTCATCTACAATCACAAACATGTGCTCCATTTGATGAGGAAGCAAACAAAGGGTAGAGAAATTGTAAGGCCGGCGGTGACTCGATTTGCTACCACTTTTCTATGTTTGCATAGTATGTATGAAAAGAGACAAGAACTAAGAGACATGTTTCATACTGTTGAGTGGAGAAATAGCAAGTGACCAAAGCACCCTATTGGAAAAGAAATTGTAAAAAAAGTTAAGAGTAATACATTTTGAAACAATATGCATACTTGCCTAAAAATTATGGCTCCTTTGGTGGATGTGATTCGAATGGTGGATACCGAGGAGAAACCTTCTATGGCTTATATTTATTCGGCGATTGAGGATTGCAAGCTTAAGGTAAAAACTAATTTGAGAGACCAAAACGATGATGACCGCGAGTTATGGAAAAAGATGGAAAGAATTCTTGATCGTAGGTGGTCTGGTATGCTTCAAAAGCCTTTGCACGCGGCGGCTCATTATCTTAACCCTCAGTATTATTATGCAACTCTTACAAGCTCAGATGAGATGGAATCAAATACTAAACTTAAAGAGGGTTTGTTAGATTGCATAGCAAAACTTGCTTTGGATGAGGAAGATGAAAGCCAAATCCTGCGAGATCTGATTGCATATCGTACCAAGGCTGGGAGGTTGGGAAAGAGGGGTGCTCAAGCTTGTGTAAAAACAATTGCTCCGGGTTAGTAACTTAGTATTGCTTTTAAGTTACTTCTTTTTAGTGTTTAGTAATTTTAAGGTTTTTTTGTTTTTATTCTTTTGATTTCTAAATTTTATGATTTTTAATATAGTGGAGTGGTGGATCACTTTTGGAAGTGAAGTTCCCGCCTTGCAAAGATTTGCTAAAAGAGTTCTTGGGCTTACTAGTGTGGCTTCTCCTTGTGAAAGGATTTGGAGTACCTTTGACAATGTAAGTTGCTTTTAGTATTTGTAACAAAATACATTATCAATTTATCTTATAGGTTAAAGTTTATTTCTCTAAGTTTTTATTTATTTATTTTACTATTGTAGATCCATACTAAAAAGAGGAATTGTTTGGAGCATGATCGGATGAGGGATCTTGCATATATTCAATACAATAGGAGGCTTAAAAAGCGTTATGAAGAACGCATTTCTGGAAAAGAGATAGACCCAATTGTGTTGAAGTCCTTCGATGAATGTGCGGAGTGGTTAGTTCCCGACGATGCGAGAGACGACATTGTGTTAGGGACGGACATGACTTATGGTGTGCTTGAGGACGCCGAAGATGGATTTGATGACCCCCCGTTGACTCGTACTTCTCGCACGAACACCGCTTCACATTGTTCACAAGAAGTGGCATCAAGCTCACGATCGACAACGCGTCATCTTCAAGACTCTTCCGACGATGATGATTACGATGTTGATGCGAACTACGATATGGGTGATGGAGATGATGATGGCATTGACTCGGGATCCGATGAGGACATTTGATTTCATTATTCTAGCTAGATGTTTTTATTTTAGTTTTTTGGTTTTGCACATTTTGGATGATGGGGTTGAATTTTATTTTGGATATGCTAAAATTTTATTTTATGTTGAATTGATCTTCTATTAATCTATTTTAATGTTTGCTTCATTGTTTGCAATTTGGGATTTATCTTTTATGTTATTGACATATTACAATAATATATAACAAAAAATAATAATAATACATTGAGTCATTGCAATATATATATAATATACATTATGGGAAAAAAAATACATTGAGTCATGTTTGATACTTTAAATTAAATAATTATACAAATTTACAAATTTATACATATTACACACATTTTCCCGCCTAGCGCTCCGCCTCGCCTAGCGCCCCGCCCCGCCCTGCCAGTGACCATGCCCACCGCCTTGCACCCCGCCCCGCCCCGCCCCTGACAGCATAGGTGGGCACTATGGTAGTTTAGAAAGCTTCCAAACTACCTCTAGCTACTTAAAGGTTCCCACTACCACTCTTTTCTATAGACAAATCCTTTTAAAGCCCATCCTTACCCTTTTTAACTCCTTAGTAGTTGCTAAAGCTACTACTCATTTTACTCTTTTTAAACTCTTTTGCTAGCTCCTTGACTTTAACCCTTATTTAACTCCGATTTTTTGTAGCCTCCTTTTAAATACCTGCTTTTTATACTACTTTGCTGCTTTCTTGCTGGTTCTTTCTTTCTTTCTTGGTGCTTTCTAAAAAAAAGGTGACTTGTCTTTCTTGAAGGTTTCTTTCTTGGTGGGCTTTAAAAAGTGTAGCAAGAGGAAGGTATTTGCACTCGTCCCCTACTACTGCCTATATGTTGAGCAATTTGTTAGCGGATTCGTATTGGTAATGCCTATAGGCAGACTAGCCAAGAAAGAAGAGCAAGAAGTACAACTGCAAGGGACTGAAGCCCTCGTTCTGTAATATTGTCAATCATTGAATGTACTCGTTCAATCTCTCATCAGTTGCAAGCAAGATTGAGAATCTGCTTTAGTGCACCTTTGCTTACTCTATGCTTTTTTCCAGCATTATCAGTGTATGTAAGTGTTATCCTCTTATTAGTTGGATTGAATGGATGGAAGTGAACTCCAGCAATTCTGGCACAACACTTGTATATTTAATAAGACAGAGAGCACCCATTAAACTAAGAATCCCCAATCATAAACAGAGAGACCCAACACTCAGTTCCCCAGATTAAGTCAAATAAACAAAAGACAACTAAAACCAATACTAAAAGGGGTAGAAGAAACTCACAAGTGGAGCTCCAAGATCAAGAGAAGCATCACTAAATAGTACTTGCATGTTGCTAAAGTTTCTTCCATACACTGATTTTCTTCAATATTCTTCTACCCCCAGAGTTGTCTTCTTCCATCACAATCTCATAAGCACGTCTTTAATCCTAAAGCATCATAGAGAAAAAGAGTTGGGTTAGAAAACAATCATGCTATTACAAGTTCATTTTTGAACTAAAATGGTAGCATAAGAAAAATAAAACTAACCCCATTAACCCAACACTTCATCTTCCATAAACTGAATCAATCTCCCTTCTCACCTACACATAAAACAACAGCTAGTTAAATCATGGAGATGGACATTTTATAGGGGTTATGGAACGTCAAAGAACATAAACTTGAAAACCTTGAATGACAACATGGTAAATTGCTTGATAACCATGAATGAGAAATCACAAACAATGGGGGAGAAGAAAGTTGGCCTATAAGCAAAAATTGCACTGCAAAAGGAGCAATTAGACGGCAAAAATGGCAAATGGAAAGAAGAAATTCTGAAATGGAAAAGTAAACAAGTACATAATCATATTTTTAATATTATGTCACCCTTTCATGAATAAGACTAACAAGAACATAAGTTGAACATACTATTTCATATGATAATCAACAATGAAACAAGCAAAACATATAAAGCAAATCAGAAAAACCAACCTATAAAATAAACAACCTTTGAGTAAAATTAGAACTCAAACTTGCAATAACACGGGGAACCTTAGTTAATCAGTCATAGTCCCAAAACTACTTCTACCATTGCCCTACATTTAGAAGCCAAAAGTTGAGTTTTCAAGTATCAAAATAATTTTATTTCAAAGACTTCACTAAAAATTTGGAAGGAATGAAATTTGGGGTTTAGAGTACCTGTACAGGGAATCTAGGGTGTTAAAGAGAATTGGCTTGTTGTTGTTGGATGGCGGGCATTATGGGTTGAGGGCTTTGTTAAGCCTGTACTCAATCCATTCAAACTAGAAATAAGAATCGCAAATAAGGGTTTTGTAGAAAAAACATAGAGCACACCCAAATCATAAATAAGAACCACAAATCACAAATATGAACCAGCAAATCAGAGCATGTACTCACTCCTACAATCAACTCAAGCCACTAAACATCTAAAATCACAAATAAAACTACAAAACCCCCAAATCAAGGAGAAATCAGAAATAAATTATCCAAAAATCAAACCTTTAGAAGACCGGATCTTGATTAATTGCTCAATGACTTTATGATCGACGAGACTACCATCAACAGCAAGAACATAGAGTTCATGTGAACCAACTAAAGTAGGCTACATGGCTTTCTTTGCCATTTAAGACCTCTGATTAAAGATGGCCGAAGCAAATAAGGCTTTCTTTGTCTGTAGAGAGAAAAAGAGGTATTGGAGAGAGGAGAGGGTTAGATTTTTAGGGCTTTGGAATAATTCTCTTTGGTTTCTAATCCTCATACTTTAAACTTTCATGATAACACGAGGTTTACGAAACCAATCAATGTCAATTGTAAAAAAATCGACTTAAATCTATTCACTTGCATTGCACTTGATTTTAAGTCACTCGCAAAAGTGTCGTGAAATAGATAGAACAAGTAAATAACGTCAGTATTTAGAGGAATGACGTTGTATCCTCAACGAAGCATGTCAACTTACTGAAACAAAAGCCTCTAACCCTGAAACACTCCACAAGTTCCAATGTCTCGGGCTTCCCCATACCCACACGGTTGATGCTTCATCTACCCAGGGAGGGGGGCTTTGGCTTGCTTGGAGCTCAAACATCAACCTGTCCATCCTTTCTTCCTCCACTAACGGCATTGACGTTCTTATCCTTTCCCATTCCCCTAACCAAACACCTAACCAAACACCTGGTACTCCCCCCACCCCGTGGCTTTGCTCGTTCACCTATGGACCGCCTCACAAGAAGGATTACTGGACATCCATCGCCAGCATGGCCCACCACATTGTAATCCCTTGGATTATCATTGGCGATCTGAATAGCATCATCTGTCAGGAAGAGAAGATTGGAAAGATTGCTTTTGACTCGTCTGCCCCCAACCCTCTGGAAGATTTCATCTTTAAAGCCTCCATGATTGACCTGGGATGGGATCCGCTGGTGTCCCTTTCACTTGGTCTAATAAGAGGAAAGGTATCGAGCTTATCAAGCAACGCCTTGATAGGGCCCTCGTTTCCATTCCTTGGAGCACCGCCTTCCCTGACGCCTCGATCCTTAACCTGCCCATCATAGGATCGGATCACGGCCCCATTGTGTTGAACACTGAGAACACTTGCCACAATTTGGCGAAGCAATTCCACTTCCAATCCGCTTGGATCAATCACGACCACTACAAGGAAATTGTTGACGGAGCCTGGGACGTCGACCAAGACGGATCTAGACCGCTAAGGCTTTGCAAAAAGCTTCGCCACACCAAAAGAGAGCTCGCAG
This sequence comes from Kingdonia uniflora, assembly GCA_014058105.1. Lineage (NCBI taxonomy): Eukaryota > Viridiplantae > Streptophyta > Magnoliopsida > Ranunculales > Circaeasteraceae > Kingdonia > Kingdonia uniflora. The sequence continues at coordinate 806,121 of JACGCM010002399.1, read as the reverse complement.
AGTGGAACAAGCGAGATTTCAACTTCAACCCTATCAGCATTCAACAAGTGAGAAACCAGATCACCGAGATGCAAAAAAAGAACCCGTCTGACTCTAACGAAGCTATTGAGGCTGACCTCCAAAGTAGGCTTTCCCGTCTTCTCGACCTTGAAGAATCCCTATGGAGGGACAAGTCTAGGGAGACCTGGCTTAGAGACGGAGACGGAGACAGGAGCACAAAGTTCTTCCATCTCTCCACTATTTGTCGGCGCAGGCATAATCTGATCCGGCGAATCCGGAAGACTGACAGCTCATGGTGTAGCGAGCAAAATGACATTGGCAAGGCTTTCGTCGACTTCTACGAGGAGCTCTTCACAACCTCTAACCTCCCCTCCCCCCCATTAAGATTGGCGATCTGGACATTATGGAAAAGCTTATTACTGACGAGGACAACGCTGCGCTCACTCGCGAACCCACCCTGGAGGAGATCAAAGAGGCTCTTTTCTCGATGAACCCCCACAAATTGCCAGGCCCGAACGGTTTTACACCACTCTTTTACCAGAAATCTTGGGACGGTGCAGCAAGACCTGTGTAATGCCATTTTTGCCTTCTTTCAATCAGGAAACCTGCTCTGACGAAATTTAATCACACCAACATCACCCTTATCCTGAAGAATAAAAACCCGGAAAAGCCTGAGCACTTCAGACCCATCAGCTTATGTAATGTTAAATACAAGATCATCTTTAAAATCCTGGCCACTAGACTCAGGCCTCTCCTCAACAAGATCATTTCTCCCTCTCAAAACGCTTTCATTCCGAGTCGCCAAATTTTTGACAATATCATCATGGCTCAGGAGATTCTTATAGCCATCAAAAAAAAAAAGCAGATCCGGTTGCATGGCTGTCAAATTAGACCTCAGCAAAGCATTTGACAGAGTTGAATGGAGCTTCCTAAATGACACCCTGCAGTCTATGGGTTTCTCTGACAAGTGGTATGGTTGGATACAGCAGTGCATCACTTCTACCGCTCTCTCCTTTAACCTTAATGGTACCCCATTTGGTTTCATTAAGCCAGGAAGAGGCATTAGGCAGGGTGATCCTCTCTCACCCTCCCTATTTCTCATCTGTTCAGAGGTGCTCTCCAGGATTATCCTTAAAAAGGAGACGGCAGGAGAGCTTCATGGCATCAAAACTGCGCGAGGCAGTACCCCGGTGTCCCATCTCCTGTTCGCCGATGACAGTTTCATTTTCTGTAAGGCTGACCTCAACGAAGTTGGCGTCCTTAATGACGCCCTGGCCACTTTCTGCAAAGTCTCGGGCCAAGAGATTAACCGGGACAAATCCTGCATTATGTTTAGCAAGAACTGCCATCATCGCCACCACAAGCTCATTCAAAGGTTGCTCAACATTAAAAAAGATGTTACGGGAGACAAATACCTTGGAGCCCCCCTAACTTTCGACCGGTCCAAAAGCCTCAACTTTCAGGACATTATCTCCAGGGTTTCCAACCGTATTGAGGGATGGAAAGCAAAATTCCTCTCTCAAGTGGGCAGAATCACCCTTATTAAAGCTGTTAACTCGGCTATTCCTTCCTTTCTCATGTCCGTTTTCCCCTTCCCTAAGAAGATCTGCACAAAACTCGACTCTATTAACGCTAGATTTCTTTGGGGGTCAAACAAAGAGGGAAAGTCTAAAACTCACCTGGTCAAGTGGAGCCTTATCTGTCAGCCCAAGAAAGCCGGGGGGTTGGATATCCGCACGGCCCTCCATCACAACCAAGCCCAAATGGCCAAGCTGCTCTGGCACATTATAAAAGAGCCTGATAAGCTGTGAGCGCATAATATGAAAGCAAAGTACACACCGAAGACCTCCCCGATGCTCTCAGTGGCCCAACCTACTGACTCCTGGATATGGAAAGGCATTATCCAAGCTCGCAACAGGATTTGGCCTGAGTTATTGTGACGACCTACCGAACGCCGGCCAAATCCACCCGAGCGTTTTGAGTTCTGTCTGAATGTATTTGTTCTCTATATCCTAATATAGCTCCACGCCAAGTTTCGTCGCAATCGGATTCAGTTAAGGGGGCGAAAAGGTCCAGTACGCTTCGTCTCATGTTTTAACGTTTCCTTTTGGAAGTTGACTATTTACTTAGTAGCTATATTAAGGAGGAACCTTGGTCCGATCCTCCCCATGACTAAAAGAGCTTTAATGCTTGGTCATCAAGGACCCCGGCTCATAGACTATCTACAAGGGATAGTTATGAGTTCTCTTAGGCCTAGGGAAGGCCAGGGGACATTGCCTCGCAATGCGGGCCGATTTTCAATAAAGGGCTTCATATGGCGCCGCTATGCCCCGCGGGCTATCCGAGACGCACCGCCCCTTACAGATGGACAATATAAATAGTCCAGGCTCGTCGCCCCTTGAGATATGAGTCCCTTATGTGGAAACCGGCATATTGAGCTACCCTGATCCGCTACTGGACAGGTGTGCTTTCCGTACCTCGCGCACGTCGCGAGAGATTACGCTGTAGGGATTATTGAGGGAACCTTCAGCGTTGTTGCCTATACCGAATACATATTCGATGACCCCTCACGAGTATCCAGGATTATCCGGATGTCGCTCTAGCATCCGTGGGTTGTATGCCACTGGCGCGCCGCGCGTCAGTGTACGCCGCACGGTCCCTTATTCCGCTGCACTCCGGGAACTGTAGAGGCGGTCCCGGTTAGGGCCGTGTCAGTTATGTTGGCACATAGGTAACGGTGAAAGCGTGGATCTCTGGCTTGAACCTTGGATCCATGGCATCCGCTATGGGCGACCTGAGGGTCCTGAGCCTCTCACCAGATTCACTACCAGAGTGGCGGACCTGATTCATCCTAATAGCCGATCTTGGAACACCGAGCTCATTTTGACCATCTTCCACCCAGAGATCGCCGAGATTATCTCCGTTATCCCTCTAAGTTCCCATCCGGCCAAGGACGTGCTTCGGTGGAAGCAGGAGAAGAATGGCATCCTCACGGTGAAATCTGTCCACAATTACTCTACCAAAGAGCACTCCCGCCACTTTGCCGACACAAACACTGCTGGGACTAACCACCTCTCATGGGATGGCATCTGGCAGCTCCAGGTACCCCTTCGCATCCAACTTTTCCTTTGGAATGCGGTCCAGGAGGGGATACCCACGAAGTTTAACCTCTGGCATGGCACAGCGGACTGGGACACAAACTACCCGCGATGCGGTTCGGAGACTGAATCGACTGCTCACGCTATTTTCTTTTGCACCAAAATTCACGACATTTGGATTGAGTCGGACCTAGTAATAGACTTCAGATCTTGGAACTACTCCGACTGCATCTACTCGATCATCCACCGCTGTTTCCTTCTATCCCAGGGAGCCTCGAACCTATTCTCTTTCTGCAGTAAGCTGAGCACCATAATGTACGCCATTTGGATTTGCAGGAATGAGCTGGTCTTCGAGAGAAAGATTCAGACTGCAAGAGAAACGCTGGACAAGGCGAAGAGATTTCTTATTGTTAATCCCAAAAATGTTTTACCTATGCCGAACCCCAGGCCCCCACCTTTTCAGGCTGAAACCCCAGTTGGCTGACACGTCATCAACGTCGACGCCTCCTGGTTTGCCCAAGACACCCCAGGAGGGACAAGTTTTATTATTAAATCTCACCAGAATTTGATTGTTTGTGATTGTTTGTACAGGTTGCGGGTCCACCAGGGCAGTCGACCCCGAAGAAGGGAAGCAGTTGCAGTAGTGAGAGGGATGGAGGCGGCGTTGAGGATTGGGTTGCACAGGGTCCTCATTTTGACGGATTGCCAGAGGCTGGTTTCAGCCTTCAGAGATAGGCCGGAGGACCTCTCGTGGGGAGCTCTTACTTGGGCTCCAGATATCCGTGCGCTTGCCACACGCTTTGAGGATTTTCGTTTTGAATTTGTTCATAGATCTTGTAATTATGATGCACATTTCCTGGCTACTTGGGGTGCATGTACCCCCGATTTTGATTTTTTGGAGGGCCCCCAGGCTCCGCTTTTATTGACTCTGTTAGGCCTGACCGATAGGTCGGGTCCCTTTTTTTTCTTTTTTCTTTTTTATATATGTTGCCCAAAAAAAAAACTTACGGGAACAAAACATAAAATTTGACTTATTATGTCATTTTTCAAATAAATGATGTTAATTAGGTGACGTAAAAAATCATTTTTGTTGTAGTGTTTATTTTCTTCACCCGGTGTGAAAAAAAGATGCTCTAAGCATTTGTAGCTACCATATAAGAATGCAAACAACAAGGAGAATGACAGCTCTGAGTATATAGTTTATAGAATTTACCAGGAGGAGCATTGACATGTTTCGACTTGGTAGCATATTTACTGTTCTGGAACCAATTCCACACCTGTAAAAAGAAATAAACTAAGAATTTTGAAGTCCCCATTTTATTAACAAGTAAGATAATGAAAGCAGAAAGATACTTGCATATCTCAAGAGATGGCAAAATACCAACATCTTGTCAACTCGGCGATGAATGGACAAGCGTAAAAGAAGTGATGGTAGTATTATAACTCATTAATAACTAACTATTGAGATAGATCAAGGTGATTAACATACCTCACCAAGGAATTCCATATCCATCTCATCAGTTGTTCTGCAAGCTCCTCCACTCCCAAAAATGTATGATAGTTCACCACAATGTGGGCATTTAAAGCAGCTCATATTCTCTATAACTCCCAAAATTTGATAAAACAATTGACAGTCAAACCAAGACAAGTGTAAAATATCATATCTAGTTTTCTGACCAAGCCTTCTAAATGTCCATGCTTTCAAGTTTTGTAGCAGTTAATTAGAGTTGTTGATTAAAGCCACAGTAGAGGTGTTTGACAGCATGACAACAACAACAACAACAACGTAGAAACCTGTTAGTTAGAGTTGTTCAGCGGCAACAGTGAGGTTAGCAACCATGACCTTCTTTCCTGTGAGAGCCGTATTCCTTATCGGTAGGATATCCTTGATCACCTTATGATGCTTATCCAATTTCACCTCTGCAATCAACTTTTTCTTCATTGAAGTTTTGGGACCCAAAACTCACTTCCATGAATAAGTATCAGGATCGGTAACAACCGCCTTAAGCCCTTGCAACAACTCCCTGTATGTATGGAGGTTATCATCATAATAGTCGTAGCAATCTCTTCAGAGCCTAATGCAATTGCTTTCTCGTGGTTGCCATTAGGAAAACCTCTTGCCTATCCTCAATATCATTTTCAAATCTCAACAACCCCGGAATCATTAACTTAACACCTTAAGATATAGCATTAACCACAGAACCATTCACCATTAACCTCTTAAAGCCCTTCAACACTACTTCAAGCGACATTATATCTGCCTTATATAAGACTAATCCCTATGATTATCATTCGAACATTGAGCATCTAACACATCCATATTTTCCTTTACATCGGAAAACCCAGATTGTACCTTGCAGCTCCTGCAGGTGCCCTTCAACGGCCAAAATTAAACCAAAACAAGCACAAAGTGTCCTCAATAAATTACCAGCTTCACAAGAAATCAAAAAATACAAACTAGATGTTTACCAGTAACATACTCCAGAAGCTTCATTTATAGGAGTGTACCCAAAGAGGATAGGAGGGTTCTCATGATCTGCATGTATATTCAATAGTTTATGAAGAGAATCGGCCATTCAGAATATTGATTGACGGGCTTAAGCCATGGGGTTCGATTAAGTAATTGGAGTCAAAGGGGGCGGGGGATTGGGGATCAATATAAACAAACCCTACTACTCTTATTTAGTTGAATACAACTAGACATGAAGGAAGATAAATGTCAATCCGAAATTTTTAAAAAAAGAAAAAAAAATCATAAGCATGAACTTACTGTGAGAGATTTTGGATTCCGTTGACAGATTAGGGCTCGATTGTGAAAGATATGGGATGATTTCTTCATAAACACCTCCAACCAGTTTTGATCTCTAATCGAGTTTTTGATTTCTTCATAACCTCCATCTGTTTTAAAATCTTCAATTTCTCTTTTTAATTTTAATCTCCTAAAAAATCCCTTTGCGACTCCCCAGTCACTATTTCAAGAAGAAATGCCTGCGACTCCTTTCCAGATTTATTAAAAAACTAAACCACGTCAATTGGGGATAAACGACGTGAATCTACACAATTCATAAGTTAAAGTCATTTACAAAGAGACGTATTTGTTAACCTTTTTAAGGTCATTAGAATAAATTATGTTCATAGCAAAAAAGACATATAGTCACGTCACTTTTTACTTTTAATGTTATTTTTATAATAAATGACTTTATTTAGATGACATAAAAGGTGATATTTATTGTAGTATGCAACTGATTGTACTAAACCAGACATTGCATACGTAGTGGGGGTACTATATAGGTTTACTAGTAGAACTAGTATAGAGCATTGGTATGTTATAGAAAGGATCATGGTTTATCTAAAAAGAACTATGCACCTAGGTATACACTACCAGAGGTTTCCCATGGTCCTTGAAGGATATTGTGATGCCGATTGGAATACCCTTTTGGAAGATTCTAAGGCTACTAGTGCTTATGTTTTTAACATAGTAGGTGGGGAAGTTTTTTGGAGGTCTAAGAAAAAAACCATCTTAGCCCAATCAGCCATGGAATCTGAGTTGATAACACTAGTTGCTGCTAGTGAGGAGACAGAATAGCTGAGAAGCCTAGTGTCAGATATCCTTTTATGGGATAAATCGATACCAGCCATATTTATTTATTGTGATAGTATTGCCGCTATCGCTCTTGTATAGAACTATTACTACAATGGTAAGAAACTTACGATTCGTTGTGAGCATAGCTCACTCAGAGCCAAGCTAACTACAAGAGCTGTAAAAGTAAATTTTATGAGGTCTGAAGTGAACATGGTTAATCCTTTGGCGAAAGAATTAGTGCGAGAAAAGGTGTGGAACACTTAGAAAGGGATAGGGTTAAAGCCCAGCTAGTTTTGAACACTCTAAGATAGTAACTCAACCTATAGACTGGGGATCCCAAGAAATAGGTTCAAAGAGAAAAATAAGTCACAAAGTGATTATTGAGAATCACGCATTTAAAGAATGGAGTTTCAACTCCAAGTCCATCCCTGCAGAGCTTGACATCCTGTAACAGGTTAAGGATGAGTTATATAACTCTTAATGAGGACTATACTCTATTTGGAGTGGGATGCCTACAGGAGCATGTCTGATAGACTCACCTCGGTGACTGTGGAAGTGGGGCCGCTTCCTATGGGAACTTGGGAAAGTTCTCTAGAGCCTTCATTATGACTGGGATACGAGCGCAAGACCATTAATGCACTGGCTTTAAGAACTTTGTAATATAAGACATGTATGTGATATAATTTTGTTGTACCCTCAAGAACTTAGAGTTCAAGACAAAAGTTACTCTATATTCTAGTCTCTGATTTTATATTCACTAAAGTAAAGGTTCAAGTTGAAAGACACTTCTACTTATACACAGTTTTGGATTTTTTACTCGAATAATTTATCGCATACATTTTTATCGATATTGTGGGGGATTGTTGGGTTTTATCTCTAAAAACCAAAAACTAACATTTACAGGTTCGAACCCATGACCTTACAGGTGGGTAGCTTATTTTTTATTATTTGAATATAGTCTCACATTGCTTAGAAAGTGAGAATGTGAAGAGATATATATCCTCTCACATAATCATTGGTTGTAAACATTAGTAAGTGGGAGCATGTAAGTGTGAGGTGGGCTTTTATTCCAACACACTTGCGCATACCTTCTTGGGCAGCCCGGTGGGTCAGGCCGACTCGGACTCGGGCCTCGGCACTTGGGTCTTGGAATTTGGGATTTGGCTCTTCCTGGCTCTGGGGCCCAAGGGCCTCCTATTCTTTTTATTGCAAAGTTCTTTGGAGTTGGGCTTGGGTTTTTTTGTTTTAATCAAACCGTTACTAGCCGTTTTAATTATATCCATTGAGTTTTGACTCAAGCGTTACTAGCTGTTGTGGATGACGTGTCTCCTCCCGTAATAGTTTTTGGTCTATAAAAGAAAACCAACCTATAGTATTTTTCACACATCTTAGAACACAGTTCTTCATCTCTATCTTTATCTCTCTCGTTCAGTCTATTCATAAATTTGTGATTCCAAGTATAATATAAAAGTACAAAGTTACGAGAAGGTTTTCTCCCTACAAGAGGAGAACCTATTACCATAAAACTATTGTTTTATCCTGGGGGTAGCCGTACAACATTATACTATTTGTTCGACAGTACGCAGAAAAGTCTTAAAGAAAGCGATATTGTTTACGACTTGGTGTTCCACCTTTTATAATTTTGTTCTTGTTCCAGTGCTGCTGCAACCTCTCTCTCCAGTCAGATTATAGTATCTCTTTTCGGCTCCTTACACATTACTAGAAATGAGGTAACTCAGTTTATTATTCTAATAAGAATCATTCATGGTACCTGCAGTTACATCTTCTTTGTTACTCACTCTACATGTTGGGGTGGGCTTTCTATCTGTCTTGCTGGACCTATTCCCTGTCCATCTAGCCATGATCCTTTGGTTGCAATGACGAGAGCTCTATCTGGTTATGTCAACCTGGCGAGTTGGTTCAGTCTATTCTAGAAGTAGCAGTAATTTGCTCCTTCTGACTCAGTGATTGAATGATGGTCTCCGGCCGGCTGCTCTCACAGGCTTTTAATTGTACTCGGCTACTTTAATGCACTTAAATTGCTTAGGTTACAGCCTCCAACTCGTCGTCTCTCGGGTGTTGGAGAAATGAAGCGTTGGGGTTTTATACCGGGTGTTGTTTTGGTTTACAAGAGATTAGGAAATTCCAATTCACTTGGGATTTTATAAAGGGTGTTTGGCTTGGTCTGTAGGATATTGGGGAAATACAATTCGCATATATGACTGATCATGTTGTTGTTGAAGGAGTTGTTATTTGGTGGAGTAGAGAGATTGTTCTTCCCTACTGGTTAGTTTTGCATCCTTCATCAGCCATATTTGGTAAAATTCGATTACGAGTTTGTATTATGTTGCTTACGTTGTTTGGTGTTCTTGTTTGCTCCTTGGATGTTTGTTTAGTTCCATGTTCTCAAGGATACTTTAAGTTTTCATTTTGATTATGCACTTTTTAGGACAAATTATCTTTGTGCGTTTGCATTTGCGTTGTATTTGGCAGACTTTTAGGAATGTGGATATGAGCTAGTATTATGCATTTTATGTTCCCAATATGTTTCTTTAATCTTAAGAGTATCAAGATTCGTATTTTGTATGTGTTGAAGTCTTAATTATTTCATCCCTAGATTTATTATTAATTTGTTGGTTAGTTAAAAATTACCCTAATTTAGTGAATATTGCCAAATTTAATTATAATAAATCAGTAGTGAGATATTTAAGCTATAATAAATCATTAATGATATAGGGTTTTAATGCCCAATGAGATCCAATGGGGTTTAAGTGAGATCAAGTAGTCGTTAAGAAGACGGAATACTAAATGAATCAATACGCCTAAAGGAGTTTTATCCATGGAGTTGAAAGTTTCTTCTAATTTTGAGACTTTCTCATAAAGTCTTATTAAGACTACTTTGTACTAATTAAGTTTGAAATAATTAGACCACCCAAAGGAGACTAAGAAACTTTTAATTAATTAGTGGATCAAGATAGGCTACACAGTATGATGAGATGAGGATAACCTTCGACCCAAAGGTGAGGAAGTATCTTGAGTCAAGCTGTAAGTGTCAGTCTAGTCTTGAGTGTGAGTGATCACCAACTTCACAATCTATGTCAAATCACCACCCAAATGAGAGATTCGATGATACATCGCCGTACCCACAAAGTAAAAAGTAAATACCTTAAATATAATATACACTCTGGCTCGACCATCCTAACCCCAGGTAGGATCAAGATTAAAGATATCAAGTTATAGATCTTTTACAGATCAAGTTAAACGTACATAAAAAAATTAATTTATACACGTCCTAATATAAGACTTTGGTTCATGCAACTATGGACCTTATGATCCATAACTAACTGACTAATATTGAGACCTTGACAGACTCTAACTACTCCAATTGGAGGCTCAAAATCCATATTGCCCTAGGCTACCTTGATTTTGATTTTGTTCTCACCAAAGTATAGCCTGCAGATCTCACGGATACCTTTTCTGATGTTGAGAAACTAGCCCATGTTAAATGGGCCAAAGCCAATAAAATGGCAAATCTCATCATTCGTTCTTCCATTGACCCTATTATGTGGGGCGGCATCACTGAGAAATGTACCACAAAGAAACTGTTAAACGTCATTAAGAAATAGTTTGAGGGTTTCGTCAAGGGAAGGCAGTACAGTAATTTATTTCAGCTTTTATCGCTGAAGAATGATGGCAGTGGAAATGTACGCTAGCACATTCTTAAGATCTCCAAGTTAGTTCTTGTCTTGAAAGAACTTGGTCTCACTATTGATGATACGTTGATGGTTTACTTAGTAGTTTGGTCTCTTCAAAAAAGTTTCAAGATATTTTAGGTTCACTACCAGAATCAGGATAAGACTTGGGAAATGAATAAGTTGATTGCAGCATTGGTCTCTGAGGAAGAACGGCAGAAGAAAGGTAAAATAAAATCAGCTCATCTGACTACTTTTATGAAGAGGTTGTCCATCAATTCTCAAGGGCAAAAGAAGTTCAAGAATCAAAATTCTGCGAAGAAGAAAAAATTTCAAATCTGGTCCAGAGCAGAGTTCTCATTCAGGGAATGGGAATGAATAACATAATACAACTTCGTCAGCAACTACTTCATTAGTGATAGAGTATTTCTTTTGTAAAAAGAAAGGTCATGTGAAGCAGGACTGTCATTCTTATAAAAATTGGCTGACCAAGAAAAGAGGTATTAGTTCTATTTATGTTTGCCTTGGATCCAATTTGGTTGATGTTCCCACCAACTCTTGGTGGTTAGATTCTGGGGCAACTATTCACATTTTGAATTCTCCACAGGAGTTTATTAGCAGGCAGTCGGTAAGACCTAAGGAGCAGGTTTTCTCAAGAGATGCTTGAAGCTTTCCCAGTGAGTTCGTTGGAATTTTTCGCTTGGTTTTAAACACAGATGTTACTTTAGATTTGATAAACACCTTTTATTTTTCATCGATGAGATGATCTCTAATTTTAATTTCTCGGTTGCACTCTTTCAATTATTTTCTCAATTTTAGGCATGGTGGTTTTGACATTATTCATCATGATTCTATAAATTGTTCTGGTTTACTATTTGATGGGTTATATCATCTATCTTTTAATCATTCATTTGAGACTTTTCTATTATATTTATCTGTTGAGGCTAATATTTCATCTACTTCTAAACGTAGAGTTTCTTGACAATCTTGGATGTTATGGCACAAACGACTAGAACATATTTCTAGAAAGAAGTTAGAGATTATGGTTCGAGATGGGGTTCTCGGGGTTTTAGACTAATCTAATTTTTGGACTTTCGTCGATTGCATTCGTAGAAAATTGACCAAGATACGGAAATTTGAATATACTTATAGTGCAGGCCTTTTATAGCTAATTAATATAGATATATATAGACCTTTTCCTATTCCGTTCCGCGGTGGTCATTGATATTTTAACACCGTCATTGACGATTTCTCTCGTTATACCTATGTTTTTCGTATCCATAAGAAGTCTAAATTACTTAATGTATTTAAGAATTTCTAGTTAGAGGTTGAGAAATAGTTAGATCGAAAGATCAAGATTGTCTAGTCAGATCGAGGAGGCGAGTATTATGGTAAGATCGATCAATACAGTTAACATTCGGGACCATTCTATCAATATTTAAAGGATCAGGGTATTGTAGCCCAATACACTACCCATGGATCACCAAAGCAAAACTGTGTTTGTGAATGTCAAAATCGAATTTATCAAAACATGGTTCGCAGCATGTTATGTTATACTGATTTACCTATGAATTTATGGGGAGAGTGCATACGTTATTTAGTCTATATTCAGAATTGAGTTTCTTCTCATTATGTTCCAGCTAATCCTTATCATCTATGAACTGGGAGAAATTATAGTCTTAATCACTGACATGTTTGGGGTTGTCCTACATAGGCAAAATTATTTAACCCGAATATCGGAAAGTTAGATTCAAAGACTGTTAGTTGTTTCTTTGTTAGTTTTCCAAAGAGATCAAAAGGATTCAGGTTCTATTGTCCTTCTCGACCCATGGAGATTGATGAGTGTGCTCAGGATCATTTCATAGAAGAGGATAATCACTTTACTAGTACTATTCACAGAGAGGTTGTCTTTGAGGATGGTTCTGAAACTCGGAGTCCAACAGCTCTTTCGATCAGTATTGCAATATTTTCGTGTTAATTTGATATTTACACTATGACGAGTACGGTTCCAGGCCCATCTATTATTCTAGACCCCGTCATAGTACCGGATCTCCCTCAGAGTTTTCCTTCACCCGCTCCTATTCAGTTTCCTATCATTTTACCTCCTGCCTAGCCTCTTGCTCATACTTGAAGATCCTTCAGAGAGAAGCGTTCAACTATTTCTTCAGATTACCATCTTTATTCAATTGAAGGGGATTTATTTAATTTCGAAAATCCAATATCTTTTAGTAAAACTATGGATAGGAATTATGTATATCAGTGGCACAATGCCATAACGGATGAGATAGATTTTATGTCTTACAACTCTATGTGGGAGTTGACGCCTTTACCTGAGGATCTAAGGTAGTTAAATGTAAATGGATCTTTAAGATCAAATGTGATTCTGAAGGGAAGGTTAAGCATTTCAAAGTGAGACTTGTTGCAAAGAGTTTTAACATTGCCTTCGAAAAATTATCCTGTGTGGTTTTAAAAACAAAAGATGGTCATCCGCTTTTCATAAAACTATGAATCAAGCTAAAAATATTTTTGCTAAAAAAATTGAGTTAGCACCGAGTAGGAAATTGTTGGATTTTCTATATATACCGGCACTACTCAATATTTTATCTTTCGATTCACGAGCATATATGTTAATAGGTCATATAGGTATTATTGGTTATGCCCAATTGTTATACCAAGTTAAGGTTGGTGAGACCTAGTGTTAATCTTTATTAGGGTTTGAGGGTATAATGGGAAGACCACTTAAACCCTATCAGGTTAAATAGAGAGAAAGTCCCACAACAATATGACCGAGATCCATCAAATCAACAACTCTACTAGATTCAAGAGGAGGAGGTTAACAGAGTACTGCAACCTCATAGTGCAGGATAAAGAAGTTAACTCCTTCCTGAAACAAACAATCGATGAACTAGAATTTTATTTGAGGATTACGATATCAGTCACGTCAAGTTTCTTCATCTTGACGCTCTAGTTATTATGCTTAAGATGAAGAAATTTGTCATGCATACCATGATGATCGATACCGACAATGGTATAGATATCCTCTTTCAGAGAATAATAGAACAAATGGGATTAGCCGATCCAACTATACCAAGCGATATCGATATCAATGGGTTTAATGGATCTAAAGAGAAACACATAGGCAAGATTATCCTACCCATTACCGCTGGACCTATCACTATCGACGTTATTTTCTACATCATCAATGCCAAATCCTGTTACTTGGGGATTATGGGTCGCTGCTGGATTCACAACATTGAGGCAATCACTTCTAGGTATCATCAAGCACTTCATTTCAAGCACAATAGCGGCATCTAGAAAATCAAAGGCAGTCAAAAGCTCTCGCGTGCTTGCAAAAATACCATATCTGCCATACTCGACACATCCGACAAATTTGCTACATAGCAATTACAGAAAGTTGGTCATACCGATGATCAACCTTCAACAGAAGAACCTACAAATACATAGACATCGATGGACCTGGCAAGGGTACTTATATTGGTACCAATCTAATCCAATAAGAGAATGACATTCTCGATTGCTTTTTACAAATGATTCGAGATGCCTTTGCTTAAACTTTAAAAGAAATGATAGGAGTCGACCCAGCCAAAGCGTGTCACAAATTGAGCATCAACAACAAAGTCACGGCAGTCAAGCAGAAATAGAGAAGGCTCTCACCTCGTTGATAAGAGGATTTTAGGTCCTCAAGCAAAATGTCTGTTTAATGTACGATTATCAAATTGTAGCATGGATAAGTGGGATCGAATCCACAAGGAGGTCTGAGAAAACAAATACTTTCTAGGCTGAATTACAATTTTATAAGAGATAAATCTAAAAAGAATAAATAAAAGTTAATTATAAAACTTAATGAGAGAGAGCTAAGGTTTGGACTTGGCCTCTACCTTTCAAAACACTAATCAATATACAACTAAATCATAATATCTCCACCCATCATATATTTGTGCTAAGATACATACGATATTGTAAAATAAACAACTAAATTTATGGTCAAGCATTTAGTAGTTATACTTTTAAGTGATGGTGAAGAGTGTCTTAAAGAATTATCAACTCAACCATGGCTAGGCCTGAGCGAGTTCTTTAGTGTTTTCTCTTGTTTAGATCTCCAAATCACATCTACGATTAGTAGCACTTGTTTGTATCCAAAGTTATCGTACACCAGACTAAAGCTATGGTCAAGCCTTCGATATAATGCTCTAACTTATCAATCATAAAGTACTAAGAGAAAACTAATTAGAACCTAATTAATACCAACTATTGCTCATCTAAGAAGAAGCCTCATCATAGCCTTAACTAGGAGATTAGCCGCTCATCTCAGACTTCATCGCATTAACAACTAATGAAGACATTAATAAAAATTAAACTAAAAGAGAAGAATAAGACAATTAAATAAAACTAAGACTTTATTTCTTCTAAACTTACTCCAATATGAGATGCCCAATTACAATGGGGGGAGGGTTCCTTTTATAGGAGAAGGAACCCAAATTTAGAAATAATGCATTAAATTCTAAAGAATGTTTTCACAACAATATCTTTTAATATTACAACCAATCACCTAAGATTTTTGCATATAATTCATTTAAGTGATGTAGAGATCTTTCTTCATGGAAACTCTTGCATATATCTTCAATATAAAATATCTTCAAAGATCTTGGATACAATATATTTTTTGATCTTATTCTCCAAGAATATTTGTGTATATATTTCTTTAATCTTGAGACCGAATATATTGTGCATTTGACTTTTTGTGCTATGAACTGTTGGAGACACTTTTACTTGACTTTAAGAGCTTGGTTTCAAATATCCATCTCCAATAGCTAAAATCAAACAAACGCGCATAAGTACCCAAAATTAAATATAATAGACAACTAAAATATATGTTCGGGTATATTAAAAATGTCATAATTACACACTCATTAAATACCCCCAAACTTGTCTTTTGTACGTCCCGAGTAAAATAAAATAATAACCACTTTCCCAGGGAGCGCGATTTAGCATATATAACAATCCGTTAAACCCCCAGGTTTAGTCTGGTGGACAAGTGTTGTCTCGTAAGGGTTTGCAGTGACTATAGCTACAAAAGTCAATAATGACATTTTAAACAATTCTAGAATACACATTACTCATTTTTTATGAACTTATCTTTACTTAGTTGTGACAAAAATATACCGATGGAAAAATCTTTAAACTTGCTATTCTCCCAAGTATACCAAAGAATATTTTAAGCTTATCCGAAACTAGAGGTACTACCTCGAGATTAAAAATAGATTCAAGTATTTTGCTTTAGCTATATTTGAGTGTATAGTAAAAATAGTTTTATCGCCTAATACGTTGTCAAGAATAATTTACTCAGTTTTTTGGTACTCTAGTTCTTACTGAAATAAATTCAACGGTTAGTTCGACAAGTACCTTAGTCAATTTCTTATATATATATATTGTAAGCCTTTTCCCTTTGAGTACATTATTTCTAAGTGAAGCCTCCATAACAAGGAGTTTTCGGTCGATAATCCCCACCAGTTGGCTAAGGTTGCTGGGGTGTGGTACTCATCATGACCCAGACTCGGGATTCTCACAAATAACATTTTATTGTGCCCCTTTCACATAGTTCATGGTCAAACTCGAGATTGGTAGTAATTTTTTATCTTTCAGTTCTTAATCATGCGAGTAGCCTTGCAGCGTGAAAGTTTTTAGAGCACATTTGGCTTATTATTCTTTTTGTCTCCATTGTAGCAAACTATTCTTAACATAAATGTTAAATTTCCCTTATACTGAGCAAAAATCTATTGAAGGTATTAATTGTAAAACTACTATGAAGTGCACATCTTCAAAATATGTCAAGTTAACTTGAATTAGTCACTAATAAAAAGATAGTACATCTAGCTTACAATAGTCCAAAATATTCTAGTGCATACTTAGTACAATTTTAAAATTTAGGCTTTTCCATAATATTTATGTCAAGGTAAAATCAGTTTAAGTATTTGAAAATTCGTCAAAAATATATCATAAATTGTCAAAGTGCCATTATTTTACTTTTCTTCAAAAAGCATTTAAAGAAATAGTTTCCTACCCCCAAACTTAAATTAAATATTGCCCTCAATATTTGAGAACAAGAAAATAAATGGAAGAGGAAAACTAAAATTTCTTACCTGAATATGTTATGGGTTGCCTCCCAAGAACCGCTAAGTTTATCGTTTTCAGCCAGACAAATGTACTTCTATACTTAAATGATAATACAATGGTACTATAGGGGTACACAATATCAGCTCTGATATACTGGATCATCTAGAAATGTTATCTTTTCATCAAAAGTGTAAGACTCTAAGTATGATTTTCATCGTTGTTCATTGACCTTAAAAATATTGTCATTCTTAGGATCCTCCACCTCCACGGCCCCATGAGGAAAAATAGTTTTAATCGTATAAGGGTCATGCCAACGGGATCGTAATTTCTCAGGAAATAGATGAAGCTTAGAGTTATAAGAAAATACTTTCTGATTGGGCTTTAAGGTTTTACGAATAATTGATTTATCCAACTCAGTGCGTTCCTTATAAATTTTTGAACTTTCATAATCCTCATGACGGAGTTCATCCAACTCAGAAAGTTGAAGCTTTTTCTTAGACCTAGCTTGGTCAATCTCAAAGTTAAAGGCCTTTGTGGCCCAAAGAGCTTTGTGGTCTAGTACCACAAGCAAGTGGCAAGCTTTTCCAAAGATAAGCTTATAGGGTGACATTCCAATCAGGGTTTTATAAGCTGTTCGATAGGCCCAAAGAGCATCATCCAGATGATCTAACCAGTCTTTGTGATCAGTTCGAACAATTTTTTCTAAAATTCTTTTAATCTCCCGATTGGAAACTTTTACTTGACCATTTGTTTGTGGATGGCAAGGTTTGGCAACTTTATGAGTGATGGAATAATTTTTCAATAAAGTTTTAAAAACACGATTGAAAAAATGTTTCCCACCATCACAAATAACTGCTCGAGGAGTGCTAAAACAATTAAAAATGTTTTTCATCAATTTGACTACAGGCATATGGTCATTTGTCGGATATGCTACCGCTTCGACTCATTTGGAGACATAGTCCACTACGACTATAATATAAAGGTTTTCGCGAGATGAAGAAAACGGGCCCATAAAATCTATACCTCAAACATCAAAAATTCAACAATAAGAATATTGTTTAGGGGAATCATGTTGCGGTACGAAATATTACCGGTCCTCTGACATCTATTACAAGTAGAACAAAAGGTTTGTGCATCATGGAAAATGGTAGGCCAATAAAGACCAAATTAAAAAAAAATTGTAGCCGTTTTCTTGGTACTAAAATGCCCTCCACAGGCATAGGTGTGGCAAAATATGAGTATGTTTTGGAACTCATTATTTGGAATACATCTTCTAATAACTTGGTCATAACAAAACTTATACAGATAAGGATCATCCCAACTGAAACGTCTAACCTCGTATAGGAATTTGATTTTATCTTACTTAGACCAGTGGTCAGGTAATCATTCAGCAGCAATACCAAGGTAGTTGTATAATAACCATGAACTGCTCATCATGAAATATCTCTATGATCGGCAGGAGATCTTTACCACCTTCGATTAAAAGTCGGGATAAATGGTATGCTACAACATTTTCAACACCTTTCCTATCTTGAATTTTGATGTCAAATTCTTGTAATAAGAGGATCCATCGGATTAACCGAGGCTTAGCATCCTTTTTGGATAACAAAAATTTTAAGACCACGTGATCGGTATAGATAATGATTTTGGACCCAACAAGATATGACCGAAATTTTTCTAATGTAAACACAATGGCTAATAACTCATTCTCAGTGGTAGAGTAATTCATTTGTGCATCATTGAGCGCACGATTGACATAGTAAATAACATGAGGGTTTTTTATCTACTATTTGCCCTAAAACTTCTCCAATAACGTAGTTAGATGCATCGCACATCAATTCAAATGGAAGTTCTCAGTTGGGCAGTTGGATGATTGGAGCGGAAGTTAATAAAAATTTGAGCTTCTCTAAAGCTCTAGAACATTCATCATCAAAGTGGAAATTAGTGTCCTTAGCAAGTAAATTACACAAAGGTTGGGAAATTTTGTTAAAATCTTTGATAAACCGACAATAAAACCCAGCGTGGCCTAAAAATGATTGAATTGTCTTAATCGTCGGGGATGAGGTAAAGAAGAAATAATATTGATTTTGGTCTTATCAACTTCTATCCCTTTGTTGGAGATGATATGCCCAAGAACTATCCCTTGTGTTACCATGAAGTGACATTTTTCTCAATTTAACACCAAATTGGTCTGTGTACATCGTTCTAGCACGAGCTCTAAATGGTACAAACATTCATCAAAAGAGGAACCAAACACTGAAAAAATCATTTATAAAGATTTCGATAAATTTATTAACCATATCAGAGAATATGTTTATTATACAATGTTGAAATATAGCGGGTGCATTACGCAAACCAAATGGCATACGTCGATAAGCATAAGTCCCGCAGGGACACATGAATGTGGTATTCTCTTGATCTTCTGAAGTGATAGGGATCTGGTTACATCCAGAATAATCGTCAAGAAATAGTAAATACTTTTTCCCGCTAATCGTTCAAGCATTTGATCAATAAGAGGAAGAGGAAAATAATATTTCCAAGTGACCGTGTTCAACTTTTTGTAATCAATACAAGCACACCACCCGGTGGTCATACGGGTAGGGATTAATTCATTATTCTTAATTTTAACTATAGTAATCCTTGATTTCTTGGGTACAACTTGAACAGGGCTGACTCACTTACTATCTAAAATAGGATATATGATAGCCAAGTCTAATAGCTTGAGAACTTCCTTCTTAACCACCTCTATCATAGCTGGATTTAAACGTCATTGCATCTCACATAAATTTCTAGCACCTTCCTCGAGATTGATGCGATGCATGCACACGACCAGCCTAATTCCCTTCAAGTCTGCTATAGACCACCCTATGGCTGATTTGTGTTTTTTAAGGGCACTCAACATTCTACCTTCCTGGTCAGCATCTAGATTGGAAGCAATTATCACAGGTAGAGTTTCAGAATCACCTAGAAAGGCATACTTGAGAGTATTGGGTAATGGCTTAAGGTCCAGCTGGGGTAGTTTAACAATGGATGGAATAGGTAAAGTAGTTGATAGTTTAAGAGGTTCCAGTCTAGGTCTCCATTTAGACATGTTAAAAATAGGAGTTGAGTCGAGTAAGGCATTAAACTCTTCAATGATCGTGTCTTCATTAAAGTCCTCACCAAAGTTTACAAGACATAATTCTAATGGGTCCTCAGAAAAGGATTTGGGGAAAAAGTTGTAAACTAGAGAGTCAATCATATTGAGCTCAGCCATGTCATCAAAATCAGGCACTTGAGTATTATTGTTAAAAATATTGAGTTTGATTTTCAAGTCGCCCATAGATAGTTGTAAGACCCTATTGAAGCAATTGATAATGGAATGGGCATTAGCAAGAAAAGGGTGGCCAAATATGATGAGGATCTCGCAACTAGGATTCGTGACATCTTCAGTGTCCAAAACAATAAAGTCCACAGGAAAAATAAGAGCATCAACCTTGATAAGAATATCCTTAAGGATACCACGTGGGTATCGTATTGACCTATCAGCTAATTAAAGTATCATTCGGGTAGGTTCGAATTTTCCAAGTCCTAATTCCTGATAGACCGAGTAAGGTAAGACATTCACACTAGCCCCCAAGTCGAGTAACGCCCTATCCACTTTGTGATCTCCAATTTTATAAGGGATGGTTGGGCTTCTAGGATCTCAAAGCTCAGGAAGGGTTAATGTCTCAGTCAAGAAGACTTTCTTGTGCACGTTGAATTTCCTTTTCCTAGTGCATGCATCCTTAAGGAATTTAGCATACGCATGAATAAGCATGATGACATCGAGTACTGGAATATTTATATGAACTTGCTTAAGTGTATCCAATATCTCATCAAATTGAATCCTTTTATTAGTCTAAAGAAGGCGTTGTAGATAAGGCACATTTGGCTCAACAAGTGCCTTTGGTATGGAAACGGACGAGGTAGGTAACTCCTTAGATTTATTAGAAGGTTTATGGTTGCTTACTACAACTGGTTCACTCGTACCTACCTCATCCTCTTAGCAACTGATATTGGCTTAACTCGAGGTATTTCAACTCAGTTATGAATTTGTCTACCACTTCGAAGAGCAGTAATGGCATTAAGCTATTTTAGGATTAAGCTAGAATCAAAACCCTGTGGTCCTTTCAGATTAGATATAGGCAGGCTAGGCAACTTACCCGATGTTCTCTCATTCATTGTATTTGCTAATTGCCCTATCTGAGTCTCTAGATTAGAGATAGATTCAGATGTGAAGTTTTGATTTAACAATGTCTATTGCTGGAATTGTATCATTTGTTACTGAAATTATAATACTTGTTTTTGACTTTCTATTGATTGTTGCAAGAAGAGAGAAAGGGAGTCTTCCAAAGATGGCTTGGGTGGAGCGGGCATGAACTGTTTGGATGACCGAAAGGTTTGCTGAGATGATTGAGGATAGGACTGAGAATTAGGATTCCTAGGCAAATTATGAACTAAGGTTTGTGGCTCTCCAAAACCAAGACTGGGTTGGTTGTTCTTCCACGAAAAATTTGAGTAGTTCTGCCAAGTTGGTTTGTACGGGTCAAATAGCCTCTTGTAAGTATTATTCAAAGCATTCACTTGCCCTTGATTGTCATTCATTTCATTAAACATGGGATACATTTGAGTCACATGGGTTACATCATAACAAACGGTGCAACCCTATTGCTGAACTTGGTTCACACTACCCTCAAATTGATTAATAGCCATAGCCTCGATTTTTTAGGAAAGAGTATCTAATTGGGCTTTGATGGCCGTTCCCTCACTCACTTCGTATAAGCCACATTTCTTGGCTGAGCAAACATTTCTATGTGGATCAAAATCCCACTGCTGAGAGTTCTCAGCCAATGTCTCAAACTCCTCATAAGCTCTATCGGGTTCAAGGTCCTAGAATTTGCCACTATGCATGGATTCTAGCCTATAAGGATTCTCATAGGTTATTCCACGATAGAAAATCAGGGCTAAATATTACTTCTTAAAACCCTGATGGGGACATTGTGAAAGAAGATCGTTATATCTTTCCCATGCCTCGTAAAATGTTTTGCTCTCATTTTGAGCAAATTCAACAATTGTATTGCTCAGAGCGAGGGTTTTTCCCATTGTAAATCATTTGGTTTTGAACTTAGTCTCTATTTGGTCCCATGAATTGATAGATGTTAGTGCTAATGAATCAAGCCAATAACTCACCTTGTCTTTTAGTGAGAATGGGAATAAACGAAGGCAGACGGAATCCTCAGTAAAATGTTGATATTTTGAGAGCGCAAATAGGCAAAGGTTCTCTATTGTGTTGATTGGGAAAGGTAGTCGCCCTCTCTGCTTTGGCTGAGGTGGTGGGCCGTAAATAGGCAAAGGTTTTGGTAAACTTCCTAAATATGTTTCTCCACGTGTCTAGTTGATCATGCACAAACTAATAATACGATAAAATTCAGCACCCGATGCAGTAAACAATCAATCAAACCTATAATCTAACACTTCAACATTTTTTTAAGAAGTAATAAGTAGGTCTCCCATATATTCATCTATGTTCACAAAAGAGTAGGATGGTCAAAGGCTATGGTCCTTATACTCCCCTGCATCACTGTGCTAGTACTAGCTTAGAGTAGATGTTCAGTCCTCACGCCCGAGCGAGTCACTTTATCGTACGTCAGTACTCAGAATGGTAACGTCGCAAACTTGGAGCCAGTATTTCGCAGCGCTAGATTGGGGTTGTATCCTACGAACCCGTGTTTATACCCCGATCCGGTATACCTATCTGTTATGTGATAAAATCCTACGAGAATCTTGCTACTCTTTTTTATTATCAGTTATTTTCAGATCTGCGATGTTCAATTTTTATGTAATACGAATTTCTTCGTATCCCTAATGGGTGGTCTCACTTGTTACAGAGTTTTTTGGGTGATGAAATCCCATAAGTCTCAAACAGTTTTTACCTTTACTAATGTTGGAATGAAAATAAATTTAAACACATCAATAGGTCAATCCAACCACATAAAATATTTTATTAAAGCATCATGTATTTGCACAGTCCACACGACTTTATGTTCCTAATGTCGGGGCAAAACAAATATGAACCCCTTCTTGATGTCAAGTTTATAGAGGTACCAACCTACGGGAAGTGTTTCCCGGTGAAGTGGTGGTCTCCCCTTCACTTAGGGGACGAAAGAAGGAAGTACCCCTTCACTTAGGGGGCACAAGAAGGATGGATTTGATGATGCTTTCAGCTTTACGTATTTTCCATCCTCGCTCTTTTTCTTACTTTATTCTTTTATGTTTTGAAGTTGGTTCCACGAGTGTAGTTTACGCACACCAAGAGTTTAAACAATCCAAACAATGCTTCTGCGGATGCTAGTGGGTACTTTAAATCCTTCCAGTACGAAGAGAAAGCTCAAGGAAATAATATGTTGCATGCAGTAACAGAACTCAGCACTAATAAATAATACTACCTACTCTAACCTTGTGAGATAAAATAGGGCCAAAGTGATGTATCACAATTTTAAACTAAGGAAGTGCACTAAGAGCTTATGCTATTGTTGTAGCATAATAATATTAATTAAACCACGCACAAATTTTCAAACCTCACTTACAAACTTGAGAAACCTCGGTACTCCTATAACTTAAATGCCAAATAAACAAGCTCAAAGATATGTCAAGCCAAACAAACAAGCTCAAAGATATGTCAATGCGGGATATATGAGCAACTGTAGATATTATCTTAATATTGCACTTAAGTTATTAATGCACCGAAGCCCATGTCAAACAAAGCAAGCACCAAACGAAATAAACAGTACTTAATAAAATTTTGGAAATTTTGGAAGCAAGCACCAAACGAAAATAAACATCACTTAAATATTAACCAAAAGCTCACCACTTATGTTCCTAAAACGATGCTACAGTAGCACCAAAAATACAACACAGTAAAGTTGTTGCAACTATATCATAAAAACGACCCAAAAAAATCACCAAGCACTTTAGTTCTCAAGGCACCAAATCAAAGATAAGCAGCTTAAAATTCAAAGAAGTATGAAGATATAATCTGTTTAAAAATAACAACACTCAAGTCCTAACAGCACTAAAAAATAACAACACTAAAAAATAATCAGCACTCAAAATTATAGCTTAATGTTCTTTGAAAATGTCCACATAGAAACCAGAAAACCTTAAACATAATATTTTAATGCTCAAACCTTAAGCTTGCTAACACAGAGAACCACAACTTTTTTTCTTTATTTTCTTTTTTTTTTTAAAGAAAATTAGAAACACTTAAAATAGCAATATCGGCCCACTATACAAGGAACAAGGAATGAATAAATCATTGGTAAGATATGGACGATATTAGAAAGAATTAACAAAGAAATTTAATAAATAAAATTTGGTATTAAAAATAATAATTTTCAATAATGCCTCCCCGACAACGGCACCATTTGATAAGAGGTTTTTAGGTCCTCTAGCAAAATACCCGTTCAAAGTACGGTTGTCGAATTGTAGCACGGATAAGTGGGATCGAATCCACAAGGAGGTCTGGGAAAACAAATACTTTCTAGGCCGAATTACAATTTTATAAGAGATAAATCTAGAAAGAATAAATAAAAGCTAATTATAAAACTTAATGAAAGAGAGCTAAGGTTCGAACATGGCATCTACCTTTCAAAGCACTAATCAATATACAATTAGATCTTAATGTCTCCACCCATCATATGTTTGTGTTAAAACACATACGATATTGTAAAATAAACCACTAAATTTATGTCAAGCATTTAGTGGTTATGCTTTTAAGTAATAGGGAAGCGTGTCTTAGTGAATTATCAACTCAACCATGGCTAGGCTTGAGCGAGTTCTATAGTGTTTCTTTTTGTTTAGATCTCCAAATCAAGTTTACGGTTAGTAGCACTTGTTTGTATCCAAAGTTATCGTACACCAGACTAAAGCTATGGTCAAGCCTTCGATATAATGCTCTAACTTATCAATCATAAAGTACTAAAAGAAAACTAATTAGAACCTAATTAATATCAACTATTGTTCATCCAAGAAGAGGCCTCATCTTAGCCTTAACTAGGAGATTAGCCGCTCATCTCAGACTTCATCGCATTAACAACTAATGAAGACATTAACAAAAATTAAACTAAAAGAGAAGAATAAGACAATTAAATAAAACTAAGACTTTATTTCTTTAAACTTACTCCAATATGAGATGCCCAATTACAATGGGGGGAGGGATCCTTTTATAGGAGAAGGAACCCAAATTTAGAAATAATACATTAAATTCTAAAGAATATTTTCACAATAATATATTTTAATATTACAACCAATCACCTAAGATTCTTGCATATAATTCATTTAAGTGATGTAGAGATTTTTCTTCATGGAAACTCTTACATATATATCTTCAATATAAAATATCTTCAAGGATCTTAGATGTAATATATTTTTTGATCTTATTCTCCAAGAATATTTGTGTATATATTTCTTCAATCTTTAGACCAAATATATTGTGTCTTTGAATTTTTGTGCTATGAACTGCTGGAGACACTTTTACTGGACTTTAAGAGCTTGGTTTCAAATATCCATCTACAATAGCTATAATCAAACAAACGCGCATAAGTACCCAAAATTTAATATAATGGACGACTAAAATACATGTTCGGGTATATTAAAAATGTCATAATTACGGGTTCATAGCTCATCTCAGAGATGAAGTAAATAATGAAATCGATAAGTTGATCGAAGTCAGATTCATTCGAGAAGTTAAATACCCGGATTGGACCTCCAACATTGTTGCAGTTCCAAAGAAGAATGGGAAAGTCCAAGTTTGCATAGATTTTACAGATCTGAACAAATATACTCTAAAAGATAATTTTCCTCTTCCAATCATTCATCAAATTTTTGATTCAATGGCAAGTCACGAACTATTATCTATGATGGATGCTTCTTCGGGATACAATCAGATACTTCTCCTCGAGGAAGATCAGGAAAAGACCATTTTCATCAATGAAAGAGGGTTTTACTGTTATAAAGTCATGCCTTTCGGACTGAAGAACGCAGGAGCAAATTATCAAAGGTTAATGACAACAATGTTCACTTGGAAAAATCGTTGAAGTATACATCGATGATCTGATTTGCAAAAGTTTGCAGACAACGGATCATATCACAGATCGCAATACGGTTTTCCACATTTTACGATCATATCGGATGAAGCTCAATCCAGATAAATGTCAATTCGGGGTGCACTCGGGTAAGTTCCTGGGACATCTTATCAGCAAGAAAGGGATTGAAACCGGCCCATATTACATTTGAGTTCTACTCAACATGCCATCTCCAACAGCAAAGAAAGAAGTACAGAAGCTTGCTAGCAAGATTACTGCTATCAATAGATTCGCCTTTAAGCCTTCAGATCGATATATGTGGTTATTCTTATTACTTCGATGATGTACCAAAAGAGGTAAAGTTTGACCAAACGAAGAGATCGCATGGACAGGAGAATATGAAATAGCTTTTCATGAACTCAAAGTCTATCTTGGGAAGTTACCTGTAATGAGTACCCTGGTGGACAATAAGGAATTGATCATCTACCTCATAGTTACAGATAACTCTCTCGGCTTGGTTCTTATTCTACTTGACAGAAAAATCAAGAAGCTGGTATATTTTATCAACAAAACCATCACTCCAGCGGAAACAAGGTATTCTAAGATCGAGCAACTCTTCTTGACCCTTGTTTATACTTTACAGAAACTCAAACACTATTTCCATGCTCATTCACTTAGTCATGACGAACTACCCACTTCAAAAAGTTCTATCTAAAAAGGAGAAATCCATTAGAGTTTAACAGTGGTCAGTCAGTTTGGGCAAACATAATATCAAATTAGAACCAAGAACTTCAAAAAAGGGTCAAGCAGTAGCTGATTGTATGGTTAACTTCCCTGTAAAAGATCCAAATTGGGAAGAACACGATCCCGATATCATAGGTCAACTCGCAGAAGATCAATCTAATAAGCCCTTTGACAAATGAGCTGAATGGATTACACGAAAGGGATGGAGACTTCTTACAGATAGATATGTAGGACTTACAGGGTCAGGGATCAAAATCGCACTAATTACTCCTTCCAATAACCAATTGAGAAATCCATACAACTCAATTTTAAAGCTTCCAGCAATGTCACAGAGTACGAAGCCTTGATCCATGGACTTGATTTGGCACTAGAACTTGGAGTTCCTGAGCTATCAGTCTATAAGGATTCTTTACTTATCGTCCACCATTACTCTGAGCAATACAAGAAGAATGGCAAGATGGTCGACTATGTAGCCCTCGTTGTTGATAAGATGAGCAGATTCAATAAAGCTACTCTCGACTATTTACCAAAATGAGAAAACCGATACGCCAGTTCCTTGGCTTATTTAGCTGGGGTTTGGGTACATAAATAAGATACCTTCAAATTAAAGTGATATTAACCCCCAACATTAATCTCCCCTTGGTATGTGCGATCAACACTAGGGGCGATGAAGAGGAGGATGACGATTAGAAGCCTTTCCTCACATTTCTCAGCCCTAAGAATAAGTGTAATAGGCCACATCTAGAAGATCCTAAAGAATACAGACAATTGATGGACAACTCCAAGCGTTACACCATTCAGAAAGGCTATTTATATCGATGATCAGTGACAGGACCTTATCTCAAGTATCTCTCTAAACAACAAGCAGATAAAATGCTCAAAGAATGACATGAAGGGACTTATGGCTCCCATGTTGTAGGTCGTTCCCTCATAAACAGAGCAATTACACAAGGAGTATTCTGGCCCGGCATGAGAAAATAGGCCAAGTAATATTCCCGCAAGTGCGATGCATGTCAACGAAATGGTCATCAGATACGAGTACCTGTACTCGAACTACATGTCAATAAGGTATTCTAGCCTTTCAAGAGGTAGGCACTCGATCTTGAGGGAGAATTTCCAAACATACCAGGTAACATGAAGTTCTTACTGATTGCAATAGATTACTTTACAAAATGGGTGGAAGCGGTTCCCCTTTGCCGCACTCAGGAAGAAGAAATCATCTTATTTATCTAGGAACATATCATCACAAGATTTGGTTGCCCCCACCTAATTCAGATCGATAACGGGCTACAGTTCGTTGGAAAGAATGTAGTTGCTTTTCTCAACAAACACAACATCATTCCTTCCCCATCCAATCCATATTACCCCCAAGGAAATGGGCAGGCCAAAATCACAAACAAGACAATCATAGATGGAATCAAAAAGAGACTTAAGGCAGAAAATAAATAAAATTAGATAAGGAAGCTACCTCATGTCTTATGGGCATACCGTACCACACACCAAGACAATAAACGGGATATTTCCCTTCCTCCTTGCCTATGGAACTGAAGCCGTCATCCCAACATAATATTACCATCTTGTTAAAGATCATGAGCTAACAGATGAAGAAAACAAGTTTGAACTCGTCTGCAATATGAACTGAATCGATGAGACCCGCACTTGAGTTATTGTCAACCTGGGTCGATATCACCATATGTTAGCTAGTTTGTATAATAAAAGAGTCCACAGTCAAGAATTACAAATCAACGATCTGGTCCTCTGGGAGATTCCCAAGAGTGAAATTCCAATCTTCCACAATGTGTATATTATTTTCTCCTAAATGAAAACTTTCAAGTTTTTCCTATATTATTCTCTGCAAACATACATATAACATCTACTAAATCTCAAAGATTAAAGTAAAAGTAATACCAGCTTTCAATCGAACACGTCTATCATCTACCAAATCTCAAAGATTAAACCAAAGGTAGCATTAGATTTCAATCGAACACTTCTATCATCTACTAAATATCAAAGATTAAAGCAAAATTATATTAGCTTTCAAATCATTTATTTCTACTATCTCTAAGATTAACGATAAAGCAAGGTAAAACTAGCTTTCATATGTCTATCATCTACAATTACAGAAATAAAGCAACAGTTTACTTGTTTATACAGGTTTTTCTGGTCGTATAGCAAAGGAGCCTTCCCCTATAATCGGAGCTTGTAAAGACATAAAGTCTTGTGCTTGAGTAAACACAATCTCCCTTCCTCGATCTACTTTCTTTACAGTAATGGGACCAATTTCAGTTTTCATGGCATTCAAGAAAACTTAAGCCTTTTATGTAACGTATCCCTTTCAAACTTAAGCCTCTTCACTTCATCTATGAAATAAGCAATTACTGCAACCATATCATTCGCGTAAACTTCATCCGCGGACAGACTGCTTCGATTATGTACAGCCAGGTCAGCAAAACTACTACGTACACTCACAAAACTTTTATTTAACTTTGCATATTGATTCTTAGCTCGTTCTAAGCGTCTCTCCAGTTCTGATATGGCATTGGTCAATGACTTTGTCAGTTCCAATAATCTACCTTGCTAGACCTTACTTTTCTCTTTATCCAAATTTAATTCTTGTAGATGACTTTGCAACTTTAACTCCTTTCTCTCTTTATCATCTAGGTTACTACCACTGGAACATGAATTCTTCAACATCTCATCCTCTTTCTTAAAGGATTCTTCCAACACTTTTTCTTTGGTTCGAGAAACTTCCAACCTATCCCCATTCTCTCAAGATTGCTCATTCGCTTTCCTTACTGCAGCTCAAACATATACCAAATCTGACTCCAATGTTTTGATTTACGCCTGGGCCCGAGCTAATTCTTCCTTACCATTCACAGCTTCAACATCCCCCTATTTTCTATTCGACTTCTCTATCAACTCCACCTTCCTCCCACGAGAACTTGGCAGGTCACCCTTCAACTTCTTAACTCGTTCAATAAGCTTATCACATTGATTATGTGAATACCGGAGACTAACCTCTTTTACCTTTACGATCTCACTCAGCTTTTCCACATCACTTTCAGTACTCGCCAAATCAGCTAACACTTTAACCAGTTCAACATCCTTCCTCCTCAACTTCTCCCTCAAATTATTCAGATACCCTGTTAGCTGTAACATTTCTGCCTCTAACGACCTGGTACGATATTGCACAGTATTTGCCTCTTTGCATTTTCCCTTTGCAGTTTAATATACTCTTCAACTTCTCAACCTTATTTTAAGCATTCACTAACTCACCCTCAACTCTCCCTAATTCCACTTCTCTCTGCTCGACCTTCTGGCTAAGTTCGCTAACAATCTTCTCTGACTTAGTCAACTTCAGCTCCACTTTTACATACTGATATGTGTTCTCCTCCCATACCCGCTCAATCCTATCCAATTCCATTTTAAACTCATAATCGTATCTCAGCAATCTTCTTCACGAGCTTGTGCGGCATCTAACTTGGACTGCACAGAAGCTCGCTTTCAGGCTCAACACAATTAGAGTAATTCATATTTTTCATATACAAATAGTTTGCAATACAATAGTTTACATACATTACTACATCTATGGTCGGATTATACATCATATATCCACCAGAACGAGCTAGTATTTAGCCTTCAAGCTATGTTGACTCCTCATCCTGGTGCCCATACGCTCTACAATCACAATGATATACTATTTCATGGTACACAATTTCTAACCCTCTCACTATTTATTTCGACTCCTGAGATTAAGGCCATTTACGTGTCTTTTATCCTTTCTGGAGTACTTTTTTTCTTTCTTTCCAATAAACCCAGGACAAGGCCACATTTTTTAACCTAATCATATCTTCTCTCGGCTCAATCCTATATGAGCTACCAATATATCAATCCTATTTCCTTTATATTATCTAACTTGAACCTCTGCATGAGCGACCGAGAGAGCTGCTGCATTCGCATAATTTTTCTCCTTAGCGAGTTCTTTCTCTAAATTCTCAATTCTGAGGTACAAGTCTTTAAGTTCCTACAAATCAATATTTATACATCAATACATCATAATCTAAACCTCCAAAATATAACCTATGTATTTAATACAACTAGTCTCATTCCGTGATAAACGAAAAAACATCATTACAATTTTGCTCTACCTTATCGTCCTCCCCGCAATTCTCGAGCTCCATCCTAGCGGAGACCTCATCCAAACATTTAACAGTATCATGGAGAGGAGTACTGCCAGCTTCAGGACCCTCCTCTTGGTCGAACTCCTCCTCCTCCATAAATCAACCTTCCATTATAGCTTGGACATCCTCCCCCCGAGTAACCGACTTCCTAAAGTTTTAGCGCTAAATTATTACGAGCAACAGTTACCTGCTCCACATTCCTTTTAGACTCCTCTTCGAGTTGGTCCATGGTTACTTAGAAGGTATCCTTAAACGACTTTACCTCCAAGCTTGAGCGTTTTTTCTCCCTTGACAAATCCTACTCCAGCTCAGCAACCCGCTCTTTAATTTAACCCCATCTTCCTATCCTCGAAACTCAGACAAATGCCTCTGAGCACGCGAGAAACTTGTATATATATATATATCCAAGTTTTTCAATACATACAACTCATAATGTTACCATTATTTTACAAAACCTAAAACTCACCGCTGCATCCAACTCGTTAGAGCCCTCTTGCGCAGTAAACCTTATCTTATTTTCCCTAACGAGCAGCTCATCCTCCTTGCTCGAAAATACAACGTCTTCCTCCACCTCATTCACCGCAGGAGGGATATTATCTAATTTTCTCTTCTTCGAAGGTATCTCGACCTCCCCACTCTCTGAGGTCGCAGACTTTGAAGAATCGACCTTGGCTCCCCTTTTCTTTGTCTGTATAATCCTTGTTTTACCAGACAAAGAGCTTGAAGGCTTCGGCAATAATGGCATAGGTCCTGCTTAAAATAACACTGGCCGTTTTTAATACTTGTTGGTAATTCAGTTCCAGCAGTGATTAATGAGCCCTCTCCAGTCATCTTTCTTTTGGCCTGTACTTTCTACACTTTAATGGATCTGCTATTAACCCTCTTATTCTAACTAATCTCCAATTCCCCCAATAAAACTTCAAGCTTGACTCCCTCTCGGGATACAATGTCAATCAAAGATTCTTTTCTGGTCACTTAAGAGCGAGGATCTGCATACAAACATAATACTATTGTAATCAAACATAGTACATTCACAAACACAGTACAAAATTAATGTGATTTACTTACGTTTTTTTAAAGAATTGGTACTTAAGGGGAAGGGTATCCTCATCAGCTCGCTGGAGACACTCGCCCTTCACCCATATCAAATTGTCATTCC
The DNA here is from genome assembly GCA_014058105.1 of Kingdonia uniflora. Lineage (NCBI taxonomy): Eukaryota > Viridiplantae > Streptophyta > Magnoliopsida > Ranunculales > Circaeasteraceae > Kingdonia > Kingdonia uniflora. The sequence goes on along the minus strand of JACGCM010002399.1, from coordinate 774,425 downwards.
AAACCCTTCCATCAGAATTCAGGTCAAAAAATTAGAGTTGGGACGAACTCGAACATAAGTATGTACCCCAGTGTTCACATAATATTTCATAGTATAATACCGCAAAATATCTCTAGGAGTCAATCTTCTCTCCTTCCTTTCACGGGCCCACTTCTTATTCAAATTCTCACATACATTGATGGCCTCCCACATATTGCCATTCAACTAGGCAGGGCAAGCTTTAATTCTATTCATGATATTTTTTGCAAGATTGCCTAAAGATACCACTAGCCCATAATCGAACTGGGCAAGGTAACACAAAAACCCTCATCTATATCCCTTTTTTTCTTCCCATTGAAGTATTTGAGGGAAACATACTCTGGGATATTCCTAAAAAAATTCTCGCGCTCCAAATCAGGAAGCACAAAATACGTACTTTCGCTCCCTTTCCCATCTCAACATCCCCTAAAGAACCTCCCAGCGTATTTAATGGCGTTCCCCCATACACCACCTATGACCTCCTTATGCTTACAAAACTCCTTAAACACTTTTGACTCAACATAACAAGGGAAGAGTTTGCCATGGAAATCTGGAAACTCGAGTTGTGCCTCTACTACAACATCCTCTGAGGAACTCTCCCTCTCTGACTCAACAAGAATATCCTTCGAGCTATCTCTGATTAACTCGCCCCCTACAGATTCGGCATCTCATTCTACTCTCTCATCCTTGGCCGATCGACCAGAGGTGGAAGTTTTCATTTCAAACGATAAGCTCGAATTATAAAAAGATATTCCTAAAGTTCTTTCACACGCTTCTACCTACACAGGTCTAGGTATTTTCAATCAATTTTCTTTCTTTTTTAATAAATTATTGTTATCAATAATAAATAAATAAATAAATAAATAAGAGACTAACACAACAAACACAGAAAATTATGTTCCATTATTCACATTACTGATTTTTCAAATTGTCTATCTTTACTTTTTATATCAAATAATATTAACAAAGAAGCTTTTTCAGCAAATACATAATCTTCTAATTATAGTACTTTTTCAAAATTCAAAATACCAAGAACGCAGGATTCATAATCAACACACAAACTCATTATACAAGAGAGAGATAACACTATTCAAAAAACTAACCCTAGATTGCAGATGATGAACCAGGGATTCCACACAACTCTTCCTTCACGACAACGCTTCGTAACAACAACTTTCTGTCCACCCAACGAGCGTATACTCGTCTCTCTTATAACGATGCCCCTCTCCTAGATGTCTCTTTCTCAAATTACTGCAATATAACTCTCTCTCTCTCTCTCTCTTTCTCTCTTTCTCTAGAGTTTTGCCTCTCTATTCTGTAAAAGTTTGGAAGACGAAGAAGAAAGAGTATTTATAACTTTTTTATCTAACTGCTGGCAGTTATTAAGACTTGTGCAAGCTACCCTCATTTTTCTAACTAAGGCGTCCTCTCGACTGTACCTGTCAAATGACTCATACTTTTTGCATGTACACGCCTTTTCATCACTACCCCAAACTCTAACATTAAATGCAACTCTCTCTCTCTCTCTCTTACCCACATCACCCTCACACCCTCTCACTTTCATAATAATAAATTCAGCCCACACGCAATCGATCTATATCTCCAATAACAATTTCACACTATTGATTTCTACTTTCCTACTCACCTTATTTATACAAATTACATCGTCATTCCCGATGCTTCATAAGTTTAAAAATTAAATTTATTTTCAACACAAAATAAGGCACATATTCAGAACATAAATGTTTCTCTTTATTTCACTTACATTATTTCGAAATATAAAAGTTCACCATCTCAAGCATCGTTACACCTAAAACAACCTAGGTGCCCTGCAAAACCACATCTGATCAAAACATCACCAACAAACCTCTCGTCTTCTGCTGCAATCTCATCCAGCACAATCTCCCTCATATCAGTTTTTCGAGCTTCAGGTTCAAAGACCAATTCACGAAATACTTCACACCAAAAGTGACGTTCAACCTCAATCTTCTTCGCCCTTGCAGTCAACCCCTCCAGTTGTAGTATAGATTCCAGCATATTAGTGTCGTAATCGAGCCACCCGAATATCCTTTCACGTATTTCAGCAACCTTTATCGTTAAATGCCCATCTGCTGCCTGTCAAACTCTTTGAGAGCGAGTTCTCACCATGTTCAATTATTCAAACATCTTCATCTCCACCAGCTATATTAAAATAGAGTACGGTCACGTACCTTACCACCTTTTTGCGCATCTCCAAGTTTCAAATATAAGAATCCCACCTGTTAAACTTATCCATCGTTTCTATCTCCCATAATCATGCTGAATATAAATTCGTTTGCATCCTTTTTAACATAATTTAGTTTATCACCTCATTTTTACCTTTACACTCGAGCTCAAATATGACCCTTAGGTCGCTTTACCACACTTAAGAATCCACTTGTTAAAACTTTCGCATTACGATATCATATATTCTATGAAACTCTTGTATATATGGCTCGAAAACCTACAATGCTTTCAGCTCGAAACATATCTTTTTATCACTTAACAACAATTTAGTCAGCTCACCACATAAAAACAAAACAAAAATCACACGGAGTTCAAAATAGCCTTTCGACCTAATAACCTATATCACACAGTTCAACACTTCAAACAATTTTACACATTTTTTAACAAATTCTTTTATTAGCTCGAATTTATACAGTACATATTACTTTACAAAATTCGCTACAAGATACTTCCTACAAATCGTTTTACAAATTACACTCAATATTAGATGACAAAGAAACTTCAAATTGAGGCATCCGAAGCTCCTCCCAGTTGAAACACTTCTGCAAGAAAATGAAGATGAAAAGATAAAGATGGTTGTAACATAAGCATATTTCCTCTAAACCACCACCACCGTATCTTCCTCCGCATCCCCACTGCCACCATACCTTCTACCACCACCTCTACCTACAAAATCCACTCACGTGCAGGGTAATGGTGAGAAGTCCGGGCCCGGGTACCATTTTCCTCATCCTCCACAGTAATAGCCTTCTCAGCAAGAAAACGAAGATGCACCCTTTACAACCACTCTGATGAATGAAAATGTAGGCGCTCCATATGACAATGATCCTCATCCGCCTTCGTTGCCTCATACCTTCAAAGGAAGGATGGGTTGGGTAAGGTAGAGGGAAATCAAGAGGGTTGGTCTCACAGTAACGAAGTTGTAGTTCTTGTACTTAAGCAACTATATCTTGTTCTCCCTTGCTTGATTTTTGGTGGTCACCATTGCTTATTCACAGAGAAAAGCTACTTGAAGTATGACAACCGGCGACACAGCAAGCAAAGTACTTATAGAAGAACAATATTCAATGCAGGGAAGTATTTCCAACAGTCATCATTAAACGTTATGGTCTTGGGAACCCAATAATCAAACCAATCAATCAATTCAACCACTTAACCACAATTAATACCATAACTCAGTCTTCCATAAATACATTCATTTCCCAAATAAATCCACATAAGCAACATACATCAATCAAATTTTTGAAATATCTTTCCATCTTCCAAATCACGAACTCGATGAGCACTTATTAACTAAAGCTACCTGTGTCTTCAATTGCGAGGGGGCGATTGTAGGGACCTGCCCCTCGAGCTGTGACAAACTCGAACTAATCCAATACCAGACTGATACAATATACACGTGACATACACCATCAACAATGACACCTGTACGACAAACTAATGAAGAACGTGGCTCAAGCACTACATATGAAATAGAACAACTCAAAGACCTATTTCCCACGACCTAGCAGTTGCAAGTCTAACTACCACTTGCCCCTACTTTCAGGAGAACGTGCTTATGCACATTGACAAACTGAGACTTGAGGTCTATAAAAAGGATGAGTTACAGAGGAGAAATGACCAAGTTTTTCTTGCTCAAGATATCACAAAACTTGTAATCAAGTATTAGCCTCAAGCAATAAGAGTTACAGTTACTAAATCCTCAAGCCAAGGTCGTGGTTTTTAACTATTCAAAGGTTTCCACGTTAATTACCTGTGTCAATCTCTATATTGGATTATACTAATTCTTGTCACAATTACATTTGGTGTAAGGACTAGTTTGAGCTATTTTAAGCTACTACGAAATTAGGCCATTCAGTAAGAGTCACAAAACTTTATTGGTGCTTTTATTGGATTGTTAAGAAACTTTAATTTGAATGGTATATGTTTTATTGCTCTTTTAATTTCTCCGATGAGAATAATGTTTCGTTGGTTTTATTGTCAAGTTATTGTTTTACTATCACAACCTTACTAGTATCACCGTTGATGGGCAAACAAAAAAGATGTTTTAGCTCTATGGGTCTCATCAAGTTTAAGTTCCAACTAGAGATAAATATTGATACACAAAATATTGAGTCTCTTGATCGACATTTTTTTTTTCACAAAAAAAGAAAAGAAAATCTGACCTATTCATAATGTCGATGCACAATGTATGTAGGTATCTCCTCAAAAAATGTATGTATGAAAGCGTCCTTGCTAGGATCTGTGAGCACCCGGAGACCTATGTTGGTACTTTCTTGCTTCATTTATAGGAGAGAACAAAAACAAAAACAAATACGGTCGAATCCGAGCTTATAAAGCATGCAGAATCATAAAAATTTGTTCCGCTTTCTCTCAAAATCCAATATCCATAATACATCGTTAACTAAATAAGCCTTAAATCTAAACTTTTGGATAACAAAATTAAAACAAATGTATAAGCATTATCATCTAAGTTCACATCCATGTTCTAAACAGGCGAAGGCAAGTTGACCAACAATTCCCCGTCCATCACACTGCAAATCAAAGCAAATAAAAATTTCTTAGTTAATTTATTCGTTGATATCTTCAAGAATGTCAATTTGGCGGGCAGACGCCAGTCCACGAAAGAAAGCAATGACTGCATTTTCATGTTGAACCACTGGTTCTCGTTCTTTGTACATTTTTAGTGGAATCCAGGTCTGCTTAGTTTTTCTTAACACAGCTTGCAAGTATATTATTATTGGAGATACTCCTAGAGTCCAATTGACATTAATGGAAAATGAGAGTGCTGACCTTTTAACATAGTAGTAACAGAAATCCGCCAAAATAAAAGTCTGAACAATTTCTGAAAGAAGGGCCATTATTAGCCAAAGAAGATTAGCTCCTCCCAGCAGTAGGTAGTTCCGACCAGTACGAACTATCTGAACGTCAACAATAAAATACATAATCGGGTGACTACATGATAAACGCAACAAGTTCAATGAAATGACATCCTGTGAAGTTTTCTTGAAAAATAAAAACATATAGTCAGCATTATGTTTCAGTCTTGAACTAGCCAAACTCTTTCAAGTTATAAACAATGGGAGAGTGAACATATATATCAAGCCTTGGTAAGCAAAAAGACGCCGAAGAGCGCAATTGCTAAATAATATTGTTTCCTTACCAAATAGCTATTTATAAATGTTTTAATCCATAAAACATATTGAGCTTATCTCCGTGATCAATGAATAGATGTCGTCATTTTCATTCACTGGCTCTCCTAGCTTTTCATTAGGCAAATTACTACAGGATTTGAGTAAAGTATCAGCTAGGAAAAATATAGGGGGTGCAGATTCATGTGATGATAAAGGATATTTAGAATTGCTGCCCCATTTGTCTCTTCCACTTGATCGCACAATCTACATGTCATGGCACAGCTGGGAAAAGATCAGAAGTTTGCCAGGCTTTAGATATGGAATCAGTTCATTAGGATGGTGTCAGATCATATTGTGGTTTATAATTGACATTGTACCAAAAGACCTCCATGGCAGCTATAAGCAATGATGGTTGTGAGTTTGAGACGATCAGGACCAGACAGTGTGGCGAGAGGGAGTTTGAGAAAGTTGGCATTACAAAGGTGACGACAGACTCATTTGACTGTTGTAGTGTTCGCATATATGAACATGTAGTAATATTAAAAAGTGGCTAACGAGTTTCAGGAGAAGGCTTTTCTGGATTGGAGACTGAACAAGATATTTATTACTCTCATCCCAAAAGTTCAGGGATCACTCTTTTAAGGCTTCCAGAATACAGTAACATGGTATACGAGATCGCAGCAATTTGGACTTGTCAAGAAAGATAAAAGAGCGACAGCTCCTTTCAGCTGATGTTAAGTGTTTATGGATAAGAGTATCTACTTACTCATATTTGAGAGGTGTGGTATCAGGGAATATGATGTGAATTGTCCTCTAATGGTCGTTCTCACCGTCAACGGACTATTTATATTTATGATCTTTTAATTCAAGCCTCTCCATTGGTTAAAAATGAAGTTTTCCCAATTTTAGTAGAATTCTATTTAGATTAGAATTAGGGTTGCTAATTCTAATTCCCCTTGTGTTCTATAAAATGGGAGGTCTAAGTTATTTGTTTTTCAGTAGTTAGTAGAGTTGATTTGTTTATGAAAAGAGTTGAGTTTTTCTCTTATTAAACTTTAGTTGAGATATAGTTCAAACTTAGTGTTAATCGAATAAGAATTAAGCTTCCACGCTCGTAGATTCACATCATAATATATTGATGAATGTGCTAGAGAGATATTGGCAAGGTTTGACTTCTGGAAGGACTATATGATCATACTGTTGTAATGATTAAATAGGATAGGCCCAATTGAGAAATGGAAGAAATGACTCATACTTTCATATCGTCTACTTTATTTGTATGTTGGATCTTTACCCCTATGGGTTTCTCCAAGAGCACATAGGGGTTGAAGTAAGGTTCACTTCAGTGTCATTTCCTTTTATTACGGCCTGGTAGAATTAATAAGTTATCTCGCAGATCCAGCTACCTTAATCTCATCAAGGGATTGAGGTTAGAGATTGTGGAGATACTTAGTTCTTCTTCGGTGGAAGATCCTTCCCAGTTGAGCCATCTCCTATAGTACATATGCTTTCAGATTGCTTCAGGGACGTCGGTGAAGTTGCCAAAGAGTGAGGTGATGCATAAAATCTACTAAGTTCAAACTGGAAGAGCTTAAGAGCTCTTCTTTGTCTTTCAACAATATTCTAGGGAAGATAACAGCTTGCCAATGAATTCTGAAACCATGGTAACTCAGTGTCCACAAGAAATGAATTTTACAGTAAAATTTCAAAGTATTTATGCAAGACTTAGTGGAAATATTTTGCATGTCCAGCCACAGACTCTCGCTTAAGCCATAGCTTTCAATCGTTTCCCTAAGGAAGCAATTCTTTCCCATATCTTCGTGTATAATTTTATTAGAAAGATAACTGATTCCAGTGTAACTCACCCGAAGAATCCAACTTGCAAAGCTGAGAACTCTTGACAGACCCAATGCGAAAACATAATGGCCCGTGAATGGCTCAACCATCTGAAACCACATTTAAACCAAATAAACACAATCACTACTCTATACTTATTAATTGATTTAGAAGAAAGAAAGAAAAATCGGGATCCAGACCTTTGCATTCTGCATAAGACGTAGCTGAGGCAACACTGAAACAGATTCTAAGTACACACAAAAAGCCCAGCACATTTTGTCGAAGCGACGGAAAGGTGAATATGGATGGACGAGAACAGCAAGGATGGCAGTAGGAACCACCTATACAATCAACTTGTCATTCACATATAAGAATTAAAGAGGTTACACGAGCAAACGAAAAATCTTTGTACAACTTTTCATTTATTTCACAAATTATTGTAGCCATTTGTTTGATTCGATGAATAAATCATGAGCTGAATGTATTACACATGAACTCTTAAGAAACCCATGATAGAAAATGTTTGAGGTAGGAATTAATCACACAAAAAGATATGATAAAGCAAACTAGGGTGCAAAATGTCACAAAACTATATGCATAAGCTCTTGGACATGGATCAAATGCATCTTACCGCATAGTATATCTTCATGGTGTCAAGATCCTTGATATAGGTTGCCTTCAACTTGAATCGTATCATGTATATAACCCAAACCGTTGTGATTAGTGAAGCAAAGTCTAGAAAGGTGTGAATGTCCAATTCCATAACAATACTACAGTACATTCTTGCAGCTAGAAATATAGCAGTGATCTCCTGTGACTTCAGCGACAGACCTAATGAAGGCAGTTTGAAACATCGATTATCTATGGAACTAAGCAAAATAAACATAGACGATTATAATCTTCACGAATTAGCTCGTCCTGCCTAGTAAAAGCCAACACATACTGTGAGGATGAATATCAAAATTGAAATTTATAGACAAATATATTTCAGAACATATAGTAGGTGTTGATTGGTTTCTGAAAAGAGTTTGGTTTGCTATTTATGGTTGTTGAGTCCTGAAGTTTAAATGTGACTTTTCCAACATTGTTATTTGGATTTGGACGCAATATGAGAGAAGGGGCGTAAAAGTTTTTGAGAGAAGGGGTGTAAAAGTTTGACGGTGACATAATATAGAAAACACTTAATTTTTTATCACAAACTTCTTACGTTTTGACTAAATATTTCCCTTGTTTTTCCATGTAAAACCATAAAAAGGAAAAATCGATTTCTATGTCTCATGAAAAACCATTTTTCTTTCCTTCACTTTCCATGAAAAAAATAAACACAAACTCAAACCCTTACTTTTAGTCATAGCCTCACTTAGATCTAATACAACAGTGTTAGATTCATCAGGCTTTCAAAGTGCTAAAACACATAATCAATTCCGTAATCTAAAGTAGAATAATAATGTTCAAGCACACCCAAGAAAATTCCTAGTTATTACATTATATCCCCAGTCCCCACCTCTTTCTAGTTTACAAATTATGCAATTAGGAAAAGAAAAAAAAAAAAACCCCACAAAGATTTCAGACAAGAATAAACACGAAACCCTCTAATTGAAATAACCCCAAATGCTTAAAAAAGCGTCCAAAAAAAAAGGATTGAGTGATGCATACCAGAGCAATTTCTTTTGGTAGTGAGCTTGTACACCAAAACCATGATTCCAACAGCATGAATTAGTTCAGAGGCTATAAAAAAATTATAATAATCATTAACAAAATACTCCATAGCACCCAGCGAACATATTGCAAAAACCAACCCCATGAAGATCTTAACCTTCATTGACTGTTTTCTCACCCATCCAAACAACACATTGAAACCTACAAAACCCCTTCTCCTCCCCATTATCAAAATCAATGAAACAAAGCTCTCTGTAAAGATAGAAGAGAGGGGGAGAAAGGGGAGGTTTTAAATTCAGTTTAATGGAGGCTTTGATGAGACAAAAGGAGAACATGCAAGAGATATCAATGTGTGTGTAACAGATACTGTAATAACATTAAGGTTGAATCCATATTTTGATTTACTGCATTTAAGAGCACCCACAGCAGCTAGGTACACCTTGACGTGGCAGGGTGAATTCCCAATCCACCCTCTTTTCCACCCCAAATCCTTCCAAGCAGTTAGGTGAATTCTTGACGTGGCAACTCAAAAATCGATCCAAAGGTAGATTTGGGTGAAAATCCACCTTGAGGGTGAATTCATGCAGCGCACTTCTAAACTGCGTGTTGGGTAATGGACGCTCCAGATTGATCCACGTGGAGAAATTTTTTTTTAAAATTATGTCGCGCAGTTCCGAACTGCGCGTAGTGACGCCGCGCGGTTCAGAACTGCGCGTTCGAAATTTACCTTCAAATTCACCTTCAACTGTTGTGGGGTGGATTGGATTCACCACAAAATTCATCCAATCCACCCTCTTGACTGCTGCATATGCTCTAATATGAGTTAATGGAGTTATGACACGTGTCAAGGGAAAGATTTTGGGGTGAATCTTAATTTAGACATCTGGGAGAAAATTGGATGTTTCCAGGACTTAAAAAATTAATAAGACTAGTTGTTAGAAACCGTTGAATTGGCTCCGAGATGCATATTAGTGAATAGGATTGGTCGATATTATCTAATCGAGGTACAGTAACTATTACTTTCTTGTCACTTACCTTACATTATAGGGTCCCAACATCAACCACGCTTCCTGCTTATGTGGTTGCCACGCCATACTCGCTTTGTTTGGATTATTTTTAGTAGTTTTCCTCTAGTTACCACAGTGCTAGTAAACCATGAAATTGTAGAATGTAAAAAACAAAAAATGTCACACTTAACGAGTTTATCTCGTTCAGTCATCTAAAACCAAACTCAAACTCACTTTTTCCCTCGTATCTATCTTCACCTTATCTTTAAGCCGCATCCCTTGGTTTTCTAGTATTTTTTTGATTTAGCGAGGAGTCGAGGACCATCCGTTGACGCATTCCAATCAAACGACCAATACGATTTGTCGACCCAAAATATGAGAAACCATGAAGGGTCCAAACTCCAACCTACTGAAGTAAACTTTTTTTTGGCTTTCTTTGTTTGTTAGTACCAAGGGTGACTTTACTTGCGCATCCCAGATGACTACTCCCATATCTAGAGGATAGCAATGTGATGGGCCCTACTAAACTAAACTCTTTAAGTTATAATTAAATTTCTCTAATATTTGTTTTACTAACCCCACACCCCAAACTCTCTGTAATTTCGAGCTCAGATTTGGGGTGCCCAAAACTGCAGTATCACTCCCGCCAAAATTACTTTTAAAAATAAATCTCTCCAAACCATCTTTATTTCTTGAAAAAATCCTCAAAACCCAACAAAACTTCTCCAAACCATCTCCTACACTATGGAACTCTCATAACCGAAACGACGATATCGGAAAACACGATTTCGATTTCGACCAAGTGCACACATTAACATTAAACCGCCCAATTTTACTCATTCTTGAATCATCCCAACCCACATTATAAGAATTCAATCAAAACCACACCCAACTTGTTGTCTCGGGACTTATTCAACACTCTTTAGCTGTGGGTTGAGCTATAAAGAAGCTTTGCTCGACCCGGTCTTTGATTTCGCACAACGTCTATCTATTTTCACATTTAGAAGAGCCTGATGCATTTTATGTGTAATACTATTGTGAAGGCTTATGTGGGTTATAGTGATTTAGGCAGTGCTATTGGGGTTTATTATAGGGGAATAGTGGAAAAAGGAGTTATGCCGAATCATTATACGTTTCCTATTTTGCTTAAGGTATGTGCGGAGATGGGTTGGTTTCGAGAAGGGGAGAAGAGTCACGTAAGAGTTGTGAAGTTTGGGTTTGGAGATGATGTTTTTGTGAGGAATTCGATGATTTATATGTACGCTTCGTTACATAGAATGCGGTTTGTTTGCAAGGTATTTGATGAGAGTCCGAACTCGGTTTTGGTAACATGGAATTCGATGATTGATGGGTATGTCAAGAATGGGGATGTGGGTATTGTTCGAGATTTTTTTAATGAAATGCTCGAGAGAGATATTGTGAGTTGGAATACTATGATTGCGGGGTATATGAGTATTGGGGATATGGATGCGGCCGAGGAGGTTTTTGAAAGAATGGGTGTTAGAGATATTGTTGGTTGGAACTTCATGATTGATGGGTATGCAAGGATTGAGAACGTTTTTGCTGCTCGAGAGTTTTCAAACGAATGTCGAATCGGAATTTGACATCTTGGAATGTAATGTTAGCTATTTATGTGAGAAGTAAGTACTATGGCGAGTGCCTTAGATTGTTTAGTAAGATGATAGGGGAAGGAGATGTGAAGCCAGATGAAGCAACTCTTGTAAACATTTTGATTGCGTGTGAAAGTTTAGGTGTGTTAGATAGGAGTTATAGGAGGTTCTCCGTCGAAATTAGGAGCATCTCCGGTGCCAACATGATCTCCGGTACTAACATGATCCATTTAAGGTATTCCAAAGTGATGTTTTAGGAATGGAGGGAAGATTAGAGTAATAGTGTGAAGATAAGGGCATATTGTTTAGTGTTAATGTGATTCTGGTTTGGGGCACCCATATTCCAAATTTTTTAAAAATAACAATTCTCTGTAAGTTTGGTCACATAGTTTGGGTGCTCAAAACTGAAAAAGTTAATAAATAACCGAACTCTGTAATTTGGGGCGTAAAGTCATCAAAATTTGGTCGCCCAAAACCAACAAAAACTCTAAAAGAACATAACTAAAGAGAAATCTAAGTAAATCAATGTAACTTGGGGTGTGGGAGAAGTAAAAAAAATAGTTTGAGAAGTTACAAATATTTAACACTTGGATGGGCATATTTGTCATTAGGTTCGGGTGTGTATCTAAAGTAAATGGGGTGTGCAAGTAGTGGCTCCTCACAACCAAACCGAATCAACCGACCCAAGCCGGCTTTTATCCGGTCCAATCACGCGAAGAACATCTACATATAATTATATTTCCAATAAACCCTAATAATTTTCCCCCAAATTTACAAACCCTAACCTTACTACAATCCTTCAAATTCCCCTATTTCACTCACTCCCTCTTTTTCAAATCATAGAGTTTTGATTCTAGAGTGAAGATTCGGGCTTTTTGGTGAACTTTGGGTTTCTAATTTGGAGTAATCATGGCCGATCGAGCTCTTGTAACTACATCAACTGCTCCTGTTCGTCCAATTTGGATGAAACAAGCAGAAGAGGCGAAATTGAAGAGCGATGCGGAGAAAGACGCGGCGGCGAAAGCTGCATTCGAAGCAACGTTCAAGGATGTAGCCAAAGTTGCAGCGAAAGAAGTTGTTTCGTCCGATAGTGATGGGGAAGAAGCCGATGATGTCCCAAAGAACGCTCCTTTGGGTCCGGTTGATCCTTCAAAGTGTACTGCGGCAGGTGCAGGGATTGGCGGGGGTGCTGCGTGCGCGGCGAGTACGTTTGTAGTGGTTACTAAGGATTCGTATGGGAGGAAAATACCCAATGGGGGTGCGCAGATTACGATTAGGGTTTGTCCTGGTGTGGGCGTTGGGGGAAGTGATCAGGAAGGGTTGGTGAAGGATCAGGGGGATGGGAGTTATACGGTTACGTATGTTGTTCCGAAGAGGGGGAATTATATGGTTCATACTGAGTGTAATGGGAAACCTATAATGGGAAGCCCGTTTCCTGTGTTCTTCAGCGCCGGTACCTTCAAAACTGATATTCATGATAATAAGATAATACAAATCGACTGTTATATCGAATATGCCAGTTAGAAGACCATTATATTTGGTATATTAGCTCAATATATTGGATAAGCGGTTTTTTGTTATGATTATATTATAGTCTTATAAGACTATGGTAGAAGTGATGCACAATTTCCAACAGTGTATCCCATTAAATGGAGGGTATTCTGAGCTTACATCAATTTGATATTTTGTTTATTAACGATATTTTGTTCTTTGACAGGTACGACTGCTTCTGCAACAGGGTTGCTAGCACTCCCAACTATGGGCTCATTTCAAAATCAAAATCATGTTAACCAGACTATGCCCAACATGCCAAATTACTCTGGGTCAGTGTCAGGGGCGTTTCCGGGATTACTTGGGATGATTCCGGGCATTGTTCCCGGTGCATCGGGAGGTGTAGTTTTACCTGGTGTTGGGGCGACACTTGGAGAAATTTGTCGGGAATATTTGAATGGAAGGTGTGTGAAAACTGACTGTAAGTTCAATCATCCGCCTCATAATTTACTGATGACGGCATTGGCTGCAACAACTACTATGGGAACTTTGAGTCAGGTACCCATGGCACCATCTGCAGCTGCAATGGCTGCTGCTCAAGCAATTGTTGCCGCACAAGCACTTCAAGCTCACGCCACCCAACAAGCTCAAAACCAGTCTACAAGAAATTTATCCGGTCTGTCTTCTCCCTTAGTATCTCATATTCATTTCTATTTTTCATGAAATTATCTTTTTTTTTGGTAATTATCGCCTTCTATCGTGATTACATATAAGTTATAAATGGTTTGGGTTTATACTCATATTCAGAAAGAAGCACGGAATGCGATATTTCTATTAATATATAATTCTATGAGTACATCTTTTTATAAAAATCCATAATTTATTAAATTGTTAATTTGATATAGAGAGTGAGAGTATCCCATCGTGCTTTACGAGACTCCTTGATTTCTTATTCCTATGTTTTAGACCATTAGCTATGTCCATCTTATAAATTTGTATAATCTTGTCAATAATTATTATCTTAACCACCGACGAGTGTTTGAGACCTCCCCCACTTCGGATTTGGTACATGTGGTTAAAACTTGATGGTTTCGGGAGCTACTGTAAGTTTGATGGGTTACTATTCCTTTCAAATGAGACTTGCAAACGTTTTTAGGCTAAAGCTCAAAGCTCTCACGAAGAAACATGGAGTTTTTTTGCTATTGAGACTCAGATAGATGAGTTTGGTTATCCAAGCCTTCGATTATAAATAGGAGACTAGTGAGGTCGAGGACTGGGAAAGAATAAAGAAGAGGAACTAAGATTCATGTACCAAAAGGGTGAGATGGGTAAAGTTGGGTGACAATAACACTTTTTTGAAGGTGATGCGCTCCGAAAAAAGGTCTAATACGATCTTTATCCTTATTCTGGGAGATAGAAGAGTGGAGGTGGAGGATGCTATTGGAGGGAAGGTAGGAGCATGTTATACTAAGTTGTAGAGGAGTTGAGTGTTAGTGCCCCCCCCCCGTCTTGATGGCCATCACATTGGGAGCATTTCTCGGACTATTATTTAGTAATGATAACATGGGCGGTGCTAATCTAACTAGGCTATTAAAAGCTTAGATGGTGGTTTTCACCGGATCAGATTTTTTTTGAAAGGTAAGCTGCTTGTGATGGGAATCCAACTGACCAAGCCTTAGTTGGTGGATCTGATGGTTTTGCCTTTAGTTTTATATAATAATTACTTGAAGTTGAATTAGCAAAGTTTTCTTATGTATTTAACAGCAAATCACTTTGTTGACTTTGGTACTGATAATGCTTTTGTTAAGCGTACTTCTTAAGTCCTCGGTATGGAGATCTTTTCAGATGTTGGACCTGTTAGCCATGGCATGGCTAAATTGACTTGGTGAAGTAATTTTGACATTGTTTTGAGGGGAGAGGGAGCCTGTGGAGGATATTGGCTCAGTTTTGTATGTTCTCATCATCTTACTCGGTTCGTGAATATCTGCGGGCTGGCTTTTTTAGAAGTTCTCAGGGTCTTAAGCAGAGACACCCTTGATCAGCTCCTCTGTAGTCTGTTCATAGAAGTTGTCAAGGATCTGAGAAGTTTCCTGCGTTGGTAGGGACTAGAATAGGACTTAGGAGGGACCGAGACGTTATTAAGGCAGAATGAAGAGATTGTCATTAGGTGAAATTGAATCTCTCTCTCTCCCCCCGCCGCGTCATTCCTTCCCTTAAGTGTTAAGTTTTGACTAAGATCTCTAGGGGATTGGCCTTCTCCCAGGCCAATCATTGTTGAAGGGACTTTTATTATTATTATTAAGAGTTCTCTTGTCATTGTACTGTTCTTTATGTCTCTATTTCTATTCTTCTTCTTTCTTACCATAATTATTAGATAATCAACTCAAAAGAAAATTTGAAAGCTTACAACCCGAAGTCACAAGACAAAAGTGAAAACATTCGGCTTCACATCGGATCTGAAGGAGCGAAATCCATCTATTTCACAAAGGTCTTCAAACCTCACCCCCTCTTTTGAAGGAAGAGAATTAATACAAGATCGTTGTATAAATGTCTAATATGATTGCTTCCACAGTCATTGCTATCTCTTCTGTGATCTTATCCGCAATGCCACTGGATATATGATTACTAATGGTTGCAGCGTTTGGAGAGATTAAGAGATAGTTTGGTGATTGGAAGAGATAATAAAATGAGATTTCGGGAGGACTTTTGGTGTGCCACCGAGCTCTTAGGGGGGATTTCCCTCCATTAGCTAGGTAAGTTTAGATCTGTTTCCGACTTCATCATTGCAAATACAACGAGTGCAATTGGAGTTGTAATCTGAGAAGGCGTCTTAATGTGAATTGAAGACAGCCTGTCCCGATCCTAATAAAAATAGGACTTGGGTTTCACAATAGTATTGTTTTACTTGACCATTACCTCTCCCAATTCTTGATTCCTGCCAGCCAGTTGTATTTAGTCTCTTAAAAGTTTCCTGCAAGTTCTTTTCTTCAAGGTGGGCCGTATTGATTCTCTTAAGCATGGCTGATTTCTTTAGCATGGCCCACCTTTAAGAAATCAGCCATGCTGAAGAACTACGGCTGCTCATATAAAATTTCATAGCTAATTTCTTAAAGGTGGGCCGTAGTCTAGATATGCTACATGTGCAGAAAGGAGTAGGAGGGTTTACTTATTTGATATTGCATAGAAGGTGAAAGTGCAATAAACTGGAAAAACATCAATGTGAGCCATGTTTTCGGACTTCATCTAACTCCATCCCAACTTAGAATGACTTGAAGCCAAGCGAAGCAGTAAACCTTTTGATGATCAAGATGACATGAAGAATGTTTTCCTTTCCATCAGAGGTTCCTGTTTCCCCTTAGAGAAATTCATATGACAGTTCTCCATACGTGCCTGAAAAATCGTGAACTTAGTCAATTATATACTTCATATACTTATGCCGGAAATAATTTGGCGAAGCAAGAAATTAATCACAACTATATCAAAATTGAATTTATTTAAGCAAACTCATTTTTATTAATTTTCTCAATCATAAACTGAGTAACAATGGAGGCCATAAAAAAATAAAGACCTAATAAGTTTTCCTAGTTCTATTGGGAACTCCATAACGGAGTCCTGCTAAATTTTTGTTCTTTGGAAATTTAGTTTTTATCTTGCAATCCACTATATAGCATTTGAAAAGCTAGATAACAACAACACGGATACGGGTGTCGGTGTCGGACATGGGTACGGGCCGTTGGAAACGGCGGAAAATGGAAAAGTACCTTGTACATAGTATTGGATATGTGTGTCTGAGTGTCCAAGTGTCGGGGTGTCAGACACGTTTTATTTTTTCAAAGTTGAGTGTCGTTACCTAGTTGAAAAGCATAATGCTCCTTAAAAAATCAAATAACTATAAGAATGGGTGCTTTTAGAAAATATCGTTAATGGAAAATGTGCTGAAAGATGAAAGATGGTTGACTGACATCCAAGAGATTGCCCCAAAGGACGAAAAAGTTCTAAAATCTACTGCGTTGATGTTAGAAGTGTCATAACTAAAGAACGTTGTAGATTGAAGAGTAAAAAAGACACCCGTCTGGATTTGATTTGAAATGAGAGAGGAAGATTGAGGTTGGAACGAAGGGAGAGAAGATCTCTTTGCGTTTTTTCGATGGGTAAGAACTAAGTAGAAACTAGTCAGAAGGGGCAAGAGATTTCTTTTTTAAGAAATCAAAAGCTTAAAAGATTAAGAGGTAGAGAGGCCAATTTTAGAAGTTCAGACTACATGATCTATTCAAACTTGAAAGTTTGAGTCTAGTCAACCTTTTCAAATTATTGGGTGCTAAAATTAGTTTTAGTGCGACTTTGGACCCTATGAATGAATCATATTAGGCATATTCCCCGTGTAATGGTATCTAGGTATTTGTTGTACATGCTTATTCTCACGATTGTTGGGAATTATTTTCCCTAGATTTTGTTTTAACAATGACGTCTGTCTATAACAGACCTAAATTGTTTTTTTCTTTTTCTTTTTTCCTTTTGCTCTACTCTTCTCTTCCTCCTCTCTCTATCTTCTTCCCCTATTCCTTTCTGAGCAGGCACAACCATATCAAGCTCTGTTCATTTTCCATGCTGACGCGTTACGATGGTATGAGACGGTGTTGAGCTTGTCACAAGGCCCAAAATGATCACTTAGCAAAAGAAGGAAAGAAAATATAATGCAATTCAAATATGGTTTGTTGGTTACACTCTTTCTCATTAAAGGGAGTGGTGTCTGTCTTATTTCAACCCCTAAACATATTTTTGTTTGTGATGTCATTTCGAGTATTCCATAACAGTTTTGATGGTTGTGTGTATTATCAGCTTCACCTGACAGGGCGGCAAAGTTGGAGTCTCTTAAGAAAACACTGCAAATCAGCAATTTAAGTCCACTTCTTACGGCAGAGCAGCTGAAGCAACTTTTTAGCTACTGTGGTACTGTTGTTGAATTTACCATCACAGATTCGAAGCATTTCGCTTACATAGAATACTTGAAGCCTGAAGAAGCAACTGCAGCTCTGGCATTAAACAATATGGATGTTGGGGGACGTCCGTTAAATGTTGAGATGGCAAAATCTCTTCCTCAAAAGGCTGCTATATTGAGTTCACCCATGAATCAGTCTTCCCTGCCCATGGTAATGCAACAAGCAGTTGCAATGCAACAGATGCAATTTCAGCAGGCTCTTCTAATGCAACAAACAATGAACACACAACAAGCTGCCCAGCGGGCAGCTACAATGAAATCTGCGACCGAGATGGCATCGGCTAGAGCTGCGGAAATAAGTAAAATGTTGAAACCTGCTGGAGTAGGAGAAGACGAAAAGGAAACAAACCAAAAATCAAGGTATGTATGCTTACTATGTTGTTTAACATGGAAATAGATTTGTCGGGAACTTAGATTTTTGAGTTAATTGCTATTGTACTACCCGACTCACCGCAATTTGGGACTGCATTTTTGCTGACATGGTTGAAATTAATCTCAGTTTCAACCTTGGTTAAAACAAAAAAAATGAAACAATCTATTTTTTGAGCTGATGTATTCGTTGTGATCCCAGTATGTCATTTTTCCTTACGTTAAACAAGGTCATTAAATTTGGATCCTGCACCTTTTTTTCTTTTCTTTTTTTTGGGAGACTTGATTGGACTTGTGTTGAGATTTATAGGATGTATATTACAATTCACAACATCGGCACAACCATGGTTTACGAAGAAAAAAAAGGTTCTCGTAATCAGGCTTTTTCTGCATCAGTATTAGAATTTCTGATATTATGTTATAGCTACATCTAACTTGGACATCTTCTAAAATTTAAATATCATGTAAGTGTGTAACATAAGACACATCTTCTTCAGCACAGTGCGTTTCTGTAACATAACGAATTCGAATAGATCTAGAGTTTACTACAAAGAGTAGATCTCGAAGGCTTGGCTGATGTCCCTGAAAGATTTCTTTAGCTTAGATTCTTAATAGGTCTCTGATTGAGATAGTTTGTATGATGTATCTATCTATCAACAACAAAACATCATGATGTTCAATCACATTTTTGTTAATGTAACCTTTGACAGGTGTATTATCACATCTATATTTAGTAAATAAAACGGGGAAATAAGCACTCTAAAAGTAAAAGTAGACACTCCCTTACACTATATAGCTACTCCTTGTATCTGTGTTACAACCTATTAATATAAGTACAATTGTACTCTATAGAGACCGTAACTTGTGTAAACAATGCTTACGATGAAATTGACTGTCTCAACATTTTATTAAACAGTGTATAAGGATGCTGAAACAAAACAATTATAAAGAGAATAGTATTGTATTATACGTATTTACCTGTAAATTTTTGCTTGGGATGTGGCATTGCTGATAATGCAATGAAGCCCAAACATGAGTTATTGTTATGCGAATATTATCAAACAATATGGTAAATTAAACGTCTTAGTGAGGAGTTAGGTAACAATGACACGGGTACGGGGTGTCGGAAACGGCAAAAAAATGTTAAGTACCTTATAAATCGTGTTGGACACGTGTGTCGGAGTGTCGGACACATTTTATTTTAAAAAAATGAAGTGTCGTTGTTTCCTAGGTGAGGAGGATAGCACACGTCAGTAGGAAGTTAAAAACTGTGGGGAAAGTTGCTTATCTATCAATATCATATAGTGTCATACTTGAATGTGTGTTGTATGATATTTGGTGTTCTTGAAACATGAGACTGAATTACTGGTCATCTGTGCCCGTTATAAAAACTTTTTGTTTGCCGCATATGAAAAATCACCCCACACCGGAAAAAGTAGTACATATATTTGGCTATTGATTGACTTGAAGATCCGCCAAAATATAAATTAAAAAAATGGTTAACTGATTATGGATGAATCTGACCTGTTTCTTTCAGTGTGATATAAATTTTCAAACAAAGCTAATCAGCTATCATTTTTAACCAGGTCGCCGACTGCTCGTCCAAAATCAAAGTCTCCATCAAGATCACCTGTCAAGTACGGACGTTGTAGAAGATCTCGTTCTTTTTCACCTCCTAATCGCTTCACAAGAAATCGGAGGTCCAGGTCACCGTATAGGTTTCGTGGCCATTATAGAAGCTATGGCAGTGAGCGACGATCCTATTGGGATAAGCATGACAGATCTGGAAGAGGGGAGAGGGAAAGGTCGCGTGACCGTTATTCCTCTGTGTCAAGGAGGCATAAGAGTAGAAGTGTGAGTCCGCGATCAAGAAAGTCAGTTCGTGCTGGTTCTATCTCACCAAAAGGTCGCAGAGAAAGTTTGAGCCCTAAATCTAGAAGGTCATCTCGAGCTAGCTCTAGATCACCAAGGCATCACCGTGGAAGTAGGGCATCCCCAACACGTGCCCACGATACTTCTAAACATAGAAAGCGTTCTAGATCCGTGGAAGATAAGTCTCGTTCCGATGAACGTCGGGCATCCCCAACACGTGCCCATGATACTTCTAAGCATAAAAAGCGTTCTAGATCTAGATCTGTGGAAGATAAGTTTCGTTCCGATGAACGTCGGGCATCCCCAACACGTGCCCATGATACTTCTAAGCATAGAAAGTGTTCTAGATCTAGATCTGTGGAAGATAAGTCTCGTTCAGATGAACGTAGGGCATCCCCAACACGTGCCCATGATACATCTAAACATAGAAAGCGTTCTAGATCTGGATCTGTTGAAGATAAGTTTCGTTCAGATGAACGTAGGGCATCTCCAACACGTGCCCATGATACTTCTAAACATAGAAAGCGTTCTAGATCTAGATCATTGGAATATAAGCCTCGTTCAGATGACAGAAAAGATAGGAAAAAATATGACAAGTCCAAGTTGGATCGAAAAGGCAATGAGAAAAGTGACAGAGCTATCAAGGGTCCAGAGCTAAGTCCGAAGAACATGAGGGACGAGCCTATGCCTCTGCAAAATGGAGTCTAATCTCCTTGATGGCTGCAACCCTTAGATATCCTTAATTGTTGTTTTTAACTGTTGTATGATGCAGGTCTATTGGGAAGCGATTGGAACAACAGTATAGGCAGTAACCTTTAACTGGTCAGTATAGTTTGAGGAGTATACTGTGTTTGTCGCGACCTATCATATATTATTTGTAACAGACTTTCATTGCTGCTTGATTCATGATAGACAAACCCTCCATCATTAGGTATTAAAATTTTCCAATTGAAGTGCAAAATTCTTATGACACCTGAGATTGATACTTATTTTTACCCTTTACAGGTTCTTTTATGCATCCTCACAAAGCTTTCTTAAGTTTATTGTCCTTGGATTTTCATAGTATTAGGGGTTTTACATTGTTACAAATGCAGGGACTGTTTGACGTGAATAAAACCACCCGTTACTGGTTTTTGATGGGAAAGATTCCGTGGCTGATTTCTGAGATGTTGTACCATCACCCTAGCTTTATTTCGCAGAATGCATTCCTATTTCTAGGGTTGTCAGGTTCTAAGATAAGGTTCTCTACTTGCTTCTTTTATTCACTTGGCTTTTGTTATGAGCCATTGGGGTGGCATTTTATGACATTCCATGCTTGCCCTTAATAGTTTGGTGGTCCCTGTCATCGGAAACATGTGCAGGTGCTATATGTTGGGATGACGGGGTTCTATTGGGGCTATCTCCGGACAAAGTTTGATTGAGGTATGCTGGTCTATTTGGTTACAGATTTTGGTTGTTTATGTTGGGGTTTCTCTGCCACCGTCGCCCAACTGCTAGATTGCAGCTTGAATAGAAAGTGTTGCTTTAGAATAAAGCTTCTATACATTTTGTTTACCATTGGGTTTTTTTTTATCTCCCCTTGTTTTGCTGTTGTCTCTTTTCTTTTGCCTCTTTTTTTTCTTTTTCCCTTTTTATTCCGGGCTAGGTAAGCTGTTAGGCTGAGTGACACCATGATGCTGTTTAAATTGAAAATCTAGCCAAATGCCGCTGCTTCAGATATGAGCTGATTGCCTAAATGATCTTTCCGAGTGGATTTCTGAATTCTGATGATTTGAAAGGTAATTTTGTGGAATTGTTGGTATAGCTTGGTTTGATTTTTGCACTAAAGGCTTCTAAATCTATTTTAACTTGTACCTTATGTGTGCGGTAGCAAACTCCCAACTTTAAAAAACTTAACAAAATTTTGAAATAGCCCTCATGAAAGTACTCTCCAGGCATTTTCTCTTCCATTAAAGTTGCTAACTGCCTAACTAGTATGTCATCATATAAGATAAATAATCAGTATCCGTTTATCTTACATTTTGATGCTTGTATCTCTTTTTTCATCTTTCTTTCTTTCTTTTTTTGCTTTTTTTTACCTACTTGTGGCTAGGGTGTGCTAAGGCTGAGGTGAATTAAGAGCTGAAGCCTTTTGATGAGCCAATGTTTTTTAAGTCTGCGACCAAATTTTCCAAACCTATGTGTTTTCTTTCTCTTGTCACTGTATAATAGGAATATCTTTGGGGAAACATTGAATCTGCTTTGGATGTTTTCTCAATAAATTTTGTTTCAAAAGGTTCTCTTTCAGATAATTTATCGATGTCTACTGAGATTAAAGAATGTAGTTTATGCTTAAAGACCCTATGTCAGTTTTCACCCTGGTTGGAAAGAAAAAACCTTAAATTATAGTTTTGTATCTGTTACTTCACATTTAGTTGGGGCAA
Source organism: Kingdonia uniflora (assembly GCA_014058105.1). NCBI lineage: Eukaryota > Viridiplantae > Streptophyta > Magnoliopsida > Ranunculales > Circaeasteraceae > Kingdonia > Kingdonia uniflora. The sequence continues at coordinate 751,742 of JACGCM010002399.1, read as the reverse complement.
GAATGTGTGATTCACCTATTTATCTAGGTTTCGTGTTGCAAGACACATTTAGCGTGATTTACTTATTGAATGCCTATGCGTTTAGCTTATTAGGTCATGCTACATATATACTTCACTGCCCTTTATATGGCCTATATGTTGAATCTGTAACGTACGTCACATGTTATGTATTTAGGTATTAATGTCCTGTCACTGGGAAGAGCATGGAAGTTGGTTTGTGTTCAATCAAAGCGGTGGAAATTATGTACAGACTGTATGGATGAACCTCTTGTTTCAGGGTACCTTTCAACATCCAACTATTAATTTGTATTTGGCGCACTCATTTTCTAACATTTAAGTGCTAAGGCCACATGCATTATGATTTGCACATAGAAGAAAAGGTGGTTTAGAAAGCGACAGCACACTATAAGGTCTATAACAACAAAATAACAAACCTTCAACACTACAAGCCTTTCCACCCTTCTCAAAATCGCATGTATGGCGACGGCGTATTTTAGAAAAATATAAGATGTGTATAATTTGTTCAATAATTTGGAGTTATCAAATGGTTTGGTCCACTAGTGGTGGTATAGGTATTGCATCCCTTGAAAAATATTGCCACAAACTTCTCCTACAAGTTGAGAGTATGCTTAAGGGGCAAGATGATACTTCTTGCCTTATTGGAAATACCGTGATCTTTTGTCCGGGACTATGTATGGGTCATAAACTCTTTTGTTCGGTTCACCTATAAATATCTCTTGACATGTTTGATTACTTATTCTTTGTAAGGGGCTATGAGGGCCTGACGTGAAGATGAAACATGTCCGTCAATTAAAACTCAGGAAAAAACAACATAATTGAGTTTTGATGTGGTTCCACTCATTATGGTTATAGCTTCATTCAAGTTACAGGAAAAGCTTACATCCAAACAAAAATCGGAATACAAATTATTGCCACAGTGATAGGTCAGCTATCACTATAGAAGTTTGATTCCTTTCCGTATAAGTTAGCTCTAGAAATAGGGCTGTCAATGGGAATACAAATCTCTCTTTGTCTCTAATTTTGGTATATAGAATGTATCATTTTTGGTTTATAAGTATGTATTATCGATTATGCACATGTGTTAGAATGTCTGTATAAACATATGTTTCGTTGTTAATTAATAGATTTTAATATTGCAAGTATTGAAAAATTGCGACAAATTTAAGCATAACAAATTAGATCGGGTCGGATATGGATTACCTAAATCCTTAATGGATTGAGTCAGGATCACGAAATTAGTGATCCTTTAGGATCATGGATCGGGTCAAGATCTCTATATTTCTTAACGGATAGGGTCAGGATCGACCAAGATCCTGTCCCAATCCGATCCATTGACTGCCGTATCTAAAAATTTCTTACATCAATTTTGGACCTTAAGGAGTACCAAACCACAAATCTCAATTATGTCTATACATGTGATAACGTAGAAGTGTAAGGAGACGTGGAAATGAAACATGTTCACAAGTGACATTTTCCTTCACTGCAAGTTAATTTTGATGTGATCCGGTGCATTAATGCTGGTATGATCACGCCAAATCTAGTTAACCTGAAAACAATGTCTTACACTTGCATTGAATTTGAGCTTCAAACATTACCAAACTAGTATTTGATATATTAATTTTTGCAGTTGCATTATTATGTACAAGTTAGAGTGTTAAGGCGCGCATAGATGAAGCATATCAACGAGTAACATATTCATCCACAAGTAATATGACAAAAATACGCCCAGTCTTTAAAACCTTATTTCATTTTTCCAATTTTTTCCTTTCCTACAGTTGTGTGATTCACCTAATCAGCAATAGTCTGATTCACCTAATCAGCTTGGTTTGGTGTTACCAGATACATTAAGTGTGATTTACTTATCAAACGTCTATGCGTTTAGTTCGTATAGGTTTTGATACATGTATCCGTCGTTGCCATTTATATATAGCCCATATGTTGGTGGGATCACGTACATCAAATGTTATGTCTTTATTGATGGTAATTGAATGGTAGATGAATATGTTTGTTCAAGCTATTAGGTTTCGAGTTTAGGTAGGAAATATTAGCGCATTGAAATTGATTGGGACTTAATGCTGAATAATGTTGACGCCTATGGTGGTCATCTATGTGTACATAGGTGAACCCTTTGTTTCCACTTTCCAGATACCGTTCGACGCCCAACCATAACATATTAATTCGTGTTTGGGGGTATATATTTATGTCAGCAACATCCTGAACTCGTACTATTTTGTTTTTCTATATATTTGTAAACAATTTGCATGCAAATTAGAAAAACAAAACAACCTCTCTAGTCTGGCATAAAATCATGAATCACGACATTGGTGCTACTTTCTAACTTTCATTCAGGCATGCGTTGTTTTAGTACCCCCAATAACAAATTGGTGGAATACTTATTCGATATGTTCTATGATCATTTCGGGTGTACAATTTGAATCATGTTGAGAACTCAATTTTTTTAAAATGTTTTCCAATCGAATGATCTGTTTGTATCAAGCATACTTTTTTGTGCTTAAGTAGAGATCGATACAATCTTTAAATCGAGATAACCTTGAAACAAAAAGAAAAAGGCAAAGGTCTTATTGTATAAACAAGATAAACCCTAAAAAAGACAAATCAAATGACCTTTGAATGCCGATCTTGTGTATCTTAGAACAGATAATTAAACTCCATTATATTTGATTGATTAGTTTATATAATTATACACGTCATTGATAATATTGATTCTGCTTTTAGGGAATGTGGTGTACGCGTTAAAGTATAACAAATGAGTATTATTGTTGTGGGTTGTAATACTAAAGTTCATCAGTTTTCGGCCAACAACTTTCAATAATTTCTCCAATCCTATGTTGCAAATAAACTCCATTCAGTAATGGCATCCTCTCGAGGCCTCGACAGACATATATGCGTTGTATCCTATCATTTTCACTCAAAGAAATATCAAGATATTTTATTAATATTCATATTCGCACTAATAATATGAAATGAGAAAAATTAGTAATATCCCCAAGTAAATATAACTTAATATTCCAATGGGGCTTTGGTACGGTCATACTCAATCAAGTTATATAAGCAAGAGATAAATAGGATAAAAAACGGAAAAGAAAAGAAAGAGTATTATCGCCACAAACGTCTAATACAAGTCAAGTGTGGTTCAGAGTAACTCAGCTATCACTCTATTCGTTTCTAAGTTTTAATTTTTTTTCCTTTAGGAAGTCTACGATTGAAGTTTGGTTTTAAGGAAAATGACTTCTTTTCCCATCTTTTAGTTTTCAACATCTAAGGCGAGGGACCTTGGGACTAAAAACTGTGCATATGTCTAGCTCAGACACTTCTAGATTACATCGATTTAATTTGTACCTCAAAGATTATCAAACCATGACTTGTAATAGTGTAATCTTTTGAAAAATAAAGGCATGTAAATGAAATACGTCCTCAACGAACACATTTGGTTTTGATCTGATGTATTAATATGATTACATTTACACCAACACAATGAAAGTCTGAACTCTGGAACTTTTTTGCAAGTTTGTTCCCACCTAAAGTAAGTTGAGAGTGGTATTTGTGAAATTCGTAAAAGAACTATATTTACAGTCGAAAGATGTGATAAAGATGAGAGAAAGGAAAATGGAGTTATTTGTTCTCTTGATGTTGCCAAGATGCTTCAATGAAGTATTTTAATGGGAAAGGAGGCAAAAAGAAATTATTGAGCTTCTCTTAATAACACTGGTGCCCTAACTAAATTGCTTCATTGCGATTGTTGGTGGGCCAATACATTTACGCTAATTAAAGACATGCTAAAGAATCATGTCCGCAAATAAATATAACACCCACATTCTGATGTGATATGGTGCATTAATGCTGGTATGGTCACCGTCAAATTTACTTACAATCTAATTATAACACTATCAACATCAAAGTATACTGTAATACTTTTCAGCATTAAACCCGATGGGGCTAATTTACACTTCTTACATTGAATTTGGACCTCAAAGATTACCAAACTACGAATCACATATTAAATTTTGCAGGTGCTTGGGCATGTAGTATGAACAATTAAGAGTGTAAGGAAGCAGTTGAAACACATCCACAAGTAACAAATTCATCCACAAATAACATTTCAAATGAGTTCGAAGGGAATTTGGTGCATTAATGCTTGTATGATTCTTAAAACGAGTTAGAAATTACACGACACTTGGAAAAAGTGGGATTATCTCTAGAGCGTTACTCCATTTTAATTTTTGTAATCTAGAATCTTTTTGCGCTTTTGTATAACTTTTAATGCAAGTTAATAATTTTTTTGGGTATATACGCTATTCCAATATATTTTTGATGTGACACATACTTCATAGGATCGTCTACCCACCGTGTGACCTATGTTTATTTAATGTTTTATATTTAATGTTTTAGCTTAAGCTATGTTAGAGAAGTTTAATATGAGTTATTAGTTGTTTCCCAATTTAATTAGAAGTTTATTTCAATTAGAATTAAAGTTTTTAATTCTAACCCCCCTTGTGTTCTATAAAAGAGGAGATCTAGGTTATTTGTTTTTTAGTTAATACCGCGAATTCGGTTGAGTTAGTTTTGTTTAGAATAAGAGTTCTAGTTAATAGAATTAGGGTTCATCAAGAACCTAATTCATTTTGACAAATTTGGTATTCTTCTTTATTATTGGCTTCCGCGTAATCAGTTTACATCAAAGTGGTACCAGAGCTGCGTTAGATCTAAGTGTAGTAGGTTTCAGGAGCAAAGATGCCTCGTAGAAGACCCGCGACGAAGAAACCTACGCTCGCCGACAATATAGCAAGGATATCGGATAATCTTGATAAGCTTGAAGGGCTTGTCGAGGCTTTGGGTAGATGAGTCTCCCCCCCCCCCCCCGTTGGGCGTAACCGAAGATCTCTCTTTAGAGGGAAGTATCGCCGCGAGGAGCGACGACCTAAACAACCCTTTCGCAAATTTGAACGTCGAAACTGGGGTTCACAAAAGTGAAGGAATCGATACACAAACTGACGTTATGAGTACGGCCTTGATGACATATGATAAGCACATGGCTTACTTAACACCTCTAGCAGTGAGTACGATAAAATTGCCAAGTCGAGTCGAGCAAGACAATTCATCTTTGACAGTTGCTACCAATTATCGTGCCACACAACAATGGATTCATGAGACATGTACGGAACACGAGATGCAGGTCAGCCTTGTCCAATAGTTCCACTTACGCATAACACAGTCCGGGCTATCCAAATATTTGATCCGTATAAGGGAGATGATGGCCCGATACGAAGAATTATGTCAGTATGTTGGTCCATTTTGGGAAGGTTTTATAGCAGGTTTTGAGGAGCGGCCCACATTAAATTTTTAGCTTTTAATTTTAGACGTCAATGGACGTAGGGATGTCGGCGACGACATCATACCCCCGCTCTAGGGTACAATTTCTGGGTAAGGAAAATTCTGCGGAAGTCTTCAAGATTTCCAAAAGAGTTCCACCGTACATATTTTATGCACGTTCTACGAAATAAAGACGATGAGACAGAGATGCATACTACATACGTGCGCGAGTCCTCTCGATTTTGTGGACTAAATCTTCTCAGATGGAGTGTTTGATGTGACACATCCCTCATAGGATCGTCTACCCACTGTGTAACCTATGTTTATTTAATATTTAATATTTTATAATTTAGCTTAAGCTCTGTTGGAGAGGTTCAATATGGGCTATTAGCAATTTCCCGATTTAAGTAAAAATCTATTTCAATTAAAATCAGAGTTCCTAATTCTAAACCCCCCCTCCCCCTTGTGTTCTATAAAAATGGAGGTCTAGGTTATTTGTTTCTTAGTTAATACAGTAAATTCAGTTGAGTTAGTTTTGTTTAGAATAAGAGTTTTAGTTAATAGAATTAGGGTTCCTCAAAAACCTAATTCCTTTTGATAAATCTGGTGTTCTTCTTGATTATTGGCTTCTGCGTAATAAGTTTACATTAATTTTCTTCTAGAAGTTTACTTTAGGGAGAACCAACTTTCCCTCTGGAAGTCCTAATGTGTGTGGCCATACCATAACATGCGACTGATGACATGTTCAACAATCATGTACACTACACAATTAACATATTATAACTAAATTTTGGCGTGATCTGGTACATTAAAGATGGTATGATTAATTACATGTAACATACACATATGTTCACAGATTTGTACACTTCTTACATTTAATTTAGACCTCAAAGATTACCAAACTATGAATCACATCTCAATTTTTGCAGATGCATGATTATGTAATATGTACAATTAAGAGTGTAAGAGCATATGCAGCAATAAGGTCGGTTCAAACTGACTAAAATGCCTGAACAGTAACCCAACCTGATTTTTACACAGCAATGCCAAACTGACACAGGGTCATCTGGGCCCAACACAGTTTAGAACTGTGCGACGTGAAAGAATGGCCTTGATGTAACCACCTTAACCTATATCTAGCGCGCAGTTCTGAACTGTACGACATAACATCCAATCACAAACAACCACGTGGTGTCCCATTAATATTTTAAATGCCAAAACTGTGCGGCATGGTCTGTAAGAAAAAAAATGCATCCTTTCTCTATCCATACTTAGTTTTTTTTTGCTCTCAACACTCTTCCCTCCAAAACCCAACACCCAACCCAACCTAATTTTTTTGCATTTTTTGATCAAATTTGCATCCGTAAACTCCGACAAAATGTCAGGAGAATCGTCATCGCAACCACGCAACAAATATCCCAAATCCAAACGTAATGCTTACACTGAAGTTATGTGGATGGGTAAAGACACATTTACGAGTGCCTTACCGTTATTGTTCACCGCTGGTGATCCCATCATAGCTCTTGAAGATTTGCACCGCGTAGTGATAAACCGTATCAAATCGGGTATTATAATATAAAAGAGGGTTGTCGTTCTTCAGGGATGCAGAGATCAAAATCATGAATTCATATTAAATTGGGTAATAAAATGTAAGAAAAAGGTTTTTATTTATTCATTGGAACAAACTTATAGTAAAAGCTACGGGGCTTTTCTAGAGAAAAAGATTATAAACTTTAAACTCTTTTTTCCCCTAACAAAGTCTCCTCCCAACTCTCAACAACCCTGCTTTTGTGGAAATATTTTAGGTAGGTCTTGACTACCAAGTCCAACAACTCTTGACACCTTCTCTTCATTAGGTCATCTCTAGCAGCTCCTAACACTAATCATCTCCAGCAATATCCTTTAGCTTGTAAAAGTTGGGCTTTCAGGCCGGGCTTGGTTACAATTATCTATTACCTGCAATAGTCAAACATACTTCAATTAGGCCCAATGAAACATAAAATAAGGTCCTAGATAATGTAAATTGAAGGACAAAAATAGGCATTTTCCATACCTATAAAATACCTCCAAACTAACATATTGCTAGTCCCTTAGCAAAAGAAACAAAAACTAAACTCTTTCGTGGTTTCTTACGATTGCATTTAGCGTATGCAACAAGCCTTTCAACCTATAGGTTACCCAAATAGGACGAGTTGTATCTCGTGAGGGTTTTCAGTGAATATACCCACCAAATTCTATCACAAACGTTCTGGTATTATAAACAACTAATAATCATTACTCTTGGTATCTCTGAAAATAGATTGAATTCATCTCATAGATATAACACTTAAACAAGGGTTAACCATCAGATACGTTTAGAATTTATCAAGTCAATTATACTACAATCAGATTAAATCAAGTTTTAGAATTTCATCCTTTGTGTAGTGAATTTAGTTTTTGGAATCAAGGTGTTTGATAATCCTTCCAAATAACCTTAGCCTTATCTTGAGTGTGGTAGAAGAAATCTAGAAGTTTGTTGGACAAGTGCCCTAGTTTATTCGCTCTCTTTTATTGATATTTCAGAAAAAATATATATCCACACAAGCATTTCAAGGTAAGATGTTGCATTTGAGTTTTCATTTACTCCTTTTAAACTTGCAACTTGCCTTCCTTTACATAGTTCTCAACTATACTCATTTTTTTTTACTTTCACATTGATTCATGGCTTGCCTCGAGATTGGTATAAATTATTCTTCTTTCAGTTCTAATCTTGTGAGGGGCATTGAATTATGAATGCTTTTTTTTTCTTTTTTGTACGAGAATGTCAGCTTCGTGAAGGAGCCCAATAACTTGTGAAAATACATACAAACCCTTAGTATGAATTTATGAGAAATAAAGTTTTCCTATTTTTTTTATACTAGTATGTCAGCTTCGAGAATGAGCCCAATAACTTGTGAAAATACATACAAACCCTTAGTATGAATTTATGAGAAACGAAGTTTTCCTAGATAATTGTCTCCCTCGTTACAAATTCTTTATAACCCAAACTGTTGATTAATCAAAAGGTGATAGTTAGTTTTATCAAAACCTTGATAATATAACTGCGTGAAGTGCAATTTGAAGGGTAATTTTCTTCTAAAACACATCTAATAGGATAGTAGTACCAAAAACTTAAAAATTCTTAATGCACTAACAATTTACAGTTTAAAATAAACCATAATCTTATAATTTTATCCCAAGCGCAACTCTAAGAATATCCAAAGATCAGAATATACTAAAGATGTGTCTACAATACCAGAATGTTCTATAATAACAACTTTTCTTGGAAAAAGTTATGAAAATCTTATTTACCCCCACCCTCAAACTGAATCAGCATGTGTCCCCACAGTTGCCAAAAATAAAAAGAATAGGAGAAAATCTAAAAATATTACCTGAACATGATAAGGGTTGCCTCCCACAAACGCTAAGTTTAACGTCTTCAGTCAGACGATGGTAGTTACCCCCAAACTAGATAAGACTATGGGTAGAAATAAAGATACCTATGTTCCATATGATGGGTCCCGTAGATTCATATCCTCGCTCGAACCCGTAAAGTACTCGTGAAATGGTTTAGGTCTCTGCCCATTTACCTTATTAATGCGACCAGTACGAAGGTCAAGAATTTCAATAGCTCCATGTGGGAAAACAACTTTGAGAATGAACGACCCGGTCCAACAGGATTGAAGTTTTCCGGGAAACAAATGAAGTCGCAAAGAATATAATAAATCTTTTTGATTCACTTCAAAAGTCTTTCGCAAGATATTTTTATCATGGAAAGTTTTTGGTTCTTTTTTTGTATATCTTTGCGGATTCATATGCATCTTTTCAGAGCTCATCCAACTCATTGAGTTGTAGCTTCCGGTGGGACCCAGCCATTGAAGTGTCAAAGTTAAGCGTTTTTATTGCCCAAAAAGCTCTATGCTCAAGTTTGACAGGAAGATGGCATGCTTTGCCGTAAACGAGTTGGTAAGGTGATATTCCAATCGGGGTTTTATATGCAGTACGATAAGCCCAAAGTACATCAATTAATCTAACAGACCAATCTTTACGATTTAGGTTAACCGTATTTTGGAGAATTTTTTTGATCTCCCGATTTGAGACTTCGACTTGCCCACTCATTTGCGGGTGATAATGTGTTGCCACCTTATTGGTTACACCATACTTTTTAACAAGAGCAACAAAATTTTGTTGTTAAATGTGACCCTCCATCGCTAATGATAGCCTAGGTGTTCCAAATCGAGAAAAAATATTTTCTTTTAAAACATTGAGAACAACTGCACTGTTATTCATTTTCGAAGGGATGGCTTCAACCCATTTAGATACATAGTCCACTCCAACTAAGATGTACTCATATCCAAAAGACTTGGGAAAGGGGACCATAAAATCAATGCCCCAAACATCAAAAGGTTCAATAACTAAAATAGGGTATAAGGGCATCATATTTCGTCGAGAAAGGGCTCCCATTTTCTGGCATCTCTCGCACGCTTTGCCAAATGCATGCGCATCGTGAAATAAGGTAGGCCAATAGAAACCGCATTGTAAAAATTTTGCCACGGTTTTCTTAGAGCTAAAGTGGCCTCCACATGCTTGGGTGTGGCAAAATGATAAAATATTGGTAAACTCAGACTGGGAAACACATCTCCTAAAGATTTGGTCAGTACAATACTTAAACAAATCTGGATCATCCCAAAAGAAGTACTTCACTTGACTAAAAAACCGATCTTTGTTAGGTTTAGTCCAATGATCGGGAATGGTATCCGTGGCTAAGTAATTGGCAATGTCTGTAAACCACGACAACTCAGGAATTAAACTCACAACCATCAGCTGTTCATCTGGGAAGGATTCCCTAATCGGTAAAGACTCATCAACAAACTCACTCACTATAGGAGAAAGATGGTCGGCTACTAAATTGTCTGACCCATTTTTGTCTCGAATCTCGATGTCAAACTCCTGCAAAAGTAATACCCATCGGATTAGCCGTGCCTTAGCATCTTTCTTTGACAAAAGATGTCGAAGCGCGGCATGATCTGTGTAAACAATCAATTTAGATCCTATAAGATAAGATCTAAATTTTTCTAGCGCATAAACAATTGCCAGGAGTTCTTTCTCGGTGGTAGTGTAATTCAATTGGGCATCATTTAGCGTTTTACAAGCGTAATGGATAACATGGAGACGTTTGTCAATCCGCTGTTCCAAAACAGCGCCTACAGAATAATCAGAGGCATCTCACATCAACTCGAATGGTTCACTCCAGACAGGTGGTCTAATAATATGTGAAGTTGTAAGTTGGGTCTTAAGCTTATCAAAAGCTACAAGACAAGGTGCATCAAACTCATAGGCCATATCTTTGGCCAAAATGCTACTTAAAGGATGAACAATCTTACTAAAATCTTGGATAAAACGACGGTAGAAACCTGCATGTCCTAGAAAGGAATGAACATCCTTGACATTTCGTGGTGGGGGGAGGTTAGAAATGACATCTATTTTGGCCTGGTCAACTTCTATTCTTTTTTCAGATATGATATTCCCCAAAACTATCCCTCTTTTCACCATTAAGTGATATTTTTCCTAATTTAAAATAAGATGTTTTTCTTGGCATCTGAGTAATACCAGGGAAAGATGATGAAGGCACTGGTCAAATGAGTTGCCAAATAATGAGAAGTCATCCATGAAAACTTCAAAGAATCGCTCTACCATGTCAGAAAAAATGTTTAACATGCAACGCTGAAACGTCGCAGGAGCATTGCATAAGCCAAAAGGCATGCGACGATAGGCGAATGTGCCGAAAGGACATGTAAAAGTTGTTTTCTCTTGGTCCTCGGGTACGATGGGTATTTGGTTGTGCCTAGAGTAGCCATCTAAGAAACAATATAATTTGTGCCCAGCGAGTCGCTTGAGCATCTGGCCAATGAAAGGTAAGGGGAAGTGATCTTTCCTAGTGATCGAGTTAAGCTTCTTGTAGTCTATGCAGACTCTCCATCCAGTGGTTGTTCTAGTGGGTAGGAGGTCGTTATTCTTTTTCTTTATAACGGTGATTTTCAACTTTTTTGGGACAACATGGATCGGGCTAACCCACAGACTATCAGAAATGGGATAGATGATCCCAACATCAAGGAGTTTTAAAATATCTTTCCGAACTACTTCGGCCATAGTCGGGTTTAATCTCCGTTGTCCTTCCCTGGAATTTTTGGCATTATCTTCCAAATTGATTTTATGCATGCAAACCGAGGGACTAATTCTTTAATGTCCTCTATACTCCAGCCAATAGCTTTTGTATTTCCCTTAAGATCATGAATCAACTTCTCTTCCTGAAGGGGTTCTAGGTTAGCAGCAATAATGATGGGCATAGTTTCGTCAGGACCTAGAAAGACATACTTAAGGTGAGCGGGAAGAGGTTTAAGCTCTATCTTTGGGGAGGTTACTTAAGCCTCCGGAATGGGTTTCTTAACATCTAAGATTTTATGCTCACCTTCTGGCTCTGAAATTTCTAAAGCCGAATCCAATAAGGTTTTTACCTCATGGATGTACGAATCGTCATCACAATCTCCATCAAAGTGGGGTAAAAATGCCTCTAAGGGATCTGAGGTACTTGTCCTCTCAAAAGTGTTACTCACAAGACTCTGGATCATATTACACTCGAGTGGTTCAGAATTAGAAGGGGAATGCGACGCATTAAAAATATTCAATTCTGTTGTCATGATCCTAAAGGTCAACTTCATAATTCCATTACAACAATTGATTACCGTATTAGCTTTTACCAAAAAGGGGTGACCTAGAATCATAGGGATCTCGTCCTCAGAGTTTTCCACTGGCTTAGTATCTAGCACAACAAAGTAGACTGGATAAACAAACTGCTTAATCTGGATCAACACATCTTCAACTACACCCCTAGGAATCCTAATAGATCGGTCAGCTAGCTGAAGGGTCCTATTTGTGGGTTTAAGTACTTCGATATCCAATTGCTCATACACAAAGTAAGGAATGAGGTTCACGGCAACACCTAAATCAAGTAGAGATCTTCCTATCTTACGGGTCCTAATCATACATGAAATAGTAGGGCATCCTGGGTCCTTGTAGTTTGGAAGGGATTTACGCAAAAGGACAACACTAACATGTGCATCTAAAAGAATAGACGCATCACTCTCATGAACATGAAAAGCCTTTTTTTGAGACATGTATGCGCCGCTTTATAGTGCAAAGATTTTTAAGAAATTTTGTGTAATTAGGAATATGCCTTATGGCCGTAAGGATAAGAATGCTAATCATACAATGCTTAAAAATCCCTAAAATCTCCTCATAGACGTTGCCCTTTTTAACAAGAGTTAACTGCTGAGGAAAAGGAGCCAGCGGCTGAACATGTATTATCGCGGTTTCTTCCTTACTTACAGGTTCTTCTATGGGTTTATTTTGAATTTCCAGCTTGGATTCCTTAGGCATTTTTACCAAATTATCAACTTTCGTACTGCTCCTAAGAGAAATGATGGCGTTGACTCCATCATGATTGGAAGATCTAGGATGTTCAGTATTCCCTTTAGGATTAGCTTGAGTTTGACTTGGGAACGTTCCCTTGTCTCTCGTGCTTATCTCTGTTGCCATTTGACCTATTTGTCTCTCAAGTTTGTCAATAGACGACTGGGTTACTTGCATAAACGCCTTAAGAGTATCTTCTAAGGACGTGGTTGGAGTAGACAGATTCCTATTGTGCTAAGGAACATAAGGCACATTAAGGAGAGCTTGGTATGATAAATTTTGTTGCCACGAGGAACTAGACTGGTATTGGTTTACTTGGTTGTGTGACAGATAAGGGACACTACCAGAAGAACCTCCTTGGTAATTTCTATTTCCCCAAGAATTGGAGTTGTTAGAATTATTATTCCATCCGCCATTGAAAGGTTGGCTATTGGGACGTTGATATATGGCATTGCCATTGGTAGGTCTTATCAGCTACATCATTTAAAAATTTCCAAACTTCGGTGTCAGTTTTCTCATCAAATGTACCTGCGCACATAGACTGAACACGAGCTCTAGTGTCATAATCTAGACCTTCATAGAGAGTTAGAACTATATCAATCAATTAAATCCCATGATGTGGGGATCCTTGCTCTAAATCCCTAAACCTTTGTAGGTAGTCATATAATGACTCTCCTCGATTTTTCGTGAAGCTATAGATACTCTGTCGTATCTTAGCAGTTTTAGGGTTAGGGAAATATTTTTTCAAAAATTCCTTAACGAGTTGTTCAAACTTGTTTACAGAGTTCTCCCAAAGAGTGTACAACCAATCCCGTGCGTTTCTCATAAGAGAAAAAGGGAACACACGTAATTTGAGAGAATCCTCTATAATACGTTCAAAGTTTAAAATAAGCATATGATCCCTAAAGTCCCTAAGATGGTTATACGGGTTTTCAGTGGGACTACCATAAAATTTGGGAAGCATAGACAAGAATTCCAGTTTTAACTCAAAGTTTTCTACATTTTTAGGAATCACAATACACGAAGGTTTATTCACAATTATAGGATGCATACGATTGCGAAGAGTGATTCTCTCTACAACATTAGGTTCGGGACCGTTCTTAGGAATAGTAGGTTTGGGACCATTAGTCCTATCAGTTCGACTCATATTGATTCTGACAGTGTTCTTAGTCCGAGCTAGGGTGCTACCCCAATTTAACATGCAACTCAATCAATATATGCGAACACACTAAAAGACCTAAGAATGATGCAAGCACTCAAGAACGTTTTACTGGTCCTTTTTAGGTTAAGTTGTGAACCCGGTCTCAGGGTTCAATATTCCTACTCATGACAGTAGATCGGTTTGCACTTGAATTGTTTTTACTCGCTTTGGCGATAGCTCGCATGCTATCTAGTCACCTAGATGTACCTGTGCTGGAAGGCGGGGTGAATCGCTTCGAGTCACCTATCTACACAGCTATGCCAGGGAATGTACGTCCTCCAACAATCGTAGCCACTTATCAGGCTTTCCTATTGAGCGTGTTGCTCTAGGTCCGAGCGAAGCCTTTTGATTAACTATGTTTTTTATGGCTTCTTATCTAAAAATCTTTTAAAGAGGTCGGGACTGTCGATATCGAAAAGATTAAAAACCGGGTGATGAACTCCTGGGTTCCTAATGCGTGGGCACGCACGGGTGATGAAATCCCGTTTTGATTCACCTTTATCTAGGCATTGTTGCAAAAATTAAACATTTTATCAATCAAACAATAGTTACACACGATGTACCGCGACAGGGAGGGTGCGGTGACAAGATGATTACCTACAGGGTGACCTTTTTAGGGGCACGTTTGGTTACCCTGGTGAAACCGTTGGGAAGGCCCACTCAGGATCGTTTGCGAAGTACGCGTTAAAGTAATTTCTGGCCTGAGTAGGGGTTCTGAAGTTGTACTTGCAGCAGAGTACAATTTCTTCACCTTACAGAGCGTTACTCATTAAACTTTGCATAAACATTTTCTCAATCCTTACAATATTAAAAATACATAATAAAAATTTAAACAACTAGAAGTCTTCTTGGCTTTGTCTCTTTTCTTTGATGTTGGCTTTGCACTTTGCTTTAATTAACCATGTCCATCTTCTTCAATAACTTAAAAAAAAAGTACTTATGTATGTATGTTCGTGAACCAAGTATGTAGCATAAATTCCACCCAAATGTCCAGATCGAGTAAAAGATACCGTCGTTCCCACAAGAGGAATACCTAGGTAGAGCTTTTAAACAACAGTTGTTGAATCAGATTTATTCTTAGCAAGAACAAACTCTATGATACTTGGTGGATATGAACAGAGTTATACAAAAGAAATTGTATGACGATGAAAATTGCGAAAACAATCCTTGATCAAATACCAAAACAATGGAAAATTTAAACTTTAAATCACAGTTCACTCAAATTAATCCAAAAACAGAAACTCATAACAAAATACACTACTGTAGCATAAAGAGAAAGTACATTAAACTACTGTAGCAACATATTAAATAAAGTAAAAACTCAGAGATTTTGATACAATTTGCCCATCACAAACACAATCAGAATCAGTTACCAAGCTTTAAAGATTCGGCAATAATTTGAGAGCAAGTTAACAGCTAAATACAAATCAATCAACAACTGTAATTCGCTTTCCCCATAACGGAAAAGTTAGTTTCAGGTTTGAATTAGAGGTAGCAGCAGCTATACAGCAGGTCTGAATTTGAGGTAGCAGCAATGGTAAAACAGTGGCAGGAATTATTGGTTTGCAGCAGCAGCAGGAGAAATTGATAACAGTTAGTTTCAGGAGGAACTCAGCGCATACAACAGCAAGAACAGGAGGTAGCAGCAGCGCAGTTTCTACTGCAAACAGTCAGGTCTGTTTGATCATTCAATAATCACACACCCAATTCGAAAATTCAGACAAACACCATTCAACACCCTCAATCTTCACCTGCAAACAACAAAATCCTAATTCCAACTTGCAAACAGAAAACCTCCAAATCAGAGCCTAAAATCCCCAAATCAGTGATTAAAACCTCCAAATCAGAGCATAAAACTCCCAAGGCAGAGATTAAATCCTCCAAATCAGAGATTAAAACTCCCAAAGTAGAGATTAAAACCTCCAAATCAGATAGAGGTTTTAGGGTTTCATGAAATCTTGAAGCTTTTATCAAAGAAAAGTTACAAAATCCCAAGCACAATCGCGTTAAGATCTCAGAAACAATAAAATCTATTAGGGACGTGTTGAGATCGCTCTCCAATGGTGGAAATTAAGAGAGGGAGTGAATGTAGCATCAGTTGTAATAACATTCTCCAAAACCCTCAAATCACAAAGAGAGAGTAGAATCATAATCAAAAGACCTCAAATCGATCTTTGGCTTCACCTGAAGAGAAAGAGAGAGTCAGTTTTGAGAGAGAGAGAAAAGCAACTAAACCAAAAAAATTACGCCTGACAACAACAAATAAAAACAAATACAGCAAAGAGATGAAAAATTTAATACTTTTGCGAATATAAAACGAAAACTCGTCAAAGGGATCCCTAATTTAATAATAGAGACACGATTTTGTAAATCGATTGCATCCCCGGCAATGACGCCATTTGATAAACCGTATCAAATCTGGTGTTGTAGTATAAAAGAGGGTTATCGTTCTTCAGTGAAACAGAGATCAAAATCATGAATTCATATTAAATTGGGTAATAAAATGTAAGAAACAGGTTTTTTTTATTCATTGGAACAAATTTACATTCAAAAAGGAAAATAGTAAAAGCTACGGGGCTTTTCCAGAGAGAAAGATAATAAACTTTAAACTCTTTCTTCTCCCCTAACAAAGTCTCCTCCAAACTCTCAACAACTCTCCTTTTGTGGAGATATTTTAGGTAGGTCTTGACTACCAAGTCCAACAACTCTTGGCACCTTCTCTTCATTAGGTCATCTCCAGTAGCTCCTAACACTAATCATCTCCAGCAGTATCCTTTAGCTTGTAAAAGTTAGGCTTTCAGGCTGGGCTTGGTTACAATTGTCCTATTACCTGCAATAGTCAAACATACTTTAATTAGGCCCAGTGAAGCATAAAATAAGATCCTAGATAATATAAATTGAAGGACAAAAATAGGTATTTTCCATACCTATCAAGTAGACGTTCTTCCAGAGAATTGCGTGCATATTAGCATTGAATCGGAGGACAAACCGGTAAGATTCCTTTGAAATTCTCATATTAAAATGTTGTTATACAAATGTTTGATGAAATTCCCGGATGAAATTATAATATATTTTTTTGTGTTTGAATGTAGAACCGAGATAATATAATATATTGTGGATTGCTATACAAGGTATTGAAGTAGTATGAGCATTTCTCCAACTATCCGTCAATAAAGAAATTGATTGACGATATGGGTTTCGTGGATTTTTATCGTTTAAGGTGGGGAACAACGATAACCGACTGGTTCATGCTCTTGTGGAGCGGTGGTGGCCGTCCACCCATATATTTCATTTCACCTGCGGGGAGTTTTGTTTTACGCGGTTAAACTTTGTAATGCTAATGGCTCTCCATTGTAGAATTGGAATCAATCTCCCTTATGCCGATAAGTATTCGAATGTCGATGAAGCTTCGAAGTTGTTTCATGAGATTACGAGCAATGATATAAAGTATGGGAACATCACGTTAGTATTTTTGAAGACGTATGCGAGGGATTTGGATCCAAGAGAAACAAATTACACTTATAACATACAATTGGATATTGTGTACGCGTGGGATTTTGTTGCATATATAATGGGAAATCTATTCTTTACAAATGGCAGCACCTCGCATGCGGCTGGTTATCTCACCATTGTGGAAGACGAGCATATTACAGGCGGGATAAAGTACGATTATGGATCTCTCATCATGGTTGTATTGTATCAGGGATTGGGCCTAGCATTAGTGAAGAAGAATGGGCATGATATGAACTCATTATAGGGATTCTGGTCGCTTTTGAATTTTGGTTCTACGAGTACTGCAGAGTGGGGATGTACATTGTGAAGGATCCTAACTTCCCAAATATTTATCCCTGTTTGGGTGCGTGAACAAAAATTAAGAGGAGTAAATTTGGAGTTAAAATCCACCATTCGTTTGAATTGATCAGGAATATGATCAAGTGGAAGGACAAAGAAAATATTTATTGGCTAATCCATAATCGAATTGTGATTAACCTAATCGAAGAATTAATGTGAAGAACAAATAATTTGGCAGAGAATTTCCCTTTTAGAGCTTCAATTTCTCAATGATTTGATTTTAATTAAATTTCTCTTCAAACCCTAAGTCTCTCTTACAAAACTTGAATCCTCTTTCTTTGCCTAGCCTTGCCCTTTAATAGAGGTTACACATTTTTAGTTATATTTTTAGTTACAAAATAGGATAAACAAATCGTGTTGTAAGAGAGGTTACACATTTTTAATAGAGGTTACACATTTTTTGTTTTTCACACGACCAAAAACTATGTAAAATCACGAATCTGCTCAAACAGAGCCATTCTCTGTTCGAACAAAACACTTAGAACTGAGTATATTCAAATAGACTCAAGAGCCTATTCAAATAGGTTATATAAACCAATGTTTATTCGAATAGACTCAAAAGTCTATTCGAATAGACCATAAATCGTTTAAACGACTTCAAATCTCGTTTAAAAATGCCTATAAACAAACCCATATCCTCCTGGATCATGGCTCCCCCCTTTAGGAGTCCTGAGCTCCCACTCAAGCTGAAATTGTAGATGAGGGAAATTGGCCATACCCATTTCCCTATTGTAGCACTTCGACTTATTGGGTAGTTGACCTTTCTTCCCAACTCTGAACGACTCGATACTACCCCGTCAACGACTCGATACTACCCCGTCTTGTAATATGAACTTTCCTCTCTAGAATACTATCCTTCGGCAATGGATCTTCTCTTATCCATAAGTTATCAACTGACGGTAGGTGAGTGTCGATTGTAGAGTCTTCATCAAAAAGAAATGGCTCAATCAACTTCAAATGTTTGACATTAATCACTGATTACATCTTCATAAATTGTGACAAATCCAGTTGGAATGCGTTATCACCAATCTTTTTGAGTATCGTAAACAAACCATAATGGATAGGGTTGAGTTTCTTACCTTCTCCCTTTAGTTGTTTTTTACCCAAATACAACAAAATGAGGTCACCCTCCTGAAAAGTACATGTCAACCCGATAATTATCGTGTCGAGCCTTATACTTTGCTTGAGCCTTCTTCAACTGTACTTTAACCGCTTATCTTCTCAATGAAATGCTAAGCTTTAACTTGTTTATCTTCCTCCTTTCCTGATACCGTCTTCTCACCAAGATAAAAAGCCATATCAAAAGGGCTTTGAGGCAAATACCCCAGACAAACTTCAAATAGAGACTTCAAAGTAGAACCATGAATCACTCGATTAAAGTAAACTGAAGATACAATAAACTCTCATCCCAAGTCGCAGGATGCTTAGAATGGAATCCCTGTAGTAAATGAACCAATGTGCGATTAATTACCTCTGTTTGCCCCTCAGTCTGCGAATAAAAGATGATACTTTTCTTCAACTTACTATCCATCATCTCCCATAACAATCTCCAAAAATGCCCCCAAAAATGGCTATCCCTATCAGAATTAATAAAATAAGGGAGCCCGAAATACCTCCAGGCGTCTCTGAAAAACAATCGTGTTGCTCCTTTCCCGGTGACCATCTTCTGGCATGGAATAAAAACTATCATCTTGCTTAATCGATCTACCACCACAAACAAATTGTCATTCTTACACTTGGTCATGGGAAAACCGCCCATAAAATCCATCGAAATGCTCTTCCAAAGTCAGCAAGGAATTGGTAATGGTAAGTACAGTCCTAACTTTTAACTAGAAGGCTTTGATGTATTGCATAAAATGTATGTACGAACCACACAAGCAACATCCACCTACATCTTAAAAAAAACATAATACCTCAAATTCAAAATGATCTTCTCAACCCCAAAATGACCTGCCACCCGGGAATAATGTGCCTCTCTAATCTAATATAAACAGTCTCCACCCTTAGGAATACATACTAGACTACCCCCATAAATCAAACCATCATTCAATACATACTCAAATGTCTTGCCTTGCAACTTCTGGTGAATCACACTGAGCTCCTT
The DNA here is from genome assembly GCA_014058105.1 of Kingdonia uniflora. NCBI lineage: Eukaryota > Viridiplantae > Streptophyta > Magnoliopsida > Ranunculales > Circaeasteraceae > Kingdonia > Kingdonia uniflora. The sequence goes on along the minus strand of JACGCM010002399.1, from coordinate 731,745 downwards.
GTCGTCGTCATACCCTATAACATATTCAGACAGAACAATAGGCTATATCTGCATAGCTTCCAACAAAGTGGAAATAGTTGGTAATGGGGGTTGAGATAACACATCAGCCATTTTGTTGTCCACTCCTTTCTTATACTTTATAATCATGGTAAATTATTGTAGGTACGACATTCACTTCATATGGCAAGTTTGTTGTAGCTTGGACTGCGTGGATAAGAATTATAATAGTTTATGATTGGAATGTTCCACAACCTCTTTCCCCAATAAGTAACTCTGTCAATGCTTCACCGATTGATATAATGCGTAGAACTTTTTATCATAGGTAGGATAGTTGTGTATTGCTCCTGTAAACATCTCAAAATGGTAGGCAACCGGCTTCCTATCCTGCAATAAAATTTCCCCTAATGCATAGTCGGACGCATCTATTTCGACCTTAAAAGGCCGCTGTAAATTCGGCAACTCTACCATTGGTGCATCTATAATCTTGCACTTTAGTAACTGAAAAGTCTTTTCGCTATAATTTTTCCATACAAACTTTACACAGGCCTTTGTCAAGGAATGCAGCGGTGAGGTAATCTATAGAAAATGCCGAATAAATTTCTGTAAATATTGACAAGAACCCATAAAACTTCTCACTTTCGTCACTTTACGGGGTCTAGGATAATCAGTAATGACCAAGACCTTCTTTAGATCTACCTTGAGCTCACCTCCACCAACAATAAATCCCAAGTATACTAGTTCATTCTTCCCAAACTAGCACTTCTTCTTATTTACAAAATATTATTGTGATCGCAATGCGCCCAATACTTTGCGGATATGCATGAGGTGTTCCTGCCATGTTAGACTATATATCGAGATATTATCTAAATATGCAATCACAAAATCATTAATAAAAGTATAAAGTACCTCATTCATCAGTCGCATAAATGTCATTGAAGTGTTGCATAACCCAAGAGGCATCACCAACCACTCAAAGAGTCCTTGTTTGGTCTTGAAAGCCATATTCATGTATCTTCTTCCCAGATTATAACTTGATGGTAATCCAACTTAAGATGAATCTTGGTGAAAAACTGAGCCTTCTATAACTCATCTAAAAGCTTGTTAATCCGTGGAAGCGGATAACAATTCTTCACAATAATCTTATTCAGCACCTGATAATCTACGCACATTCTTCAAGACCCATCATTCTTCGGCACAAATAACTTCGGTGAACCACAAGGTGAGCAACTCGAATTAATAATCCTTTGCTTGAGGAGCTCTTATACCTGCTTCTTGATCTTATCAGACTCAGTTATAGAATTCCGATACAACCCAATATTGGGTAGTGACGCACCATTTACCAATGTGATATCATACTCCACATCCCTCTTTCGCAGCATCCCTTCTATGCTCAGAAACAAGTCGTTATACTCACCTTATAACTTTCTCATTTTGATTTGTTGCTTAGGAGTCATTACCAAAGTAGACAACACCTTAACCGATGGACCCTCTTGAACCAGTCGCACCAACAACAATACAAACTTGTCGCTCGCATTAACCAACCTCTTTGCATGAATCGTCATTACTAAATTATTGGTGGTGACATGTTTCTTACAAGCATTGATATGAAACTCATTTCTCTTATTCACAAGACGATACTTGCGAGCTCTACGGTAAAGAATTGCATCTCGGTCCCAAAGATAAGGACTACCTAAGATTACTTGACACACATCTAAAGAAACTACTTCACACGTTACTTCGTCAATAAACTTTTCAGTGATCTCAAACTTGAACGTACACTGCTTCGTGATCTTCAACTCCGTGTCTTTCTGAATCCAACCCAAACCATATGTCTTAGGATGAGTCATAGTAGCCAAAACTTTTATTTTTACCACTGCCTCAAGAATTAAATTCTTCTGACTACCCAGATCAATGATGGCCTCTACTAAGCTCTGCTTCACTTGAATACTGACATAAAAAAGTTCTTCCTGACTCCCCTCCTCGGTAGCCAATAGTTTTCTTAAACATAAGGGTAAGTTTAAGATTTGACTTATCTTAATTCGAAAGATCAACAATTGTTATGGCTAGCGCACGTTTCTCTCTCTTGCTCATCTCCTCCTTCGGCTTAAGCTCTAGATGAAGTTTTCAACAGTTATCTGAAATGCAACCACTTGCCTTACAATGACTACAGTAATTCCCCTTGGATAAATACCCATCTCCTTTGGACTCCCTTTTGTGTTTATTCTTCAAACTAGATTTGTACCCTGACTTGCTTTTGTCGTCTTTCTTATCACTCTTCAAGTACTTGCCTTTAATAACAATTACTTTTACGGTAGCATCTTCAATATTTTCTACAGTAAAGAGCTTAAACTCCCTTTTAATGGACTCTTACAAACCCCATGTATATTTAATGAATACCTCATACTCATCCACATCAATGTACAAAACTAAAGTTTGGCTATGAAACTTCGTAAAGAAATCTTGTATAGATTACCCATACCTTTGGTATAAATTATGCCATTTGAGCCATCTCTTTTGCTCATACCCAATAAGATAAAATTACTTCCTCACCAACATCTTGAACTCCTTACAACTCAAACTTCCTACTTTGTGACATTTCCTATATGACTTCCACCACATGAGTGCATGACTTACAAATTTTAAAGTAGAAAATTATATTTTCTGAGCATTTGAATATTTTTAAACTGAAAAATAGGTCTCTAACCTATCTAACCAATTATCCAATTTTTTAGCATCTATTGAACCGTTGAATACTGGAATTTCAATTTTAAAATCAATACAAAGATTACGCATAGGATTCATTGACTCACCAATAACCGATCGCTCCTGGACGAATTTGATATCACTAGAATCACTATCTACCTCCTTATTACCCTCGTCTTTCTCCTCCTCCGTAACCCCTTTCTTCTTCATACGCTTTCGCCATTTCGTCAAAGCGGAAGCTCTCGCCATTTCGTCGAAGTTGAAGCTCTCTCGAGGTTTGTGAGACGTAATTTCTCTGCCAACTACCCTAGAATAGTAGTTAGGTTATAAACTTCCATTTCCAACTTCGTGAGTCGATCTTCGGAATCGCCCATCTCTAAATTTGCCTTCTTTTTTGAATTGGGTTTTCTTGAGTCGATCGCGTGTAGAGAGCATAAACTACTACCCCCCGAGAATTGTTACTTAAAAATCTTATACCATTAATCCACAATCGAATTGAGATTAACCTAATTGAAGAATTAATGTGAAGAGCAAATAATTTAGTGTGAGAATTTCCCTTTTAGAGCTTTAATTGCTCAATGATTTAATTTTATTGAATTCCTCTTTAAACCATAAGTCTCTCTTATAAAACTTGGATCCTCTATCTTCGCCTAGCCTTGCCCTTTAATGGAGGTTACAAGTTTCTAGTTACAAAATAAGATAAAAAATGCCCTTCACACGACCTAAAACTATGTTAAATCGTACCTATGTTTGAACATAACCATTCTCTGTTCGAACAGAATACTTTAGAACTGAGTGTATTTGAATATACTCAAAAGTCTATTCAAATAGACCTTAAGTCGTTCGAACGACTACAAATCTCGTTCGAACAACTTGATCAAAAATGCCTAAAATAGACCTAGATCTTCCTGGATCATTAACAACTGTGGTTAAGATTCAGAAAATGGAAGTTGTGGGGAGGTAAAATACACGAAAATGTTTAGTTTAAAAAAGGTTCCATTCGTATCAGTCTCATATAAGAACAAGACTCTTTCATATTTGGGAAAGAGGTGTACGCGCCAGATCACGGGGGTAGACAGTGTTCCCCATAACCCTGCCACCGCCGCTGATATTATGGAGTTCCTACGTTTTGATCCCGTTGTATGGGCACAATTAAAGGAAATCGAGTATTACGACACAAACAACTATATCGTTGAGGATATGTATTATATGACGTATTGAAGGCACGTTCACTTAAATTCTAGGATTGGTTGCACTTTAGTGAAGAGGGCTAGAAATATGTGAATGTTTAGGAATGATCTAGTTAGACCCGATGTACGTGTGCTACAAACTTTGAGTTTAGGTGAATCATCTTAGGTTTAAAACTATGGAGTGGATGCAATGTCAGATTCTCAGGATATTGGATGGTTCATAGATATGGTAGGCACCAGCAGAGATCGTGGACGGATACATTCCTAGCCATCGAGATCCAACAGCCATGTCCAACCAGGTATACTGTGGATGGGCTATGGCATCACAACATTGGAATGCGGCATGAAGCATATGAAGATTCGAGGCACTATGTTGACCGTGTAGATGGGATATACGAACAACTGAGATGGTAGCAGGAGAGAGACTATCTAAGATGTTTATTTCAGATGATGTTAAGTTAAATTCAGAATATTTAAAGTTTATGTAGGATGATGTTTAACTTTATGATATTTGTGCTAAGTACCTAGTGTTGTATATACTCGATAGATGCAAAGTGTTTGATTAAATGTCACAATAAATTACAAGAAAAAACAAAGTGTTGAGTATATATTGCACACCTGAGAAGGTGTTTGACTAAATGCCTCGAAGGCAAAAAAAAGGCAATAAAAAAACTAAGTATTAGAGAGAGGGGAAGCCTTTACTCTTGCAGACTAAGCAGCGTAGTTCAGCTCAATTCTGAACTGCGCGGCATACTTGAGGTCCACGTAGCACGATCTGGTTTCTTCATATGTCACACAATTCAAAATTGCGTGGTATATGAACAGACTTGATTATGCCACGTGTCTCTCATATATGCCATGTAGTTCCAAATTACGCGACTGAGTCTGTAAGAATAAAGGCTTCCCCTATTTCTCTTAACAACTATATTCCCTAGAAGACTTGTTAAACAAGCCTCTTAATAGCTATATTCCCTAGAAGACTTGTAAACAAGCCTCTCAACGGCTAGTTTTCCAACTATAAATTGAGTAAATATCTCTTGAGTATTTCTTACAACAATCACTCTCTTCATCTTCTAATTTTTTGCTATCAATCAAGTTTATCATGTCCGACCTATCACTCCCTCCGTTATCATTATCTTCTTCATCTTCATTCATATCAATAAAAGTTTTCTGGCAACAAATTTTGCTGATTCACGAGTATATCAAGGTTCTTATGGAAATGGAAAAGGCAAAAAAGCAAAAAACAACATCGACACGTAAGCGGAATGGTAGAAAGATGGGTAGAAGGGATATGCGGAAAGAGTGTGATCATGCATTGGGGCATTTTAGTCTTATAAAGATTAATTTTATCCCAATTCGGTCTACAAAAGTATTCTATTTTGCCATCGATTTCGTATGAGTGAAGGTGTGTATCAACGTATTTATAATAAAGTTATTTCTTCGAACGACTATTTTGTTCAAAAAGAAAATGTCACTTGGACGATGGGTTTGTCAACTCACTAAAAGATAATGTGCGCACTTCGCATGTTATGTTATGGTACTTGTGGAGACACCCAAGCTGAATACATTCGGATTGGGGAGTCTACTGCTAATTTAAGTTTAAAGAAATTTCGTAAAACAATTGCCAAAGAATTTAAAATTCAATACCTTATATCACTCGACGAGAACGACATAAATGGGTTAATTATTAGAAGTGAATGGAGCGCAAGGCTTCCCAAGGATGTTAAGTAGTTTAGATTGCATGTATTGAAAATAGAAGAATCGTCCAACCGGGTGGGCCGGACAATATACTGGGTATAAGAAGTATCCAATGGTAATTTTAGAAGTTGTTGCTTCGCAAGATCTTTGGATATGGCACGTCCTCTTTGGGGTCTCCGGTTCTAACAATGACGTGAACGTCTTGCATCAAGAGTAGCTTTTCAACAACTTGTGTAATGAAGTTGCACTGCCATATAATTATATGATAGGTACAGGGCCGCATATTATGGGATATTATTTAGCGGGCGGTGTTTATCCAAAATGGCAAAAAATCGCTCAAACCATAAGAAATCCGACCAACGATGCTGAAAGATATTTTGCAAAGATGTAAAAAGCATGTCGGAAAGACATGGAGCACGCTTTCAGGGTTCTACAAGCGCGGTTTAAAATATTGGATCACGGTGCGCGATTTTGGAAGCCTAGTGATCTAACGAACGTTATGTACACGTGCATAATTATGCACAACATGATGTACTTATCCCGTAGGGGAATTTGAGTTCTTATCCTTTGTATGTATTTTACCTGTCTGAGGTCAGCCGAGCCTTTGTCAACCTCTGGTTGAACAGCAAGTACCAAAAAAATCTCGGGTCCTCACTTGTTTTGATCAGGTCGAATATCAGCTCCTTGGTTAATACCTCGGTGAGGTCCTAATTTGTCTTAAGCTAAAATTCTTGATGTAGTGGGCTGCATCTCTTTGTTCTTCTGTGTTGCTATCTATTGCCCTTGTAGAACTTTCAGTGCCTCTCACACTTCTACCAGCTGTTGTTCCAAAGCTATTCTTCTTTTGGTTTTAGAGTTAAGCGTAGCGCGTATCTCTGACATTTGATTTATTCCTACGCCTGTTCCTTAATTTTATAAGATCAGAGGATGCTGACTGGGGTTTGGCATTTCTCGAAACTGGTTAGTATCTGTTATAATTGAGAATTATGGCTGATTATGTCATTTCCCACAGACGCCGCCAAATATAAGGGTCTAAATTCGAATCTCGAACTTAGTATCTCACACCATATATGAGCAGAACTCTAGCAATAACAAATAATCACCAACACATAAGAATTGGCGTGAAAGCCTTCGAATAGGTAAAAACCACGACCTCTCTTGAGAATTTAGAAACAGTGATTTTATTGATTGAGTGACTACTTATTACAACGAGTGTTCTGGATAGTTTTGTATTGAATTTCTAGATAGAAAAATTATGTCCCTACTTTGTTCTTCCTTGGTCTTATTTATAGGTCTCATATTATAACCGTTTTATGACCATTATCTCTTTTAATGATGCCTGTTACAAAATTGCTTTGATGAGTCTTCGTAACGGTTGTGTAACGATATGATTCTTCTTCTCTGTAATGGCTTCTTTAATAACGTCTCTGCGATTATGAAATCGAACTGTTATCAAGAGGTCGAGATCAATGATTGAGTTCGCTATCGGGAGTAGGTTTTTACACTATCAATATATTTTCTTCTAGAAGTTTGCTTTAGAGAGAACCAACTTTTCCTCTAGAAGTCCTATTGTGCATGGCCATACCATCGCATACGATTGATCATGACATGTTCAACAAACATGTACACTACTACACAACTAAATTCTGGCGTGATCTGGTACATTAATGCTGGTATGATTAATTACATGAACACACACATATGTTCACAGATTTGTAAGCTCGAAAACGTTATCTTCTTACAATCGTGGTTCATCGTAGCCGTCAAATGATGTTTTTATATTTGGCGTAGTCAGAAGAAAAAATAAAAATAAAAAAAATCATCGATTGGCTGACGTTTTCGTAATTCTAGAATATTAACGTACATCTTTCAAATTATGCAGTCCTAAAAAAATTGAAATATGGGGCTGAGCAGTTTTTGAAGCGGACACTTTTAAAACCTTTATTTGTAATTTTATACCAACCTTGGGCACATGTCAATAGTTGTTCAAGCAAGTACGCTACCTTTGGAATCTTTTTCTTCTATGAGTTAATTTGTTTTAGAAAAATTATTTGTAAGAAGATAGATTGCTCATAGAAAATTGTGGTTTCTCACATTTGTAATTTGTTGTATTAATGCTGGTATGATAATCATCAACACAAGTCCTCATAAAAGACACACATTTACTCTTCAATTGAAAACGAGGCATCCCAGAGTCCATAATGTTATTGCCCCCAAGCTCTAAGCTGAAAATCGTGTCATATTAATCAGCAAAATTACAAACATATTGTCCAACCTTAACTAAAATCTATGTTTTCTCATCAAACCCGACTTCTTTAGAACCTTCATTTCTAATCAATTACGTACCCAACCTTTGATACATGTCAAGAGTTGGCATTCAATCTTTTTCTAGAAGTTTGCTTTTTTAGAATTTTTTTTTTTTTTTTTTCTCTAGAAGTTCGCTTTTAGAAAAATAATTGGAAAAAAATTCCATCAACGGTGGGCCACGTCCACTTCAAGGACAAAATAGTAATTGTCATGTCATTATCAAATCCACCTCGTTGTTGATAAAATCTGTCTATCTCTCGAGTTCAACTTCTCCTTCAACACAACTTGCAGAGTTTAAAGGGACAGATCTGTATTTTTAAATCAAAGATTTTGTTCTCCATCACCAAATCTACACCCCCCAATTTAAACCACGAAAAATCTCGAATCACAGAGAAAGAAATTCGAAATCCAAAGTGTGAGAGAAAGATGGGTTATAGTGGAGTTATATCTGAGCAACGTTTGCTTTGTTCTTACTCAAAACCCAATCAAAAGCTTCAAAACCCAGTTTCAAACATTGGGTGTTTGAGGATTTCAGGACCCAATTCACCAAAGTTGAGATTTTTGATTGAAACCCAATCATCCCCTGTTTCAAGCTCAACAAGCCCTTTTAGACTTGGAGCAAGAGCACAAGCACAGCAAGCAACAAGGAATGAAGGGTTTGTGATTGATACAAGGTTGAGTGAGATGAGTTTGTATGATTTGTTGGAAATCCCAGAGAGTGGTTGTAGTTTTTCAGAGATTAAACAAGCTTATAAATCATTAGCAAGGAAATATCATCCTGATGTGTCTCCACCTGATAAGACTGATGAGTATACAAAGAGGTTTATACAAGTTCAAGAGGCTTATGAAACATTGTCTGATCCAACTAGGAGAGCTATGTATGATCAGGATTTGGCTAGAGGGTTACATCTCGCGTTTTCTGCGAGGAAACGGTACCAGCATCGGAATCACCATGAAGAGGTATTATTGGTTCTTTTATTATCATGCTATGTTTTAGATTTTGATTATATGGGGTGTGTTAGTTTTGGTTAGTTGGTATTGGGTTGAAGTGGTTTTGATTTATTTTGATTATCAAGTGTTTAGGGTTACTATGTTTTTTGGTTATGACTTATGAGATATGAGTTGAAGATTGATTCATAGTTTAAGGCTAGAGGAATCTAGTATAGATTATTAAGCTGTTTGTCTCGCCAATTTGATCTTATTTTCGTTGTTTTATATGTTTTTGGGATCGATAGTAATGGTTATCGGTTTATTTCGGGAGAAACAGGAAGATGGTTGAGGTTAATTGAAATGGAGAGGAGAGGAAATATGTGTTTCTGTTGTACTTTTTGATTCTTTGTATTAGTGAAATCAAGTTGCTTCGTATTGTCTAGTTTAGGATGAACCACATTGTATGGGCCTTGTGTTGTGTGTTTCTTTACTGATTTTCTTGGATCATATCAGAAACCAAATAATTTGGTTTTATGGTGGGCCTGATTGTCTTCGCCTAACATAACTTTATAAGGCTAGGACGGGTTCTTGTTAGGAAGCATGTTCCTTCTTTTTTTTTAATGGCAACCTATAATTTTCATTTGAAAATTCCTTTGAGTGGTTTTAGGCTTTTGAGATATGCTTCAGTTTATCCTATATTTCAAAGTAGGAGTTGTACCGTGTCTGATACTTCACTTAACTGTTAAGTGGAATATCTATGTGCGGCCAGGTTCCTTAAGAAAGATATCTGGGTATCGTGTCGGATCCTCTGCTAATCAACGTCAGTTGCATGTGTTAACCCAATTTCTGTTGTGAAGATATTAACTGAGGGGTCAAGCAGGGCTGAGTTACGTGTTATGTTAGACTGTTTTCTTCTACAGTTGGCTCTTTTTTGGGAGAATCAGCATGTTTCTTATAGAGCAGTAGATCTGAGTCGTGTTAAATAATAACCTTTAGGAGTTCCGTATGTTTCTGTCAAACCTATCCTAAGCTGAGTTTCATTTTTGGGTTACAAATTAATTGAAGTTCTTTGTGTGTTCTCTCAGTTTCTTGTTTTATGTTGAATGCCTGATTCCTCTTTAACAATCTATGCTTATGTCGATCTTATTTGATTCGATAGCTTTCTTGCTTTTGTGACGATCTATCTACGATCCCGTTCACTTATCACATTATGTCCTTGTTACAGGGATTTATGGCGAGAATGGAGTGGAAAAACCAATGGCAGGCTCAAATGACAGAGCTAAAGAAGAGGAGCGTAAACAAGGATTCAAGAGATGAAAACATGTCTTGGGGAGCTAGGATGCGCAGGCAAAGAAGTGAATCCTCAGTAGGCCAATAACTACTATTCCTCTTTTTATTCCCTCGCAATTAGTGTATATACAACTCTTTCCCACGGGCTACGCCTAGTGGCTGTGGAACTGCCTCAAGCCTGCTCCGTCAAGGGGTTCGGAAAGACGATTTCTTTCGTTTCTTCCAACCCATGGCTGAGGACATAATAAAGCTGTCTTTTTAACATATTTCCAGGAATTATGATGTTGTCTTGAACATAGAGATGATCCTCCCAAAAAATCTGAGATATGTCTAACTACAGAGGATTGTAGCAGTCGCCAGTCGATAAGTTTTGAGCTGTACATATTGACATTATCTGTGTCGTTGTCATACGATTGTGAAATACTTGTTTTATTATTATGAGGACGATATCTTAATCTGTGGTGAAGCATTGTGATGGTCAACGACGCCAAAAAAAACCATATCTTAGCTCATTTCCATGTGGCTATAACGATTCTTTTTAGTTACTAGTCGATTTAAAATATGGTGCCCATGATACCGACCCTATTCTATATTTCTGACTACTGAATGCTACATTGTCCTTGATAATCCATTACTAATCCTTCATGCATATGGAGGGTTGCATTGTTTATAATTCTAAAAACATCGCTTTAGCTGGACAGGACAATTATATGCAAAAGGTGGTCCTGAGAAAAATCCCGCTGTCGGGGTAACGCCTATCCGCAGTGTTTTTATGTGTGTGATATCATTCTAGGGTGGGGGCGCCCCTCTAATATCTTTAGCGCATAATATTTGTCATTATAGTAGATTATTCACAGACTTACAGTTACGTTTTCTTGTTCAATATTTTTTTTATAAACAAGAGTGAGCCATCCCTGTTTTCACAAAACAAGCGTGAGCCATCCCTGCTGCATCAGCACATACGTAATTTGCGTATTATTACTCCAAGGGGGAACTACTGTCAGCATCAACAAAACATATGCCACGCAACCCTGGCGGCTAATTTGCAGGTTTAAAACTCTTAATTGCAGTGAAAGGGTATGGAACTCCAAGGGGATTAACATCATCCTCAAGTCCGAAGGTTTGTATAATATTATATTGAGCCCCTAAGGGCTAACTTCTTGTGTGATATACTCCCCAAATACGGTAGGGGTTTGAACTGATAATTTGTGTACAACAACTGTAGCAAAGCTAGATAATCGAACCTGAAAGATAAATCCATATCTAGGAACTAGGAAGCAATAAACACCAATATCTACCTCGGTTTCATTTACTTGTTGATGCCATATCTTTCGGGGGTGAGCATAAACCGGCCGAATCGGACCGGACCGAACCGACCTAAATCGAACTGATCTGTTCGGTTTTCTAAAGTAGCTCGGTTCGGTTCGGTTCTCAAATCTAAAAACCGAATTAGACTGGTTTGGTTTTCGGTTCCTCTGTGTATATTTGGTGTGTAAACTGAACCGAACCGATTTTATGTTTAACCACATGTTATAGTTTAAAAGTTTGAACCATGGTTTCTTTATGTGGACACCTCACCTCCAAAAAGAAAGTAATAATTGTAGGGAGACGATTCGCCTACACTCTCCAAGGTGCTACACACCCACTACACTCTCTTCAAGCCACTCATTTTGCCAACTCAACATCTCTCTCTCTCTCCCACTCAGCGCTGACGTGTCGAGTAAAAATTAAAAAAAAAAAAAACTCTCTCTCTCTCCACTCGACTCACTCTCTCTCTCTCACTTGCTTGTACGCCCAAATTTAAATTCAAATTTCACTCTATCTCTCTCTCTCCCGCCATTTCCCGCCACTCAATCTCCTACTCAATCACTCTTTGTCAGCCTCCAACTTTGAATTTTTGTGTCTCTGGTTAAGGTACGAAGCTTTCTCACTGTCTCTCATTATTTTCATTACCATGTCAAAACTGTATTTCGTGAACCGAATGTTAGAATTGTGCTATGGAGGTAACTTGGTTCTTGATCTTACTTGAATAACAGGTGGTCAGTGGACGGCATCCGAACATTTACCAATATCTACTCCAAAAATCGAACCGGTTAGTGGTGTATGTGGCAAAATTTGTTCCCTCTACATTTGGCTATGCGACAATTTAAGAGTGGCGTACACCAAAAAAATATGGATTCAACATTTATTTGTCGAATCCAGATTTCCTCGACAATTAATTGTCGAATCAAGATTTCATCGACAATTAATTATCGAGTACATCTGAATTCGATAATTAATTGTCGATGAAATCTTGATTCGATAAATTTGTAGTCGACAATAGTATTTTCTGGCTGTACGTATAAATGCCCGTTGTGGTGGCATGCAGTGTTTCCTTCCATTTGTTCGTCTGGCTATATGGATGTCTTTGATTAATTGTATCCAATAATTCCTCCTATATGACAGGATAATAAGATGGAAGATTCATGTGAACCAGATTGGTCAAAGGTAATTGGAGATGAATCACCACCAAGGGCTGCCAATGAACGTACGACGGGTCTGGGTTTCAGAACACCTGATTGCTCCCCTGATACCTTATTTGTGGAGACACCATACGAAGGGTAAACTTTTGATACAGTGGATGAGGCAAGTTCCTTCTATGAAAAATATGGAAGGACGAAAGGGTTTTTCACAAAGAAGCGCAACTCCAAAAAATGACCAAGATCGGAGGAGATAGCACGAGCAACAGTTTGTCGAAGAAAAACCAAACTTGAGGTACAAGTGAACAAGATGGGAAGAAGCGTTCTTCTTACCAATGCGGGTGTAAAGCGACTTTGAACATCAATTGGAGAGAAAATCTTGGGAAATATGTTGTTACGAGTTTCTCAGATGTTCATAACCACAACCTTGTCTCCCCACGAAACCACCATCGTATGAAGATTAATCGTTTTTTCCCTAAAGCTACAAAAAACCTAACAAAGACTTTTGAGCTTCACAATATCTCAGTGAGCAAGGTGCCTGCTTTATTCCCAGACAAGACCTTCAACAAACGTGATTGTTACAACCACAAAGCCAAAGTTAATAAGGAACATATATCGAGTGGCGATGCGCAGGCTGCATTGGATTGGTTCAAGAAAAAACAAGTCTATGATCCTATGTTCTACTTTGACATTCAGCTCGATGATAATGACAGAGCACTTAATTTTTTTTGGATAGATGGGCGATCCCGAATGGCATATGAGGCTTTTGGGGATGTGGTGATTTTTGACACCACGTATAGGACGGACGTTTATAAGATGCCATTTGCTCCATTTGCGGGAATAAACAACCACTACCAAACAATCCAACTTAGATGTGCTTTGTTGAGGAATGGGCAAGAGACCACCTTTAATTGGTTATTTCATACATGGCTAAAGGCGATGAACAATAAACACCCGACGACTATTATCACTGACCAAGATGCTGCAATGGGTGTCGCCATCCCCAAAAGTTAGTCTCAGTCTTATGTTTACAGGAGTTGTTATAATTGTCGACAAGTCCATATGTTGACAATTATGGCTAAAATAATTGTCGAAATGGACAAACTCGACAATGTTTTTTGTCGAAGATCATGAAGTCGACAATATTTTGTCGAATTTCATGAAAATTGACAATATATTTTGTCGAAAATCATAAACTCGATAATCCATCTGTGTTATCTAATATCTGTATTTTGTCGAAGGTTTTCCTAAACACCAGACATCGGCTCTGCCTATGGCACATCATACACAAGTTCCCTGAAAAAATTGGTCATGTCTATCGAGATCCATCTACCTTCAAGAGTGATATAGATTCAATTATCCACAACACATACGATCCTGTAGACTTTGATAGAAGATGGGTCGAGCTTATGAAGAAACATAATCTTGATGACAACAATTGGATGCAAGGCTTATTTAATATCAGTGAAAGATGGATACCTTTGTGGAATAGAGGTACTTTTTATACTGGCATGAGTACTACTGGAAGAAGTGAGTTAACAAAAAATTTCTTCAATGGTTGGCTGCTTCCTTCAACTGGTCTGTACAGTTTTGTGACAAAATACACAATAGCTCTATTGGAGACATTTGAAAGAGAGAAGGAAGAGGACTTCCAATCCGAACATAGATATCGGCAAGTCGGACCTCATCAGGCTCTACTAAAACATGCAACAAAGATTTATATGAGGAAGATTTTCCATAAAGATGAAGACCAATTCAATCAAATTGTGCGGTTCATAGCAATAAAAAAAAGCATAGACGAAAACGTTTGAGAAATACTTGTGAAGTCACATAGTGGACTGCCTAAAAGTTTTAAGTTGAAGATAGACTTGGCTGGCCTGACAGGCCATTGTGAATGTAAGTTGTTCGAGTATGTAGGTCTGCCATGTTGTCATCTCTTCAAGGTTTTCTCCAAATATGATGTTCTCTAAATTCCAGATGTATTCATTCTACCAAGGTGGAATATTGGGGCAAATAAATATTTTCGATCGTACGACGAGAGTTTCTTAGATGGAGATAACTTGAGGAAACCGTTATGCCATAGCCACCTTTCACTTCGTGCAGCAAACCTATTCGAGAGGGCATTAAAAAATAAAGCAAACTTCGAATATGCTATTTCAAGGCTGGACGAGATCGAGATACATCTAGATGCGTACGATGCATCTCTGACTCAAGTCTCAGGGGCGGATCCTTCAATGTTAACTCCATTAACTGAGACAGTAATGTCTTCAACTCCTATTTTGGATCCTCTTGTGGCACAAACCAAAGGCCGTGCAAAAGATGATCACAAGAAAGGTGGCAGATGGAAGGGCGGAATGGAGATAGTTGTGGAGAAGAGGAAGAGGACATGCAGAGCTTGTGGAGTCTTTGGCAGCCACGACAAACGGACTTGTCCAAAATTAAAATTATTATTTCAAAAAGCAGAAGCTGGTGAGTATCGTAAAATCATAAATAAGTACTTCCCAACAACTTCTACGATAATAACATATGTTGAGTATTACTAATTTATTTCCCTTATTTCATAAGTAGGTGCTTCAAATCAGGATGGGCTCGAGCCACAGTCAGACGACCATGGTGTTGGAAGTTGCTGAAGATGTTCATATGATTGCAGATTAGATACATCATTAGGACTTTTATTATTGTTATAATGTTGTTGTTCATGCTATTATTGTCGAATTATCGGATTATTGTTCAAATTTTAGTTGTGTTGTACTTGATATTATTGTCGAATAAATTTATGGTGCGACAATTTGCATGAAAGTATCTGTCGAATTTATAGAAATGAGACAATTAATTGTCGAGTTCTGAGACAATTAATTGTCGAATTACAAAGAACTCGACAATTAATTGTTAAACTATTTTTTTAATTCGACAAACTCGACAATTAATGTTAGAGTTCATAGTAATTCGATAATTAATTGTTGCAAAACTATAAAGTCGATAATTTTTCTGTAACAGCTACTTTTTTCCACAAGCTATAAAAAATACATAGATGTACATCATCAAAGAATATACAAATATACAACATTCAAGAAAACAAATCATTTATGCAGTAATCCTGTAGGTTAACATTGTTGTCTCTCATCAACTTCATCCAAGCTTCCTTTGGCGCGTTAAAGTAGTTTTTCACACATGGCTTCACAAAAGCATCTGGAATATCCAATTGCACATGCACCCACCACAGTGTAGAAACTGGAGGAATAGGTTATTGGTACTTGGTCTTCAATTTCACAAAGTTTTCATCGGATGTCATTCCAACCCACCAATACTTCGTACTATCAGCAAGAATGTTTTCAAGCCTCTTCTATTTGGTAATCTTGTTTTTTGCTTTCTGCCAAAATAAAGGTAGGAATGTTAAGGCCTCCTTGTTGCTAATGAAGATGACCACCTTCTCGTAATATATTGCCAACAAATGGTCCATATACAAATATTATACGAACACAACATTGAACTTAAAGGCCTGTAACAATGTTTTGTACCTTCTCTCTCCCAAATCACTGTAAGCTATATTTAACCTCTGACTGAAAATGCTCTTCCAATACGAAGGTTTCTTCGTCATCAAGGTACACAAGGAATCCTTCACATTCAAGAACTTCATTTGGCTCTGATACGCATATGACGCAGTAACCCTAAACACTGTGTTGCCATCCCTTTCAAAATCGCGTATATCCAGTTGGAACCAATTAAATGGTTGAAACAAAGTCTATCTTAGATTTGCTTTATGATCAATCTTCTTCAACCTTGAATCGATCCTTTCTTGATACTCCCCCCTTCCCGATAAGATTATGTCATCTTCGTATTTCCCATTTGGACCCTCTTGAGCAATTGTTAAGAGTTTAGTAAACTACCTACTTAGTTCCTCCCATGTCGGGTCTTCAGTATCTTCAAAATCCCCTCCTTCAATAGCGTCTTTCAGTGTCAGGTGCCGTACTCCCTACAATGCAAACACGAGCACAATAGCGTAGTTAGAAATTAAAACAAAGTAATTTAAAACAAAAATACAAACGTAGGATGACAAAGGTGCACACACCCATTCATTATTGTCAGTTTCAAGGTTGAATCTCATGTCTTCAGATATCGTCAGTTTGGTTTGCTAGGCCCATTTATATCCACATGATTAGCATTTGGTAAAAAACAAATTAGAAGTCGCAGTACAACTTACCAGCCTTTCGGTTTTGTGGATGTATTTGGCGTACCACCTGTCATGCATAACCTTCACCTATAAAGCATGGGTTTATACATAAACACGCAAAATCAGCATAGCTTGGTTCATGGAAATAATATGTTAAATCCAGTATATTTCGATAATTTATTATTGCATAAATTCTTATTCGACAATTAATTGTCGAATGACAATCAATTCGACAAATTATTGTCGAATAAGAATTTATGTGACAATAAATTGTCGTACCCATATCAATTCAACAATTACGTGATTCTGATTTCGTTAAATAAATGAGGGATCAACACATTATTGTCAACAATTACGTGATTCAGAACTTTTGTTTGAGCAAGATTCTAAAGGGCATATATATAATTTCTATAAACAATTTAGTATCAATGTACATGGGATTACTTCAATATTTCATAAAAATTCTCCTCAAGCATAAATTAAACAACCGCATCAATGTACATGACTACAAAATGTCTCGTCAATGATCATTGCCTAAATCAACTTACATTTCTATCTTTCTCACTCAATCTCCTTTGAGCTTCTTCAAATTTCACATTTAACTCTTCGTACTTATGTTTCCACATTTCAGCTTCTGCAACGTTTTCCTCTAAGTGTGGAACCAAGTTTAGCTGCACAAATGCCATAAAAAGATAATCATGAAACAACTCATAAATGACATATAGCTCTAGTATACTATATTTGTATATATAAGATGGAACAGAAAGATAATCATGAGTTTCTATTCGAATAGATTATGACAGTTGAGTTTCTTATAATGTTTTATACTCACAGGTAAGGGTCGTGCTTCTTGGTTTACATAAACTTCTTCCATCAACTTTTCATTAATACTGCTCAACATTTTATTCTCTTTTACCTGTTATCAATCGTAATGAGTACTTCCAAAGGAAAGAATAACTGTTAAAAAACTTATTTCTTTTTGGGAGTAATAGTACTTACTTTGTCTACAAGTTGCATACGCGGATCTTCTACTAATTTCTTATTCGATTCGCACTCTAATGTCTGATAACAAACTTATATTTAAGAAGTGACTAGGAATACCTATGACATTTACGAAAACCGTGTGAGGAAGGGAATGCTAAAACATGTACGAATACCTTTTCATTCAATTTCTTCTCACAGATGGAGTTGGCAACATCCTTCGCTTGAATGTCTGATTGCATTCTTAGGTTTGCCTCCATAAAAAACGCACATTCACCTGTCTGTAATTGTAACAAGCGAGTAACAAAGTTATTACAAGGCAATTCCCTTCCCAATATATGTATTACAAGGCAACTATAGCTTAAAAAGTTTGTTAGAGTGCATACCTTCGCTGCCAACGCCTCCACCAAAACTGACCTCGCCGGGTCCTCCACCACCTCGCCGGTACTCCACCACCTTCATTTTGGCTATGCGGGACCTCAACCTATAAAAGAGTAAAGCCGAATATTAGAAGAATAAAGATAGATACCTAAAATACTATAAGTAAAATCAGATACTCACATTCTCCCTCTGGGAAACACCACCCCTATCCCCCAATACCGTTCCATCGTCGTAATCGTCATCTTCGGCAAGATTAACAACATCTAGGCAATGCTTGGTGAAGGAAACTGAATTGAACCATTCAAAGTATCCTTAAGTACAAACGGGGATCCCATCATGGACTTTCCTACCCCTCGTCAAAATGATAGAGTCCCTCCATTTCCCTTCGGAGAATAAATCCAGCAAATTATACTTCGGCTTGTATGTGCATGGTTTATCACCAAGACGCAAGCCGCTCTGTTCAACACAAGTAGGAGCCTAAGGCACAGGTTGCCTTCGGTTGAACTGTCTCTGTACTCTGTCAGGATAATATGGTTCATTATGTTCAGGACTGCAGAGAAGACCTGTGAAGCTAGCCACTTCTTTAAAGTTATGTTTGTCCTCTCTCTTCTCTAAATACGGGTCCCATACGACCTGCAACAGAAATTACAGATAGATTAGTTAGGTAAATAATGCAAAACAATGTTTAACATATTGTTGAATTCAAACTATTCGACAAAAAAATAATCTTTATTGTCGAATTTTGTGAATTCGACAAAAACTATGCTTTCTTTATTGTCGAATTCATACAATTCGACAATAAAGAAAGCTTGTTTAAACATACTTATTCAAAAAGTTAAAAAAAACAACAAATAAAGGTTTCAACTTACATCTTGAAGCTTATAACTGTCCAAAGCTTCTCTAAACATGTTCAAAGCAGCTGAACCACTTTGCGCGCTTGTCGTCTTAGTCCAAGACCCCCTCGTACAGAACTCAGCAACACCAGATTGATTGGGTGTTAGAATACCAAGCAGCTTCGGGAAATGTTCAAATATCCAGGACTGTCAAAATGAATAAACTTCAATCACAAGTAAAGAAAAGAACAATCCTGCAACAAAACCAAATAATGTATGTTGCAAAAACTCACCTCTAACAATGTAGTACAACATGCAAACCCTTTTGCATTTACCCTCGATGAAGTACCTAAACTGTAGTTCAGGTGTGCCAATGTCGCAGCTCCTCATGACTATGGTTTATTTACGTCCTTGTCCTGGAAGAAGCTAAAGTACTTGACTGATACATCTGTCCCTTTCTTGGTAGGGAAAAGAAAAGATCCAAGAACGTATAACATGTACGCTTTCCCAACCATACGGGAAACAACTTGATAGGGGAAGAGGAAAAAGGTGCCGCTTGGGGGGGATTTGTTCCAACCTTCCCAGCGAAGAAATCTACTATCTTCTTCAGGGAAAAAGATATTCCCTGGCCCCCGGCTTTCAAATTAGGGTAAACCCTGTCTGGCAGATTCATAGATCTCCTAAGGATTTCTTTAGCAGCCGCTGCGCCCCACTTCCCCTCCATAACAGTGAGGTCGCCATCAACCCTCAAGCCAATCAGCCTGGACACATCCTCCAAGGTGATAGTCATATCGCCCCACTTAAAATAAAAAGTATTGGTCTCTGGATGCCACAGCTCACAGAAGGCTGTAATCAACGCAGTATTGTAGTGCTTGTAAGAGATGGTTCCAATCCTGTCGAGACCCCAAAGATTCACAATATTTTGAACCCTTTCAATCTCTTCCCCAAGCTCCCACGTAGGATTGTGGTGATAGACACGTAAACAGCCGAGGTCTTGTAAATACAATATAAAGCCATGTGTCATTCCCATAAAGAAAAAGTATCAAATTTATAGCAATACGACAATTAATTGTCGAATTCATATATTATGAATTCAACAATTAATTGTCAAAAATATATGAATTCGACAATTAATTGTCGAACAACCATGACTTCGAAAATTAAATGTCAAATGTCTTGAATTCGATAATTTCTTAGTGAATTCATAGAAGGGAAACACTTGATGAGATTGGTTTGTTCTGTGTACTTACCTAAGAACTAGAACTTTGGCTCGGTGGGTCGCAAATCTCACCAACAGAGAAGGGTCCCTTGGGCAATATTCGCCAACTCCTTGTTCGAAGTTTCTGTCCCCAGGGAGAACTTCTTCTTCTGTGGTTGTAGTTCTTTGTTGTTCAAGATTAGGGTTATGAAAATTTTCGTGTTGTGGAACTTCAGCATATGGAAATTTCTTGTGTTCTACGAAGAAATCCGTACTAGATTGGGTTGTTGGTGTACCTTGGGAATCAGAGCTACTAGACTCAATGGCTGAAGAGTCTTCTTCAGGTGTGACCGACACATGTGGGACACTGCTACTTATCGAGGAATCCCTTACTAGTACCCTAGTAGAACATGTTTTTACTCTTTTTACGAGAAAACGGGGCGGGTTGTTATAATTCGGATGCAACAGATCTTCTCGCTCATCATTTATCCTCTTTCTCAGGGAGGCCGTTGGTACTATCTTCCCTCTTGTTGGGATTTTCTTGCGTGCAACCTTTGGTGCCATAATGCACAAAATTCAATAGAATTGTCTTATCAGAAATTGTCGAATGGGCTAAAGTTATACAATTAATTGTCGAAATCATAGAAATTTGACAATTAATTGTTGTTTATCTATAAATTCGACAATTAATTATCGAATTTCATAGTATTTCGACAATTAATTGTCGAATTACTATGATTTTGATAATTAATTGTCGAATGTATTGAAATTCGATAATTATTTGTCGAATGTATTGAAGTTCGATAATTAATTCTCAAAATACTATGAAATTTGACAATTAATTATCAAATTTATACCGAATCAATAATTAATTATCGAATGTATTGAAATTGGACAAATACTTGTCGAATTTCTATGATTTCGACAATTAATTTTCGAATAAAGGCAGGTATTCGAAAGATTTCTCTCGAATACTTCAAAAATCGACAATTGTTCGTATGTATATACCACATTTTGTGGTATATTTGTCGATGTTGTGTTTACATGTAAGATTTGGGAGAATTTTATAGGAAATTTGGTCAAAAAATTAGTATAAAAAAGGCGCAATGGGCGGGAAAATGGTTCAATTTTTATTTCTTCAGAATCTTCATAGAACATAAATGGGGTGAGTAGTTCCAATTTAAATTGTATTTCATACCTGATTATGAGAGAGAGAGAGAGAGAGAGAGAGAGAGAGAGAGAGAGATAAAGAAAGGGAGTTCTTGAGCTCAGTGGAGAGAGAGGGAGAGAGTCAGTGAGGCGAGTGAGTTGTTGAGTAAGGCGAGTGAGAAAGATAGTAAGTTGAGTGGAGAAAGGTCTTTTTTTACTCGCCACATAAAAGAGCTGAGTGGGAGAGAGAGAAAGCTGAGTGGGAGAGAGAGAGATGTTGAGTTGGCATTTTGAGTGGTTTGAGGAGAGTGTAGTGGGGTGTGTAGCATTTTGAGAGTGTAGGCGAATCCTCTCCCATAATTGTATATATATATAGAGAGAGTGGAATAGTTATAGAGAAATAAAGGGTGGTATAATTGTAAAGAGTACTCTTTCTCAAAAAAGTTCATTATCTCAACTCAAACAACTCTTAGAGCATCTCTTAAAGTGCCTGACTGACTTGGTTTAAAAAAAGCCAAATTCAAGTCAGTCAGTCAGACTTAATTTCCTCCTATAGTACCTGACTTGGATTTTTTAATCGGCACCTGTTTTTTTTTTTTTTTTTCCACAAGTCTAAATTGGGAACCCATGACTTGGGCGCCCGATTTGAATTTTTGTTAAAAAAATAATTGGGCACTCAAACCTTAGGCGCCTGTTTAAAAATAGATTAGGTGTCCAACACTTAGGTGCTCAATCGCGACATTAAGGAGGGTGAAATCCAAGTCAGTGAGGCATTGTTGGAGGACGAAAATCCTAAGTGGCACCTTGGATTCCAAGGTAGTGAGATACTTTAGGAGATGCTCTTACACCTCTAGTGGGTATAGGGGTGGATTTATAGGCTTAGAAGGGGGGCTACCCCTTGATTTTTGCTATTTTTTGCCTTATATATACTATATATACAACCCCTAAAAAAACACTGTACATAAAGCTAACCCAGAACCCCAACCCAGCCTTCCCGATCCCTCCCAAGTCCCAACCTTTAAAATACCGAACCCTCTCTACCCTCCCAACCTCTCCATCTATAACCTTAATTAAATTTTATAAAAAAAAAATTTAAAAAAAAAAAAAAAAAACTCAAACTCCCGCTCTTTAACCTGAAAATATGGAAGTCACGATTTTTATGAACTATACGCAGATGGTGTTTAATCGACGTTAATATGATGATTTATATTTTCTCTAAACAATTATGTCAAAGTTAGCTTGTGCTTCTATAATATTCTCGTAGTATATTTCGACTAATTAAACGTATGATATGCATTAGTACATAAATTATGAGAATAAATACTAGTTTTTGCCATATTTACAAAATCAGACCCAGAGAACAATAAATTTCAAAATTGATAATGGCAAGAGGAAAAACCAAATTTTCCCCTACTAAAGTTACAATATTGCAGTAGATAATCACCTATTTTTGGGCTTCACAAGTACAAATGTCACATTCGGCGTAATAAAAAATTGTAAGAAATGATTTTACTCATTTAAAAATATTATATCAAGCCACGTGTACGAGGAAGGCTGACATTGTCACCATCTCATGAACTACTTGTCATTTGTTTTAGTTCATTTTGTCCTACCTTTGACAATATTTCTTATTTATAAGAAGGCAGACTCTTTCACCAATTCTATTACTATTTTTCATTATTTAAGGTTAAGTATCACCTGCGGTTCACAGGAGTTTGTCTGTTTTTGGAGCCAAAAGTGATCCCGATTCATCAAACAGTTTCTTCTTCCTACTCAACCGTAAAAACTGTCCCGATTATTTGTCACAAACCGTCTGTGTGACTGCTGCCTACTAAGTGTTTGATTGAAGACTGGTAATCTACTCCTTGGGCATGGAGGTAATGATGGTACTTGTAACTCTTGTAGATGGTACTCTACTGTACTCAATTTGTGGAACAAACGATGGCAAATGGTATGCGGCTGCGGTAAACAAAAGCATGTCATTTATTTAGTTCAACTCTGGCATTCTTTCAGACGTCTATGTCATTTTTAACAGACTGTTGTTATTTTTGTTATGTAACTTTCCCATTTTTTTAGTCTTCTTTATCATTTGTTTTATACATTTTTACCATTTGTTTTGAAAATATCAACAGCTTGAATATTAAAGTAGGTTTCTAGGCCGTGGGCTCCACAGGTAAGGCAACAGGTAAGCCGTGGGCTCCACTAGTTCGAATGTCACTTCATAGTTAATAATAAAAAAAATTCAAATCATTTAAAAATATTATTATCACACCACGTGTCCAATTTTAATCGTTCCTTGATCTACACGTTTAATTACTATTTTGAGACGTGTAAGGCAAACCCTATCACCATTACATGCATTTGATGTCATTTGTTGAAACCAATTTGGCATGCGTTTAAACATCATTTATATTGGCTCATGCAGACTCTATCACCATCAGTTATATTATTTGGCATTTATTTGCTGTTCTTTAAGCTTAGGTAATACGTGCGATTCACATGAGTTCGTTTAGCTTTTGGCGCCAACAAACCATTTCTATTCCTCAAACACTTTCTTCTTGCAATACTACTGCAAAGACCGTAAAAATCGTCCCGTTTATCCAAATTGTGTGTTTGATCGACGAGCGTAAAAATCGTCTTAGTCGCACAAACTGTTTTCTCAAAAATCATTGACAAATCATCTGTGTGCTTGTATAATTTTAGTTTTATATAAGTGGTAAATTATCAGCGTCAATACTGCCTACCAGGTGTTTGATCAAAGTCTATTTTTTCTTCTTCTTCCACAATGAAGTCTGGTAAAGAAGTGAATGAACAAGTTGACGAAGGGAACCAAACACAGGAGGGTGGAGCCAAGAAGGGCACCACAAATGCTAAAAATTATACCTCTCGGTGTACAGGCTTGGGACTTTACAAAATGTTTGTAGCTCTGCCGGAAGAGGAGAAGGGTGCTCTTCGTGCACCTTCTTTTCACCCTTACTGCTGATTGATCCAATAGCGACGATGTCGATGCTGGTTGTGGAAATATTCGATCGTCATCTCGGTGATATGAAGTTCCAATTTGGGGAGACGATAATTCAGATGAAACCCATTCATGTTTGCCTGATTTTGGGGCTACGTGTCTCTCCTATTGCAAACGAGTTTTTATTTGTTGATCCTGAGCATATGACAAATTTCAGAATGAGGCGATTCCCCAAGAAGAAGAATACATATGGGTTGAAGGAAATTAATTGTGCTTTAAAACAGGCAAAATTAGAAAGACATCAGGGTAAGGCTTTAATTTGTCATTTGTTTTTTATTCTTTATCATCGCCCTTCATTATATTTCTCATCCTTTCAATATTTGTATTGTATTTGCCATTTTTGGCTCATTATATTCTAAGGTCCTTATCATTATATTGTGTTATTTCGTTTTACAAAAGATGTTCTTCGATTAAATTTGTTAAAAATTATACTATCCTTTCTCCTCCCGAACAAGGGGAGAAATGTTTGGGTGAAGTATGTTGATCTGGTAGATGATCTAGATCAGTTCAACAGATTCCCCTGGGGTGAGCAAGTCTATAAATTATTGTGGAGTCAAATAGTGGAGTTTGTTGTTTATCGATCGGCTGCTGATAAAAAATTTGATAAATCTTTATCACTCTACGGATGTACCTGGGTATTGATGATATGGACTTTCCTTTCTATTCCCAGCCTGAAGTTTTCAAGAATTGAGGAATCCATATATTTGTTCCTTAAGCTATAGTGATAGAGGATGACATCCTTTAAGTGTCGCAAAATTGTGACTTTTAAAAAGTTTTTTGCTAACCCCAAATTGTTTGTAATAGCTATGAAGCCCTCTGAGACTGACATACAACAAGATCTTATACAATAGGCCATGGTAATCTTCCATTCTTTGTATGATTTTGATTTATTTTATTGCTTCTTTGTCATTTAATTTAGGTTTCCTATCATTTTATTTGCTTAGTAACATTTCGTATTTACCTCTTGACATTTGTTTGATTTTTCTATCATTATGAAGTCTTTTTTATTATTTGTTGAATGCCTATTATCATTGTTAGATTATTTCCTGTCATTTCTAAGTTGCCCTTTGTCATTGTCATCTGTTTGAATATTTCAGAGACATCAAATCGAAACACCTATAATTGGCGTTGCACCTACAGTCGGTGCACCTGCAGTCGTTGCAGTTGCAATAGGTAGTAGATCTTCTACCACTGAGATCAGAGCTGTAGTGGTTAGGGTATGCTCCCAGTTGGAGGAGCATGGTAAAATGTTACTGAAGTTGGATGACCATGGCAAAATCTTGCATAATCATGGTAAAATATTGTAACGAATTTCGATGTCTACTGTGGGTGACAATACTCTACCACTTGGAGATACCCCACTCCTTGGGCAGTACCAATTCTTTACTCCTGAGAAAACCGTGAAACGCAAGCGAGAAAGAGGTAATGAGAAAGAAGATAGGAAAAGGAAGAAGGCGGAGCCGAGAATAAAAAAAAGCTAAGGGTGAATGGCAGAAGAAGGCAGAAGAAGTTGATGTGCCCAACAAGAAGAAAAATGTTGAAGGCCCGAAGAAAGAAGCTTTTACTGATGAACAATTTGATCATGTTCCACTGATCCAATTAAAATCCTTAATCCCCAAGAAGGGCTTGGCTAATAGAGTGCCAAGGAAGAGACAGGTGGAATTCCCAAAACTTAAAAATATTTAATCAACTGCCAAAAAATTATTTCAGCAAGTTGCGCCTATAGAGATATTGGAGGTGGTAAATGATTTAATGGTAGATGATGATGCTGAAGTTGAGAGGGAAGTAAATTTCAATGCGATATCGTCTGAATATGGTGGTGATCTTCTAGAGGTATCATCTGTTTGCTACTTCTTATCATTAATATGATTTTATTGGACATTTTTGTTTGAAAATATTGGCATTTACGTTATGCAATTTGCCATTTCTTTAGAAGTATGTCATTTGTTCAGTATATTTTGGCATTTGTGAGGT
Source organism: Kingdonia uniflora (assembly GCA_014058105.1). NCBI lineage: Eukaryota > Viridiplantae > Streptophyta > Magnoliopsida > Ranunculales > Circaeasteraceae > Kingdonia > Kingdonia uniflora. The sequence continues at coordinate 705,462 of JACGCM010002399.1, read as the reverse complement.
TGCCTTTGTCATTATATTTTCTATAACTTTTATTTCTTCTGATGTCTTTGCTTATTTTATTTGTTGTATATAAAGTGGAAGAAGGGTGATGAAAAAGATAATGATGATAAAAAAGATGTCGAGGAAAAAAATTAAATTTGAAGAAAATAAACCTCAAGTTGTTGAAGAAGAGGAAGTTTAAGAGGTATTTATTTATCTAACATTTGTTTTGAGCTATCTACTATATTTGTTGCTACCCTGTTATTTGTTCATTTAATTTTACCATTCGTAGTATGTATATCATATTTTACAGATGGAAGAATCGAAGAATGGTGATGAGAAAGTTGATGATGTTGAGAAAGATGGCGAGGAGAAAGAATCTGAAAAAGAGGATTTAGAACAACCAACTGTAGTGGTGTATTATACTGGAAAAAAAGATGTACAACATGACAATGAGGTATTTGCTAAATAAGAGGACTCGTAACCTCAAGTTACCTGATTACAACTAATATTTGTTTGTATTTAGATATCCATAATATTAACATCACCTATCCATACCATTTTTTTAAATTTGTTTCTTCTTTAACCTTTGTTGTACAAACTATTGTGGTTATAGAGGTAGCAAAAACTGATATAGTATTCTTCAACCAAGAGGAAGTTGTTGGTGAAGCTTATCAGGTAACTTATCATTTGGTTGATGTTGACTTCTTATTTTCTTCTTTTGTTTTACCATATCTTGCATCACTCTATTCATTTGTAGTATGTTTATTTACAGGCTAGTGTTGACCAAATAACTGTTGTATCTGTCGAGGAACAGACTCTGGAGGTTGAAAAAACTGAAGATGAAGCTAGTTAGGTAACTTATTTGTTCTTTGCTGGTAACTTCTTATTTTCTTCTTTTATTTTCTCTTATCTTGTATCACTCTTATCATTTGTAGTCTGTTTATTTACAGGCTAGTGCAGAACAAACAACTGCTATATTTGTTGAGGAGCAGACTATAGAGGTTGCACAAACTGAAGTAGTAATCTCTCACCAGGAGAAAGATGTTGGTGAAGCTAGTCAGGTAACTTATCATTTGTTTGCTGGTAACTTCTCATTTTCTTATATTTATTTTGCCATATCTTGTATGACTCTTATCATTTGTAGTCTGTTTATTTATAGACTAAAGAGAGTAAAGAGGAGGTAAAACATAATAAAGAGGAGGTGTTTGAAGGCAAGGATGATGATGATGGAAATTCATAGAATAAACCAGACCCTAAGCAAGTAATAAAACAAATTGTTGTTGACCAGACCAATGTATGAAGTACTTTTAAACCAAACAGCTGGTTTATTACTCATTCTCATGTAATAAACACATTTATATTTCTTTTTCTTATTTCGACATATCTGTTCCAACTTGTTTTAATGGAGTCAGAAGTGGATGTCACCTTAAAGAAGAGGCATGCACTAACTGAGGAATAAATTAATGAAAGGGCCGTCAAAATAGCTTGTGAAATGAACCAATTGCATGCTCACCTTGACGAGCTTCATCTAGGAGTGTTATTGGAATATTTTATTCAAAGACCCATCTCCGAGGATGAGAAAAACTAGGTGGACCAAGTCTGGTCACTGAGGAAAAGTTGATTATCTCTTGAAGCTAAGAAGGACAACAGTAGTACCTATATGAGGATAGGTAAAGAAACTGTTTGCCTTAACGCTCTCTACACCTTATATCCAAATCAATGGTTAAACAATGAGGTATTTATATCATTTATTTCATTTCCTCTGTCATTTGTACAAGAGTCTATACCATTTATTTTTACATTGTCTGTCATTTATTCATTTTTATCATTAGTTTTGCCTTTGTTGTCATTTGTAATATTGAACTTTATCATTTTTGTTATCTAATTTATCATTTCTTTTCCTATTCAGGTCATTGATGTGTACATTAAAACTCTGATTCAATATTTTGACACACAACATCTTGCCCGCCCAGATAAAGAAAAGGTTGTACTGACGGATATCTTTGCCTGTCAATATATTGGCAGGGCTTTCAATGTCTGAACTCGTAATATGTCCTCTCCAAAAGGTGTGGAACTGAAGAAGAAATCAATTTAGGAATAAATTATATCTATATAATAGGATCGTACATTTTATAATTGCATCCGTCGAGGAGATTTAAAAGTGGTCAATTCAAAATTAATACTCATTCCCTGGAATATCAATGACTGTCATTGGGTCCTTTATGTTGTGTCCTTTAAGGCAAGAAAAATATGCATTTGCTATTCAATGGTGGATTCAAAAATTACAAATACACGGAAGAAAAAGAAGTTATCTCCTGGACACCAGCTTATTGAAGATCAGATATCAACGATCCTCCCAAAAATGTTGATATGGAGAGATTTTGCCGATCGTAGTAGTCCACCCACTGGTTAAGAGGTAAATGATTATGGTCTAAACTCCAAATAGACAACTCATTTTGAGAAATGTCCAATACAGCCAAATAGTAATAACTGCAGGGTTTATATGCTTGTCTTTATGGATAATCTCCTAAGGGGAATGAAATTTCTAGATCTGATAGACGATAATAAATGTCGTAACATAATTGCTTATGATATATTGAGGTTGGGAGTAGAGCCGGAGCAGATTTTGAAACTTTAACATCCATTTTATTGTAATGTATAATTTATGCAATTTTGTAAAGTTATAAACAAGTAATATCATTAATTTATATAATATTTCTCATTTGTTATATCTTCTTTGTCATTCGTATATTATATATTTGTTAGAGTGGCTAGTCTGTATAGTTGGATTATTTTTTATTTTTCATTTCTTATGTATGATTTGACATTTGTTATAATTGATTTATCAATTGGTATATATGATTTGGCATTTGCAATCAAAGATTTGTCATTTGTTATTTATGATATATCATTTGTTATATATGATTTGGCATTTGTTATTAGAGATTTGTCATTTGTTATCTATGATATATTATTTGTTATATATTATTTGACATTTGCTATCAGAGATTTGTCATTTGTCATCTATGATATATCATTCGTTATATATTATTTGACATTTGTTATCAGAGATTTGTCATTTGTTATCTATGATATATCATTCATTATATATTATTTGTTTTGTAGATAAACAATATTTGATGTAAGTGAATGGACGATTTGGTTCAAATGAATTGTGATTGTTTTTAAGTAGACAACATGTGTTCTTAAAAATACGATTATTTATTTATTATACAGGATTTTTTATTTGTTGACTATAATTTGTCATTTGTTGACTGTGATTTGTCATTTGCTATATATAATTTTCATTTGTTAACTAACAATGGTCTATTCGGTTATTTGAACATTTGTATTGTGTTTGTATGATAATAGACAACATTTATACTTAAAAAAATTAGGTATCAATAATTTGTCATTTGTTAGCCATGATTTGTCATTTGTTATCAATAATTTGTCATTTGTTAACTATCTATGGTCTATTTGGTTCTTTAAACATTTGTATTGTGTTTGTATGATAGTAGACAACATTTGTACTTAAAAAAACAATTTGTTATTTGTTAGCCATAATTTATCACTTGTCAGCAATAATTTATCATTTGTTAACTATCTATGGTCTATTTGGTTCTTTGAACATTTTTTTGTATTTGTATGATAGTAGATAATATTTGTACTTAAAAAAATGATTTGTCATTTGTTAGCCATGATTTGTCATTTGTTAGCAATAATTTATCATTTGTTAACTATTTATGGTCTATTTGGTTCTTTGAACATTTGTATTGTATTTGTATGATAGTAAATAACATTTATACTTAAAAAAATGATTTATCATTTGTTAGCCATGATTTGTCATTTGTTAGCAATAATTTGTCATTTGTTAACTATTTATGGTATATTTGGTTCTTTAAACATTTGTATTATGTTTGTATAATAGTAGACAACATTTGTACTTAAAAAAATGATTTGTCATTTGTTAGCCATTATTTGTCATTTGTTAGCAATAATTTGTCATTTGTTAACTATATATAGTCTATTTGGTTCTTTGAACATTTATATTGTGTTTGTAAGATAGTAAACTTTATTTAAACTTAAAAAATTAGGTATCAATAATTTATCATTTGTTAGCCATTATTTGTCATTTGTTAGTAATAATTTATTATTTGTTAACTATCTATGATCTATTTGGTTCTTTGATCATTTATATTCTGTTTGTAAGATAGTAGACTTCATTTGTACTTAAAAAAGTTAGGTATCAATAATTTGTCATTTGTTAGCCACTATTTGTCATTTGTTAACAAATGACAAATTATTGATACCTAATTTTTTGAAGTTCAAATGAAGTCTACTAACAAACAAGCACAATACAAATGTTCAAAAAACCAAATAGACCATAGATAGTTAACAAATGACAAATCAAGGTTAACAAATGACAAATCATGGCTAACAAATGACAAATGATTTTTTAAGTACAAATGTTGTCTACTATCATACAAACACAATACAAATGTTCAAATAACTAAATAGAACATAGATAGTTAATAAATGACAAATTATTGCTAACAAATGACATATAACGAATGATTATTTTTAAGATAACAAATGACAAATCTCTTATTACAAATGCAAAATCATATATAACAAATGATAAATCATGGTAAATGTTGTCTACTATCTTACAAATCATAGTCAACTAAAGATTCAAACTAAAAAATATATCGAAACAAAACATAAATCAAAAAATTCAAAACTAAATAAATTACATTCAACATTATCATTCATTAACATTCATCATCATAAAACCCCCCAAAAAAGCCCCCAAAAATGTATGTTTCTAGGCTTCTTCCCAAAAAAATTCCCTCTAAAAAGCCAAAACTAAAAAAACTTAATAGAATATCCTCCTTCTCTTCTAAGGAGGAGGTTCATCATCTTCATCTTCATCTTCTTCTTCTTCATCATCATCATCATCATCATCATCATCATCTTCCTCATAATCATTACCACTACCACTCTCCAACAACTCCTGGTCTTCCTCGACGTCGAAGTCCTCTTCGAGACATTCGCCTGAGGTATAGTCGGCTGGTTGTTCCCCCTCATCACTATCACTATAGTCCGTTGTTGGGGGAGTTAATTGAAGGAAATCCGACATTGTTGAGAGTTTTGAGACTTGAGAGAGTGAAAAAGAGAGAAATGATGGGGGAAGATGGAGAGGTTAGAATGATAAGACTTGGGGGTTATACGTTTTTAAGTTTTTAAACTGACAAACGCCAATCGATACGTCTCTCCATCTCTTCTCCTAGTAACCACTCTAGACACATAACAAAATCATATATAACAAATAAAAAATCCTGCATAGAAAAAATCAAATCATAATTAATAAATAACAAATTATAGACAACAAATCTCTGATAACAAATGCCAAATCTTATATAACAAATGACAAATCAATGATAACAAATGCCACATCATACATAAGAAATAAAAAATTAATTATAATTCAACTATACAAACTAGCCATTCTAGCAATTATGTACTATACGAATGACAAAGAAGATATAACAAATGAGAAAAATTATATAAATTAATGATATTACTTGTGTATAACTTAAAGTACCTTCCCAGAACTCATTGGGCACAAAAAAAGATATTTTCATTAGCTCAAATATTGTACAACTTTCAATTTACATTATATCAATTTACATCAGTTTATGCACTCGGAGGTGGTGGTGGTCGGTCTCCCCTACCACCACCACCGTCTCCTCCTCCGTAACCCCCACCACCACCACCATCTCTTCCTCTGATCCTACTTAGGGTAATAACAAGACATTATCGGACATATACCAACCGCTTCATCCGCCGCTGTAACAACATCCTCTGCCAGAAGATGCAAACCAATTCTCCTCCCCTGCTTTGACCCACCATATAGTGAAAGTGTTATATTTGATAATAATCGCCATCCGCCTCTTCCACCTGTTCATACGTCATCCCATGAAAGGTGGAACGTACTGGAACGGGAGTAGGAAGTTCAAGGGACTAGGTCCCAAAGTATCAAGGCCGCAGCTCTTGTATCTTGGCAAGAACCCTAGTCTCGTATGCTTGGCGTCTGGTGGTCACCATCTTCTTCACAGAGCAGATACACAATAGTTGTACAAGATTAAATAAGGAATAAAGAAGTACTTTCCGAAAAACTACATCAGTATTTATACCATAACATTGCAAACCACAGCAGTATTTAATGCTGAGTTCCAAATCCTAATGTCATATGAATTCAAATGCAGTAGTATTTAATGCTGACGAAACCCATTGGAAATGTATTTGTCATTTAATGAAATATATGCCATCCAACAAAAAGCGAGTTGTCATTTATTTTAAGGTGTTTGTCATTTATAATTGATAAATTGCATGGAATTATTAAAATGTTGTCATTTGCTATATATCATTTAGCATTTGATCCTTAAGAGTTTAACATTCTAATGCCAGAAATTAACGTCACTAAAGATAAGGCATATTATACTTCACCCCTACATATTTCTCTACTTGTTAAGATCTAGAGATTTTAACTTGGACAAAAAATCTTGCAGCATCTCCGTTTTGACCTTCGAGATCCTTAGTTGAGTGTAAGTTTCAGATGTAATAGTAACAAAGATCTGATTGCACCCTTGACCAGAATTTGTGATATCTTCCGCCATTGACGATTGTAGCCTTTTAGAATCATCAGGCATAGAAGATTCTTGAAACCAAGTTTGAACTGGCAATGGTATTGTGGGCAATGGTAGAATCTCCTATCAGGCAGTTTAGAGACTCTGCAAATGAGACCACGATCGTATCTTTTCACCTCATCTACAAATGCCCATAAACCATACCCACCAATTTTACAAGCACATTGACAGAACCAGCGGTTAGGGTTGAGGCTTGTGCGTGAGAGACGAAGATCACAATTTTTACCGCACCAGCAAATAAGGGAATGCATCGTTGGTAAGGAAGTATGTAATGTTTAAGAACTGGAAGCAAGTGTACAGGTTATGTAGTATAAGGTTATGACAAGCTATTTATAAAGAAATGAAAATTAACACATGACGATGATACCCTTGGTTACAACAAATGCCATATCTCCCGCTTTAAAACTGACAGATTCTTGCCTTTACAAATGATGTGACAAGTCATTCTTAAAGTCAACTTTGATTATGTTTACAACAAGTTATCTAACCAAAACATCCATGTGGTTCCCGCCACTCTAAACACTAAACACTAAACCCTACTACACGTGATTCAAAGTCCTAATTCTCCCAAGTATAAAAAAACCCTAAACTAAAGCTCTAACCCTCAACTCTTTTAAACTTCTTAAGAAATGTCACACTCCCGCTTCACTCGATTTAACCGTGCCTCTTCCAGTACCCCTCAAGATTGGTTTGAGGCGGTAGGGATTGAGGAAGATCAGGCTGACGAACGTCTCTTCACGTTGAATAGAATTTGCCTAATGGAGAAGGATGTCACCGGTGAGAAGGCGCAACTGCTGAAAGAACATTACGAAGAGTTCAAGGAGAAATTAGGAGAACTCGATGAAATAGATGAAGAACTGGATAAAATTATAAAAAAGAAAAGAGAGCATTCTGAAGGGTTTAAGTTCCATATCCGCTTCTTGGAAGATCAGCTCTGCGCTCAAAAGTTGGACCGGGATGAGCACAAGAAACTATGGGAGGAGTCGACCTGTAAAATTAGTTGTCTCGAGCAGAAGATCATGGCTATGGAATGTGATAAAAATTCCTCAAGTGAAGAGTTGTGAACATTTGGGTTGTTTTTAGTTTATGTTTGTTGTTATTATTATTATTTCCCTTGTATGAATATTTGTTTTGTTTTGTTTCGGTTTTTCGCTAGGGAAGTTCCATCAGAAATAAATGATATAAGGGAACCAAACCAATGATAAAGACTCCATGAATAATGGTAGATAAATGTTGAACTTAACAAAACTAGTGACAACATTTGAACATACAAATGATAAATTATAGTTAAAAAATGACAGTTCGGGAAAGATATAATGATATATAGCTTAACAACAAATGCGAACTTATCTTCAACATATGACAAATCGATGTGATAAGTGATGATAATTGATTAGACAACTCAGTTTAAATACACATATTACTTACGTGTAGAACAAGAAACGACAGCTCCGAACTAAGTAATAATTACTTTTACCCTAAACAACGGGTAATCCCTGGCACACGTCCCTTCCCAATGCATTTAACTCCCCTTATAAAAGTGTTAAGTTCAAATAAACTATTTTCTACTCTTCAACTATTCAAACCCTAAATACTAAACTCTTTTCAACTCCTGAAGAAAAATGTCACACTCCACTCGAGGTAGCCATGTCTCTTCGAACACTCCATACGATTAGTTTGAGTCGGTAGGGATGCAGGAAGATCAGCGTGACCAACGCCTCTACAAATTGAATAGACTATGTCTAATGGAGAAGGATGTCTCAGTGAGAAGGCACAAATGTTGAATGAGCATTACAAAGACTTTAGGGAGAAATTAGGAGCGTTTGATTATATCCAGGATGAACTGCATCAAACTACAGCAAAGAGAGATCAACGTTTTGAAGAGTTCAAGTTCCATAAGCGCTTCTTGGAAGGTCAACTCTGCACCGTAAAGTTGGACCGGGATGAGCATAAGAAACTGTGGGAAGAGTCGGCTTTTAAGATTAGCTGTCTCGAGCAGAAGATCCTGGCTTTAGAACGCGATCTGGAATGAGCGGAAAGTGATCAGGAGAAGTTGTGAACATTTATTTTTTTGGTGTTTCGTTTGTTTATTTTTTGTGGTAACTAGTACTTTGCCTTTGTATGAATGAAAAGATGTTTTGTTTGGTGCCATTTCGTTTGTTTTTTGTTGTTAAGTAGTGGTTTCCGTTTGGTATGTGGCAAACAAAACAATCACAGTTCTGTAAGAAAATAATGATAATATGGGGGGGGGGACAAGCTTAATGATAAACTTAACAAAACTGAAGATACAAATTCAACAGACAATGAAAATTCTTGGCGGACAATGATATAATAGAAACCAACAAATGAGAAATTTTTTAAGAATAAATGACAGTTCCGAATAAAACAATAATATCATAGATATAAACAAATGAGAAAGTATTTTTCCATGAATGACACTTCAGAAGCAAACAATGAGATCATACAAACAAACTAATGATAAACTTTCTTGTACAAATGAAAGTTCGGTTCTAAATAAGTATACAATGGAAACAGACAAATGAGAATTTCTTATTAGACAAATGATGACTTTGTCAACACTGATCATAAAGATCATACAAACGAATGATACATAAAGTACCCAAAATCATCAGTGCAAACTGATTGCAACATCTTAATCTGGGATTACAGGTGGATCAGTGCTCATCGCAAAAGACGGTGCCATTGTCGGACGTGTATTGTCGTCGGATGGGATTGACAAAAGCTTACAAGAACGATGATTGTGTCTATTTTTTCGACACCTACTGCAAAATCTTAGTTTGGTAACAAGACCGGGCATTTTTTCCCTTCTCTTCCTTTACGTGCGAGGACGACCAGCTCGAACTGTTGGAATAGGAGCACGAACACATGGATCAGTTTTAAAATTTTCCACTGCTCAATTCCTCTTATAGGAATCCATATAGGTTCATAAACAACCTTGTATGTATTATTTGTGAAGAACTCAGAGACACGTGTAGTTGGATCAACATTAACAAGACTCAGAGCGCGTACTCTGTGTTCACAAACGGTATACCCATCATTTGCCACCAACGACAAGAACAAGTACCATCTTCAATATTTACCAAATCGGTTATGCCATAACTAGTCATCTGAAAATGGTGACGTGATGTACGAACCCTGCAGATTAGTGAATCCGCCACAAACTTTTTGCTTTCACAGTGATCCGTAGCCCATGGCGTTAAGCGATCTTGACTCTTCTCAGCTTCCTCCCTATACGTGTAGGACATTTCTGAATAGATTTTACACAATTCCTCAATAAACACATGGATAAGGAGATCTCTTACTTTCAAAATAACGTTATTCCAACTCTCGACATGATTTGTGTAAGCGATTCCGTATTGAAAAAATAACAAACCATAAAAATTAAAATGCCAAATGAGCATAAAGAGATAACAAATGTGATCATACAACTGTAAAAGGAATAATAAAGAACTAATGATAAATAATGGGAAAAAATGACAAATAAGAATATAAATGGAGTTTACAATGACTTTTTTTGATATCACAAATGATAAGTTGAGCAATAAAGAGTGGCAACGTACCTACTCATTGGAATGTATAGATTAGACCATGTTTCCTTAGGAATACTTAGTATGTATTGGAGACCCACTGAATCTATATTTGGATAGCATTCATGTGTTTATCGAAATCAATGCTGGTTAGGGCCTCTGTTACCATCCTAAATGCAATCCTCGTGCTTTCGAGGGTAGTTTTAATGTTGTTAGATATGTGAAAGGCACAAAATGTATGGATTGCAAATGGAAACATCTTGGTTACAACATTAATAATTTTGGGGTTCCTGTCAGAGATGACGACGAATTTAGTGTCATAACCGTGAAAATTAGACCCAAACATCTCTAGGAAGTATGCCCAACTTTCGGTGGTCTCCGAGTCTGTTATCGAAAGCGCAAGTGGAAAAATATGATTACTTGGGTCAATGGCGATGGTTGTTAGTAGAGTCCCACGATATCTCCCTTTTAAAAAAAAATTGTCAATCACAATAACTGGTCTCAATAGTTTATAAGTTTTTTTGGGGGGACCAAAATACCAAAAATACCTTGTGAATCTCTTATCCTTACAACTCGTAGTTTATATGTCAAATATAAAATCTGGGTCAACCAACCTCACTTCTGCAAAGTATCTCGTAAGTAGTTGGTATGCGTGCTCAAAGCTGCCTCGCATCTAAAATTATTACGTAGATTAAATGAAATTATGGAGCAAAAAAATGATAAACATTGTTTTACAAATGACTTGTATGGCAAGTACAAATGACACAGTGAATCGACCAAATGATATGAGAAAAAATGATAAACAATGTTGTACAAATGACTTGTATGGAGGAACAAATGACATATAAAGTGATAATACCTCAGCGTGGGCTTTTTCTTTCGCGCGCCAGGCAAGATTGTATGTTACATCAATATTGTGATAAATTTGCATATCATCAATAATTTTAGAAGGTTTGTAGTTTGGGTCTTTCGTAGTTTTTGCTTGATTATAGAAGTAACCCATCTACTAGGCGCTGCCTTATACGCGTTTCCACCTTCAATTTCTACTCGGATGTAAGTATGCACGGAGCAATAAGTACTTACTCTAAATAGGGTAGAACCGAGCAACCTTGTCGCATAAATCTGCCAAGAGCATTTATGACCTTTGCAACGTACTACGATTTTATATTCGTTGCTCAGAACGTGTTCAAGATTGAACTTGTTTACAACTGCATAAGCTCTTATGTGATTCTTGAGTTCAATCCTATCTCGATATAAATGACTAATGTTAAACTCTTTACTGAAGTCATTGGGATCCTCCGTGTACGCAGCAGATTTGAACCGAAAATCTAGGAGAACTTTTACCAGTTCTGGTTGTGGCTCAAACTGAAATTCAGCTGAACAAATGAGAAATATTCTACTTAGCATGATAGAAATTGGATAGGAAATGTTAAACCAGAGCACGCAAATGAGAAATTTGTAAACTTACCTGAAGTTTTAGTTTGTCCAATGATAGGTTCGGGTTCAATTGAAAAAGGAACATTAGTTAACATAGGTTTATTTGAAGGAGGAACATTAGTTAACACAGGTTCATTTGAGAGATGAATACTTGATTGAGGAATAGAAGGTTCATTTGAAAGGGGAACATTAGTAGGGATAGTTTGGAAATGTTCATTTGATTGAGGAACATTAGTTAACATAGGTTCATTTGAGAGATAAACATTTAATTGAGGAATACTAGGTTCATTTGAGGGAGGAACATCAGTACGGATAGTTTCGAAAAAATAATTTGATTAAGGAACATTATTACCATCTACAAAAGGTCCAAACTTGCGTGGATCAAGCCCTTTGCCATTTATTTCAGGGTAACCCCTGTATTCAGGTTCAAGATCAGGAAATGAGTTATGACGCAATGGTCCTCCCGCTTTGAAGGTGGACAAGCGTTTACCTAAACCAGTATCTTTGGTGGTGGACAACCCTTTACCCGAAGAACAAAAATCAAAAATAAAGTTTTGAGAGTTTTGGGAAGGTACCCTAAGGTCATTAGCAATCCATATGTGAAAGGGTGTGGTGGGATTGGTTTTATGCATATTGATCATTACGGTAAAGTCTTGGACTGATGAAATTGCGCATGCACAACCATGGACGAAGTTGTACAGCTTGCAGTCCTCACGACAGATTTCGCTTGTTTTTTCAAGGAGTGTGATGAAATCTTCATATGAGGAGTGTTATCTTAATGAGGTAAGTTTTGTACTTCCTCTAACATAACTAACGATTGATCCGATCTTTGGATGTACGATATCCCCACCAAAATGAACAATAGTATAAAGATGAACTCCATTCATCCCTGAAGAAAATGATATAATCAAATAAATCCGGTGATAAAGTAGTACAAAACAAATGGGAAAAATGATATAAAACTGAAATCCAGCAATCCCTCGAACAAATGATAGGAATCTTGAAATAAATGATATCAATGAACAATTCTGGTGATATAGTAGCAAATGACAAATGATTAAAAAGGCAAAGAAAAATGATTATGTACAAATTGTATCATCTTACATAACATCTTTTCTTAAAATAAATGAGACAAATTGTGATGCGGATACACAGTTAGAGATGATGGATACAGAGTTAGAAATGATATTTATTGCAATGATTATTTTAACGGTTGGAGAGAAGGATAACAACGGTCTTTGGCAACGAGAATAATATATGATAACAACGATCTTTTCCTCCCCAATGACCTCTGTGTGAGGACTTTAGCGACTGCAGAACGATAGTTGGAAGACTTGGCACATGAAGGAGATAAACAGTACATCAAGGAGAACGTGCTTTGATTTGTGTAGAAGCTTTGTTGTTGAAGAAGAAGAAGACTAAAAAGAAAAAGCTTTGATTTTTACGGTTGACAGTGTATTTAGGGGAGAATCTTCCCTCTTATTACTGTAGCAGATTAGACTACTCAACAACTCTATTGGGATAGTTTCTCATTTTTTTCTACATTATTTATCATTAAATACGCGCGAACTTTGTTATTTGATGTGTATATCTTTGTAATGGTTTTGTTATATCTTTGTCATTTGTTGAGTAATCTTTGTGAGTTGGTAAATTTATTACTGTAGCAGATTAGACTACCATCAACATTTAATGTTAGAGAATAGGGTGGCAGCTAGGGGGTAGTAGGTGGGACTATTATTGATTTGTTAATTTTAGTATCGATTTTGGAAGAGGCTTGCCAAAGTATCGATTTTGTAAAGATGGCAAAAACTAGTATTTATTCTCATAATTTCCGTTATGAGAATTTGATATATAAAATGTATATATATATGAAACATTTTTTTTTAAGGCATAAAATTACTTAAATACTCTTTAGTAGCCAAAACATAATTTTTTGGGGCAGAGACCCCAAAACCACCGCAAAACATGTTCATAATGCAACCCTCCCTCCCCCCCACACACACATACTCTAAAACGATAGGTTCGGCCTTGGGTGGGTACTCCTGAAATCTATTTGAGAAGTTAAATTCTCTACCAAAATTGTATTGGATCTCAATTCAAACAACACCATCTCTACCGACTTCGATGCGGGATGTTCGCAAGAACTTCGTGTTGTCTCTCCCTAAAGATCTTCGATTGTTTTATGAAAGAGACAAGGGTCTTGTTTTGCAAAACTCTCCTTTTGTTTAAAGGCAGATGTACTAGAAGAGAGAAGGAGAATGTGAAGACCTTTTTTTTTTTTTCCAAACAAGTTGAAACCCGACCCGAAAATCGGTTTGGTTTACCCTGTAATTTTTCGGGTTGGTTCGGGTCGGTTATTGAGCGTAAATCGGTTCGGTTTGGCTCGAAAAGTCAGGAACCGATTTAGGTCGCTCCGGGTTCGCTTCAGGTCGAAAATCGACCCGTGCTCAGCCCTAATATCTTTTACTGGTAAGAATGAGTTGTTGGCAAGATGGCATGTTAAAATTTTGGGCTCATTAGCTTTTGGTCCCTGACTATTGCAAAATTACACCATTTTTGTCATTTTTTGCTTTTGAGTTTTTTTTTTTTTGAATAGTCAAAAAGTCCTTTCTAATAAATAAATAAATAAACCACATGGAATTAGAGTCTCTTCCGCTAAATCCAACTTCTATATCTCTATTCAACGTAGTCGTTCTTCGTTTCAAATAAGGGTTCCAATTCCCAATCCAGACTTTCAATTCCGACATTTTAACAAGCGATTCATCGGCTACATGTATGCGTTAAATTTAGTTTAATACTCTCATTTTATAAATACGTTGTTGGAAAACTTAGAAAATATTAGGTTTTCGATGGTGATTTGCAAGAATTGGAGTTCAAATGCAATTTGAAAAAATTGTATGATGGCTATGAAGGGGTAATTTGGAGTTAACTATTGTGACAGTTTATAGGTTTTTATTTGTTGGTTCAATTTTGATTCATCTCTCAACTTATAGAAATCAAAATTACATAACTTTGATATGTTCTTTTTATTTATTAGAAGGATTTATTGGGAATTAAAAAAAAAAAAAAAAAAAAAAAGTCTAAAATTGGGTCCAAAAGCTTAAAAAGATTATAAAATAAAAAATAAAAAATAAAAAATAAAAAATGTGGTATTTATGTTGAAGTTCAAAACCTAATGTATCAAGCAACAATTAGAGAGTGTTTTGTGAGATGATAGGCAAAAAATAAAAGACGTATCCATTCTATATGTCTTTCTTTTTCATCGTTTCTAATACCATATTAGAACTGGAGGTCTCAAAACCAATTGAGAATGAGATACAAGGTTTGATTTGCCCAATGTGAGAGACTATATATCTCAACACTTAATAACCATCTTTCTTCCCAATCTCGTTTGAGGTTACTAGTTTGTCACGTCCGCCTATCCTCCAAACCAAACTTATATCTTCTTCTTCGTGAGTCACTCTTTTTTGTCCCTCATATTGCGGTCGTTTGCAACACGGTACGGTAGGTACTATTTAGAATTTTGTTTCAAAGAAATACTAAAACGACGAACTGGGTGCGTCGGTTTTCCCATTAATAAAGTTTTGAAAACTACTAAAGAGAGCCCTGATTGAGTATTATTTTTTGCTTTGGTTTCATTCTTCAGTAATGGCTGCTAATTTCTGGGCTTCAACTCATTAGTAAGATGTCAAATCAGAATCTTCTCTTGTTGTTGTTGTTGTTTGATTTGAATCTCTTAAGCTAATTTGCTGTTGTTGTTGATGATGTTGTAGCAAACAGCTTCAAGAGCAAGAAGAGGTGGATGTGGTTCACTCTCCTGATAAGGAGAGGGGTGTAACCCTAGATGAATTCAAGCTCATTAAGATGCACATGGCAACTTGTAAGTTTTTTATTTATATGTAATAATTTAAAATTTTTACTGCTAATGATATTAAATTGGAATGGGAATTACGATAAGAAATTGTTGTTGTGATGATAAGACTCGGGGGATTTTCATAGATGATATGAGGTTGTGAATTGGAAGAAATAGAAAATGGGAAATTAATTACGCAACCCCATTGATTAAGAGAGCTAATACAAGTAGAGATTGAAGAAAATTAGTTCTAGTATTACCGCTAAACGGTAGGGAGACCGACGCGATATTACAAAAAATTGAATTCTCTTCCTTCTAAATGTTCTTGTTAGTTGTTGCAGACGCAGTTAATTCTTTATGAGCAATACTAAGCAAGACTTCAACATACTCAATGTAACAAAATATCGACATATGTATTTCACATTGTCTTAACACCACAGAAAAGATACTCAGATTACTAATACTCGAAAACATTCATGTATCTGTACCACTGCAATTAGGCTCCGAAAGCTACAACAAGCTATCCTAACGCTAACACGAGCATGCCTAGGCCTTTCTCAATACACCATCTCTAATATATACTTGTACAGAGCTTCGATCAATCAATGTCCAGTATGATGTATTCTTGTTGGTGTAACTTTCTTCTCCGCGCTCAAATAGCTCCAATGCCAAGGAAGTCAATGAACGGCACACTGACCCTCTTCTTCCCATCTGCATTCTCAATTTCCTCTTCCACGGACGTTGCTGAATCTTCAAAGCTTGAATCTGAACATGCTGTCTTGACATTAGAGCTTTTAGAAGACCACGGTTTCCCTCCAGACAATGGTGAGCCTACAATTGAAACACCAAAGCAAAAAACGGAACAATAAAAAAGATTGCAACAAATAATGAAATTGAACAAGCAATATGATCTCTCCATCGCCTCTGAATGCTTTCCCATGGGGTTTTTTCTCGTATTTTTCATTACTTATTCACCCTTAAAAGAGACTATTGAGTGGGACTCATCTGTAGTACCGACTCCCTAATTAAGAACCAATTTCACTCAGGGACGACTATTACCCCCAACCCTTTAATCAAATCTACAGAGTTTGATCAGCGAGAAACATTCACTCCATCAACATTAATGGCTTTCTATATGTTCTAGCCAAAAATATATATGTTCAATCCCAAACGCAGCTAAGTACTAACTAAATTTCGGAGTTAATCTCATGACAATTTATAAATAAAAATCTGGAATGCAAAAGGAATGAAGAAAAGGTATACCCATTTGCAGATCATTAGCAAAATGATGTTGCCGAGGACTAAGACTTGTCGAACGACCTTGTTGATGAGCTTTGTTCGAAAAGGAACTGAGGGAAAGATCAGTGCATGTTGAGTTAGAATCGTCCCTCGTGCTCGCAATGGTTGATTGATCGCTACTTCCATTATTGTAATGTACTAATGATATATTCATCTCCATCCTCCCTCGATGAAAACTCTTTCTCCTCTTATAACCATTTTTACTACTCGAATTCTCTCTTTGTTTTCTCGCAACGATTACATGCAAATGATTCTTCACTGTGTTATCAGTCCTCCCCAGAAACAATCACGGGATCAACGCCCATTTGTTCCCGTACAACCGATGCGCCATTAATAGTCTCTCCTCTTCCTCTTCACTAAATGTTCCCGTACAACCGATTCGCGTTGATAGCTCTAACTCAATCGACGAAGAAATCGAACCAATCGAAACTAAAATCAACGCAATCAATCCCAAAATTGACGAAATCGAACCCAAACTATTAGTTACTGAGAGAGAAGGCTTATATCTGGAATATGATGATCCAAAACCTTGAATCGATGCCCTAACCGTAGGAATTGAACTACACCTCTTTCGTCCAACTTTCGATCGATGAATCGCCATTGGGAACGAGAGATTTGGGGATTGAAGTTGGAGAGATGATTGGTTTTGAATTGGGATTAATTGCAAATCGCCATTAGAAACCCTAGAAATCCAAATCGAGGGAGAGTCGAATTTAGGGCAAAATTCAAAATCCCCAAATCTGATGAAGAGGGGGAAATAGGTCTAATTGAAAATGAAATCACATGTATTGGGGTAATCGAGAGTGATGAATGAAGAGCAAAATCGAAGTTGGACGAAAGAAGGAAGAGATCGAAAGTTTAATCTTCTCTTCTCCTACTCTCTAATCTGTGGTCTGGACTATTTTTTGAAGGGCATTTTCGGTATTTGGTCTGAACTATTTTGTGGAGGGCATTTTCAGAAGTATACTCAGCGGGATGTACATGTTGTTGCTGATGTCACAAGTACATTTTCTGTCCATATCTAGCGTAAAAAAAGACCTAATGTCGGTCTGGATAATGCCAGTAATTAATTGGTATAAGCAAACCAAATAAAATCAATTGAGAATTATTATTATAACCCATTTGATAAACATAAAGCGTTTCAATGGAAAAAACCCAAGTAGTTGTGAAAAACACTCCCTACGGTTGTTTGATTAGCAAAACCACTATTTGCATAGTTAAACCTATCCAAGTGTATGTACCTATGTAAAGTGTAGATGCCTGCGAATAACAATAGCCTGTTTGGGAATGTTCGAACAATTTAAGGAACCATAGCTTGATTTAGCAAAGCAATGGAGTAATTTTCATCCACCTCCCCTTCCACTGCCAAAGGACATGAACCTCTAAAACAATGTATTTGATGTCCGAATAGTAAAGTTGTCTCATGAGAAAAAGCGTTTGTGCCTTGTTCCATGAAATTCCTAATGATATTACCAAGAACACAGCTCCATAGGTACCTGGATTGCCTTTGCTAATTCCATTAGTGTCAAACATATGATGAGCTAGGGAATCCAAATTCAAAAACAGGGAAGTAGAATCCAATGGCTAAACCTAGGCCCCCTAGAATGAGATACCAGGAAGATAGTTTCAAACCCTGTAAGTAATAGGCTGGGAGAAAGATGAAAAACTAGAGGCTAAATCTTGAAGGAGATTCCCACTAACAAAGACTTGACTTTGTGTATTACACTCTTTCAACGGCTTGCAACACTTCTTGAATAGACTTGTTCCTATCCAAACATAGTTCCCAAAGACCTCAGCAATAAGAGTTGGAATTAAGCCTTTAATTGACCCCTCAAGTTCAGAAATGTACCACAATTGTCCATAGCAAATGAAATTGGAGACGGATAAAAGCTACTCCAAACTGTAAAAGCAAATTCTCATAAATGTAATCCCTTCCATTTTCTATGCAACTTGGACTATTTTATGTATACCCTTTAATGTGAAGGTTCTAGTTAATTTTCTCCTTTCCTATTAACTTGTTCCCCCTTATTCCGTATAAGATTGCTAAAGTAATATGTTCCAAATATGTAGTCCTCATGATAGACCCCCTATAGCTCCAGTGCAATGTTGTTGTTGTTGCATTGAAGTCGGTCACTGTGGTGGTGCCAAATAGATACAGGGTATGGGGGAGGTTGATCTGATCAGTGATACGGCATTCTTATAGGTGTAAACCTTATATTATACACAGGAAAAGCTATATGAATATCGTGGTTTCCGAGGAGAGGAGTGTGCCAAAGGTGCACTCATGGGAAGGTTGATCTATACAACTCTCTCTACCCCGTTTTTGAGTAACCTTCCCTTTTATGTGAAGTAAGATCTAGTTACTTAGTTAAATGCAATATGCTATGTAACATTGACACGGGTACGTGTGTCGGTGTCCAACACGGGTGCAAGGTGTTGGACACGGCGGCTTCAAAATAAGTGAAAACACGGACACGACTCTTAACCTAAATAGTGGTATATTCCTTCACATTTCTTGTATTGTGTCTTATTATATGATTGTGTCCATTATGATATTAACTCATGGGGAAACTTACAACAAATAGCAAGCATAACATATGGATAGTAGTTAGTAGGGTTGAATAGCATGTCTAAGAAGTGTAAACTTGCTAAAAGTTATGTTAAAAAGTTGATGATCTAAGCAAAAAGTACCCATTGTCCACACGAGTGTTGATGTGTCCGAGTGTTTGACACGTTTGGACATGATTTTTTTTAAGAATATGGATGTCCATGTTACATAGGCAATATGTCATTTCTTGCTTGGACGACGTATTAACCAAATCCCTCAACCTTGATAACCAGCGCAACCGAAACATCATTATGACGAATT
The DNA here is from genome assembly GCA_014058105.1 of Kingdonia uniflora. NCBI lineage: Eukaryota > Viridiplantae > Streptophyta > Magnoliopsida > Ranunculales > Circaeasteraceae > Kingdonia > Kingdonia uniflora. Next base: position 685,761 of record JACGCM010002399.1, on the reverse strand, counting down.
TTTGTTCCATTTTTATTGGGCTGGGAATCCATTGCATTAAAAGCGCCAAGTTAGTTTTATGTAATTGAATAGATATGATAATGTATATCCAATCTCGTTTAACATAATTTCTTCACTTTACCAATTTCATTTTTTTTTCTCCCTTCAGATATATGGAAACTGGCTCAATTTGTTAAAGTGAGGCAAAGGTTTGCCCTTTTCTTATTATAATTCCCATATCCCAAACTACTGTATATTATAGGATTGACCAACGAGGCTTGCTCAGTTGGTAGGGCTAGTTCCTGGAAAACCAAGAGGTCCTTGGATCAATCCCATCACAAGCAGTTTCCAATTCGAAAGAAAATAAAAAATGATATGATTGCCATGATATATTCATTTTGCTTGTCGTTTGTCTAATATGATAGTTTTCTATGTATGACTAAGGTTATGATATCGAGACACCGAGATAAAAAAATTTATGCGCGATATATAAAATCCCTATACTTCAACTTGCGTACGTAATCTGGCTGAAATACATGACAATCATCTCTAAAATTTGGTTATCAGAATTCGAGCGCTACAATAGTTATTTCCAGTGGTATTTCAAATTCGGTTATAAATGGAGGTAAACTAGCTTCCTTCTCAAAATACTCGAGAAAAGTTGTATTTAGAAAGAATATTTAAAGGGAGAATTTAGTGAGAAAATTGGAAGGCGAAATCTAGATAGAAAGTTTTGGACTAAGAGAGTCCAGAGAGACAATACAGATTGGGAGATAGGGAGTATATTAAATCCCCCAGGTAGGTGTAACCCTACCCAAATTACTGGGGTAACAGGTAGTTGGTTCTAGGGAGTATATTAAAGCCCATAAATAAAAAACTTGAAGAATTGAGATATGGAGATTAAAAAAGAGAATTTGTATTAAGACAATCTATGGTTTCAATCTAGAAAGGGAAATTTTAGATTGGTAGGATCTAGAGAGGAAAATCTTAACATGGAAAATATAAACGGATAAAACTTGGAAATTTCTTTTCTAGTTGAATCTAGAGAGAATTTGGACTGAGCGATTCTAGAAATGCAAAATTTAGATGAAAGGAATCTGGAGTCTTGAGGTAGAAAGTTTTGGATAGGGAGAATTTAGGGAGTATATGGCTAAAAAATTGTGGGTAGCGAGATTCTAGAGCGATTATTTTACAAACAATACGTTTAGACTGCGAAAACACAAAGAAAATTTGGAACGAGAGGATTTTGTAAAAAGAGAATAAGATATAGTAAATTTGAGCCGAACGGAATGTGGGAAGAAATAATTTGGATTCGGAAAATCTCTAGGGAATAAATTTGGACTGAGAGAATTTAGCGATATACCTTAAGAGTAGCAAAATACCTTTTCATTTGATTAAGAATAACTAGCATAGCACCTTTGTCATTATTTCTCAAATTTCTACTAATTTTGATAACGCATGGTTGAGATAAAATTTGTTTGTCAACATCTATAAATGCACGCAATCTCTAATTAGACGAATCAACTACTCAGGGTTATAGCTACTGCAGTTACTTACATGAGACGTGTTTACGCAAGGTATGTTAGCATAACCCCAAAGTTAGTTTATTTTCTTTTATGTCCATATAGTTGTCTTCTCTTACATCTTTCCATATCCTTCTCTTTCTTAATTTGTAAGAAAGCTTAATTTTTTTCTGCCTTGTGGAAAATGATTATGCTCTAGAAATGATACTGAAACATTTGTAGTTGGTAGACTCATAATATAGTGGGCAGATTAATGAGTTGGGTTGGAATTTATAAATTCCAAAAATATTCATATACTAATGAAACATCATAATGTATACATGCGCATATCACAACATGAAGTGTTAATCCAGTTTGGCGATATTTTGATAATTCGAAGTATTTCGTATCAATGTTGACATACAATAAGCATGCAGGATATGATAGGATGTGGCTTCTCTTACAAGTTACAAGACATTTTACTTAAAGCATACCCCTTATAATTGACCATCTTCATAAGTGAAGTCCCCATGACGCCAAATAGGTTGATGAAGGGTTTCAAAGTGTTTTATCAAACGATGAAAACCACAAAATGATATCAAAGTTGCTCAAGCTATGCTCCTCAAGTTATTCTTCACCTAAGACCATTTTAAGTTATTCAAGATGGTATCTATATGTACACTTATATTAACCTTTTCAACTTTTGCTTTCAGAAAGAGTATGACAGAGTATGATCCACGTCTAGTAGCTCCAGCGTGCTTGTACTTGGCATCAAAAGCAGAAGAAAGCACAGTGCAGGCTAGGCTTCTTGTATTCTACATAAAAAAGCAATGTAATTATTTCTTTCCATTGTAACTGTTTCTCTTAATGAATCAGTATGCTCGAAGTTCAGCATATATTTTTATTGACAACCATTCGTTCATATGCATTTCAGATACGGACGAGAAGTACCGGTTTGAGATAAAAGATATACTGGAAATGGAAATGAAGATTCTTGAAGCTTTAGACTATTATCTGGTTGTTTATCATCCTTATCGTCCATTATCACAGTAGGTTTTTTTTTTTTTTTTTGGCTGTATGGAGTTTCTGTTTTCTCTCTGAAATATTCAACCTTTCTGTATCAGTTGTCCTAGTTCGTATGCATGGAGCCTAAGATGAAATTGGCCTATCAAGTATGAATGTTAGCCAATAATTATGAAATGAAAATGAAGATCCTAGAAGCTTTAGACTACATTCTGGTTGTTTATCATCCTTATCGTCTGTTGTCCCAGAAAGTTTGTATGCTACATGGAGCTTCCCCTTCCTCACAGAAATATACTTTTATGGAATAGTTCTCTTAGTTCATTTGTGTGGAAAGGAAGATGAAATGGGTCCATGGAGAATATATCTTAGGATTAGCTAATACATGTGAAATTGTCCAAGATTTATTGTTTTGTTTGAATGCCAAACTTGTGTAAATTTGCAAGTTTGGTTAAGCTTCTTGAATCATTTACATCTTTGTAAACTCTGTACAAATAAAATTTTGGTGGTAATTTGGCTATTCCAGGTTATTATCAGAAGTCTAAAATACATACAAAATTGGTTTCTTATTGTCTCTATTTTCTTTAATTGTGCATAGTCTGGCTTCCATGAGTGTTAGGTAATTTAACAGGTCCTTATATCTGTAGCTACTTCCATGCCAATCTTTTTGTTCTGTTAAAAATGTTCGTTTGAACAATTTTGGTTTCTTATTTTCTGTTGACAGGTTACTTCAGGATGCAGGGATGACAGATGTGACTCAATTGTCTTGGTATGTATTACTACACAAGAGACCTTTTTCAATTGTCTTGAGTAAATATTGATAGTTACTCATGTTCTATTGGACGGCTTTTGCTTTGAATAATTAATAATAAAGATTGAGTTTTGTTGAATGCGTGTCGCACATACAAGGCCACCAGTGCACTCGTGTGTTAATGTATAAAACATGTGCAACTAACACATTTGCCATGCTCCCTGTTATTCTGGGCTATACTTTAGGACCCACACATTCTGAGTGCACATTCACTTCATTTTTTCTCTTAGTTTGCATCTGGTGTTTTGGGTTTTCCCTGTATTCAGAGCTTTCATTTCAATCTACATGCTCCTTATCACCAAATTAGACAGGGATGTGCTCCTTAGGCTTTACGTTCGTGGCTCTCTCTATTCATCATGTAGACCACTCACTGTAGATCTTTAGATTTGTGACGCATCCTGTGTCCATACTATGTGTAGAACTACAGTGCAGGAATATGATTGCAATGACTCAATCCCAATGGTTCCCACATTCCAAAATCCAAACGATTGGTGTCACACTAATGTGTATGTGATACAACACTAAAAAAATGATGGATAAGAGCTGTAGTCACCCTTCTGATCTCAGAGGCGCTCCCACCCAACAACCAGAAACTACCTCAAAGGGTTGTCGAGTTAATTAGGGTGATTAATAAGAGGTCCATGATTAGATCTAGACTCTGTATGTGTAACTTACCCAAGAAAAGAGATTGTTTCTCCTCATTCAAGATCGGATGAAGTGTATTCCTGATAACTTGGCCAATAATGTTCCCTCTTATGGTCACTTTGATGTCACTCCTAGCTCTTTTGCAGAAGACCTTCAAAAGTAATCTTTTGAAGATGAACAAGGGAAGGTTTACTTCAGAGTTAGCTAGTTTGTTTGCTTCGGTAGTTAGGTTGGTTGTATATTCTTTCTCTTTCTGGTGTTCAGGCTCTTTCCCCCTTGCTTGTAGGGGTGGGCTAGTTGTCCCCACTCCCACCTTCTATGTTTCTTTTTTAGTTGTTCACGGGGGTTTGTCCCCCAGCTTGCCTTCCAAAAAAAAAGCGCTGTATTTGCATGTTTTACTTTCTTGTGTCTGTCTTCCGTGCATCAAGTTATGTACCATGTCATGGCAGTCAATGCAGGCGAGCTCTAAAAAGATAAATCGAATAACATAAGGTGCACGTACTCACCCATAATGGAAAGGCTTTGGAACTTGTAACCAGTCTCAAAGAATTACAAACTTCTTGAGCTAACTTTTTTGCACAAACCAAGCAAACCTAAGACTAGAAAATATTTTAGCACACCCATAGTGTAAAAGTTTTAGAACATATAAGCAGTTTTATAGGAAGTCAAACATCTTGAGGAAATCTTTTATGCACAAACCAAGCAAATCTAAGAAAGAAACATAATTAAGCAGGGAATCTATAGGAGTGGGTCAGAGTAAAGTAATAGTAAATAATGTGCATTCTTAGGCTGTAGTTAGCTTGTGGAAACCGAATCCCAGAAAACCAATTTCCTTGTTTTTGGTTTCCGCAGAAAATGGTGAGGATGACAAAGAATCAATTTACGGAGTTTTTCACATTTTTTTTGAGAGAACTGGAATGATTTGCTGCGCTTACTGGACCGGTTTTCATTTATTTTGTTGGGATGCAAATGCATTTGCAGGAAAAATGTTTCTGAAATAACAAGGTGTTTTTTAAACCTCACAGGGGTCTTGTTAATGACACCTATAAGATGGATCTTATTCTTATCTATCCTCCTTACATGATCGCATTAGCCTGCATATACATCGCAAGTGTGCTCAAAGATAAAGACACTACCGCATGGCTTGAAGAGCTTCGTGTTGATATGAATGTCGTAAGTCCTTTGAACTTATATTTTCAGTTTACCATAGAAAATACAATTGAGTAGTTTTTGTGTTTGGGTTTAGCTTTATGAATGGATGAAAATATCTACTGTGATGCTGATATTTTGGTCCATTGTATTGATTTTCTGATATGTTGGCTGATTCATTGGTTTTATAAGTTACAAAAATGTTGAATGGTTTGTAAATCGCGGTACACATTTGACGAGACCAAAACTCTATCAGCCACGACCAGCATTTTGATCTTTGGTGATAGTGTACTCCCCAGCTTCCAGAAATTATGTGAAGAACATACTGATTTATTTTGTTGCAAGGTGCTTCATAGTAGCTTGTCCGTTGCAAGGTGGGAATCATACTGATTAATGATGGATCTGCAGGTGAAGAACATCTCGATGGAGATATTAGAATTCTACGACAACTTCAGACCTATCACAGATGACAGGATCAATGCAGTTCTGAACAAGCTGGCTCTGAAACCACAATAGATCCTCCCACGTCAGTAAACGAGCAAAGTGTACGCCAATGCTGTTTATTAGTTTAACTAATAGTTAATCGTTAAGCTAACTTATTGCTTGTTTGTGTAAAAAGTGTAACATTGTCCAGAGGCTTGAAGGAAACTGCAATTGAGGATTCTCCATTCCCTGTTGTACAATAATATTTGCAGAGAAATAAAAGTTTTTATTTTGATTTTATTTTGGCAGAACTTTGATAATGCTGGGCTTCAAACATTTTTTATTTCTCGTAGTTGGGTATAAGTGATCCATGTTAAACCAAACAAAGAGCTAGATCAATTCATTGAGCTCTTGCAGACTCTTTGAGCTTTGTACACAAGCTTTGCAAAATTATGGGATTCTTGGACTGAGTCCTGATATAATATTCCCAAATTACAAGAGTCACGTCTCTCGGTAAAATCTAAGATATCCTTGAAATACATGAAACCATATTTATGGCAAGATACAATAAACACAGAGATTATACAACTAAACATGGGTATTAATAATTTGGTTATTTCTGCAAAACTTTGGATCTAATCAAGGATATTTTGGCTAAGACGATTTCCCCCTGTAGTTTCCAATATAGAAATTTAGAGTTTCACAATGGAAATCAAACCAGTCTCAACAAAACAAAACAAAACAAAACAAATTCTCTTCTGCGGCCGTTGTGAACTCTTCCTCATATGTCACAGTTATAAGTCCAAGTTTTCTTAAGATTTTTTTCAAGTTCGTACTGTTACAAAACAAACTTTGCCTATCTTGATCCGAAGGCCAGAAAAGCACTCCCAAGTCCCAGTTTAGTCCGTGGCAACCTGGACATGCCATGAGTAAAAATGTAAAATCCCAGTGACATATATGTGCTAGTATGTTTAGATGCAGATCTCTGCCGCAAATGCCTGTCTCAAAGGGATTAATCTGTAAGAGCATCTCCTAAAGTGCCTCATTACCTTGGATTTATAGGTGCCACCTAGGATTTTCGTGATCTAACAGTGCCTCACTACCTTGGATTTGAGTCTCAAAAGGCAAAGCTAAGTCTTGAATTCTAAGACTCAGTCTTGCTTTTTAAGTTTGCGATTGGGCGCCTATTCTATTTTTAAACAGGCGCCTAAGACTTAGGCGCCTAAGTTAATTTATTTTTTTAATTAGGTGCCCAACTCTTAGGCGCCTGTTCCATTGAGTAAATTCGTTGGAGTTTCTAAAACTTAAGCTATTTTCCTCTTGTCACCACTTTTCCAAAAACCATTTCCATCCCTTCACCACTTTAACAAAAACCATACCCAATTGCACCACAACTCTTCTTCACTCTATTGGGATCAAATAAAGTTTGAAATTGTTGAAAGTTGATATCTTAAGGTAAGCTCTTGTTTAATTTTACCATATCCCTTTTAATTTTCTAGATTTTTATATTCTAGGGTTTTAAGTTTTTCATAATTATTAATTCTATATATATGCAAATTATTAGATGAGTTCCTCGAATACAACGCAAGAGAAAGATTCCACTATCGAGAGTAATTTGAATCAACCCAACAATTTTGGACAACAACAACAAATCCCACCTAATTGGTTGCAATTCACTCATTCCCCTCAACCTCAATCATTTCAATCCCAACTTTTTCAGTCTCTTAACTCGCCTAACAATTGGGTACAACCCTCTCATCCGTTCATAGAACCCAATAATTGGGGACAACCCTCTCAATTCGCCAGTTCCACTCAATTCCAACATCCTTCTTCATTTGCCAATCCCTCACAATCTCAATCATCTCAATTACATGGTACTCAATCGATTGATTTATCTCAATCCGAAGACGCGGGAGTTGTTGATGGACAAAAAAACGAAGAAAAACGTCGCCCGACAACGAAAAATACCAATGAAAAGGGAGGGGGGTCTCAGTTGTTGAAATGGACGGGTATTCAAAACAAAAATCTTTCAAAAGCTTGGGTTCATGTCTCGGAGGATAGAATCAAAGCAACAGCCAACAACTTGATATTTTTTGGGACACAGTTTTGGATGCATTTCATGTTTTTTGTCAAGAGGATGGTGAACATGTTGAATGTTCAGTTTCATCTTTAAAAAATCATTGGTCAAATATGTATCGTGTTTGCAAGGTTTATGAGACTTGTTTGAAAAAATGTTATACAAGGTCCAATAAGCGGTATGTAACAAGGAAATTTGGTAAGTAATTCAAAATTTGTCATTACTAATAAATTTAAAACTATTTTTACCAAAAGTATACATTTATTTATTGCTTTAATCTATTTTATAGGGTGATGCCGCCAAAACGATTTATGAAGCACATGGCAAAGGCAAATGGTTGTATAAAAAAAGCTTATGAAGTTTTAAGTTGTCATCAATGTTGAAAAATATTGCAAGACCAACACCCGGACACTTTAGCTCGCAATGTGCAAATAAAACAAACATCAAATTCTAGCCCTGGAATGTATACTCCGACAACACCCGATACACCCGTTAGCTCTAACACAGACTCTCCAGTACTTGTCACGGATGAGGAGACGGAACGTGCCGGTGGTATCAAAAGTGTTAAACTAAAGGAAAAGAATGAAAAAAGACAAAATCTTCTCATTGAACGCCAAAATGTACTTATTAGTTCCCTTGACCGAATGGAGAAAAAGAAAGAAGAGTATGTTGCTGAGAAAAATAAGAAGAAAGAAGAGTACATATCTGAGAGAGATAAGAAGAAGGAAGAGAGAGATGCCCGTATAATGGAGTTAAGAGGAAGGAAGACAAAGGTTGTGGTGAATTTAAAAGCTCAATTTCAAACCCAAAATGATCAAAAGGTGATGACGATGGACATGTCTACTTTGGACGACACTCCAAATTTTTATTGGAGGCACAACGTAATGCGGTTATGGCGAGAATGTTTAAAGCTAATAATAATGCCTAAGATGCTCTAGCTGAAGTTTTGTAGTATTTTAGTAATTTTTCTTTAAGAAATTTGGTTGTACTTTGTTTAAAAACCTTGTTTAAGAAGTTTGGTATATTTTGTTTAAAAACCTTGTTTAAGAAGTTTATCTGGATTTAAGAAGTTTGGAAATTTTAAATAATATAATCTTTTTGAGAAAGTTTAGTTTTTAAATTATTTTGTATTTGAATTTATATTGAAATTGAAATAAATTTTTTAAATACATTTCATAAAATGCTTAGTTGAAATTACATAGAATTGAAATAAAGTTACGTTTACATAAAAATTACAAATAATTGAAAATGCTAGTTGTTTCCTTGATGCTTCCAAAAATGCTTAATGAGTTCATTTCGAAGTGTCATATACTTATCTAAACTTGTCATCTTATCGTACTTCGCAATGTATCCTTGCAAATTGACCTCTTCCTGATTCAAGTCAATTGGTTGAGGGTCTAGGACAAAATGCTCGGTCAATAAGCTTACTCCGTACCTATTGCGTTCTTCTTCGACAATCATGTTATGCATAATTATGCAAGTTTGCATTATTTTACAGAGGTTTTTGGTTGACCAACTTCTTGCGGAGCTTTCGCAATTACAAATCGAGATTGAAGCACACCAAAAGCTCGTTCTACGTCTTTTTGATATGACTCTTGTTGCTTGGAAAAATATTTCTCTGCATTACCTCGGGGAAATCGTAAGGTTTGAACAAGCGTTGCCCATTTCGAATATATACCATCCGCCAAGTAGTATCCCATGTCGTATGGTTTTCCATCGACTTCAAAGTTGCAAGGTGGAGAACGACCAAAACAAAGATCTCGAAAGAGATGTGATTGATCAAGAACATTTACGTCGTTGTTGGAACCAAGCATTCCAAAAAAATAATGACATATCCATAAATCATGAGATGTCACCGCTTCTAAAATGATTGTTGGTGTTTTCTAAATCCCTGTGTATTGACCCGTCAAAGCCGTGGGGCAATTTTTCTACTCCCAATATATGCAATCCAAACTACCTAGCATGCCGGGAAATCCACGCTTCTCGACAACGTACAATAACCGTTTTATATCGTACGGAGTTGGCGATCTCAAATACTCTACACCGAATTGCGCAATCATGGCATTACAAAATCTCGTAAATGACTCAATTGTTGTGCTCTCTGCAATTCGAGCATATTCATCACTGTTGTCCGCCGACACTCCTAATGCAAACATACAGAATATCGTCGTAAGTTTTTGATAAGGCAATAAACCCAATTCATTTGTACAATTTCACTTCCGAGCGAAAAACTTATCATAAGCAACTACCGCATTCAAAATACGATCGAAAAGTCCTCGGCTCATACGGAATCTTTGACGGAAATTATCGCTTTTGTAAACATTTTCATCACGAAAGTAGTTGTGCATAAGTAACTTATTATAGAAAACACGGGAGCGATTTATGGTTTTATGCTCGACAACCGAACCGACACGAGGTCTTGAAGATTTTGCCTCTTCTAATTCTTCAATTTCAGCTTGATTTTGCAATTTCTCTAGCTTAATCTCATTAATAACGTCGTCATCACTATAATCGGTTGAAGATTTCTCGATATCCTCTTCCTCTTCCTCCTCGGATGAAGAATCATGAAAACATCAAGAATTGCCTCAAAATTCATCGGATATGGAACACAACACTAAAAATTAACTATGAGAATATCGGAATTGATTTGTGGATAATATGAGCTTCGCCTATTAAGTTTATATAGTCTCTTCACAAAATAGAGTCGTTACGGACCAAATATAGCCATTACCAGCAAAATATAGCCGTTTGAAACAAATATAGCCATTAGAAGAAAAAAAAATTTACTCAGCAAAACAGGCGCCTAAGACAGAGGCGCCTGATTGAAAAATAAAAATCAGGCGCCTATGTCTTAGGCGCCTGTTTTGCTGAGTACTTTTTTTCCTCTGGAAGCGTGCAAATTGCAATGAAAACTATGAAGAATATAACACAAGATGATACTTGTAAATTGCATAACACAATATGCTACTTCTAAATTGTAAATTGCATAAGATGATGTTTTCTGGAAATTGCATAACACAAGATATCAAAAACAAAATATTCCATTGAAAACTATAAACAACTAAAAATCATCCAACCTCACAAGATTCTCATACAACACCCATAAAACACTAAACAAAAGATGTCCTTCCCCGTGTACGTCTTGATCGTCGGGGAGGATCGGCCACATCTTTATATGTCCTTCCCCGCTAACCCCTCCCCCGTGAACCTCTCCCCAGTGAAGTCCCCGCTTGAGATGTTCCCTCTTCACCTTCGTCATCTTCCCAATCGACTACAATCCCCTGATACATACAAAATGGGATTATCAATATTAATTAAAACTATAAATATTAATTAAACGGAAAATATATCATAAGACGTTTAAACAACTTACTTTCCATCTAAATAGTCATTCAATTGGGAAAGACGACCCTCTGCACGTCTCAAGTTCGCCGTCAAATGTGTAATACGACTCTCGTCATGAAGGTGTCGAGCCTCTAAATCTAATGTTATATCAAGTATAAGCTTTCGCATACCCTCAGTCATAGCGAAAAAATCATTTCCTGTTGGCACGTTTATAGTAGAGGTCGATGCAATAGAGGGAATGGTATGCCACGTGGTCCCATGTGGCGACCCTAACTCCATAATCCATCCAGGGTAATCACCAAGCCGCGAGGGAGGGATTTGTGTTTCCTAAGTAGAAAAATATGCAGTGGGAAACTCAACATGTGAAAAGGTAACTCCGCTTGTCAAAGAACCAAGGTCTGGGATGTCAATGTTTCTACACCTCGCAATATTCGACATGAGTGCACCATGTGAAATATACCTCCAATATGCATCATAGTCGACATGGTGACCCATAATATAATGTTGTGCTTCGATCCAATCCGCTGCTCGAAGGGAACGAACCACTGCAGAAGCTGGGAAGCAATGGAGTTTCTCTATAGGGTCGACGACACTGCACGATGCTCTAGTTGAGCCCAACAACGGTCCCAAGATACCACTCGTATCCACCAAATGGGCATTGCAGGAGTACTCTTTTACGACTGATATTACCGGCGATGATTACCTCCCGCTTTAGTGCATCTTTCATATTTCTAAAGGGGTCCCATTGCATGTTGTTGATTGTACGCAAATCCAGTTGTTGCCTCATCAGTGCTAGATGATGCTTCGCCTTATTTCCCGTAACTTTTCATCTTTTAGTTTGCCAGGCTGACATCCTTGGCCAAAAATCATCCAACCTATTATCTATTAAGATATGATGGCCTATCTGACAATACTCGTAGTAATGATACTATTAATTAAAAATATTTTACCTCGATCAATTGGAAAAGGCCGCCGATGTATTTCACCTCCTGTTTCGATGCTTGGTCAAGGCAGTAGTAGAGATGCTCGAATATAGCGGAGCCGAAGTCTATCGTATAAGCCTTGTTTTCCAAAATGGCAATTGGACATAACAACTCTAGTTGAGCCCAGCTCTTCGAGTTCCCAAATAAGATATCTCCAAAGTACAATAACATAAATGCTCTAAAGATTGTATTAGCATTAGCGGGATCTCCGATGTTTACTCTGGTATGGTTAAGGTAAGTTCGAAGGTGAGCAAAACTAATGCATCCCTTTTCCTAATCTGTAGGCATCATAAAAACCCTTATGGCGTTACCGTAATCCGTAGATGACTCATCAAATTCCATCGGCTCTCCTATCCTGATACCTATCCCGATAAGCACAATAAAATCTTTAGGAGTGATCCCTAGCTCTCCACAAGGTAGGTGAAATGTGTGAGTGGTTGGCCACCAACGCTCAATCATCGCCAAAATTACTTGGTTGTCTTCATTCCAAATTTTACAATCAAATACACTCATCAAATTAGTCCTTTAATCTCTACTTCAAGTGAGGTACCTCAATAAGAATTAAATAAATTTCGCGGAGATTGACTAACACCGATCTACATTTAAATCCAACTCGAGCCTGTAAAGGCATTAATAAACACAAATAAGAATATCTAAATTAAATTCTACCGGAAGTAAATAATTTGAAATAAGTATAAAACCAATAATTTACTAATATGCGTTATTTCAACTTACCGGTGTAGTAGCAACTGATGTGGACAAATGACCCTTCCCATCCGGTTGTGTGAGTTTCCAAAAGTCACGCGCTTCATAATTTTGCGAAAGAAGTGAAGGAGGTTCAGTGGAGACATTGACGACTTCTTCAAAATCGTTTTTCCGCTTTTTGCCCGATAAAAAGCACAATTGGGAAACATGACCTACGCTATAATCGAACTCGGATCCCTCCTGATCGCCGGTTCTGCCATATTCTTCCTCCTCTAACGACATCGTCAAATTCTGCATTATTAAACACATACTAATTTATATAAAGACCAATGAAGTATACTCATGGCAATAGGAAGTATTGAAATCAATCAGAGGGTGTCAAATTCTTATGATTACAACATAATGTCAAATTCTTAGCAAGCACCAATGCGTATTTGTCATTTTTAACGTCATTTTCCATACAATACCTTAATTTCAACACATTGGAGGAAAACTTTGGGATACAAGAGGAGTGGAAATTATTGATTTCAACACTGTGAAAGCCAAATTCAATCAATACCCTAAATTCTACAAAAAAATCACAATAGTGGGAAAATTTTACAATACACTAAAATACATCAAAAAATTACAAAATTAAGTGAATACCCTAAATTAACAAGTAACAAATTGTTGGAATGATACCTTTACTTCAATTACACCAAGGAAATTTATAATAAATGTGAATAAAGAGAGGGAGAGAGAGAGAGCGAGATACCTGAAGAGAGGTGTTTTGTTGAAATAATTTGGGCGCCCAAGTGTTATGTGTCTATTTAAAATCCAAGTCAGGTACTGTTGGAAGAAATAGAGTCTCACTACCTTGGATTTGGCTTTTTTTCAACCAAGGTAGTGAGGTACTTTAGGAGATGCTCTAAGTAATACTTAGTTTAATGCCCTTTCCGTCTTAAATGCAACTCATTTAATTACTCGAAAAAAATGGTGGTATATTAAATAAATTATTTCTATTCTATTACTAGACAATAGATCCATCTGTTGGAAATATATAGTTATGTTGGATAATAATCTACTAGTACTACACGTGGCTCGCCACGATGAACAACGTCGTCGCACCTTCGGTGCTACATAATTGCTCATCAATGTGCCTTCGACACTCCCCTCATCCCACGTGTTGATATGTCGCAATGTTTGCAAGCAACATGGAAAATGATCTATAGAGTATAAGATTAAATCAAGTACCTCAATGACGTCACAAAATCAAGATGCAAAAGGCCAAAGAACTATGTCACAGGCCGAATGCGCCAATGCGCCTTCGGCGCTATCCATATTATCAAACACATGCCATCGGTACTAGAATTTGAAGAAGAAATAAAATATTGTGTTCTATGATGGATCACCAACATCACCACTTTTTGATCATAGATTAAAACCCCAAGCACCATTTGAGAATACCCATTAGCCAAATGAATTATAGAGTAAGTATGGAAAAGAAACAAAGTGTACAGTATTTAATAAAGAAAAATGATGCTCAAATGCCAATTTAAAGCTACAGTTGTAGATTGTTATGCTAGAAAAAACCACTTTAAAGAATCATCCACCACACGTTGTATACTTGTGTGATGATATATAGTAGGATATCTTAAGACTGTTTGTTCTACTTAAAACATTTGTCTACCAAAAAAAAAATAATACATCTACCTACTGCCTTGATGCTTATTTTTTAAAGAACCAAGCCTCCACCCTTTTACTTCTTTTGAGTCCACCATTACTAGTATTGCCATTTGCGAAAGTATGAAGGACCATCTTTGCTACAGTCTTTAAATCCGCTTCACCGCCCTGGATAAAAAAAAAAACCCTGTTACACACGTTACTACCAAACTGCTCAAATAACTACTTGAGAGAAATAGAAACTTTGTAATCAATAGTAGATATGTCCAAAACAGTATATTTGTCAATTATTTCCAAAACATATTGATACTATGCATATCTTAACCATTATACTGTACGATATAATATCAATATCTTGTAAATTTACGATATATATCATTGTGCTTTTTATTTAGATAAATAAAAGATTCCCTAGAGACAGAAGCGTTGAGCGTCCAAGCAGCCAGACCAAGTAACCATAGCGTACTGGTGGTCCTCTAGCTTTTTAAACTATAACCATCAATAGTCTCTGAGTGAAAAAAAAAACACACAGATATGCCTACTCTTAGACCATCATAAAAGATATGAGATGACCTTCAGATAGCCTACTGGAGGCCCACTCTTTTAATACCAACCGGTACTCATATTCAAGTGAAAAACAATCTGACAGAAGATAGGCACTGACCCCACCCTATATCGTGTTCAAGTAGTAATTCACTTCTTAAATTCTTTCTTCAGAAGCATGGCATCATATACCAGCGATATAGACATCTAATGTTTCAGTACTTCTTTTCTTCCATAAATGAATGATAGTACATACATGTATGTAAGTGTTTTACATACATACATTAATGAGAGATTTACACAATTATATATATTCTCTGAACCAAACAACATTGTACCCTTACTGATGTAAAATAGGGCATCTTCTAATAAAGTCCAGTGACCCTTTAGTATATAAATAAGATTGTATATCAATGTCCAAATCAATTGTTGTGATGAATACAAAGTGTTTTGATTAAGAAAAGTTCTCTCTGTGATGTTTTTACTTGGCACCTATTCTAATGTCCTTCTATATCTGGGACTGCCATTAAGTACTTCACGTAGATGTCCTCAACTGCTGGGTCGACTGTACAAATGGTCATGTGGAATTAGAGGTGGATTTCGTCTATATGGGTCAAGGTACACAACAGGATTTGATAAGAGGAAGAAAATAACAGTTAACAAATTTCAGTCCCGGCCATTGTCCACATTATATACACGCCAACTGGTACATTCTATCTTGATGGACATGCCCTAGAAACTTGCCTATATCTACACGATCACCATTAAAAGAAAGAAGTTTAGATATTTCTTTAATTCAAACTAAAGTTCATTTAGATATTGTTTCAAAGAAATATCAAACTAAGTTTCGATGCCTTTTTTTCGAGCTAATAAACCCCAATTCTGAGACTCTATACCTTCAAATTAAAAACTCAGAAACTCTTATACAAATTACTGAAACTCAGAAACCCCATTTAAAAATCCATGTACAATTCAGAATCTCAGTAAACAGTAAGATAGAGAGAGACCAAAATCAAAGTGTGAAGAAGAGAAGATGAGACCATACCTTCAAAACCCCAAATACAGGGGATTATACTTCAAATCATTGGCAAAGAGAGAAACGATTATGAGTTGGAGAGATGGCATAGAGGAAAGGGAGAGAGAGAGAGAGAGACGTGTTGAGCAAGATAGATGGATGGTTTTAGACTAAACTACCCTTTTAATATATTTGGTCTAAAATGCCCTTTCTATTCTAATAGGTAAAAGGATTTGGTCCGTCCATCTCGCCCTATCGTTAAATCTCAGCCCCTATTTGTCTTTCTCTTGCGGATGAACTTGTCTATACGAAAAATGCCCTTCTTGGATAATATATAGACTAGTACTACCCGTGGTTGCGCTATCTATCTAACCGATATGTTACAAAGGCGAGCCTTCGGCGCTATCTATTTTTCCCAACTCCAAACACGACCTGAGAATACCCAATAAGAGAGAGTACCTAAGGCATAACAACAACGTCAACTGTAATATATGGTTGCCCATTGGGTGTCGTTAATTTTGGTTTCATATTTGTTGAATTAACCTCAAATGCACGACATTAAGCTATACTTCTGGTTTCATATTTGTTGAATTAACCTCAAATGCACGACACTAAGCTATACTTTTGATCTCATATTTTTCATAATAGAATTCGACACTACTTCTGGTCGCAACTATAATGCTACATTTCATGGTTTGACATTTTTTTGAATCTACAATTATCATGATTACAGATCCCTACCTCTGCAAATCTATATACATATATACCTAGCTTGTTTTGTATTTCCTGAAGAAAACGCAAGGTAAAACTGAATTACATGTTTGCTTATTTTACATTACTCGTACAAATCGCAAAGTAAAATCGAAACCCTATTGTTAACAACATTACCAACACAACAACTCAACTAATAGGTAAAATTACTCAGTAAGTTCCAAAAATAAGAAAATAACCCAATAAAAAAAACTCCAAATAGCAATACTTGTATTCACATGTATTATCCTATTATGAAATTTTTATCATAGTTTTTTTATTATTATTGGTAAACTATAAATTAGTAAGCAGAATGGGTTACAAAACTGGTACCATCCTCTGCCAGAGTTGGATATAACCATTCTGGGGGAGAATTGTACCAGGACCAGCTATTGGAGTCACCCATAGGTCGACTAGCTAACATATGTGCAACAGAATTCGCGCTCCGCGGCGCAAAGTTAATACAAATAATAAGAAAATTGTTCATTAATACGATACAATCTTGCAAGATCAACTTTGTTGTCCAGGAGATGTTTGCGGCTCCACTTTTGCAAAACGAGATAATAGCTTCCGCATCTGTTTCAATAATTGTCTTCGGCCGACCACGCTCTTGAGCCCACTAAATGCCTGCTAGGACGGCTAGAGCTTCCCCCTCTTCAGCAGAGGTAAATCTGCATGATGAAACTCAGGCTGCATCAAATATATTGTGAGAGTCACGGATAACCAGACCAATGCAGTTAAAACATTTTTTTTTGCAGAAGGAGGCATCAACATTTATTTTTTCCCAGCCAGAGGCGGGGTTACCCCAAGGAACCTTGATAGAAATCCGATTATTATGAAAAGCCGTAACGGAAGCAATAATTTTATTAATGGTCCGTGAGATCCGAAGTGGATATGGAGTAGTAGTTTGAAAAGTCCAGGCACAACACACTTTCCACGTTAGCCAATAAAGAGAGAAAGTAACTACAGTCCATGTAGTCTGTTCAATTGGCTAGACCGAAGGGGGCGATATCCACATCGTAATCCATTCATAGGCAGCCAGATGTGCAGCCTGGTGGAGGAGACCCCCTAGGGATGTACCGAACCAGACTGCACGGGTAAACAAACATTCCAGAAGAAAATGATGGAGAGACTCCAGGGGGGCCAGGCACAAGGGACACGAGAGATCAGTTAACACCAGTCGAGCCACAATCTTCTCGCGGCAGGGGATCATATCACGAAAGCATTTCCACGCGAACATCTGGGCACGGGGAGACGCCTTATTCTTCCAAAAACGTAAGAGAAAAGAGGGAGAGCCATGAATCGGTTCCAGGTGTTGGTCGGTCATGAGGGCCCGATAGGTGGATTTGATGGAGAACTTCCCATCTTTCGAAGGATTCCATTTCAGTTCATCCAAGTTACCTTCACGAGGAATATAAATGTGAGTAATTAGGGTGGCCGAGATATTATCGCACCAGTTAGCAAGTTCTGCGCTTCGCCAAGATCGACTAACTGGATCAATAAAGTGGCTAACCTAAATCGGGCAATCCTCCATATTAATACCAGGGCGGGGGGTAGGTTTTCGAGTCCCATCCGGGGGGATCCAAGGATCCGTCCAAAAACAAACCCGATTCCCCGACCGGATTTGCCACATAGAGTGATTGTTGATAGTCGCGATAGAAGACTGGACACTCTGCCAAGTCCAAGAAGAATCTGCTTTTTTAGGAGCTTGTAGAATATCGCATTCCGGGAAGTATTTAGCTTTCAATACGTGACCCCACAACTCGTTTAACTTTTGGTGGAGGCGCCAAACTAACTTCGATAGGTGAGCTTTGTTGGTTGCTCCGGCCTCCCAGATCCCCAGACCTCCCTCGCGTTTCGGACGACAGACTTCTTTCCATTTCTTTAGGTAGAGGGGTTTCCGCGCATCTTTCCCTTTACGCCACCAGAAGTCACGTTGGAGCCGGTTGATATTCTTACAGGTAGATTGGGGAAGTGCAAAACATGACATTTGATACGTAGGAATAGCCGAGATAACCGATTGAATAATAATCGTTATACCCGCCTGCGACAGTAATTTCCCACACCAAGATTGAAGGCGGGAGGAGATACGTTCTCAATGCATTGGAAGGTTTGGGCTTTGGACCGGTGGAAGAACAGGTTCGTACCCAGGTATCGTTCCTCGGTCGGCATTATACCAATCTTCAGGAGCTGACTCAGCATACGACAATGACGATGGGGGAGATTCTTACTGAAGAACACTCCTGACTTGGACAGATTCAATTCCTGTCCCGTCGCCCCACAAAAGGAATCAAGAACAGTTTTTAGTTCGAGCGCTTCCGCAGCATCTGCACGACAGAAAATGAGACAATCATCCCGCGAATAAAAGATGGGAGATCGGAGGAGCTCTTCTAGACGCTTTCACCCCGTGGAGAAGATTCGCCGATTCCTTCACTCCCAGAGCACGAGACAGACCGTCCATAATAATAATAAATAAGAAAGGGGAGAGAGGATCCCCTTGACGAAGACCCCGCGTGGGGGTGAGGAGCCCATGGGCCGAGCCATTGAGAAGAACCGAGTACCGCACCGTCGAGATACACTGAGAAATCCACTGACACCATATAGGACTGAATCCGAGATTAGCAAGAATGCTCAGCAATGTACTCCATTCGATCCTATCATAGGCTTTAGACATATCCAGCTTGACTCCCATCAGTCCTGATCTACCTTTTTTCCATTTCATAGTGTGGATAAGTTCATGTGCAACCAGAACATTATCCGAGATCTGGCGACCACTGACAAAGGCACCTTGGAAAGGGGAGATCAACTTTTCCAAAAGCGGTTTAAGCTGGGAGGAGAGGATTTTGGAAATAATCTTATAGATAACATTATAAAGGCTGATAAGGCGAAAATCACAAGGGGACGCCTTCGACCCATTCTTGGGAATCATAACCACATGAGTGATATTGATATGAGAGGGCATGAAGCCTGTCTCAAAAAATGTAGAGACCAAGCGGCAAATGTCTGGGCCGACCACTTCCCAGGAGTGTTGGAAGAAAAGCGCAGGAAAGCCATCCGGCCCTGGAGCTTTGTAGGGGCCAATACTATCCAGAGCAGCTTTAATCTCCTCCGGTGTTACCGTACACGTCAGGGAAGTGTTATCCTCGTCCGTGATACTCGGTCCAAAATGTTGAATGAAATCAGGGACGTTGCCAGGATTAGAAGTTAGGAAATTGCGAGCCATGTCGCGAAGAAAAATCTGGCCGATTTCGGCAGAATGACCCGTCCAGACCCTGGATTCGTCTTTCAGCCAGTCAATAGAGTTTTTTTTTCGCTAAGAGAGGGTTTGCATATAAAAGAATTTGGTGTTACGGTCTCCTTCGGTTAGCCAATTAACTCTAGACTTTTGACGCCAAAACATTTCTTCTCTTAACTGGATCTCATCGAGTTCTTCCAGGAGCTCCCGTTCCCGCAGAGCGAACGCGTCAGTAAGGGGAAGGGCCTGAGTCTGAGAAATAAGGTTTTTTAGCGCAAAAATTCTACTGGGGACATGACCAATTTTTTTTTTGTTCCATGATCTAAGGCCGATTTTCGTACAAGATAGTTTTTCTTTCACTAGTTGAGCAGGGGAGCCAGACCCCGTCATTTGTTATAGGTCTTTAATCAAATGAGGGAAATATGGCTCCCGAATCCACATAGATTGAAAGCAAAAACATTTACCTAACAATTAAGTTTGGGATATGTATTAAGGCAAAGTGGGGTATGATCCAAACCCAAGGCAGGCAAATGGAAAACCTTTGTTGTTGGAAAAATAAGCATCCAATCCGCATTTGCCAGGCTTCGATCCAAACGTTCTTTAATGTTGTCTCAACCTCGCCGTTTGATGTTCTAGGTAAAAGGATACCCCGAGAAACCAAGATCGATGAGGCCGGCTTGTTGTGTAACCGCTCTGGCGAAGGCGTTGGTCGCAGCGCGAAACGGTTTACCCCCCATTTTGTCTGAACTCGCAAAAATAGTATTAAAGTCTCCCAAAATTAGCAAAGGCCCAGAGAACTCATTCGCCGTCGTTTCCACCAGCGTCAGCTTTCATTCCGATCCCTTTGATAGGGGCTTCCATAGAAGAACGAGGTCATCCATGGCAAGCCCGAAGGTTCATAATGAATTAGGACATTAATAATATACTTATTACAAAATATTACATCCAACAAAATATTGTTTTTCTACATAATACAGATGCCGCCCGACCGTCCCTGGAGACTGGAGGCCGGGACATCTACCCAATTCGGGTAATTAAGGCTACGAACTAAGTCATGCATTTGGCAATACAAATGTTTGGTTTCAGATAAAAAGACTATGTCCCTGTTAGAGGACCGGATCAGTTCCTTCAAGTGCCGAATTACCTCAGGTCGACCCAACCCTCGGCAATTCCAAGATATAATAATCATAATAGCCCGGGTGGTCTCCGCAGAGCCACCCGAACCCTAGAGTAACGGTTGAGAAAGTAATACGTACGACGAATCCGAGAGTAAAGCTCAAGAGGAAGGTGAACCTAAGAGTGAGACGGACGACGAGAGCAGGATGGGGGGAGCTGGAATGGTAAAGTCGGATCTGTAAGCTGAATAGACTGAACACCATGACGCATATGCCTACAAATCACCCGGAAAGTCGATGCTAGAAAACCACATGAGGGTGCCTGACACTGTCGATCCTGTCGAGCAAATTGTCTTTCCAGATCTCGCGTGGAAGACCCTACCGTTCCAATCGAGTTTCCCCGTGTAAAAATAGGCGGAGGAATCCAAGGACCAGCCAACGGAATCTCTACCTGAGCTCCACCAAATCCCGTACCCATCCCTCCTTCCCAGTCGTGACCCCGTGCAAACAGATTCCCATTCATATTGACAGAAGATTCACTGCCGAGCTGAAAAAGAACCCGTTCCTCCTCCATCATCACTCGCCCGACAGTCTGCCCAATAAGCATAAATTCTAAAGTACTCTCATTTGGCTCCTCTTCCTCCCCTTCCCTCTCGACCACCTGAGCACCTGAATCCCCAAGCACCCCCAGATCAGGAAGCCCAACAAAGTTTGTGGCCTCATCTACATCCCGAATCAAAGTACCATCCGACGGGTCCTCCTCAGAATCCAAAATAGGTGTACGGTTACGCCTCTCCTAGACGCCTGAAACTGCTGACACAGAACTCCCCTGGTAATCATCCCTTTTCCTTTATCCCGTCTTCCTAGGCCGGAAGAAACCGCGGCATGGTCGATTTCCTGACCCTCTACATTAAGACCATTATACGACCGGGGTCTAGTTGCTTCCTGTTCTGGCTCAGCTCGCATTGAACTGGGAGCCTGGTGGGGTATCTCAGGCTGGAGAAAAGTATCATGCAAATCCCTCATACATATTGCTTCGGTCTCAGGGGTCACCGTGCAAAGTGGTGCCCTATGACCCATTTTAAAACAGTTAACGTAAAAGTTCACTGGGATTCCCTCATATTGAATACCCACAGAAATATGATCATTATTAACTTCTGCCCATATAGCGGATGGAAAAGATCTGCAAATATCCATAACAATTCTAGCACGATATCCTTTTTTGGTGACCCTGTTGTTCTCACGATTTGGTTCCGTTATGAGCACTAGTCTAAGATATTGGCCAAATTCACATAGGAAGGCTGGAGTACCGTAAAAAGGGTATTGGATATTAAAATTAACCCAGAAGGGAACATACTTGAAGATCAAAGGTTCAATAGGTGTTCGAACTTCATACATCATAAAGATAATCGCATGGCCAAAAGGTGTTGGTTTAACAGTACATAATTTTGGTCTTGAGCTGAACGAAATTGGAACAGAAAGTACATTTTACCTTTACTATGGCCTTCAAAAATCTGAGTGTTACCGAACATCTCTACTGACCAAAAACTCTTAAGTGCCGCCACTATCGTCGAGAAACTCCGGCCAGTTTCAAAAGATATTAGTCCGACTAAAGAATATTTCCATTGTTCTTCCTCTGCTGCGATGGTTTCTGGCCGAACCTTAATGGAAAAAGCCCCCCTTGGTTTTTTCACTGTAAGTCTTTCCATACTCTTGACGAACTCAAGATTGGCAGCATTTGACGTCATAATACCCAGATAGAGGTCTACTAGTGCTGATATAAGAAACCGATAACCAACCCCACTGGTCCCACTAGAAAACAAACTCGTCTGCTCAAGAAAAAACCACTCTACCACAAACGGAAAAAGAAAGTACGTACTTGAGCACTGAATAAAACAATCTAAATACAGACAATCCGCCACCTTACAGAACCCAGGGAGTCCTCAGCACACACCGAGTTATCCTCGGAGAACGAGTCCGTAGCAAAAGAGCTCAATCAGAAGAGGATACCACCTGTACCCTCTAGACGGAAAACGAAGACGCCGAGCTAAGAGAGGACACCGACAAACAAACACACAGAACAGTCCTCGCTGACTGAGAAAAGGTTGTCACGACAAAGAAAAATAAAAACCCAAACAGAGGCACCCCGGAGGAGAAAAGAGAAGAGAGGATTGATATACACTTTTTTTTTTTTTTTTTTTTTTATGTACACTACTATTACAATACAATTAAAACTGACTGACAGTAAAACCCAATCAATCACAGTAAATATCTCGCATTAAAAGCGACCCGGCGCCAGTAGGGTAGTTGGAATAGTACTACCCACGTGTCTTCACTCGGCTGGAATCCCAAACAACCCAGCCCGACCCATCTAGAACACGCAGACCGGAGAAAACCACTCGTGTTATAGCCCAGCCCAAACAAAACGAGTACCCCAGCCCACGGCCTAAATGTGGAGTCCACTTCAGTGGCACAAAAATCCACTCCAAAGCGAGGCCCAAGCTTGAAAATGCCAGACCCAGTCTGCAACAAATCTGCCAAACGGTTCCCCTTTGTTGTGGTATTGTTCTTGACCAAAATGCCCTTGTAACCCTCCTCATCCTGGGACGATCAGGACTTCATCGGTTAATCAATCATTCCACGAGCTTGGGACTGTCCGGTTGCCTGATCCATTTACCACTCCATAGCCACCCGCCCGTCCGGAATTGTGACCGCCTCACCTACAATTACACCAAAAACAAGGCCATTAGCAACCAGGGAGTGCTGAGAAACCAAAATGATACATAAAAACAGATGAAATGGACGTTAATGGTTTAAAAGGAAGAAGAGCGAGCAAGAATTATGCAGCTGCGCAGAAACGAGGAACTCATAATCAACAAAAGAAGGGGATGAAATGTCCACCACCAGGCTATCAATCAGACGGCATCAGCTGCCAAAAGCATGAACAAAAATAACATAATCTAACATCGAGAACACAGAACTCTTCGAAGGAAACAGATGGATGAAAGAAGGTTGGATGGATTAAGATGGAGTGGAGTGGAATGGAGATGAAACGGAGATGAAATGGATGTCACCGATAACGCATCACTAAGCTTCGCCTATCTCGAATCAAACTACAAGCTCCCAGATCTACTTTCTCTCTCTCTACACTTTTGTTTTCTCTCTTAACCCCTAAAACCCGGACCTTCTCTCTCTAGAAGTCCATATATAGCACTTCAGCTTCCGGTTATGTTTTATCATAGTTTACACATTGTAAAATGCTATGATGACTTAGATCGACAAAGAAAATCTATAATATCAAGGAAAATTACATGGAATAAATCCTTGCTGCCTGTCGACAATGTAAGGATCTCTAGTTCGATCCATAGTCTAGGGAACCATGATTAGGGAAACTTCAACAAATATGGGCGTAATCATCGAACAAAATATGAGCGCAATCATCAAACAAAATTTGATGCTTAATCCACATGTGACTGACATTGACAGCATGTGTAATTATTGAAACAACAAACGCGAAGCTGTCGTTCATCCTTGCATCTTGATCAATGAGAATGACCGTAAAAGACAATTGCTCTTCATGCAAAATCAAATTTCCCTTGAATATCAAATGTCAAATAAAATAAAAATCTTCTCTGGAAAGTAAAAAAATCATTAATCATTTTTTAAACTGAATCAAAACAAAATTACGAGATTTCTAGAAATGCTAATATAGAGATAGAGAGATTGAGAGCTTGCCATTAATTCAAGGACTTGTCGAGTAAATCTATAATAATCTGTAAACTGGAAGAAAAAAAATCATAAAGTAGAACTCTTCAATTCAATATTGAAGATCCTGGGTCATAATCAAAAACAAAAAGAATAAGAATCTCAAACACCATTGTGTAATGTAATATAGATTAGTCTTTAGTTATTTCATTAATGTTTTTCCATACCTCTAGGTGAAGTCAAAATGCTGTACATGGAGAAATCCAAGGAAGAAGTAAACTACTCAGGGAAAACGATTAATAATTTTTAGGACAATGGTTCTGATAATCATTGTTAAGTGATCAATGATTTATGCAATTATCCATTTACAGAAAACATGAAGTTAGCATTATTTCTAAGAGGCCTTTGATCAGATGAAAACCACAATTTAAAATAAGAATAACATTTCTAGAACAGTGGCCTGAAAGCAAGCAGTAACTTTTATCAATCCGAACCACCAACATAACCGGTAGGCAAGTAGATTTCTCCTCCAACTTCACCATGTTGATCCCCACTCACAGTAAGCTTGCGGATGACTTACTTTTCTAAAGTAACCTAGCCTAAACCTAATTTATGCAAAACCAAACTTTGACATATTCATCTTTTACATTTTACACCTAAACTTGTCTGAGGTTCAAGTTATTTATTTGGTTTCACCCTTGATGAAAAGAGAGGAGCCGGAATTAAATAGCATAGATGATGAATTAATCGTAAGGTTTGAAACACCTCCTCAAGCCATTGGAGACATCCGATAATAACAGAAGCCTACATTTTTAAATTTACATAACATGCAAAAGCTTCCATATTTGTAATCCTTTTCTGATGTTGTCATTTGCTAGAAATGTGGGGAATAACTACATTTCAGACTATTATTCTTTTGCAGGATTAAACAAAATGAAACTCAGTAAAGTATTCTTACCTACTGAACTTTGGCCCTCTTGTGTGCCAGAAAACGTTCCTTAATTAGCAGCAGTCACGACATCTTCATTTCTTTTGTGATGCTCATGCGTCTTCTGGTCATCTAAAGGTTGATGTTCAGTTTGATCTTTCTCTGATGATTTTTCACCATCTTCATGCTCCTGCTTCTTCTGGTCCTGTTATGGCTGATCCATTTCTCTCTCCATGCGTGTAGGATCCCTCTCAGGAGCAGATATTTGACCCACTTCTTTTTCTGATATATCTGTGGTGGCCTCCTCATCTTGCTTCACTGGCTTACTGAACTTTGCTGTTTTGGCACCCAAAGTAACATTCTTAGTAAGGTTGAAGTTGAAATTGATCATATCACTCTTCTTAGTAACCTAGTAAAGATACAGTATCAATTACATTGTTGTTAGATTTCATTTTTGCAGATATTAAAATTTGAATATAACAATAAATTAATGTTAAAGAGAAGATGCACATACGTCATCTTTCTTCTCACGAAGCTCACGGAAACGCTCTTCCTCCAACCATTTTGCCTGCTCTGCAAGTTTCCTTTTATAAGCACCTGTAACATACTTGTCCTATATTTAAAGAGATGGTCTTCTTTGCTTCGTTCTTTGACAATTTTCCTCTCAAATATTACCTCGTGATCCCTTCTCTTTCTTTAGCTTTTTGCTTTAATGCAGCGATGTATTTTAATTGCAAAAAAACCCAATCACTTTGTTACAAAAAAGACACGATAGGAGAAAACCTAACAACAAATGAGCCTCCCCATGAAATTCTTATAGCCTTGCCCAAATTTGGATTGTTACAGCTACATTAGTATATTTCGACTTTTCATGAGTATTGTGTACTGTGAGTTTTCTTCTCATATAAATATTACCTAACATTAAGGGTGCCAAAAGTAGTCATAGATTACCTACACACGAAAAGTAACAATAGATTTAGTCAAACAAACCAAATAACGATGATTGATTTAAATTATCTTCTTTCCTACGAAACTGACAGATCCATTCGAAGATCAAAATTCTCGTCATATGACTACTCTTTAAGAAAACATAACTTGTTCAAATGTGATGCATATTAAACTTCAAGAAACTTTTATACAATGCAAAACTCAGGTTGAATAGTAAATAAAAGGGGTAACTCATAAAAAGGCTTTTATTATATAATTAATCATGAATTAATACCAATCATTCAAAAAAACATTGTTTTTTTTCTTATAATTCAAGACTTATCTTTCGCCTCATCCTCTTCTAACTAACTGACTGAAAAAGTCTTATTGCTTCCTGTAATAGATTTTACGTTCAATAAATCATGAAGTATCATTAGTTATGCAAGTCAATTACAAATGAAAGAAGCGTACCTTTCTCTCATGGCGATCATGTGCAACTGGGCGAATAACTGCCTGCTTTATTTCATCATACGCACCATCATAATCAAAAACCAACGGATCCTCCTCTAATGCTTTCCTATGTTGCTCTTTAACCTATATAAAATAAGAAGTGTAAAATGATCAAGCAATGAATTTATAAAAAATAGATTAAAACACACGAAAAAATTGTAATATTATGTATCTTGGCCCTCTTTTAGACTTTGCAGCTTCGACAATATAATTGATAAGATTATAAAATAAAAAAGAGAGTGCATAAAGGTATTATTCTTGAAAGGGAAAACTTACGTCCTTGAGAACCTTCTTCGTTGTTGCTTGGCGAATAATCTCTTGGTTAACATCACCATCATCATCATCCACAAAACCAGGAACTTGGGGAAGCGGAAGTTTACCACAGTTCTCACTTGGCTTATCAGCAAAAGCAACAAACCTTTGGTCTTTTTCATCCAATGCCCTGGAGTTGCATTGACTTCTCCATCAGCCATACCAAAAATATTCATTTACTCATGTGACATCTATTCAAACATATACCGTTCTTAAACTACCTATGTTGAGATCAATCTTCTATCGAAAAATTTGATAAACTAGTTTGGAAGTCTAGCAATGAAATCAAGCCAAATTAAAATTGGAGAGCTTAAAAGTTGAAACCCATGTCTGAATCCACATAAATTGAGGACCCCCATGATCGAATTCTCAGAAATCAAAGCCGCTATCGTAAACTCGTAAATGGACCAAGGACTACCCGTTTTGAATATCAAGAGCAACTTAAATATACCCCCTAGATCACAAATCACATTGAATCCCCCTAAATTTAAGATAACCTAGGTTAGGATCTTATTTGTTCACGATCATGAGTTTTAACTCAACTACCGCCCATAATAACGTTCTAAGCCATTTGACTGAAACAAAAGTTCACATAAACATTTGGAGAACATTTAGGTAAAATTACCGAAATACTAATCAGACCTATAAAAAGATGTTACATTGCATTTTTTTTTATGTTTCGAACGTGATTCATAATATAACATATTGCTAATACAAATGAAACCGTGCAATCTAAAATAACTCATGATTACTCTTTTGTTTCGCACGTGAATTCATAACACATTGCTAATACAAATGAAATCGCACAATCTAAAACAACTAATGATTACCTCTTTCGCGGACGGCACATAACTTCTCGCTCCAAACACTACTGGACGAATCTAAACACAACACAAATACAAATACAATCAACGCAATCAAACCTAACTAAATTCTCAGCATTAACCACAAACATCAAATCAAAACGTAATCAAACAAAACGAAGTCTAGTTTTACCAATGAAACAAAGCCGATTCTCTTCCTTACAATCCCCAACATCTTTTGCTCTAAATCACCTCACTAACCAATCAAACACCACGAAACTCAATCAATCAACAACAATTCAAATCTAAACTAAACCAAATCGATCAGATTGAAAGCATAATTAAGCATAAATAAATGTAAAATTAAAATCTAGGGTTTCGAAATGCTAAAAAAAATGAGATCGATTTAGGGGAAATTGTTACGTTTTGGTCGTCGGGTTCATTTGCAATTCTGATAGCTCTTTTTGAAGACGATTCACAACAATCTTACTCAAAGCCTGAAAAGGGAATACCAATTTGGGGAATTATAAGCAAAATTGGGGATGAACTTGTAAACCCCCATGACCATCCTCAGCAAAATTACCTCCTAATTTTGCTCTTGTAGACTCCACAACAACATCGTCAAGAGTTCTAATTGTAGAATAATATATAATCTACAAAACAAATAACCCCAACTTTAAAAACTTACTACTCAATATTCTCAATCATTCCTAAAAAAAAATCCCACAATTTTATATTGTAACAGTGTACAGATAAACAAATAGTTTAATCTTTGTTGCATGGTTAAAACTATGGTAACCAAACTCCCCCCAACACTTCTACATATAAACCACGATTTAGCTAAACAAAATTGAAGAAATTTAGCCTAAACAACTAATTTCACCACAATAAGAACATTAATTAAACCCCAAGAACTAAAAACATACTCGAATTCGCGCGGTTCGCACCTGCGAAGCTGAGCCAACTCCCTCTTCATTACCACCAAACTTAACCCATTCTTATTCTTCAAAAGCTTCGTTCTCGCCACCGCAAGCTTCAACGATGTTTTGCTACAACAATTCAACCACAACAATTCCCCAAATTAGTAACCCTAAATCCCAATACTTACAATTTACAAAATAACAACAAAAATAATCAAAATTAGGGTTGAAAGATAACCATTTCGCGCCCTTGAAACTCTTATGAAGCATCGCTCCAATCCAATTTTAAATCACAAAGCATCGCTCCAATCCAATTTGTTTGAATTATTTTTATAACCTACCATTGTTCTCCAAAATACACTATGAAAGTTAGCAATGCAACAAAATAGAATCATCAAAGGATGTCAAGCAATAAGGCCGTAAGGGATAGACGGAGATGGAGATGGAGAGATGGAGAGAAGAAGAAAGTCGAGGTACTCAAAAGAAAAAGAGTCAGGCTAGAATGTGTTTGGAGAGAGAGACTTAACTACCCTTTATGTGTTTTGTCGAAACTACCCATAGGTAATGAGAGTAAAAGTAATATAGGCCGTTCATCTCCCTCCTTCTCACAAATCCCAACCCCTCTTTATCCTTGAGACAATGGCGAATATGTCTATACGAAAAACACCGTTGCCTAATGTATAATAGATTTTATTTCTAGACAATCATACATAATATGAGAGAAGAAATAAAGAGTTATTAGAGCACCCCCAACAACATGGTATCCTGTTAAGGCTTTCCCATACTCTTCCAAAAAACCCATCTAATCGGGGTATGGGGTTCAGTATACTCACCCACATACTCCTCCAAAGTATGCGAAACCTGAACTGGGCGAGGAGTATTCGTATACCGCCAAGACACTGAACTGTTCAGCGCCCAACAACTTTTAAATACAGCTGGTATCTCTCTCTCTTCCATCACAACTTCGTTCCCTAATATGACATTTAATTCGCCGTTTTTTGTTAAGCGCTTAACCAAATGATTTGGCGTTTCTGCTCTGCGCTGAACTGTTTAGCGCCCAAGAGAAAAACCATAATTTTCTATTGGACAAAAAAAGTATGCGATTTTGGAATACTAGTATGGCAAACCTGAATCGCATACGATTCTGTTGGAGGTGCTCTTATTAATAAGTTGTTCTGAGTTACAAATTCTGAACCCTCAGAGCACCTCCAACAAAAAAGTATGAAATTCTAGTTTACCATACAGGTATTCTAAAATCGTATACTGTTTTCGTCCAACAGAGAATTATGGTTTTAAGAGAGAAGTTGTGATGAGAGAGAAAGAAAGATGTCACGTGTATTAAAAAGTTTTTAACGCGCTCAACGGTTCAGCGCCTAGGCAGTGTTATATAAGAGAGATAATTTATGATGGGATAGAGAGATGTCAACTGTATTTAAAAGTTGTTGGGCGCTGAACGATTCAGTGCCTAGGTGGTATGCAGATACTCCTCGCCAAGTTCAGGTTTCGCATACTTTGGAGGGGTACTTACCCCCATACCCCTGTTGGATGGTTTTTTTTGCAAGAGTATGGGAAAACCTTAACATACCATGTTGTTGGAGGTGCTCTTAGAAGGGTTAAATACTCTCTCTAAAACTCTCCCCATAAACCCTAGTTTATATGGGCTTTGTTAGGAGTTCAGTAGGACACCCCAACCCAATTGGGTTCCTACCTTGGGCTGGACCCAACTCCTAACACTCCCCCTTGGGGTGTTCCATACCAGGACGACTTGCCTCGTTAAAACCTCTGCCTAGCAAAACCCCCTTGGGCAAAAAGTTGTGCAAAGAAAGAGTACAATCTTATGCCCTGTATGGGTTGTAGACGCGTATACGTTGCCTCATCTAAACCTTTAGTCAGTAAAACCTCCTAGGATAAAAACTGCACTATCAAAAAAAGAGTACAACACACATGTGTCCATGTCAGGACGGGATTATTCCCCTTGACGTCGATCTCCCCCAAAATCTATCTCTCTGAGATGTATCGATCTCCCTGAGATATTGATGAATAAAACTTTTGCATGCCAATTCTGTGTACCAGCTTCTTGAACGTAAGTGGTGCAAAAGTCTTCGTAGATAGATTTACAAAGTTGTCTTCTGAAATATCTTGAATAACGTCAATCTCATTTGCCTTCTGTAATTCATAAGTATGAAAGGACTTCTGTGAAATGTGCTTCGTTCTGTCCCCATTGAAAAGAATGATGCAAGCCGAGTTGTCTTCATACAGAGTCGGTGTTTTATCTTGGATAGAACATACCACAACTTCAGTTGATGTGATGTATCTTGGAGTGCAACCATCATTCTCTGCTAGCTTCATGAAGTACAAGAATTTCCTCGTGGTTCGAAGATGTAACTAAAGTCGTCTGCTTCGTCGATCTCCAAGAGTTTGTTATATCCTCGTACATAAATACATAATCCATCTGATGATGGCCTCTATGTAGGTCTGACAAGTATTCTGTATCGGCGTACCCTATAATTTTATGTTTACCATTTTCGAGTTGAACAAACCCTAATCTTTCCTACCGATCAAATACCTCAGAATGTGCTTGATCTCCTTTCAGTGCCTTTGGGCAGGAACAAAACTATAGCAAACCAAACAGTTCACTGCGAATTAGTCATCGGGTATAGTATACCCAGCTAACTATAACAGAACACCTCCTAGCTATGGCGTCACGACTCTAGGAGTTTTCCCCCTATTAGAATGGTGGAAGATGTCGTTGTCCACATCCAAGTGATGAACGTACAATAAACGACTTAACACCGTGTGCTGCATCCATACTGAAGTGATAGATAACTCTTCCGATATATATTGCTTGGTGTACGAGTATGCCACTACCAAGATGTTCGATCTGCAAATCAAGACAATACTTGATTTCCCAAGGTCTTTTATTTCGAATTCCTTCCTAAGGTATTCGGCGACTCTCGCGATCTCCCCTGGAGTTCTAATGATATCCAAATAATTTAGTACACTGTTATGGTGACTTAAGGTAATATCTATGTTCTTAATGAGAACTCATGGACAAATAAGACTATTTGCAAAGTCCCCGACCTTCAAATACTTAGTCAACTTACTATGTCACATGGGCTTTGGTTGCTTTAAGTCAGCAATAACTTTTCCAATTTTATTACGTACGCACCTCACGTGCGTTAGGCTTAATTGCTTCCAGAAGTTTATACCTCTCCGGGTGGCTTAATTTGGATATCAGTATCTAGTTTCCGATATAATACGTGGTAATTACATAAGACACATGTTTAGCTTGTCCTCGACAACTTGACAAACTGATAAGTACCGAAACGTTATAGTGTCCACAACCGGATGATAGGTCTCATTGCAATCGATGCTAGGTCTCTTAAAGAATTTTTGGGCAACTAGTTTTGCCTTGACCTAATTATCTCTTCGAGTTAATCATGTTTTCGTACCATTTCCATTTGTAACTGACATGCTCTATAACATCACTTCGCATTATGCTAGTAAGCTGAGCTCCGCTTGGATTCCAAACACCTACTTTAACCAATGTACAACAACACACAATAGTTTAAAATAAGTGGTTTTGAATCCTCATCCTTGATGGCGAGCACAACAGCGAATATGAATACTTTGTCGACAAATCTCTACTGAACGATCCTACATTATGCCATTATACCATTACAGACTTTTAATAGACCGAGATCTCCTTATTATCATAAGTGTGTACTACCCCAGGCTTGTCTCATAATGCATCAGCTGGTCTTGTAGCTACAATTGCATCGTCGATGGGTGGTTTCATCCTCGATGAACAGACTACACCATTAGTCATATTTGTCCCTTATTCGGCAACTCCCCGGCTCAAAATACTTTCTTCCAACGGTGCTCCGCACTAAGTACGAGCCTCAGATCCATTTGCGATACTAATTCCCCTGGAACGTTCAGCTGTGTAGGTACATTACTTGCAGGTACATACACCTACGATACTTCAACAGTGCCTATAAATGTGTCGAGCAATTCATTTGTGACCTATTATAAGTTTGTAATTCGTTGAACCTTATTGTTACTTAACTTATGTAAAGGGATCTAGATAAGACAACGATGGTGTTTTCCAACTAATCTTGGAAACATCCTCAGTATTGATTGTCATATTCCCCCCCCCCTCCAATGTTGGGAATATCGTCTTATGAAAGTGACAATTTGCCCTGCATTATATATACGTTGCCATATGTAGTGATAGATGCGAATCATAACCACATAATACCTGGCCGACGTTGGGGTCCCATCTTCATACGTTGTGGTGGTGCGATTGGCACCTGTATAGAACATCCAAATGTTCGTCGATGGGCGACACCGGGATCCGACTCAATTACTAGTTGCTTTGGAAAAGATTTAATGATTTGCTATGGGACGAATCGTAATCAGTACTGCGGTTGCAAAAATGCATATCCCACACACTAGCCGGAAGCTGTGATCGTAATAACAGTGGCCTAACGGTTAACCTAAATCGCTTGATTAGGTTCTTCGCCAATCCCTAGTTGGGTATGGTATAGGGTACTTACGATGCTTAATCATCTATCCCATTTAGCAGTAAAATAATCATCAAAAGCCTGTTAGTCGAACTCGCAAGCCCCCGTCAAGTCACATCGATCGACTTGATTGGTTTATCCAAGAACTGAGCCTACGATTGAATAGTTTAAGTGGCAAGTCGTGTTAACGTTGCATTCCTAGTTGTTAATAGCAGGCAAATGTAAAACCATCCCCAAGATGCATCTATGTGGATGGATAGGTCCACATGTGTCTCCATGGATGCATTTGGAGTAAAGGTTGAAGATCTTACTCCACCATGGTCATACTAGGACGAATAATAAACTTTTCATGAAATTGTTGCACGTAGACTCTCTGAATCTTCTCTTCTTTTAAGGAAAGTCGAGATGTATTCCCGATAATCCTCATCATTATCCTAGCCCGGAGGAGTGTATTGGAAACCGTTCCAATAGCGTGTTCTAAAATGCACATAACCTTGGTTGTTATTTTCTCCGATAGTATTTTCGTGATAAAGCTCATTATCATGTATTTCCCTAAAACTCAGTAAAATCTCATTGGATTTACTAGTGTATAGAGCGGACTAGATACCCCGTATCATGCCATTAGGGAGTAATAGCGTGACGCACTCAATGCGTTCTATGATGTTGGTCGTGCCAATGATATTCTTGACATCCCCGATGTACAAGGTTAGAGAAAAGAAATAGGTTCATATCTTAAAATGATTGAGTGGGTGGTACTAATGTCCCTTAGACATGTGTCGCCACTCATTCGATTATCGGTAGTGCTCAATGAGCACATATATCCATAGGTAGGTTGTGTATAATAGATCAACTATCATACATAGAATTTAACTACTTCTCAAGCAATAAATTCACAGAAAAATAAAAGAGCAATCTCATAGATGGGATACCAAACCAGTGCATGTCACAAGCTTTCTATTAAACTAACTAGTGAAGAGTTCCCAACTTAGTCAATGATAGTACTAATAAAACAAAACAACTACTATACAACAATAAAGTTACTACATGACAATGCTCTCTAGGTGACATCATTCATCTACTGAGAATTTGCTATTGTTCATTCTTAGAATTTAATCCAAAGCTGCATTGGTATCATGGGAGAAATCCAAAGCCACAGACTCTGCCGTAGCGAGGTCTGTACCAGCTGTGATCATGTGATAAGTATGGGGCTGATCTCTTTAGATCGTCTAGGGTGGCTCGTAATCTCGTGCCCGACTATCTCGTATCGATTTACAAATTCTTCCTATTCCATTTTGGTCAATTAATGAATTGCTTGTTCCCCTTGCCTCAGGTTAATGATAGCTGAAATTTTAATTATGCCGTTGTTACCACCTCTCGTCTATCCACGGTTGCGACCTTGTCCGCAACTTCCCTTGCCATTATACCCAACATTGTGCAATCCCTAGCACATGCTTATTCTTAGTAGACACAAGCTTGAGGTTCCTAACCAGTAGCTCATTGTTTTACTCAAAAATGAGGAAAACTTGAATCAGGTCTGCGTGCACAGTGATCTATCGATTATTGCCTCAAAAGTACAATATTTGAAGCGTAGAAAGTTTAATAGAAAATTCTCAATATCTCTATTTATCTCAACTATTTCTTCATATAACATCATATTGGAGTTGCATTGCCGAATAAAATTTTTGCCGCAGTCAAACAATACTAGAACCGTATAGGGTAATCCATTATCAGGTCTTCCTGAATATGGAGGCGAGGGTGCAAACAAATCTCCTACTTTGTTATTGTAGAGACTCATTGTTCTCAACAATAATCTTTTCCAAATTTTGTAACATCAGATAGATTTCAGTATCCATATAGGTCAAGTTTATTGGTATTGAAATAGAGTTATAGTATAGGAGGTACTCAATGTTCTACGTGTCGTCAACATCTATTATGCACGTAGATCAATACCAGTAGCAGTACTTGATAAGCATTCCTTACATAAAGGCAATTAATAGTATTCAAGTCAGTGATTCTCAATCATTACTTGTAGGTGAACCTTGTTCATATCATATAAATCTTATTTAAGTGCATGATTTTCAATCATTGTTTGTGGTTCATGGTATATAGCGCAATGAAGTACATGATTCCCAATCACTACCTGCAAGTGAACCTTGTTCATGGCTTTATACTCATGAATTCATATTAAGTGTCAAATCCCAACTTTACCCCGTAAAATGGTGATCTTAACCTTAAAGTACATTTTAATAGAGTCTTAGCCAAGACAGTTATCCAAAACTACTCGATGTTGCGATCCTTATTTCTAACAACTAGGGTGTTTTAATCCCTAAAGTTCTATAAGGTTTGCATATTATAGCTAAATGATCAATTTGCTACAAATATGATGGGTATTAGATGTTTAGCTGACAAGTGGTCCCACCCCGAAGTTTACCGAGTTCACAAGATAGGTAGATTAGTCATATCTTTGAATTAATATTATAGGGTACTATAGGTTGCTATTAGTGCATATATACCTCTAAATATTATCAAGTAACATCTAATTGCACCTAAATACGTAAAATTGGTTTCTTATACACCAAGTTTTTATAAAATAATACTAAGTCATTTCCCAATTGATCTATAATTATTGTCTTGGCATTTAACTGTGATTTAGATATCATTCTCAATCGTATTCTAAATTAGTCTTAGTTTTCGTATTATCTTTGATCCCTGGTAAGGATAATTAGTATCAAAGGGGAATACCATTAATATTCTATAAGCTATCGTAAGATACTTAAGTAGGTATTAATCTATATTTTTATATCACATATAAGTTAGTTTTCCTATACAAGACACCCGATCCCAAAAAATTTAAAATATATTTTCATAATTTTTTTTTAAATGGGTCCCCCAGAGGTAGGCCGAGTCAATAGAAATTTTCAAAAAAAAGAGACTACATTTGACCAAAAATGGGTTTAAAAAGCCAATTTTAATATCTGAACTAGTCTGACCGGTTGACTTGGTCTGGGTTAAGGCATGGACTAGGTTGACCGGCTTGACTCGGGTCAAACTGGTCTGCCACGTGTCATCACCTTGTGGTGACACGTGTCAATACTACAGTACGTGTAGGTCCCACGCCACGCCAGCTGCCACATGTCTACCACGTCAGAATAGGGTAGGCCCTACCTGCCACATCAACTGCCACGTGTCCATGACACGTGTCTACTACGTCAGCATGGGTGAGCCCCACCTGCCACGTCAATATATGGTGGGTCTCTTTGCCACGTGTCTGTTACATCAGCATAGGGTGGGTCCCACCTGTTACGTCAGCTACCACGTGTCCATGACACGTGACTACCACGTCAGCATATGGTAGGTCCCTCTGTTATATGTCACTGTCGACACGTCCCTGCAACGTCAGCATATAGAATCGGTCTGATTTTGGGGATTAGGTCTTATCTAGGTCCAATTTTCCCAAAATGGATCTGAATGAGGTTAACCTAAGTGACGTCAGCATGATTTTTTTTAAAATAAAAATAAAAATAAAATCCCTAGGTGACGTCATCCTGACCTAAGTGCCGCTAAAAAAAATGGGTTTTTGGCTGTAAATTTCCCAGTTTCCACACCGTTTTCCCGGCGACAGGGACATCTCCCGGAGGAGTGATATATGGACGTGATCATTATAGAGTACGCTACGCAACAAAATTACAAGTGCATACATCCGATTACTAGAACGATCCATATTTTAATTTGAAAACAGTCATTTACAAGGGTTAAAAACATTAAAAATAAGTTTAAAATTTTAAAAAAAATTAAGTATTAATCTATAGACTCAGATGTACATATCTTAAAAAATTATACCTTTCCGCAAAGCAAAAATCCAAAAAATATTTCTTTGGAGAACCTTTTTATCCTTTTAATTCACTAGTTTTTTCACAGTGCAATGCCGATAACGTGTTGAATAATAATATATTCTACTACTAGACAATCATACACATAATATGAGAAAAGAAATAGAGAATTATTATTGATAGGTTGTTCTAGAGCTATAATTATAGCCGAGGATACACGATACCAAGAGGAGAAAGACTTACGTTCTCCAGTCATGATAATTAACTCAATAGATGGGGTTAAACTAATCGACTATGCCAAATCAGTTAACGAGCCAAAAGTGTCCATCAACAAACAATTTTGGGAACAAAGCCTGCACAGCTTGTTGCGGCGTACAGTTCGCGAGGACCTTCTTTAATCTACCCTGACATCTTGAAGCCTGACTTCATAGCTCCAGGAACCAAAGTATTGGCAGCGTGGGTTCCAGATCAGTCTGCAGCAGCGATTGGGCATAACTTGCAGCTTTCGAGCGATTATAATATATTGCAAGGGACGTCAATGGCTTGCCCTCATGCATCACGTGTGGCTGCACTTTTGAAAGGTGTATACCCAGAGTGGATCCCTTCTGCTATTCAGTCAGCCATGATGACTACTGCAAACCCTTTAGATAACACAAATAAGCCAATATCAGATAACGGGTATTCATATCCTGCAACCCCATTCCAGATGGGATCAGGTCATATTGATCCTAACAAGGCTCTTGAACCTGGGCTAATTTATGATGCAAGTCCCTAAGATTATGTGAATCTCCTTTGTTCAATGAATTTCACAAGGGAGCAATTCTTGACTATTGCTAGATCATCTAATTACAACTGCTCAAACCCCTCTTCTGATCTGAATTACCCATCCTTCATTGCCTTATTCAGTGATAAATCAGCAAACTTTCGAGAATTCAAGAGGACAGTGACTAATGTAGGCAATGGCGCGTCTACTTACACGGCTAATTTACTCCAACCAAATGGAACTAGAATTAGCGTTAGTCCCAAAAAAGTTGGTCTTTCAAGAGAAGTACGAGAAGCTGAGCTTTACTCAACGTATAAGGACAGGGAACAGAGAAATGGGGATCAAGTTTATGGTTCTCTTGTTTGGGTTGACAGAGAGGGGAAACACACAGTTAGGAGCCCTATCATTGTAATGAACATGCTGGAGGAGTAAGCATCTCTTGATTGTCTTAGACTCTTAGCTATTTCAATTCAAGGTCCTAGTATCGATCCTTAAGTTGTAAAATTTTTTTTTGCAATAAAAACTTTACATGGTTTTTTGTCTTAGGTCTTTGCCGTCATAAATATCACCCAGAATAAGAAAATTTCTTCTCAAATTGCCCCCAAATATTTTCTTCTACATCAGTTAGGGTTGCTGCCCCTGCTAGTGTCTGTTCTTTACTAGAACTTACCTGCTATTTTTCTCTTAACTCTATTGATTTGTTATAATACGGCCAGTTAGGATCTACATGTCTTGGGAACATATTTTTCTCATCTTAATTCTAGACTAGTGTTAGTTAACAAGACAAATTAGAGAAAATTATGAAGTCCACAAAAAAATTATGGACTTCAAATACACCACCAGACGGCTCGCTCCTAACTTAGCTTTTTATTTAGTATAGAGAAATTCCAAATTAATCAAGAACGGGAATCTCAGATTCTGAATTTCGTATAACTAAAATAAGCTTGCGGAAATTTCAAAGAAAGTTGCAAGATCTTGTCGAAATTATGGATTATATGAAATCAAAATTTAACCAAAAGTAGATTTTTACGATTATAAGGCTAATTTTCCGGTTGGAATATCATGATAGTTTGTTTTGGGATCTCAGACATAGCAATGGCAATGACATGCCATTATCACTTTCTTCTTGGCAAACTCTCAATGCTTCACATTGCTAGTTAAAGGACTAGTGTTAGAGATATTTCTCTTTATAGGTTTTGTGTAAGGAATACCTTAGTTTAGGAGAGGTTTTTCCTTTTTCTTTAGTAGGGTTTAGTGTGTTTTCCTATATGGGTGTTTATCCAGTGTTTATAATGAAAGTTTACTCAAAATACTGCTTTTGCAAAGTTTTCATATACCAATCGCCAATCAACAACTAGCGGTACTCGGGTTGGTATGAATTGCTTCCAACAGCCATTCCATAGGAATAATTACCAACAAGGTTCAGTGTAATCGTGAACTACCCGACTACATCTCCACGCCCTTGGTTACCCAGGGATCCATCTCAATTATGCTAAACCCCCACAAACTTAGGCCTCAACCATTTCAGCAATCTAGGACGATTCATTTTAGCGCCGATCTTTTAATCTGTAAAGAAAAAAAGATAGCAGAGTATGACTATTTTTTCTGGCATTGAACAAGAAGTTTTCAAGGGATGGAGCCAATAATAACCATGAGATTAACAACTATTTCCCTCACTTTCACTTCTGAGACTTGTTACCGCCCAAAGTTGATGTGTTCTTAAATCCAACCATCTTTTGGCATAATATTGCTCAAATTCACCTGCCACAAACTCCAGACCAATTTCAGAGATCACCTCATAAGCTATGCCTAGTACATTTAAAATTCATGCATGAGGCTTTACTTTCCCTCATTGGCAATAACCTCCATAATATTTACTGCTAACTCCTATCATCTAATAAAGCTTAACCTATTGCGACTTCAAACCTCATAAAGAATCTAATATTTATGTGTCTCATACAGGAAACCATTAAAAACAGTTATTTGAACCCTATATAACATGGCCACTTCGTATCTGGAGAAAAAATCCGTGTCCCGACGCGTCGGACACACCGACACTTGTACGGACACTCCAATTAGTACTCCTTGCTTAGATCATCAACGTTTAGACATATCTTTTAGATTGTCCAATTCTTTAGACATGTTACTCAATCAAACTAACTCCTATAACTGTTTCCATGTTTGTTATTAGTTGTAAATCAACATTTGTTTATCCAGTTGCTGTGCTTTTAACATTTTGACAACAGATTAGTATCATACATGTATAAAATCATATCAGAAAAAACACAGAGTACAATATATGTGGGGAAAAAACTATACATGTGAGTGTATGGCCATGTCTGCGTTTTTACTTATTTTGAAGCAGGCGTGTCCGACACTTTGTACCCATGTTGCACACTGACATGCGTACCGTGCCAATGTTTCATAGAATTGAACCTTGTTATCCACGATAGACAACCAGATCAGAAAAAATAAACTTGAGCTTGTCTCTAAAGGGCGAGGAGCATGAGCTCCGATAGGGTGTTAGATTTTAATGCGTTTACCTAGGACAAGGTGAAGATTTAAATTCCAACAATAACTATAGTTTTTAAGCTAAGGTTACGAGGTAAACACACTTTTTCTCTCTATATCTCTCTTGATATGTATCTGGTCAGAAGGAACTGAGACGTAGATACATGATTTGTATATTTACAGTCTGGCACTGAGAACACTCCAAAGTAAAGTTCAGGACTTATTGACTTTGTGTCTGTAAGAGTGCATCTGAGAGTAGTTATTCAACATTTACCCATCTTTTAGGTGTATATAACAATAATATGCATAACTAGATAGGAGACAGACATGACATAGAGCAATATACCCAATTTTTTTGACAAGAGAATTTTACAAGTGCAAATGGGAACAAACACTTTTATTATTTTCATGAATCTATAGGAAAGTGGCCTCTTTGAACAGTGTGACTACATCAAATAAAACCATCATAAACCATGGTTCAACATAAAGTTTTTCCGCATGCCACACATGTTGTGATTCAAAGGTAAAGTTCGCAAACCATAAGATCTAAGACTATGATCCAGAAACTTCCCTAATAATAAGTTTTAAGAGTCCCTCACCTATTTTCTCACGAAACCCGACTTCAGCACAGCTAGCCTATATTCTACTAAGCCATTCCCTTCTTTTTTTTTGCTTGTTTCTTCTCTGTAAGTTATAAAACACTAAGCATCAATTTCCTGTCCCAGCCAAAAACTAATAATCACTAGTTACAACAATAAACAAGATTCTTAATTCCATTACCTAGTCGTCGTTTCGCTTCAGATTTAGCAAAGAACTCCATCCATTCATCAGTCATCACAAAAACTGCTTCCTCCTCCTCCTCTTCTTCTTCTTCTCCCAATTCCTCGCGCAATAATAACCTATTTCACCAACAAAAGCGACCAAATACACAATTAAACAAACCCCATTCTTTCAAAAGCAAATTCATCCAAACTAAACAACCCCAATTACTATAAACAACAAAAAATGGTAAATTTACACAAAATTGAACTTAAACATGAACTTATCTAGTATCAAATTAGCAATAAATTGAGCTTAAATACTTACTGGGGTTCTAGAGAATCAACTTGTTTACATTCTGACACCTCCAAATTCCAGTATTCTGAGGGCTTATCAGATTGGGGTTTTAGGAAAATTGGAGGAGGAAGAAAGTGTGAATGAAAATTAGGGTTTTGAAGTGAAACAGAAAGGGGGTGATGGTGGTGGTGGTGGTGATGAGGACAGATTAAAAGAGGTCGATGGTGATGGTGATGGTGATGGTGATGATGAGTTGTATTTGATGCGACGAAGGGTTCCATGATTACTTCGTCATTCTTGCTCAACAGGAGCAGAAGTACAGGTGAGTCTAAAGTCTAAACTAGTGTTGGCGCCCAAATCTCAACTGTGATTCACAAAGAAACGAACACATAAAAAAAAATAGAATTTCCTGTGCATCGTTAAAAACAACAACAACAACACAAGAGACAATAAAGAGTACATGCAGCAGCTAGGTCAATTCTTACGTGGCAAGTTGGATTGAAAAATTCACCCTCTTCTCAACCAATCCACACTTCAAGAAAAACTACCATTAGAGCATCCACAACAGTCAAAAAGGTGGATTGGATGAATTTGAATGTGAATCCAATCCACCTCAATTCACGCCACAACAGTATGAAATCCACCCCAAGGTGAATTTACCCCAACGCAATTCTGAACCGCGTGCTTGAAATGAACGTCCCAGATGCATTCACGTGTTTCAATCTGAGCCATCAAAATCCCAACGCACTTTTAAACCGCGCGGCAAACTTGGTTTATATATATACGCGTAGTTCTGAAGTGTGCTTAATAGGAGCCGTTGGATGGGAGCTACGTGTTTTAATCTTAAAGATTATGTGTTGTTGCGCACTTCTGAACCGCGCGCTATGGCTACGCGCGCGCTATTGCTACGCGCACTTCAGAACCGCGCGGCGTGAATTCACCCTCAATCCACCCTCAGGGTGGATTTTCCACCCAAATCCACCCTTGGATGGATTTTTCTCCCGCCACATCACCGATTCACCTAGCTGCTGGGAGATGATTTGGGTGGAAAAGAGGGTAGATTTAAAAATCCACCCACCACGTCAGGGTGTACCTAGCTGTTGTGG
Source organism: Kingdonia uniflora (assembly GCA_014058105.1). NCBI lineage: Eukaryota > Viridiplantae > Streptophyta > Magnoliopsida > Ranunculales > Circaeasteraceae > Kingdonia > Kingdonia uniflora. Next base: position 642,905 of record JACGCM010002399.1, on the reverse strand, counting down.
GTGCTCTTAGAGCATCCAGAGCAGTCAAGAGGGTGAATTGGATGAATATTGAGGTGAATCCAATCCACCCCACAGCAGTTTCAATCCACCCCAAGGTGAATTCATCCCAGCGCACTTCTGAACCGGGCGCTAAAATGGACGTCCCAGATGCATACACGAAATCAAATCTTAGCCATTCAAACCCAGCGCAGTCCTAAACCGTGTGTAACTAGCATCCAATAGAAAACTAACACATATTTTTAAAAAAAATATGTAGCCGCGCAGTTCAGAACCGCGCGGCATAACCCTGTAAACTAAAAGGCTTTTTTTTTGCAAAGAGAAATATATTAAAATAAGACAGCCGAACGGCTGGGAAAAACCGAGTTTACAAGATCATTAGCCACTGATGGCTCAGAACAAAATAAAGGGGGGGGGGGGAAACTGTACCCCTAGCTGCAAAATAATGTGCTGATATATTACAACGACGATCAACATAATCCAAAATGAAGTCCCTAAAATGGCTGGCGAGGGCACGAATGTCTGGGACCAGGGTGAGAGCAGCCCATGATAAGTCCTCTGGTTTATCTCAGAAAGCATGAACGAGACGCTGGCAGTCTGTCAAAATGAGGATCCTATCAATCCCTTGTCAGTGCGCCGCCTCCATCCCTCGGATCACTGAGGCCGCCTCAGCTTCTTCTAGGTTTGAAGTGCGGACTGAATCATAACCTGCACAACACACAATATTCATATGCGATTTAATAACAAAACATATTCCACCTATTCTGTCGGCGTTTTTCCAGGCGGCGTCCACAAAAATGATGTGCCATCCTTATCTAGTCGGGGGAGTGATCCCAATGGGTTTAGGAATGTGAGAAGCCACTTCATTAATGGGGATGAGAGAAATATTTACCCTCTTAAGGGCCTACCCAGTATGCTGCTGCTTTTGCTCAAAGATCATCTCGTTTCTGCTGATCCAGAGGATATACATGATAGAACTGAGGTTGCTACAGAAGCGAGAGAGGTTGGTATTGCCTCCTTTCAAGGCATAACAATCTTGAATGACTTTTTTGACCGACTCAGTAAATTGCTAATTTCAAAAATCCAGCGCCAGGTCAGAAGAATGCCAGACATCATGGTTTTTGGGGCAGAAAAGAGGGCGTGCGTAGTGGTCTCACCATTCACGCCATATCTCGGACAAATGGGGGCCCAATCTCCCTCACCATGCTAGAGATTTGCTTTTGTAGGAATGCCGTTGTGGATGGCTTTCTAGAGGAAGAACTGAATGTGGAAAGGCACATCCATAGACCAAATCTGCTCCCAAGTAGGCTTTTCAGGGGATTCGGTAGTCAAACCTTTGTGAGCCAAGATTTGTTGGCAAATGATGCGATTGTGCACAGATTTAACCATGAGGATGCCATTCTTTTCCAGTCGCCAACGGAGGGTATCCTTTGCGGGGTGTGGCTAAGCGGGATGGCTAAAATGAGGTTGGCAATGTCCTTATGAAAGAGGGAATGGATAAGTTGAGCTTTCCAGGTCCGTCTCTCCGTCCAAATGAGGTCAACTACCTGGGAAATAGACCGCGCGAAGGGGGCAGGGCAGGGCAGGCCGGTCGACCAAATCTGATGCCATGGATCCAGAGTTCGAGCCAGCAATCGACGCTCTTTCCATCACCAATGTGTCAGCAGAGGTCGGGCCAGATACGGTCACGCGCCTTCAAAATACCTTTCCAAATCTAAGAGTTCTGAGGTTGGGCCATAGTGATCATAGGAGACTCCTTAGGCGAGTATTTGCTGGTCATGTTGTATGCCCAAAGTTTGTTCGGCTCTTTGATGATGAGCCAGAAGAGCTTGGCCGTCAAAGCTTGGTTCTGGTGGGTGGCAGTACGAATACCTAAACCCCCGAGACGGGATGGACGGCAGATCTGCTTCTATTTAATAAGTTGGGATTTGGTTTTCCTCTCCTTATTTGTCCCCCAGAGGAATCTGGCGTTGATGGCTTATTGCAAATTTTAGCGGGGAAGGGGAAAATGGACATGTGAAAGGAAGGAATCGCCGAGTTAACAACTTTAATGAGGGTGAGCCGTCCGGCTTAGGAAAGCTGCTTTGCTTTCCATCCCTCTATCTTGCTAGAGACTTTTGCAATAATGTCTTGAAAGTTAAGGCTTTTCGATCTATTAAAGGTGAGGGGGGCTCCCAGGTATCTCTCTCCCGAGGCATCTTTCTTTATGCGAAGAATGCTCTGAATGAGCTTCTGATGCCGATGGTGACAGTTTTTACTGAAAAGGATACAAGATTTACTGTAGTTCATCTCCTATCCCGAAACAAGCTTGAAGGTATTGAGGGCCTCTTTGAGGTGGCCAACTTCATCGAGGTTTGCCCTACAAAAAATGAAACTGTCATCAGCAAACAGAAGATGAGAGATGGGCGTGTTGCCACGAGCCGTCATGATCCCGTGGAGGTCTCCATTGAGCTTTTTTTGGATGATAATCCGTGGAGGTCTCCATTGAGCTCTTTTTGGATGATAATACGGGAGATGACCTCGGAACAGATAAGGAAGAAGAGAGGGGGATAAAGGATCGCCTTGGCAGAGTCCCCGACCCGGCTTCAGGAATCCGAAAGGGGTCCCGTTGATATTAAAAGAGAGAGCCGTAGTAGAGATACACTATTTTATCCAATCACACCATTTGGCGCAGAACCCCATGCATTTCATGGTTTCGTCAAGAAATCTCCATTCCACACGGTCAAAGGCTTTACTTAAGTCCAGCTTCACCACCATGCAGCTTGAGACTCTTTTTTTCTTTTTCATGTCCCCAAGAAGCTCCTGACTATAATGATGTTATCAAAAATCTATTTGCCAGGTATAAAAGCGTTCTGGGAAGGCGATATGATTTTATTAAGGAGAGGCATGAGCCTAGCTGCCAGAATCTTAGTAATAAGCTTAAACTTGACATTGTACAGGCTGGTCAGACGGTAGTGATCTGGCATTTTCGGGTTATTCTTCTTTGGTATGAGCGTGATGTTCGTGTGATTGAACTCCTGGGGCAGATTCCCTGTGTGGAAGAAGGTGTTAGTGGCCCTAAGGAGGTCGTGCTTAACAGTATCCTATGACTTTTGATAAAATAGTGGGGTAAAACTGTCTGGTCCCGGTGCTTTATGCGGGTTCATGGAGAAGAGGGCTTCTTTAAGCTCGTCCCTGGAGGGGTCTCAAGTGAGCATGGTATTATCTTCGTCCGTAACAGTCTTATCAATGATATCGAGGTCCTGGATAGAGACTGGGGGTTGGCCGGTGGTGAACAGGTCCTGGTAGAATTGTACGAAAGTATTTTCAATGTCTTGACGGTCATGGCCCCAAAGTACAAGACTTGCACTCAAAAAATGTTTAGTTCTCTGCCCTCTCTCTTGTTTTCCTAGTTCTCTCTCTCTCTCCCAACCCTCTCCGACTCAACTGCCCTAACGCTCTCTCCTCCCTCAAACCATACCTCAGCCTCCCATTCTCCTCCCCTTCACACCTCTTTTCCCTCCATCACACTCGGTACACGTACCCACAGCCCTACTTACTCCCACTCTCTCTTCGAAACTCTACCATGGATGAGGAAGGCAAGTTTAAAAAGGAACCAGACCTCTCCAACCTATTCCGCAACATATCAACCCACGACCTTGAACAGGAGGTTAGACTCAACAACAACGAATGGATTGTTTTGCAACAAGAATGGCGTTATGCCATTGCTTTCCGCTCGACCTCTACAACCCTAAAAGACCATATGATTACCGAGGGGATAAAAAGGGAATGGTCTAAGATTATTACCACTATACCGCAGCTATCGTATGAGCAAGACACTAAGATATTCACGGCAAAGTTCACAAATCAGCAAGATTATCAGACTATTCTAGCCACTCCTCCGGTGAATATTTTTGGTTTTTTAATACTCCAACAACCTATAGACCCACTGTTACACCAATCCGAGATCACTTTCCCTCGTTTTCTTTGTTGGGCGTAAGTTTACGAACTCCCTCTGCACTTACTCAATAAAGCGATGTTCCGCACGATTGGTAATAAGCTCGGCAAATATATAAAGGATGATTTCAACCCGCGTACCTCGGACTTGAATAAAACCAGCTTCGTGAGACAACAAGTTCAGGTTTTCACCGATAAACAGTTGGTCATATCCATACCTATCCACCACCCAGGAGGACACGATGTCATTAAACTCCTAGTAAAATACGAGAGGCTCGAAGGCTTCTATCCACAATGTGGTATTATCGCTCACTCACTAGCCCAATGTAGTATTTTCGGCGATATCCAACGCGAGAGAAAACGGTACAACATTTCCGAACCATATAATTTCTCGTTTGGCCAGAATATTCAAGTGAACTCGGCAAAGTTCTCGCATACCAGTCCTATACCAACCTCAGGAAGACTGACCCGAGATGTTGGATATGAACTCCCACTTCCAAAACCCGAGGCATAAATAGCTCTTCTGGCGTTCCGTCCAACCCTCGATTACGAAAATATGGGACATATACTTCAAATGACAATGATACACCTATCGCAATGGACGTACCACTCACAACTTAACCAACCGAGCATACCGACCGAACCCAACTCTCGCAGGTCTGGAAATCTTCCTAGCACCGCTACAGTCACTGAACTCAGGCTATCAGAACATCTCTCGGAGAGCAGCAGACACAATACCTAATTTTCCATCGGTCCTTCGGCAACTTCCTCTAGGGCAAAGGTTACTGCAGGCATGCATGGTACGTATGGTGCCTCAAACGAGATTTTTGGGAAGCTTCCAATATCATACAATCGGATTGTTGAGGCAGGTTTCGAGGAAAACATTTATGGCAAACAAAAATTGGGACCCACATGTCAATCACGTGCTACTTCAATTACCAACAAAACGGTATGGAACATTTATGACTGCCACACCGGGGGACCCACTTGTCACTCAAAGCACGTCAAAGCGTCCCTCACCAAAGATCCGTTGGACTTTTCTCAGGATTCTTCTACCCCTCAACGAGGCCACTAATGGCACACTCTTGATTTGGACTTAAGCTGTTCTCCAAGCCCAAGGCCGGTTTTCATGAAACTGAGCCAACAGTCCTAAGTAAGCCCGCACACAGTTTGGACTACCCTACAATAAAGCCACGGGCATTGGACTTCGACCAGGACTTACACACACCTCCCACTATCTCAAAGGCCGGCCCATCTACCTCTACATTTATTGATCTTACTATAAGCCCATCCCCACCAACCAAACACAACCGGAGCAACACCTTTTACCCACACACCATACATTTCACTCGGGCCCGGAAGAGCATCTCTCATTCCTCGCGTCAGCCCTCATCCAACTATCAAAAGCCTTAACTCTCCAATGCACGACAACGGCATCGGCCGACGACACAGAGCCACTCGAGCTAGGATACTCCACCACCGAAAGTAATTCCTGGTGTACCTCGACTAGCGAAGACATTTTTGACCATAGTATGGAGCTCACAAGCAACGTACCTTTGGCTAGGCAAAGAAATTCAAATAAACGCACCCGAGACAGTTTTGAAGCCGGTGAAGCGAACGGGAACTCGGCGGGTCCCGCCAAGGTATGTAAGTTGTTTTACTCACATTACTCACACACTCATACCCACACGGACTTGGGGAGGCATTGCCTTTTGAATCAACCTAAAACCCCCGAGCACTTACCATGATGTACCGCCATTTGATAAGAGACGACATAAAAATAAAAAGGGACTACTAAGACACCTAATACGAGTTAACAAATTTCATAATGATCATTGTATTAAAAGTACGAGTATAGTAATTTACCAGGACTCTAAACGGCGTATAATAGCGCACCAGAACAACCAGGACATACCGAGTATGCCTCTCATTAGGGATAAGAAAACCCAAAACTTACTAGCGCTCTCCCATAACCTGATAGGCCACTCATACCCAGAACATAAGGGCATACATGGGTGGATTAGAAAGTGTTGGGGTATACTAAACACCCAGAGGTATGGTTTTGAAGCTAAGCGGAACCCTCCGGCCCAGAGGGGGTCTCCACAAGATCTTGTACCTTGTAGGAGACATTTTATTTACCATACCCGGGACTTGGTCTTCCAGACCACCCAAAGCAAGACCCATGCTTTCTTGAATAGGTTCCGTAAATTAAAGAGTACTCCTACCTTCTCTCACAACTATCGTCAGACCACCAGAACTATGCCCAAGACTCCCTGTATCCAAATCTCGGAAGCGGGCCCGACACCGGCCCTCGATTGTCAATGATTGTCCTATCCTGAAACTGTAGGGGGACCGTTAAGAGGTCCACCCTTAGGGACCTTATTGTCCACAATCATAAATTCCATCCGGACATCATCTTCCTGTCGGAGACTAAATCCGCTAACCCTGACACTCTTCTCAAGTTAAATCAACTTGGCTTTCCGCATACCCATTGCGTCAACGCTACCCAGCAACTCGCGGGGGGCCTCTGGCTGGCTTGGAGCCAACACATCAACCTTACTATTCTCTCCTCCTCCCCCAATGGCATTGATATTCTTATCCAATCCCAAATGCCCACCCAAAATCCTGATGCCGCCCCGACTCCCTGGCTCCGTTCCTTTACTTATGGCCCTCCGGACCATCAGCAGAAAAATGCCTACTGGAGATCCATCTCTCAGATGGCAGGTGCTATCACTATTCCCTAAATTATTTTAGGCGACTTAAACTGTATTCCTTGCAAGGAAGAGAAATTTGGTAGGATCCCTTACGATAGCTCTGCGCCTAACCCTCTGAAAGAGTTTATCTTTGCCACATCTATGATTGATCTAGGATACTCCGGCGTACCTTTCACTTGGTCAAACAAACGACAAGGTCTCAACTTGATAAAGCAGCGCCTGGACAGAACCCTGGCCTCCATTCCCTGGCGCACGACCTTTGCGGATGCCATCATCCGAAATCTCCCCATTATTGGATCCGATCATGGCCCTATTATTCTTAATACTAATGCGGATCGACCCAATCTCCCTAAGAAATTTCACTTCCAATCAGCCTGGACGAAACATGATCAGTGCCACAACGTCATCAGCAAAATGTGGGCCGAAACCCAAAGGGGTTCTCGGCAGCTGTGCCTCTGTAGAAAACTTCGTCAGACTAAGAAAGATCTTATCGCTTGGAACAAAGCAGAGTTTAATTGCACTCCCATCAATATTCAAAGACTCAGGGATCAAATCAGCGATATCTAGAAAGCGCCTCCTACAACGGACGTAAATCGGATTGAGCAAGACCTTTAGTAGCAGCTCAACAGGGTGCTTGATCAAGAAGAAACTATCTGGAGAGATAAGTCCAGGGAGCTCTGGCTTAAGGCAGGGGAAAGAAACACCAAATTCTTCCATCTCCAAGTTAAAAGGCTTAAACACTTGTGTTTTTTTCTAGTGTTACTTGTATTGTTTTTCTAAGTGTTAAAAGGCATAAACACTTATGTTTGAGGTTTTACCCAAGGCATACCAAACCTTACTCCACAAGTTTCCCAACCCAACCCATTTCTTCCGTTAATCACTTCAAAATGTCAGGTTCTTCTAGTTCGCGACCGAGGAAAAATGCTTCCAAAACTGCACGTAACTCTAACGCGGAAGTAAAGCAAAGGGGGAATGCCGACATCACAAATAATTGGCCGTTACAATTGACGTCGGACAACGATCCCACCCCATCGTACGATGAGTTAAACCGAGTAGATATCCTCCCGGACGGCTGGGTCTATATTTCTGCTGGATCGGAGGAAATAGCGGTAAGTTTTATGTAAAATTTATGTGTTATTAACGTATATTGCAATGTGTTCGATAAAATGCCCGAATGAACTTCTAGCGTGTTAATGTGTTTTTTTTTGTCAAAACCGAGATGAATTACAGTGTAGGGGATCATTGGATAAGGTACTGAAGCGGTACCGATGGATTGCCGTGTACCCGACGTTAAAGAAGTTGGTTGACGGTATGGGTTTTGCGGACTTTTGCTCGATTAATGCAGGAAACTCGGATAACCGTCTCATTCATGCTCTCGTGAAGCGGTGGTGGCCTTCCACCTATACCTTTCACTTCCCTAGCAGGGAACTGGGTTTCACACCGTTAGACTTCATCATGCTAACAGGCATATCTTTTGCGAGGGGGTCGCGAACTACTGTACGACGAGAGGTACTCCAGGTTAGAGGAAGCAGAAAAGATGTTCCCGAGAATCACAAGCTCTGACATGAGGTACAGTAACGTCACTCTCTCCTATTTAAAAAAGTGGCAAGAGCCTTTGAATCCAAGTAACCACAATTACGACTCATATATGGATATCGTGTATGCATATGCATTTATTGCCTATATGATGGGTAATCTCTTCTTCTCAAATGGTGCCACATCCCTTCGGTCAGGTTATCTAGCAGCCTTGACAGACTACGATATCCTTGGTACGTCGGGTTTTGACTGGGTACGCCCATTATGGCAGCTTTGTATCGGGGGCTTGATGAAGTCTCAGTTCTGAGGCCCGGGAAGGTGAAGAAATCAATCATCGGATTCTATGCGGTGTTGGAGTACTAGTTCTTCGAGTACTATCGGGTTGGAATGTATCTTGTTAAGGTACAAAACTTTAACCATATTTATCCTCGTATTTCTGGGTGGAGAGATAAAAGGGTGAGTATGGGGTCTGAAATCCATCACTCTTTTGTTATAATCAGAGATATGATAAAATGGAAGGACAGAACCAACATAGATTGGTAACCATGGGTCAGGTCTACGAAATTGAGACATCCAGAGGTAAGCGATGCAAAAGCGCTGAGTTTCTAGAGGGTTCCATTGGTGTCAGTCCCATATGGTCACGGTACGCTTTGGTATTTAGGAGACCGGTGTATGTGTCAGATGACCGGGCTTGATAGTGTGCTCTATGACCACCCTCAGGAAATTATGGAATTCCCAAGGTACGATCGAGAGTTATATCAGAGTCTGAAGGATGTGGACTTCTACGATGGTCATTATTATCTTGTTCCCGACGTAGATTACATGACATATTGGCGTCTCGTTCATCCAAATCCTAAAATTGGTTGCAGTTTAGTAAAGAGGACGGGAAATATTTGGTCGATCGGGCGTGATCTAGTGAGGCCCGATGTACAGTTGCCACCTACATCGAGTTTAGCTATATTTTTACAGGTGCAAGACTATGGTGTTCAGGCGACCGACGATCCACGTGATATGGGATGGTTCATAGATATGGCAGGACCGAACGATCAACGTAAACGGATACCGATCCCGGTGATGCAGGTACCATACCCGTGTCCACCTATGTATAATACAGATGAGTTGTGGCATCAAAATCATGGATTATGGTATGCGGCAAATGAAGACCCGAGGTAACTAACTGATAACAATACTGAGTTGAGGAGGGAGCTGAGCCAGGCACAGGAGGTCATCCGAGAAATGTCCGATAGACTAGCTGAGATGTTTATTTCCTACCAGACAGAGCCGGTTGTGCAATGTACCTATGACGAGAGTCTCGCACGTGGCAGATGCGCCCGCCAAACGAAGAGAGGTCATCCCAGTTAGGCTATGTTTTATTTAGAACTTTTATTTATGTCTTTTTAAACTATATTTTATTTGGAGTTTTAATCTAATTTTTATTTTGAAAATTTATGTTTTGGAAACATGTTGTGCAAGTTACTCAACGGACATATTAACGGCTATATTTTTGTTTTGTAAAGTTGTTGTACAAGTTACTCAACGGCTATATGAACGGCTAGTTTTTTTCATCTATAAATATCATTCATCTCCTCCACTCTCCTCCATTCTAATCTTCTACACTATTCTCCCTCCTTACCTTACAAACAAAACTACTATGTCTTCCTCAAGCTCCCAATCTAATTTTCAAAACCACTCTCAATCCTCCAATATTAGCCAATAAGGAAATGTCTTTCTACATCAATTCGGCACATTTGATCCGTCACAAATGCCTAACACTTCCCAAGGTCAGAATCACCATGTTCGCCAACTATTCCCGCCACCCGACAATCAATTTTAATCTCAAACCCATGGATATTATCCTTATTACCCAAACCAAGAATATTACCCTTAATTTGATGGGTATACGGGCTCGTACCCTCAACCGTTAAATCCATATTATTCAGATCAAACTTCTTTCATCGGTGGAAGTTCGAGTACCATGCCGATGCAAGGTACATGGGGTTTAAATGATTTAAATCTTAATACATCGCCGGTTGTATCTCCGGTTGTCTCTCCGGTCATCTCCAAGGAACTCAATCTGGTTCTCACGAGAAGTAATACGTGGACTCATGGGAAGGCAAAGTCTACAAGAAAAATGGCATCGACACCTATTATAGTTGAGGATATAGCTTAGGCTGAGGAACTCAATCCAGTTCTCACGAGAAGTAATACGTGCAGGAAGGCAAAGTCTACAAGAAAGATGGCATCGACATTTATTATAGTTGAGGATGTACTTGAGGCTTCAGAGGATGTTCATGACGATAAAGAATAATACTCCAACTCTAAGAATTGGTCGTCTAATGACTTTGTGAATCTTGCATACGCTTGGTCCTAAGTATCTCGAAACCTAGCTACCACGAATAACCAAAAAACTGCTACATTTTGGTTCAAGGTGCGTGATCATTTCAACTCCTTCTATGTTGACCAATTGATGTAGCGATCATACAACGGTGTCAATTGTGCATATAAGGGGCGGCTCAATAAGGAATGTTTAATTTTTAGAGGTATCATTCAAGACCATGAGAGCCGACATCATATTGGTATTGGAACGGATGACTTCGTATGTATTTCATTTATTTTTCTCATTTCATTAATGTTCAAAGGTGAATCATACTCTAAAATATTTTCTAACTTGATTTCAAAGAATGTATGGCAAACGATATATTTTTTCAACTACACGGTAAACCATATAAACTTGGGGTAGTGTACAAAGTTTTGGAAACCCAAAATGGTCACAAATTCATCATATCGGCCATCCCGGCCGTAACGTTGCTAGAAAGTCAAATTTTAACGATAGCCCGGGTAACACCACCAATACCGATCCTGAAACACCTACATCCGGCACTTCAAATATCGCAATTCCAGATGATTCTATCGACGTGGATGCACCACTATATTTTTTTAGGGATGTACGACCGGACGGCCAAAAAAAATACAAGGTAAAAGAAGCGGCAAAGTCAAGTATAGATTTTTTTGGGGAAGAGGATGTTTGAGACAATGTACAACATGATAGAGTCATGGAATCAGAGAGATGAGCAGAAGAAGAGGAAAATGAAGCTAAAGCTAGACGTCAAGAGGAACTAAAGTTGATGAAAGAGGCTGAGATTCAAAGGAGGCATGAAGCGAAGCTAACTTAAAAAAAAGCCTTCGGCGACTCGCATATGTTTAAGGTGATAACAACGGACCCAAGTAACCTACTACCTGCACAAAGGCGTTGGATGAAGAAGCAAATTAAAGAATATTCGAAGATGTTGAAGGAGCAGTGTCCAAGTGATAACGACGTTTCTAGTGATGAATATTAATGTAATCCTTAGCATTAATAGTAGTTATTAAGATCTTTGTAATTTCATTATTTCAATAAAATTGTTATTAATGGTTTGTAATCTTTAAAATTGATACTAAATCAAAAAGCTGAAGCAATAAACTATGTTTCATTAAAGTGTTACAATGATGAAGACTTGGAAACAAAATATATTACAACTTCAACATTAAACTTGGAAACAAAATACATTACTTTAGAAAATAAACAAACAATGATGAAGACTACAATTACTCTGCCCCTTTTCGACTCTACAAATGCGCGACAAGTTAATCTCGAAATTAAAAATGAGCATAAATCTTCTGGATGTACTCTGTCATAGTGTTGGTAGCGTGTCTTGGATTTAAGTCCTCCTTCCAAGTATCCACAGATTTTCTAAACTCGGGATTAATGTCCATTTGCTGGATGTAAGTATGACATTCATCTTCGACAATCATATTGTGCAAGATTATACATGCATACATAACATTTCCTAGATCACTAGGTTTCCAAAATCGCGCACCGTGTGCCAATATTTGAAACCTAGCTTGTAATACCCCAAAAGCATACTCTACATCTTTCCGGCATGCTTTTTGCATCTTCGAAAAATGTCTTTCGGCATCGTTGGACGGATTTCTTATGGTTTGAACAAGTGTTTACCATCTTGGATAGATTCCATCTGCTAAGTAATACCCGATAATGTGCGGTAATGTGCCTATATTATAATTGCATGGCGGCGTAACTCCATTAGACAAGTTGTTGAGAAGCCACCCTTGATGCAAGATGTTTACGTCGTTGTTAGAACTGGGCACCCCAAAGAATGCATGCCATATCTAAAGATCTTGGGATGCAAACACTTCTAAAATCACCGTCGGGATTTTCTAATACCCGGTATAATGTCCTGCCCACCCGATAGAACAATTCTTTTATTTCCAATGCATACAATCTAAACTACCTAACATCTCTGGGAAGCCTCGCGATCCATTCACTTCTAACAAGTGTAATGTATCATCTTCATTGGGAGATTTAAGGTATTGTGCTTTGAATTGTGTTATAATAGTTTTACAAAATTCTTTCAAGCACAAAATAGTCGTAGACTCCCCAATCTGAAGGTATATTCTTCTTGGGCGTCTGCGCTCGTATCGTAACATAACATGCGAAGTGCGCACGTTATCTTTCGGTGCAAGGATAAGCCCATAGTCTTGGAGACATTTTCTCTTTAAATAAAATAGGAGTTCGAAGAAAGTATTTGATGATAAATTCGTTGATACACACCTTCGCTCATACGGAATCGACGACGAAATGAGATACCTTTGAATCTTGGGTTGTCACCGAAGTAATCCCGGTTAAGGCTATCTTCCACAAATTTATGCTCACAGCTTTTCCGCTTGTCAATCTATCCCTTTTTACTACCTCCCTGCCTCCGTGATGATGTCGCCTCTTACTCTTTTTCTTCTGCTTCTCCCATCTCAATCATAATCTTGCAATACTCGTGCAACAACTCAACTTGACGTCGGAATAGCTCTTCGTCACTGTACAATGATGGAGACGATAACTCCCAAGATGCGAGTGATGTATCAGGCTTGAGCATGTTAGCAATGATTTCGTCAGACATGATTCGGCACAATTTATAAGAAATGAAGAAGGTTGAGTTTTGAGATATAAGATGAATGAGTTGATTGTAGAAGAGAGTAGGAGATGAATGGGGGATATAAATAGAGAAAAAAACTAGCCGTTTATAGTCGTTGAGCATCTTGTTGAAGAAGTTTGATCAGGGAAAAACTCAAGTAAAATAATGGGGAACCAAAGATATTTTTTATGCAGGCTTATGCCGTGCACTTCAGTGCACGACAAAAACTAGCCGTTTGAAATTTTTAAATCTCAGCCGTCCACGTGTTTTAATCCTAGACGTTGAAGTTAGGCGCACTTCATAACTGCACTTAATATGAACCATTGGATGGGAGGACACATGTTATCATCTTAAGGGAGAAGTATATACACGCATTTCTGAACCGCGCGCTATGGCTACGCGTACTTCAGATCCGCGCGGCGTGAATTCACCCCAAATCCACCCACAGGGTGGAAAATCCACCCTTGGATGAATTTTTCTCTTGCCACGTCAGGTATTTACCTAGCTGCTGGGATACAAATTTGGTGGAAAAGAGGGTGGATTTGAAATTCACCCTGCCACGTCAGGGTGCACCTAACTGTTGTGGATGCTCTTAGGGATGGCAAAAAAGTATTCCAAAAGGCTACTAATCTGTCCCTACAACTATTAGGGATGTCTTTAGGGATGGTAAAGTGTTGTCCTTTAGGGTGGCGTCCCAAATACATTAGGGACGGATACATCCGTTTCTAATACTATTAAGGACGGCTTAAGAGACGCCAAAAATTTATCTTTAAAAGTCTTTATTTTTCAACTCCTTTGGGGACGGAGTATAACCGTCGCTAATACATAATATTAGAGACGAATTTGTTTGTCTTTAAAAGTATGGCGCTAAATTTTCCTGCCAGCGCCAATATTATTGGGGACGGATTATTCTGTCTCTAATACACAAAATTTGAGATAGATTTGTTTGTCACTAAAAGTATGGCGCCAAATTTTCCCGCCTGCACTAATATTATTGGGGACAAATTATTATGTCTCTAATACACAATATTTGAGATGAATTTGTTTGTCTCTAAAAGTATGCCGCCAATATTAATAGAGACGGAATAAATCGTTCTTAAAGAAGGTAATGCTGAATGTAGCATTTTTGCAATTTGAATTACACCCCTGTTAGATAGTAGATAAACATTTATTTACAAGGTTCCACAAACTCTAATTTCATATAAATAAATAAGGTCTCAATCCACCTAGAACATTAAAAATTATTGTTCAATCACTAAATACAACTTGAGCATTCAAATTAATTATCCAACCTCTTACGCACAAAACATAAAACCATCAACACATGAACAATATCTATACGTATAATAACCATTTGCTTGTATCGCTCCCATAGTCCCATAATTGTTAAGAATCTACCTGAAACAAAAAAATCAAAAAATCAAAAAATCAAACCTCAACCATAACAAATAAAAATAATTGCAAACCCAAAGACAATAACACAATGAAGTACACATTATGAAAGTGAAAATATAAAAAAATCAAATGACGCGTCACATCTATATCAGAGTCCTGCAGGGAAGCAAATCATATAGAAGAAGCCCTCCAAAAATTTGGCAACATTTACTTTGTAAATTGGACATTTCCATTTTGTACCTACTAGAAAACATATACAATTTATAAATACTCAAGTGAATAACGTAATCATTCAGTTTGAGAACGTTTAGGGCTAGTATGCACACATCACGCTCCCAATTCCTAAGATTATGGAATCCACACAATTTGTACGACAATTTTTGTTACATTAAGGTTATATCAACCATAAAGATTGATAATATATATAAATCTCAACAACTACAAACATTAACACCTGATTAAGTATAATTTTATAGCATGAGTATAAATATCTAAAAGTTGCGATAATATACTACCAAATACTACTCGACACGTAGTAGGGTGAAATGTAAAGTATTCGTATACACCAAGAATAAACATACCTGAAAGGACTAAAAGACTCTTGCAACCAGTATTTTGTCAAAAAAGTATATCAGTGCTAATCTACTAAGCAAAAAAAAGAACCCTGTAAAAACGAAGTTATGCCACTATATCATATTGGTCTACAAATATCATATGTTGGTTAAGTCAATTTTAGCTCTAAAATACTAACATATCGGGTTAAAATTTCAAAAAATCCTACTTACAAATCACTAATGAGATCATTGCGACAACAAAAGCAGAAGTCAACTCTATTCAAGATTTTTTATCTAGAAAAGAAAAACATAGTTACCTTAGAATAGTAATCAGCTTTGAGACCCGATGATATTAATTATTATCCAGAAAAGGGATGCCTGCAGCTTGCATCAATTACTTAACTTCGACTTAAATTGTACTGTTCACAGAGGTCTTTAAAACCATCCAGAGCATTTATATTATCCTAATAAATTCAAAACAAAATTTATGACAAATTAAAATTTTGAATAATCAAGTTATACAATTTAAAAATATTTAACTATATATATTAACTACTACCTTCACTGATTTCCAAACCCCATCAAGAGACGTATTACTTGGCACCTTCCAAGATAGCATTGTCAATGGGAATATTGCTCCATTCCGTGTAAGGTTTCCTAAAGTGAAATATATTGATGTTAATTAACTGGGGTATTCAGGTGCGTGAAAAAATATTGAGGTGTTAGTTGCCCAAAAATTAAATCTATCTCGTATAGAAAATCTAGATATGTGTAAAATAACAAATATATATTCAAGACAATAAAAACTGACCTATATGAGACATCAACTTGGGTTCATTAGGTCCAAGTAGTTGGCAATCTTCATTCCACTCCAAGATCTATCGTGATAGTGAAGCTTCTTTACCATGATATCTCAGTTTCACGTTTCTTGCAAATCTGAGGTGTTGAGCCATTTGGTAAATATCAGTAGTAAGACTCAAAGTTCTTACTTTTCAAAAATAGATGGTTGTGCCGTAATTAGGACGAAGTCTAGGGCAGCAGTAACAAACCTGGATCAAGCAGTGGTTTCAGCACAGCAGTGGGGATACTTATATATCTCTGAAAAAAAGATGATCTAAAGCTATACATGATCATGAAATTCTAAAAAAAATAAAAAATCATCCTCGTCAACTGAGGTAGATTTTGGAGAGTTCAGTTATGGTGTCTGTTCCTGTTGTTTGTGACGGGGGTGCAAGCCCGAATCAGTTTCCTCTTCAGGGAGTATTGAAATCTATTGACTCAAGAAAGAAAAACATTGCAGTTCAGCTATAGTGTCTGTAGAAGTTGATGTTGCAGATGTTCATCTTGAAATGAAGAATAATGAACTTTCCTGAAAGTCTAAACTCCGTGAGAATTGCCGTTCTGACGGCTTGTTTGTTGTGTCATTCGCCGAGGAAGAAAAATAGACTGGAGGTTCTTTTGTACTATCATCTTCTGAATCTAAAAGGCTAGAATGTGGTGTCCTCAGAAGGCAATCTAGTCCATATAATAGAGGTGAGTCTATATCCAATGAACCACCTGACTAAAAAAATTTGAAGACTAATGTTTTCATACTCAAATAAATGGTAGTTACTCAAATTAAACATAACATACAAACAAACCAAACCAAAATTTGAATCAAGATAAAGACAGACGATTACTGGATGTTGTTTATTGCATCCAATGCTTTTTTATTCAACTAAAGGCAAGAGTATTATGGCCTACAAATGTACTTATAGAGTATCTTAAAACTAAGCAAAAGCAAAGAAAAGTAGCAAGAAAAAATGTTGTTACAGCTTCTCATCTACCTCTCATGGCTCACTGTAGCATCAACAGTTACAACTGGTTGCTAAGAAAAATGCGGGGATTTTAACATTCCTTACCCATTCGGGATTGGAGAGCAAAACTATTACAAATCCGGACTAGATTTAGTCTGTAATGAATCATTCAACCCTCTGAGACTGTTATACGATAATATGCCTGTAGTAGACATATCATTAAATGGTACAATGATTGTTAATCTCAGGGTTTCTTACGACTGTTATGAAAAATTTGGTGCTTCTACCAATAATGATGCGTGGGTAATCACGTTGTCAAGTTCGTTTACCTTCTCCGACACTCAAAACAAGTTCATGGCAATCGGTTGTGACACATATGTTGTCATGTCAGACAGCTCTATAGTTTTTTTTGAATGTGGGTGTACATCGGTTTGTGTGAATAAGGATAACATTGTTGAAGGATCATGCTCTGGTATTGGATGTTGTCAAATAGCAATCCCGAAGAATTTGATAACTCTGAATGTGAGTTTGAGTAGCTTTTATAATCACAACTACTCGTGGGCTTACAATCCCTGTAGCTATGCATTTTTGGCTGACTCAGAACAGTTTAATTTCTCTCGGTCGGATCTTTAAAACTTTACTGGCATGGGACTAGAGATTAACAATGATATTAGTTTCCCAGCGGTTCTTGACTGGGTGGTCGGACTGGAGACTTGTGAAGAAGCTAAGAGGAATTTGACAAGCTATGCGTGTGAGGATAATGGTGGCTGCGTTGACTCCACCAATGGCCTTGGATATAATTGTTACTGTAATCCAGGTTATGAGGGAAATCCTTATTTCACCAATGGGTGCCAAGGTATTACTGAATGTTTATCTGCTAAGCCTATAAAAAAAAATTATAGAGCATATCTGCCCTTCAACGATGAAGTTTGACTGGTTTATTAGTGACAGACCATGTAGATGAGACTAAGTGACGGCTAACCAAAAGACTTACTCTATGCTACAATTTTTTTCTTACCGATATTGATGAGTGCTCGGCTTCAAAAAAACCTTGCAAGAAAACTTGTACAAAAACGCAGGGGGTTACTACTGCTCTTGCCCACAGGGTTATAATGACCTAGGTGATAAAAATGGAGATGGAGTTGATTGCATTCTTCATGTAAAGCGAAAAAAGTTACAAACTTTACAACTTGCTTTAGGTAATTACTTTCTGTATCAAACAAATTAATTTTCTCAATTACTTTTTTAACAAGTCATTTTTTCTTATCTGTGTGAAATTAGTTATATGATTAATTGAATAGACTGATAAACGCTATTTAAGAATACACAATCAAATTCAATCTAGAGAATCATTATATGACAGACTTCCATAAAAAGATGGAGATGGAATTGCTTGCACTTGAAACAATTTCCCAATAATGAAGACCACCCTAGGTAAAAGTCATTTCCTGTGCTAATAATAATATTATCACCCTAGGTAACTTTTCACTTTGATGGAATAGAGAAAGAAAAGAATATGTATTGGAAGAACGAGTTCAATGAAACTACGTATTACTATTTTGTTTACTAAAATCTTCAGGCTGTATGTATGCAGGTGTTGGCTATGGGTTTATGTTTTTACTGGTTGGTATTTTGTGGCTAAACTTCTGTACTCAGAAAAGAAAACTGATACAACTCAAAGAAAAGTTATTTCAGTAGAACGGGGGCTACTTATTAAAACAACTAATATCATCACAAGAAGGTGGTTTTGAGACATCAAAGATTTTTTTCAGCCGAGGAGTTAAAATGGGCTACCAATAATTACGATAAGAGTAGGACCCTTGGAAGGGGAGGCTAGGGGATAGTTTATAAAGGAATTTAAGCAGACAACCACGTAGTTGCCATTAAGAAGTTGAAAATAGCTGATGAAACCCAAATTGAACAATATAGTAATGAGATTCTGATTCTTACTCAGGTTAACTAGCAATTTATTAATGGAAAATAAAAAAGTAAAAAACCACAGACTCCACTTCTATTTTCCATTGAGAAAATATATCCCTAATAAACTACATATAATATCTATGGCAAAAAAAAAGTGGCAAATTGACTGTTTTGGTGTAGTATAGACAGATCAATCCTACATATGCTGCTCAATCCAAGGGACACCATAAGAATATTTGTGACCACCAAATACAGCAAACACATAATCAGAAAACCCTAACATTTAATATTATAGAGATCATAACACCAATTCATACAAAAAAACCCAACTTACTATTAGAGGACAACTTATAGATATAAATACCTCAATTCAAAACCTTTAATTCCAATAAACAAGGTCCAGGCTTCAATTAAGTTTGCAGTACGCCAATCAACCAATAAAATAAATTTACAAATTGATAGATAAATTAATAGCAATGAACCCCAGAAACAAAAATAAATATGGAGTACCTGATGGGACAGAGATGAAATCCTTGAAACACAATTGAGTTCACAATCCTTTAATCCAATAAAATCAATTCCAACTACAATTGACTACTACAAAGAGATAGAGACTGAGTTTAACAGAGAACGAACCCTAGAAGATAAATAGTTGGGTTTTTTTTTACTGAAATCCAAATTGAAGAAGATCACAAGCACTGAAACCCCAATTGAAGAGGATCAAATCAGATATCATAATAATGAGATTGAGAGAAAGACCTGTTGAAGAATTAGATGATTGGAGCAATGGTGGAAATCATGTGTTGTAAAAGTAAAAACTGATGTGAGATCGATTGAGACCTGAACTTGATTTCTCCCAAAATTAAATAAAAAATCAAAATTAGGAGATATTAGAGGGAGGAGATAACATAGGGTTTTAATTGAGGGCGAAGGATTTAAGGGGATGAGGAGTTGAACTTGGGTGAAGAGAGACTGAGTTGAAGTTAAAATTATTACTTTGTTTTTGCGGTTTTTGTCCGTCCCTAAACATCAACAATTAGGACGGCCATATACAATAGTTCATAAACTTATACCATTAAGGACGGGGTGATTATTTCCATCTCATAAACTAAAATATTAGAGACTGAATCAAAACTGTCCCAAATATTTAATTATTAAAACAAATTTTATTCTGTCTTAATATATCATCCCTAATAATAGCTTTTTTTGTAGTGCCACCTCCCAACAGCTAGGTTAATTGTCCACGTGTCCACCCATAAGGTGGATTCTCCACCCTCTAGGTAGATTTTTGGCAAAAGTGAATGGATCGCGAGGCTTCACGGGGACGTTAGGTAGTTTAGAGTGTATGCATTAGAAATGGAAGAATTGTTCTACCGGGTGGGCAGGATAATATACTAGGTATAAGAAAATCCTAACAGTAATTTTAGAAGCAGTTGCATTGTAAGATCTTTGGATATGGCACGTATTCTTTGCGGTGCCCGGTTCTAACAATGGCGTGAACGTCTTGCATCAAGGGTGGCTTTTCAATAACTTGTCTAATAGAGTTGCATCGCCATACAATTATAATATAGGCATGGTGCCGCACACTATGGGGTATTACTTAGCAGATGAAGTCTATCCAAAATGGCAAACACTTGTTCAAACCATAAAAAATCTGCCCAACGATGCCGAAAAATATTTTTTGTAGATGCAAGAAGCATGCCAAAAAGACGTAGAGCGTGTTTTTGGGGTATTACAAGCTAGGTTTCAAATATTGGTACAAGGTGAGTGATTTTGGAAAGCTAGTAATCTAGGAAATGTTATGTACGCATGTATAATCCTACACAATATGATCGTCGAAGATGAACGTCATACTTACATCCGGCAAATGAACATTGATCCCGAGTTTAGAACATCCATGAAGAATTGAAAGGATGACTTAAATCTAAGACACGCGATCAACACTATGGCAGAGTACATCCAAAAGGTTCATAAAATTAGAAATGAAGGTGCTCATTTCCAATTACGAGATGAACTTGTCGCGCATTTGTGGAATCAAAAAGGGGCGAAGTAATTTAGTCTTCATCATTGTTTTTTTTGTTTTTTAAAGTAATGTATTTTGTTTCCAAGTTTTATGTTGAAGTTGTAATGTATTTTCTCTACTTGATTGAAGTATATTTTAAATAAAAGGAGTCGTGGGATCTTTGCCTTACCTGTACTGCTTGCCCTGAGCAAAAAAGATAAAAGAAAAAAAAAGGCCTGCCTAATTTACATTTACCATAGAAATCAAGTGACAACATCAATTAGGATATACACATTTGATGGGTTCAACCAAGTATAACTTGCAGTGAATGCAACTCTATTGAATAATAAAATGATTGAGTATCATTTAGGCTAAAAATAGACGATTTTCGCTAAGTTTACTAAGTTCAACAAATTGGCCCAGTATTAGTTGTAGCAAATGTAACTATCTACAATGAGAGGTTGAGTATGTGATGATGATGTCATGGAGGCATTTGATAACATGTACATGAGAAGAAGAGATCAACTCACGGGATAAGTAAATAGTACTCAAGAAACCTAAAAAAACTTGCACACAAAAACAGCCAAATAACTGCAACTTTTATGGTAAGAAATGGGTTTGTTAAAGCTTACCAGTTTCTGAGAAAAATTACCAAGTAACACTTTAAAGAAACTTGGTTTACTGCTTTTGCCTTTTGATTTTGTACCTATTTCTTTATTTTATTGTTTAGGTAGAAATAAAGAGAAGGAGAAAATCTCAGATCCTGTAAGAAAGAAGTAAGAAACATAGTACATTATGGCAGAGTACATCTCGAAGGTTCATGAAATTAGAAATGAAGGTGCTCGTTTCCAATTATGAGATGAACTTGTCGCGTATTTGTGGAATCGAAAAGGGGTGGAGAAATGTAGTATTCATCATTGTTTTTTTATTTTCTAAAGTAATGTATTTTGTTTCTAAGTTTTATGTTGAAGTTGTAATGTATTTGCTCTACATGATTGAAATATATTTTAAGGATTACGTACGATTAATAATAATTTTATTAAAATAATAAAATTACATAGAACTTAAGAACTACTATTAACGCTAAGGATTACATCAATCTTAATCACTAGAAACGTCGTCATCACTTGAACACTGCACCTTCAACTTCTTCAAATATTCTTTAATTTGCTTCTTCATTCAACGCCTTTGTGCCGATAGTAGGTTACTTGGGTCCGTTGACATCACCTTAACTATATGGGCATCTTCGATGAGTTTTTTTCGAGTTAGCATCGCTTTACGCCTCCTTTGAATCTCCGCCTTTTTAGCCAACTTTAGTTCCTCTCGTGCTCTAGCTCTAGCTTGATTTTCCTCTTTCTTTTGCTCCTCTCTCTCATTCTATGCCTTCGTCATGTTGGTCGTTGTCTCAAACATCTTCTTCCCTTAATAACCTATAGTTGACTTTGTCGCTTCTTTTGCCTTGTATTTTTTTTGGCCGTTTAGTAGTACATCCCCACAAGAATATAGTGGTACATCCAAGTCGATAGAATCATCCAGAATTATGATATTTGGAGTGCCAGATGTAGGTGTTTCAAGATCGGTATTGGTAGAGTTATCCGGGCTATTGTTAAAATTTGACTTCCTAGCAACGTTGCGGCCGGGTTGCCCGATGTGATGAATTTGTAACCATTTTGGGCAAGTTTCTAAAACTTTGTACGTTTTCCTAAGTGTAAATGGTTTGTGTTGTAGTTGTGCGAATGTATCGTATGCCATACGTTCCTAGAAATCAAGTTAGAAAATTCTTTAGAGTATGATTCACTTTTGAACATTAATGAAATGAGAAAAATAAATAAAATACTTACGAAGTCATCCGTTCCAATACTGGTATGATGTCGGCTCTCAAGGTCTTGAATGATACCTCTAAAAATTGAACATTCCTTATTGAGCTGCCCCTTATACGCACAATTGACACCGTTGTACGATCGCCACATCGATTGGTCAACATAGAAGAAGTTGAATTGATCACGCACCTTGAACCAAAATGTAGTGGCTTTTTGGCTGTTCGTGGTAATGAGGTTTTGAGATACTTGGGACTAAGCGCATGCAAGATTCACGAAGTCATCGGACGACCAATTTTTGGAGTTCTTATATCTTTCTTTATCATCATCAACTTCATTCTCAACTACAATAGGTGTCGATGTCGTCTTTCTTTTAAACTTTGCCTTCCCCCGCGTATTACTTCTCCTGAGAACTAGATTGAGTTCCTCAGCCTCAACTACATCTTCAATTATAATAGATGTCGATGTCGTCTTTCTTGTAGACTTTGCCTTCCTGCGCGTATTACATCACGTAAAAACCGGATTGAGTTCCTTGGAGATGACCGGAGATACAACCGACGATGTATTAAGATTTAAATCATTTAAATACCATGTACCTTGCATCGACGTGGTACTCAAATTTCTACCGGAAAAACCGATTTAAGATGAATAATATGGATTCCTCAGTTTAGGGTACGAGCCTGTATACCCATCAAATTAAGGGTAATATTCTTGGTTTGGGTAATGAGGATAATATCCATGGGTTTGCGATTAAAATTGATTATCGAGTGTCGGGAATAGTTAGCGAATATTGTGATTCCGATATTGGAAAGTATTAGGCATTTGTGACGGATCAAATATGTTGGATCAAGGAGGAAGTACATTTCCTTTTTGGTTTGCATTGGAGGATTGAGAGTGGTTTTGAAAATTAGATTGGGAGCTTGAGGATGACATAGTGGTTTTGTTTGTAAGGTAATTAAGGAGGAGAGTGTAGAAGATTAAAAGGGAGGAGAGTGTAGAAGATGAATGACATTTATAGATGAAAAAAACTAGCCGTTAATATGGCCGTTAAGTAACTTGGACAACTTGTTTCCAAAAAAAAACTAGCCGTTAATATGGCCGTTGAGTAACTTGCACAACAAGTTCACAAAAAAACTAGTTGTTAATATGGTCGTTGAGTAACTTGCACAACAAGTTCACAAAAAAAACTAGCCGTTAATATGGCCGCTGAGTAACTTACACAACAAGTTTTCCCAAACAAGAATAAATTTTTTGTGACCCTATGAAAAAAACATAGTTTAAACAAGATCAATACTGAAGTATATTTTAAACAAAACATAGTTTAAATAAAATATAGTTTAAACAAAACATAGTTTAAACAATATTAATACTCAGCATAGTTTAAACAAAACATAATTCAAAGTTCTAAATAAATGATAGGCTAACTGGGACGGCCTCTCTTTGTTTGGCAGGCGTGTCTGCTACGTGCGAGACTCTTATCATAGGTACATTGCACAACCGGCTCTGTCTGGTAGGAAATGGACATCTCACCTAGTCTCTCGGACGTCCCTTGGATGGTCTTTTGTGCCTACCTCAGGTCCCCCCCTCTAACTCGGCCGTATGGTCAACGTATTGCCTCAAGTCTTCATATGCCGCATACTGCATTCCTTGGGATTGATGCCACAACTCATCCATATTATACGTAGGTGGACACAGGTATGGTACCTGCATCACCGGTATCGGTATCCGTCTACGTTGATCGCTCGTTCCCGCCATATCCATGAACCATCCCATATTATGTGGATCGTCGGTCACCTGAACACCATAGTCTTGCACCTGTGAAGACGTAGCTAAACTCGACGTAGGTGACAAGTATACATTGGGGTTCACTAGATCATTCCCGACCATCCAAATATTTTTGGCCCTCTTTATTAAATTACAACCGATCTTGGGATTTAGATGAGCGACACGCCAATATGTCATGTAATCTACATCTGAAACAAGATAATTATGACCATCGTAGAAGTCTACATCTTTCAGACCCTGATATAACGCTCGATCGTACTTTGGGAATTCCATAATCTCTTGAGGGGGGTCATAGGGTATATACTATCATGCCCCGTCATCTGACGCATACATCGGTCTCTTAAATACCAAAGTGTACCGTGCCCATATGGGACTAACACCAATAGAACCCTCGGGAAGCTCAGCGCTGAAGTAACTCTTACCTCTGGACGGATTAATTGTCTAGACCTTTGCCATGGTTGCCAATCTATATTGGTTCTGTCATTCCATTATAATATTTCTTTGATCACAACAAAAGAGTGATGGATTTCAGACCCCGTACTAGCCCTTTCATCTCTCCACGCACCAATACGGGGATAAATATGGTTAAAGTTTTGTACCTTCACTAGATACATTCCAACCCGACAGTACTCGAAGAACCTGAGCTCCAACATCGCATAAAATCTGGTGATTGATTTCTTCATCTTCCCGTCCTTCAGAACTGAGACTTCATCTAGTCCCCAATACAAAGCCGCCATAATCGGCGTACCCCAGTCAAAACTAGATGTACTAATAATATCGTAGTTTCTTAAGGCTACAAGATAATCTGCTCGAAGAGATGTGCTAGCATTTGAGAAGAAGAGATTATCCATCATATAGGAAATAAATGCCCTCGTATACACGATATCCATTTGTGGGTCATAATTTTTGAGACGTGGATTCAAAGGCTCTTTCCACATTTTTCAATAGGTGAGAATGATGTTTCCAAACCTGATGTCAGTGCTAGTGATCCCCGGGAACATCTTTTCTACTTCCTCTAACTTTGAATACCTCTCGTCGTATAGGAGTTCACGACCTAGCCCAAACTTTAAGCCCGTTAGCTGGCAAAGTCTAACGGTATAAAACACAGTTCCCCGCAAGGGAAGTGAAAGATATGGGTGGAAGGCTACCACCGTTCCACGAGAGCATGAATGAGGCGGTTATCAGAGTTTCCCGCCTTAATCGAGCAAAATTCCTCAAAACCCATATCGTCAACCAACTTCTTCAACATTGGGTATCGCGCAATCCATTGGTACCACTTTAATATCTTATCCAATGATCCCCTACACTGTATTTCATCTCGGTTCTGACAAAAAAAAAAATTAACACGTTAGACTTTCATTCGGGCATTTCATCAAACACATGGCAATATACGTTAATAATACTTACAATTTACACAAAACTTACTGGCATTTCTTTTGATCCAACGTAAATATGGACCCAGCTGTCAGAGAGGATATCTACTCGGTTCAACTCCTCGAGCGTTGGGGAGAGATCATTGTCCGACGTCAATTGTAATGGCCACATATGTGTTACCAATTCTTTCCCCTTTCATTTTACTTTGACGTTTGCGTTACGTATAGTATTAGAAAAATAATACCTCAGTTGCAAACTAGACTCTCCCGACATTTTTAAGCGATTAACGGCGTTGATGACGGAGGAAATGGGTTGGGTTGGGAAACTTGTGGAGTAAGGGTTGGGTATGCCTTGGGTATGTTATTATCTTAAATAACACTTGAAAAGAATAAACCAAACTTATGCCCAAAACTTGCAGGGTGTTGCCGCGCGGTTCTGAACTGCGCGGCTAATTTACAAAAAACAAAAATACTTGGCAATTCCTTATTGGTCATTCTTACGTGCGGTTTGGAACTGCGTAACAGCTTTGAATGTTTAAGATGGGGACACGTGGGTTGATCCTGTGCATTAATTGTGCCCTGCAGTTCTGAACTGCGGAGAGTGATATTCACCTTGATTTCGATATTAACTGTTGTGGGGTGGATTGAATTCACCCTGATTTTGGGCAAATCAACCCACCCTACTGTTGTGGATGCTCTAAAAGTATATGCAGCAATAGGGTGGGTTACTTAAGGTGGAGGCAACCCACTGTCTTTTTTTTCAAACCAACCACCCGACATTTAGGTTTTCTTGCTTAGGTGGCAACCAAAACAATAAAAAAACCATCCTAAGAGTCGATTCAGAGACCCACCGGGTGGGTTGTTAATGTCGCAGTTTCAATGGTTGTCGATGCATGGAATATATGTGTTTTCTCTCTCATCTCTCTTGCCATGTGGCTTATTATGATTGGTTTAATCTAAGTGGGTGGGTTTCAACCCACCTCAACTGCTATGGGAAACTCAAGGTCGGTTACTATTTGGGAGGAAAATGTGGGTTCAAACCCACCCTACTGCTGCATATGCTCTAATGTCGAGCTGCTACAAAAAAACCTTAAGAGCATATGAAGCAGTAAGGTTAGTTTCAAATCACTTTTGAGAACCAAATATAGTGATCTACCCCCATTTTCTCACAACTTGGTGGTTTGAAAACCCACACACTAATTGGTTTTAAGTAAAACAATAATTAAATGACACGTGACAAGAGAGAGGAGAATGAAAATTAAAAAAGTAATGTTGTGCGGTTCTGAATTACGTTGCACTAATTAATTAAAAAAATATATCTCACGCATCGTGAATCGTTGAAAGTGCAAAATGGCTTAATTTCAGAAGTTCATTTTGCCGCGCAGTTCATTTTAAAAGAACTCACCGTACAGGTCTTTGAACCGACCCATCAGGTGTGTTTTAAAATGGTTTAGCCCTCCACCCAACCCAGCTGCTATGAGTTGAAAACCACTCAACCTAGGTGGAGAATACCTTTTGGAGTGGTTTCAAACCAACCCAACTAGCTGCTACAAGGCCTTAGAGCATCTCCAATAAGGTTTGGGTTTGTCAACTCAAACCTAAACCCAAACTTTTGGCCTCCCAGCAGCGATAAAATGAGTGTGGATTTGGTGAGCTGGACGTGTCAGAGCCAAACTGGGTTTGAGGAGCTCAAACTAAAAAAATTGAGTTTTACGGTGTTTTGAATACCGCGCGGTGTTCTTTTTACCGCCTAGATTTTTCATTATCAGTTTTCATTTATCATTTATCATTATCAGTTTTTTAGAGTTTTTCTTGAGTGTTCCAAGGAATCCCCATGAGCCCAACACACACCTCAAACTGGATATAGAACATAGTTGACTCTTCACCAAGGGTCACACCTCAAGTCAATGCCTATTCACCAAGAGTCACACCTTAAGGTGCGTCTGTTGGAGACAACCCAACACACACCTCAAACCTAAAAAAATGACTAAGTGTTCCAAGGAATCCCCATGAGCCCAATCATAAACTTATAATAATAAGCGGGTTCCTAGGTCGAGCAAGCTCGTGGGTAGACCATGCACCCAAGCTAGTTTGTACACATGGGTCGCACATGCACGTGTAACCCACCAACTCTCACGCACATCACAACAAGTTAAGTGTTAGACTTACTTATATAGTAGAGTTAAGCTTCCCTCATATCCAATGTGGGACTAAACACTTAATTCTACTATTCAAACCAAAAGCTCTTTTGTATTTTCCAACAACCGGAACCTCAGGCGTTTAGCCCGTACTATCAACCATATTCACTCAATCAACCTCAATGTTTTCAACCTCCAAATTACTTTCAGAACTATCTATTCCATGGTGAATCTACTCAGCACAATCAAAGTTAAATTATTTTTAATCTACCAAATTTCTTTTAGACTTGTTGTACCTCTTCAAATTTACTCTTTTGTTCTTCCTTCCGGACCTCGACCGAGTTACGACTCGCTCTGGATCTCTTGTCCCTCTAAACCCAGGTAATGTACTGGGGTGTGGGTCTCCCTCTGGCATCTCCATTTGATTTTGAAAGGAATTAGATTTTTTGGAAAAATTTGGGTTCGAATTGAGAGTGATGAGGAAACAGTGTTTTGTTGCGAGTTGAAACAAGTTTTTTCTTAACAATCGCAGCGGCGGTATTCCTTTTACCGTGGGTAAAAAGAACAATGCGCGGTGTTTTGATTTCCTTTAAAATAAAAAACACTTCAAAAATTTGATTTGCTGCTGGGAGAGGCTGGGTTTGGGTTGGGTTTTCTGTGGGCCCCTGTCAGAGCCCACACCCAAACTCGAACTTACTGCTGGAGTTGCTCTTACTGCCCTCGTATCCCATATTACATGAGCCTCTGGTTCTTAGCCCACTCATCCCGTTTTATGTGAAACCCCGTTATGGTGTTTATGTATCTCTTTATGCTTATGCCTCACTATGTCAGTATCTAATGTGACCCGGTTTCACCCAGCCATAGGGATTCAAACTCAGATGGTTGGTCCAAAACCTTTAGGCCTCACTAAACTCGCATGTGAAAAACACAAAAACACAATCAGATGTTATATTCCGGGCTCTACGCGATTGTCACATCCTTCTGAGTTCTGATATGTAACCAACCCATGACACTAAAACATCATTTTAAGCAGTTAATCAGTATACCAACTTACACAACATCGCTCCACCTTTGTCTCTTATAGGTTTCATTAACCGGTACCTCCTGAGTTGCAGAGCTACACGAATCCCCAAATATTAGCACTGGAGATGGTCTTTTAATCAATCGTACTAGGTTATAATTTGAAAATCAAACCAATCTACCATATGTTGATCAGGATTTCGAATACATTATACTTCATATAAATACAGATTCGAGAAGTGAAAGTACATTTGTTAAGAAGTCATTCCCTCCCATTACATCAACTTTTTAAATTAGAAAGAAAAAACTACACTAGTTCGAAACTAATTTCAAATTCTCAACTATATAAGTAGAAATCACGGAGTTGTTTCCTTACAATGGAAATAGTTGGCTTAAGCACTCCCTGAACGGAATTTTTTTTTGAAAGATTTCGTCGTAGGCTGAAAAAAGGGCCAAATATTTCCCATCTAGCGTATCATTGACTATGTTGGTATTACAGTTCATACTGAGAAAACTATGAATGAGACATAGAATGTATAAGCCGCCACTGCTCATTTATTAGTCATTGCCGGAAAGTTGACTCAGCAGTAAATGCTTGGGGGTTCTCCTTCAGGAATCTGCAAAAGCGTAGAAAAATAAAACATAAACACCTAGAATTTTCTAAAGAAATATGAGTCCGTAAAGAAGTCTCCAAAGTTTAAAAGTCGAATAGGACAGCCTTTTTACCTCCCCATCATCCCAATTCTCCTTTAACCATATGCTCATATCCCCCTCTGGTTGCTTGTTGTCCCTGAAAATGGAAAAAAAAGAAAAAAAAAAGGGACTTGCTTCATCAACAGTAAACTCTTTTTTTCACGATACAGATGTACCTTATTATTACATGTATATGATCCAGCACTATGTTGGCCCAGAGATATTCATTGAATAGGTTGGCTAGCTAAAAAACAGCCTAAGCAAAATCTAGTATCTCTACAGTTACCCCAGAGATATTTAATCGTCTCTGGAGACGTAAAACACAGTAAATTGTTCGTGATTGTCCTGAACCATGGAGATACACAATAATAACGTTAAGAGAGGTTAAACTTCTTTTTCATAAGACTCACATGGATATGGAAAGAACAGTGGACTGGTTATTTGCATTAATAGGAAACTGAGGTGTCATAGGAACAGGGAACTGGTTATTTGTGTTCGTGACAGAATTGCCAAAGTTTAAGCTGAAAGCATTTCCTTGTGTCTGTGTAGGTTGATGATGGCTCCCTAAAAATCCTGCAAGACGGTTGCAAATGAGAATCTAAACATTTATATGAGTATTCAAATTGGATGAGTTAAATAACAATTCACCTTGAGTTCCAAATGACATGTTGCTTGTCCCAAATGAATTTGGAGTTTGGCTACTAACTTGAAAGGTACTTGGTTTTACAAAATTATTATTTGATGTTGTATTCTGGCTGGGGAACTGGAAAGGACTTGGCTGCCCAAAATTAGTATTTGATGGTGCAGTCTGGCTGCAAAAGACGAACAAACTTCAGTCACTTCATACTACTCAAAGTTAAGACCACCTGAGTAGTAAAATGGGAAATTTGCTCCAATGGTGATCCCTCCAAGTGGTAAAAAGCAGGTTAAAAATGGTAAAAACATCTTTTCCAGAAGAGCATCATTTAGAATGGCTTCTGCCTTTGTGAGAAAAAGAAAAGGCGAATAAATGACGACTAAAAAGTATTTTCGGTATATTCAATAACACAACTATGGGACACCAATCTAACTAGTGTCCATTTTATTTGAGCTTAAAGGTCATACTCAAGTTTCAAAAGGTAAAACAGCCTAGCATTCATATCTATACTATATAAAGCAGCATAGGAGTATTTCTCTTTTCCCATTTTTCGATTATGATAACTGGTGGAAACGCTCCCAAATAACTTTCCACTCGCGAACTTTATAGATCTCTGAAAACATAATAAGAATTAAACAAGAGAGTTCTATAGCATTGTAATGGTACTTGCCTGTTGCTGGGAAACTGATTAGTTGGAAAGCCCAGTTGACTAAAACTCGAGACTGAAGGTGGCACAATGTTTTGAACAGCTAGGGGAGATGCACTTATATTCATCCCAGGAAACGAATTTGGTTCAGTAGGAATTGTATTTGCTGAAATCCCAGGTGGATTACTCAGCAAGTTCTCGAATTTGATTAACATGGAGCTGACTATGTTCCTTTCTTTTTCAACCTGTATCATTGATCACAAGTTTTTAATGAGTATATTAAATATTTACTTGAAAAGCGCAACGTATATTAGTAGATTGGTCATTGATAATGTACCCAAAATAACACAAGCTCAGTAGTCATCTTTCTGTTTAATGCAAATGATGACAATTGAAAATAACTGAGACCACATGAAAATGCTCCATAACCAAACAGATAATGAGCGTGTATAGCAACAACATAGTGCCATCATATTTAGCTGCTACAAGACTTCCATAACAAGAGAAAATACAACTTGGGGAGAATAGATGAAAGCTGTAGGATGTCTTTGATGAATAATTCTAAGCTTAATTGGGACCACTAAGTGAAAGGATGTTGAAGAACTAACAGGCTGCATGTTCACATATATGGCTGTTGATGAAGCAGGGATGCACATGTCACAAACCGGGTCAGTGATTTTTGACAAATGCAGTATTTCACTAACCGACTTGCCACAAATGTACAGCCGTCGGCCTAGACAGATTAGTCCCCCAGAATCACAGCTACCTCGAGCGCCAGTGCCACCAGGACCTCTTCTGGGTCCACATCCACCAGGAGAACCCTCTCCATGATGAGACTGACTTGGAGCTAGGTAACAACGATACTTCACTTAAAAAAAATAAAACGTGTCCAACACCCCGACACTCGGACACACTTGTCCAACACTATTTACAAGGCATTTTTCTATTTCCTGCCGTTTCCGACACCACGTACCCGTGTCGGACACTGACACCCGTATTCGTGCCGTTGTTACCTAGACTAGGAGTAACACGTGCAGATTTGCCTCCTTTATTAAAACGAACATAAATTACGTGAGAACAACCACCCTGTATCTGATATGTGACAACAAACTGAATCATTCTCTGACTTTGAACTGGAAGTGATTTCCAGACACCTAGCGCCATCTGTTATAGCCTCTTATAGGCTTGTAGTATAACTTGCAATCTTGTCGTAAGGGGTTAGTACATACTGTTCTGCCTACAAACAATCGAAGTTAAGAATAACTGCACACAAGATTTTCATGCCATTGCCATGGTAAGATAGTTTGGGGACAAAGGTCTGTATCCTCTTTTGGTGGAACGAAGAGGTTTCATTAATCTTAAAAGAGAAAAAACCAAAAAACAAAGGGCTAGGGAGAATGTTTAACAAGGACTCAAAAAGCATAAGGTGCCAACAACCATTCTGAACAGGTACCAGGATACACTTAGCTGCTAGCAAAGCACAACAACTAGACCATAATAAACTATACCACCTTACCACAAACTGCCTTAACATCGAATCGTTCCCCAACCAAACTTCTTAATCCAAGCATAAGCTTTGATGTCCACGACGAGTGCCAGCAATCCCCTCCCAAAACACCTTTAAAATATTGTTTTCTTCTCTCTTCTACTAAATCCTCACAATACTGCGACGGGTACCGATTTCCATAAAGTCTTGACAATTGGAGAAAGTGCGACTCTTGGCCATTTTATAATATTAGTAAGTCTGCCACCAATCTAGGAATAACCTATGTTACCATGCGTGACCCAAGGAAGGACCCAATCTCAAAACTAAAGTAAATCTTAGTCATAACTGGTCCAGTGATTCAACGACAACAAATTACAATAATTTACTGATATCTACTTCATAGTAAGAATACTCTAGATTACAAATGCCCTACTTCCCGTTCGAAAAAAGTGGAGAAACTAATGCTCCTAGTCAGGTGGGGGTCTGTCTAAATCCGCCCCTGTTGTAGACTGTAGTATAACATTATATAGTATGCATTTGCCTGATGAGATCCTATTTGATGACAGTGTTAAAAATGTGGAGATATTTGGTTCTCTAGGTATTTCTTTGCAAGGTAACTCTGAGATGGAGGTGGTACATCCCAGAATATCAACGAATTGTACTAGCCTAGAGGGCCTCTCGGAAGTACCATCGTTTGATATCAAGAGCTTAGGTGTCTGTCAGAGAAGGTCCATATGTGGTGACAATGTTAAGAACGTAGAGATACACGGTTCTCTACGTATCTCTTAGGAAGGTAACTCCAAGATGGAGGAATTGGTATATCACAAAAATAAGATAAAATAGAAGATTGTGTAAGGTGCATTAGAGTTCAAAAAGAGTACTGATGATACCCATCACATGACCAGCTTCGAGGGTTAAAGTAAACTATAGGTCTAGTCTTCGCTTACAATTGATTGCAAGCTCAGTCCTTGCTTGGCACTGTCATAAGCTGCTGCCCGCAATTCTTCGTAGCTAACGTCACCGACAATGTCACACGAAAGACTGCATTGAGAAAATTATAGATTAGGCAATGTAAATGCTTTTGTGATGAAGTAATAAATTAATCTCAAGAAGCCAAGAAAGGAACTAGGCTGAAATTTCTTTATTACTTCCATCAAATAAATATGTGAAACTTATCCCGAGCATCTATAATGTCATTAGTCAACCTAAAGTACTAGATAACCAAAAAAGAATATTTCTCCAGTGGATGATCTAAAGTTCTTAAAAGAACCACAAGACCCAAACAAGAAAAAGTAAAATACTAGCATGACAGGAAGTTCATTTTTTGTATGCATAACCACTTGGCAGACAAATGGTGTCATCATGATAACAAAGTAATAGACAAAAAAAGGACGACTACATACTCTCAACCGCTTTACAACTTTAAGCACTCAACCAATGGGGAAGATTTTCTGCTTGTTTTGTTTTTTGAGATTTTAAGAGCACAAAATAAGAGCAGTAATGAAGATGATAAAGGGGCAGCAACCTAAATTTAGAAACAAGCATAAGCAAATCATTCTTTCATATGAGTAGTGTAAGCGGAACAACTTACTGTTTCCAATGGGCATAGCATGTAAGCTTCCAAAGCGGTCTCTCGTGCTCAAAATCCTCAATGATTTGTTTTTTACACGATTCACGGTCAGCACAACTACAAAAAAAATAAAATTGAACGGTCAGTTTTGCGAGGGTGTGACTTGACTTTTGAATCGAATGTGAAAGTTCAGCTTATCCAACTGATAGTGATAGATAACTCACTTATGAGTGGCCACCTGGGACTGACTATCAGACTGCCGAGTTTGACTGGAGTTAGAAGCAGGTATTGGGGAGAAACGAGACCACTTGTTTTCAAATGGCTGATTCCAGATGCACATGATTATAAACAACCACAAAAAAAATGTTAATGAGTCTTAAGCATATTACAAACTACCACTTAAGCAACAAATCATTTTTTAAAACCTTCTGATGTTTAGAATCCACATTAGAGGAGCCGTTTGAGTTGAAGTTGTTAAATACACCAAATCGATTACCACCACTGGAATTTTGTTGCTGCTGTGTCCTATTCTGAAAATGTGAGTTATTCTGTCCAAACCCAAATGGGTTGGTTTTTGGTTGTTGTTGGGTCGCATGTGAATATCTACACTTTTCACCATACTGACAACTGAAAAGAGACCCACATTTCAAGCATATTAGACTCCTAAGCAATTTTTTTAGAAAAATGGCTTTTGGCTTTACTGAATTAGATTCTCCTATAAAATAAACTTGAAAATAAAAACGTACAAAAAATATATGTAACATTCCCAAAATCAATAACATAGGAAATAAATTTCTCGTTTCCCAATCTTTAAAACATAGATCACCAACCTGAAATGACCAACAATCTATCACTTCACTCGCAGTACTGATCTTTATTTTGTAGATTCCTAAACAAAATTTAGAAAAAAGACTTTTGGCTTTACCTTAGAACTAGATTCTCCTAGAAAATGAAATTAAAAATATAAGTAATATTCCCAATCTTTAAAACAGACATCAATCCTCCTTAATCTTCAATTACATTCGAAAAACAAAAATACTGGATATCCAGGAAATGGTTTTCCTTTTACACAAAGCAAACATACCCTGTAATTTTGATTCTCTCCAACCCGACGGGGTTGCTTTAATTAGTGTTTCTGTTATGTTTATAATCTCTAATCTTCATAAATTCTAAGATAAACCTTAATTCTTAGAATTATATCAACAGTTGAGGAGTAAAAATTAAAATAATTAAAAGAAGACTTACTATCCTCGCAGATAAAATTTGCAAGCTTGTTTCCCAGACATCTCAACTCAACTAATCTCACTCAAAGGTGTAGAGGTATTTTATTATTATTTAAACTCTTAAATAGGGTTGTGCGTGATTTATAAGCAGTACTGAGATTTAGTCGGAGCAGCCCAAGACGATCCAATTCAATTGGAGCATGTGGACTGTGGGAGTGTTATGGCCCAGGAACCAACGAGGCTTTACCATAATTATTTTGGGGAGGCGATTAACATCTTCCATATTTTTTGTAAGATCATTCGTTAAGAACCGTTTTTAATTTTCAAAAACCCGCTACAAATTACATATATGAATATAATAATTTTGTTTTATTGGCATTATAAAAAAAACAAATTAGGAGAGAAAGATGGAAGAATTGGAGTAGCAGGGAATTGCAGGCTAGGTGGCATTGAAAATCATAGGGCTCATTTAGGCTCTGTTTGGTTAGGGGCAAACTGGATGCAATAGCAATAGTTTGCATTTCAACGAATCGTAGGTGTTTGGTTCAATATCATGTGTAAAGTCTAGTAATGCTAACTAATTCACACAAAATATTAGACCGGCTCTTGATGAATGACCTGAGCCAAGACCTTCATATACAGAAAACAGAATAGAATAGAGGGGAAGGTTCATAAAGCCATAAAGGGTAAACTGTAAGAGCAAATTTATAAGAACATTGTTTGAAATGCTAAAGTTTTAGTCATTGAGATCTACTCCTAATCCAGCGTCTTTAGTTAGGCCCTAGCTAGCCATGTACTCTTCATAAAGTTTCTTCAGTTGATCAACCACGACCGTGGAAGCTTGGCTTTGCAGCTTTTCTTTTATCTCTTTCTTTTCCTGCTGCTCCTCTTTTAGTTTGCTTTCCAGGTCGGCAACCATGGCTCGTAGACTCTCAAGCTCTCGGTCCTTCTTCTCGCTTTCAGCAGCTACTGCTTTCATTTGTTCTTGAACCGTGACAAACATATCAAAGTTGTGAGCGAAGGAGTTGATGGCCTGATAGAAGAAATATATAAAGATTGAGACTAAAGTAAAACTTAAATCAAGAATTCAGACTATTTCAGTTAATAACAATATACCTGATACAAGCCGTGCATTCCAAAATGATAGGAGTCAGAATGAGAAATGTTGTCCATGTGTTGGACATCTGCAGGAAGTCTTATACTTGTGAGGAGAGAGGCGGCAGTTTTAGGTTGCTCTAGCCCAATCTCATCTGAATAGATTGGCTTGCCATCAACCACACATCGGGGACAGAAAACAGATCTCCATAAAATCATCTTCGTCGGGGAAAGAAGATTTTCCCCACTGATTTCTCTAATTCTATCTTCTTCCCTGCAACACTTCTTAAAATGGCTCCCTACTATTTCAGCTTCATTTAGAAAATCCAGAGTTGACAAATTATCAAGCCCAACATCCACATTAACCTGCATGTCCTCATGAGCTCGAGCCTTAGAGGGCGTTCCAGTAGGTGCACCAGGCATGCTGTCCTTGTCAATACCAAAACTGTGAGATTTTGGTTGTTCATGATGTAAGAAATGTGAGTCACTCCGGTCACACCCAAAAGAAAGGGACTTTGTAAATTGTTGTTGTTGTAGACAATGTGAATCATTCCGTCCAAACCCAAAAGACTTGGATTTTATTAGTTGTTTAGCTAAAGGCGAATTTCTCTGTCCAAACCCAAAAGGATTGGATTTTGGCTGGTTTTGGGTCCCATGCAGAACCTTACGATTTTCAGCACATGAGCAACTGGAAAACAAGCCAATATTGAAACAGATTAGATTCTTTGATAAATAGGTCATAATGTAAATACAGAGGGATTAAATGTGTAACACTGGGATTACTATTAACATCAAATCCAAATCCATGTAATTAATTATCTCTTGCAAGTAGTAATCATTCAATAAAATCCAGACTTCTTATACCTCCTACTGAATCAGGTGACACAAGGTCTAGGGGTATCACATGAAAATAAATAGAAGTGTACCATTTGGTGAGCATAATCATCTTAGCATGTTGATCATTACACTAATCAATACACAATTATAATCAGTCAAACCTGTCAAATATAAGGCTATATCCCACTTTTGATAATCAAGAATATGTATCCATTTTTGTTTTTTTATGTTTAACCTTCAGTTCCTATTTTCCTTTAGTTCGACGTATTTCCACATAAGCATCTAGGCCTTGATAAATTGATACAAACCAGTTGCTTATGCATAGCTCTTACACTGTAAGTTTGAACTTATTTTATTTATAGAATTGTGCTGGTTTGGTTTTTGGGTTTTTGTAGTGACATATTAGTTAATTTTTGTGGTGAGAAGGAACACTAGGGTGCTTCACAGGTTGGAAGAGGAATCAGAATGGGTTACTGTACAAGACTAGGTCTCCGACTCCTTTTGGGTTCGAGATTCTCTGCACAAACATTAGTCATACTATACATACATTTGATTGTTTCAAAACAATATTAAGAGCGGTATATTGTCATAAAGATGACTTGGGCTTTTATTTTTGGATAATGAAGAGGTTTAACTGATCAAGAGGTCCATGACTGATTGCCATAAAGATGGACTGAAAACTGGTTATAAGGCTTCCAAGTAATCTTGAAAGTGGTCAACATACAAACAGTTAAAAGGTAAACCTATGGCAGCTATGTTTATCATGGTCCCCCAACAAACATGGTTTTATCTGGATAGTGGAATACTCACATGCATGCCAACCAAACTTGAGATAAGTAGTCTTTTCCACAAAAGTGAAAAATTCGTAGTTCTTCTTTCACCAAAGACCCACTAGTTAGATATAATCTAACAGTAAATTTACCATAGCTCAACATGGAATATTACACTCCTCATATATAATCTATTCAATGGAGAACGTGGTGAACTAACTTTCCACACCCAATTAGCAGCTAGTGATTTATTTAACAGAGTTTTCCGAGTAAAAAAGGCACCTAGACAGGGTAACCATCTAATTTTGCCTTTAACAATCACATACAAGCTGGTGAAGGCACCAAAAAATGAGCTCCGCCAAGCTAATGTATGACTGACTGGTTTTCCTTTATTGTATCTAGGATATCCCTACCATACCCTGTAAGAAGCCTTCTTAGCTCTTTATGTCCCCCCTCTCACCTTAAAATCATCTCCACGTACTTCTCCAGAATGAAATTATGCCAGAGTTTCTTGAACACTTCCCGATACACCACTAATCTGCCTTAGTGCTTTTTACCATAACCCCAGTATTTTATTAAATACAAAAGGAAGGATATGAGGACAATCATGGACCAGCAACCTTGCGAAGTTCTCTCTCGCCCAACATTCTAAACAGTTACATCCTTTTAGCACACTGAATAGCAAGAAAGAAAATTTCCTTGATCCTTTCTTGAAGAAAAACAAAACCGGCAAACCTCTCTTCTCCATTTCCCTTCCCTCGTCCAAAAACTCTTCTCCGACGCAATTCTCACCCAACAAAAAGAATCAATTTGATTCGTGTTATGAAAAACCGTTAAAACGAACTTTACCAGGTGAATTTTCTAAACACTTGCACTAATAAATGAAATTAAGAAATTCCCTGCATATCAAAAACTTACAAGAACATGCTTCACTATCGTAAATCATAATTACATCTCTATAATGTGTTTCGACTAGAATTTAGTCCAAATTTTCACAACCCCTAACAGATTCTTCAAATGGGTATCTTAGAAACACTTGTATTCATGGAAATTGAGACCAAATTCACCAAAACATTCAAGAACATGTTCACTGTTATTAACCGCATTTACAGTTTTAAATCGAGATTCAACTCAAATTGAGCCCAACATTTTACAAGTTTAGCAGATTCTTCAAAAGGGTATCTTTAGATCTCTCTTTTTTCGTAGAATTTGAGCCCAATTTGGTGAAATTTGTTCTGGGGTTTGTGTTAGAATCGAAATTAGTCTCACCATGAAAACAAGAGAATAAAAAAAGATGTAATTTTTACCTCTGTTGTTGTTGCTGACAGTCTATGCAACTCTCCTTCTCGTTTCGATCATCCATCTCTTCAATCGAGCTCAAGATCATCACCTCTCTCTGCAAATCTCTCTTCTTGGTCTCTCTCTCTCTCTCTTGTAATCACATTTGCGCGGGGGAAAGAGAAGGTGTCTTGTAGATCATCTCCAGCAGAGTCTGATAGGTGGGACTTTATAGGGAAGGGAGAAGGTTTTGAGTCCTACCAGTTTTTGTTTTTTTGCTCAAGAAGAAAAAAAAACAAATAGATGAGGCGAGGCGTGGTGTGCATAAGGGTTAAGTTAATTTTTTGGTTGACAAAAGTTTTCTAACTAAATTGAGATAATGTA
The DNA here is from genome assembly GCA_014058105.1 of Kingdonia uniflora. NCBI lineage: Eukaryota > Viridiplantae > Streptophyta > Magnoliopsida > Ranunculales > Circaeasteraceae > Kingdonia > Kingdonia uniflora. Next base: position 603,339 of record JACGCM010002399.1, on the reverse strand, counting down.
GTGGCTTGATTGCGGGTATTAGGCTCAAATTTTATTGGACGTTCCTAATGGTTCAGCTTGCCTCTTATTATAACTTGAGGCACGCCGAAGAGTTCAATGTAGGGGTTCTAGAGGAGTTAGATGGGCAACCAAGTCTTTTGTGCAGGACTTTTTTCTGTACATTCTAGTTGGGATTTCATCAGAATGCGCTAACGTGCGTGCTAGCCCGAGATGTTAAGTAGGCTTTAAGTTATAATTGAATTTATATTTATGTAATATATTTTACAATATTGCATCCTTATTTATATCTGTCTTTATAATCGCGCATGCTAGGCCGTTATGCTCAATAAATAATTAAGCGTTAATAGTGTATGGAATCAGTAATTTCGTTATATTTGTAGCTAAATTCAGCTACACATCAAAAATACAAGGGAAACTCAGGCTGGGTATATATGGCTAGTGATGTGTTGTTTGCATGCGCATCACTCATGCTATTGTGTATAAATGTGCTCCTTATGCGTAGATGTAAAATCCAGATATAGCATTTAATTTAAGTTATGGGTCTGCTAACAAGAATGGAACACCAAATTTTTAGATCTATGATGTATTTATTCTCTTATGTTTTGCCTTTTCTTTTCTTTTCTTTTTGCACAGACTCGTGGCTATATGGTTTAGCAACTTAATATGTGACTGTGTTTTAGCAACTCCAAGCCCAACAACTCTATGGTATAGTTTTTCAAACTAAGCGAATAACCCAAGTGAAAGTCGGGTAAAAGATTCAGTCTGAGCGCATCAATAGTTATGATTGTACGTGCTAGTCATTTTGATTAAATGTTTTTATTGCTAAGAAAAGAAGCCAATTTTAATAGCTAAAGATGATAAACTTATGTTTTTCATTCATGCTCAACCATTCAAGTTCTGAATACATATAATGATTAAACTGTAATATCATTAATTCTAAACTCGCGAAAAAATCCCAAAATCATGTCACAGATAACAAAATGGTGGGGGATGTAAGTAAGACCTTCAAGTTTCTAATATCTAAATTCTCATCCCAAAAGGACTCAAAGACAGGCTTGCAGGATCAGATCTCTCTTATTAATAACCCATGTTACACAAGGACAATCGATGATGCATGATGGGCGTCACATGAGTTTCTTTATTCAACAAGCTCCACTCTTTCCAAAGGGGACGATGAAAAACCGTACATCTTCATAATACAAAGTACTTGGCATGTACAACTGCACCTCCCTAAAGGCAGAGCTCTACAACTGCCAAAGCTTGACCATAGAACTCGCGTTCCTTATCAAAAAGCACTAGAGGGTCTTAAACTCTGTCTTCTCCAAACAACCTTTGGAGGCACCAAATGGTCCAAATCATCCACTTCTGTCTTCTTCCCAAAATGGTTTCCCTGCAGATTTTCATGTTTAAATACCTCAGAAGCCTAGCCTTGTGACGCGATGGCCCAACATGAACTTCAGAACAATATTTGTAGACATTGGTTGGATAAACTACCAACTGTTGGGGCGCACCGCGGAAACCAAACACCGGTTCAATCCGATTAACGATGAACAAACTAAAAGAATAAACACAATCAAACAAGAACACACATTTACCGTGGTTCCACAAATTGCCTATGTCCACACTGAAACATCCATTTTGGAGTTTGTTTCATTTAGTGTCTAGAGTAGGTGTCAGCACTATCTCATGGTAACCGGGCGTCAGTGAGTGCACATAGAGCGACTACAGCTAGACTGGCACTGAACAGGTAAGTGGGTTTCTAACTCCTTGTTCTAGAATATCAAGCCCATCGTATTTTACAGATTATGGAAAATGAATTAAGTATGTCTTTTTAAGAAAATAATATTTATTCGAACATGACTATTTAAACATTTTCCCTCAGCATTTCTTTTATTCGAATAGATTCATTTTCTATTCGAATATTTCTAGGAACATGTCTATTCGAATAGATTTTATGTTGTTCGAATAAAATACCTCAGACTCTTATTTATTCGAATAGATTTCTTATTTATTCGAATAAAAAGGCTTAGCCTTTTATTTATTCGAATAAGTTTATTTCCCTTCGAACAGAGGACGTGTTTTATATTTTTCTATTTGAGACAACTTTTCTTCTTTCATAATTCAACTTTTTAAAAAACCTTTTTGTTATAGAGCTTGAGTTTTTAGAGTGAGGAGAGATTATTCTTGAGAGATTCAAGAGAAAATTAAAACACTCAAATCTTGAATTAATCATCATTGATCAAGAAACCCTAATCATGGATTGAAGAACTTGAGGAATTCAAGATTGGAAGTTTCAACGAGAGATTGGAGCGAGAAGTTGTGAGAACTTGAAATTTATTGCAAAAAGCTTGATTGGAAGAAAGGTAACCATGATGTGTGCTTATCGAGTCTGTAAGTAGTTAAACTCTTGTAATTCTTTTTCAATAGTAGATTGTTTAGCTGTCGGGTAATTTGACAGCGACCTGTGGGTTTTTCTCCTGAGAAAGGTTTCCTACAGGGTTAAAAATCTTTGCCCTTATCTTTAAAGTTTTAACTGCTTGCTTGACATTAGATAATTGAATCAACTTAATTTAGGTTAAGTGTAAACCATTAATTCAAAGGAATTCAGACCTATCGATTTAGACCTAAAACAATCGAAATTGGTTAGTCTCAAACGGCTAGGAATTTCAATTGGTATCAGAGCGGTCACGCTTCAAGGTTTAATAACCTAAGCGTGGATCTCGGATAGTTCGCTTGAGAATAATGAATTTCGAAAGATTTAAAGGTCCCATAAATCGTCCGCCCTTCTTCGATTGTAAAGACTATCCTTATTGGAAGGTCCGAATGGTTGCATTCTTACAATCACTCAGAGAAGATGTATGGATTCTAATCGAGGATGGATGGACACACCTTACCGTGATGAAAGGAGTGCATGATGAATTTGAAGAGGTCCTTAAATCTAGGAATCAATGGTCTAAGGAAGAAAAGAATGCTGCCGATTATAACTCTAAAGGCCGTAATGCTATTTTTATGGTTGTGAGTCAAAGTGAGTTTCAACATATTTCTGCTTGTACCACTTCGAAAGAAGCTTGAGACATTCTAGTTCAAACTCATAAAGGCGATGATACAGTTAAATAAAGTAAGCTACAAATGCTTACTTTGCAATTTAAGAATATTCGAATGAGTAAAAATGAACCGTTTGATAAATTATATGCGAGACTAAGTGATATTTCAGACACTAGTGCCGCATTAGGAGCAGTTTATTCCGATGTCCAAATTGTTCGCAAAATTTTAAGATCTCTTTTTAAGAGCTTTAGGTCCAGACGTGATGCTATCGAGGAAGCTCAAGATCTTAAAAAAAATAAAACCTGATACATTAACTGGAAAGTTACGAAATTTTGAACTCGAGATAAAAATGGAAAACCCTGAGAAGAACAAGAGTATTGTTTTTAAATCTTCATCTTACTCTTCTTCTTCTAAAGGTACCAAAAAAGCTGATATCTCATGTGATTCAGATAATGATGATGGGTCTGATATAGATTCACAAATTACCTCTATAAGCAACCAGCTTAAAAACCTTGTAAAACGACATCAATTTCAAAAACAAGGGCAATAGTGAATTACAAGTCGCGAACTCATGATCAACTTAAATTGAATAACCGACAGACCAACCTTGACACTGACCTTAGTCAAGTTGAATGTTATAAATGTCACAAGTTTGGTCATTATGCCCATAACTGTCCTAATAAGAAATCTAGAACAAATCATAAAGCTATGAATATCAGTATTACTTGGGATGACAGTGATGATGAACATAATAACAATGAGAATAATCCCCAAATAACTGATAATGGGCAATATTGTGCATATTCGACATTTCTTAATTATGGCAATAATAACTTTGATGTTTTTGAACTTGAAAATTCTGATGAAAATCAAAGTAATCAAGAACAAAATGAATTTGAGGACCCACATCTTGAGGACTTGTATGCTCAGACTCTCGCCAAGTGTATAAAACTTGATAAACTTAACAAAATCTTGAAAGACCATGTTAATACACTTACGTGCGAACTTCATGACAAAACTGAGAGTACAAGTCACGAGATAGAGGTACTTGAGAATGAGAAACAAGGCCTTCATGACAAAGTTGTGTTTATAGAAAAAGAAGTTAATGATGCAAAGGAGAAAATAAGATCAACTTTGGACGAACTTCATTCGGCCAAGCTTAATGTAGTTCTATTTCAACAAAAACTTGAGAAGTTTTGTCATGGGGCCAAGAATATTGATAAAATGTTATGTATGGGAAAGACGGATAGTGACAAAAGGGGTCTAGGATATGAAGAACCTCTTTCTAATACCAAGACTCCTCAAATCACAAAGTTTGTGAAAGCAACTGCTTCTATTTCGATGCCCAAACATAACATGATATCCAGTACTCATAATCACTCCAAACAGGTCTCTTACTCTCAGATTTATTATTGTAGTATATGTGGCCGAAATGGACATATTGCATCTTACTGTAGATTTGTTGGACCCTATCAACCATATGCTCGCCCTTTCAATGGATATAGATTTAAGTCTAATGTGATTTCTACTAATGTGAAAAGTGAGAATGTGTCTAGATGGTTTGCACAGGAAACCTCAACTCGAAGGATTCTTCGAAGCATTTGGTTATGAAAGACTGATTTGGCACCACAAATAAGGTGCAATTTTGCTCAAATAAGGTAATGAATATCTTATGAGAAGGGATATCAGTATGCTCTATTGATTAGGTACGTTTCTTACCATGTCTTAGTTTGTTTTTGTGTTTGGTTTTTTATTTTTTTGGACATTAGGGTACTATTTTATTTTATTTGCACTTTGCACTTTAGGAGCTTTTATTTGTAGAATATTCGTGCTAGACTTGGACTGTGCTTTTGTGTTATGTTCACTCATGTGATAATTATTTGGTAAAATTTCATTTTACAATAGTCATTGATTATTTTGTTTAAACTAAAAGCTCATCGTGACTAGAACTACGTGAGGATAAATGTAGAGACTTTATGCATAATGTTATATGAGGATCTAGCCTTTTTACAAGCTTCGAGTATTATTGCATAAATTCTTTTCAGATTCAACATTTTTTTTCTATCTTATTTTTTATAATCAATTGTCAATGGTAACTTCAAGTTCAAGTTAGTCTAATAGAACAGTCTCTATAATTGATTCGAGACGAAAAAGATACTACGTGAGGCCGAAGATATGATAATAAGCATTTTATTGATACACTTTTTTGGCATTTGTCTGTGCTTACCTAAAATTTTATCCGCTTGTTGCCCCTTGTGCCTGAAAATATGCTATTCGTTTTTCTACCCAAATCCTTTACTAGTTTACCCGTTTGTTTTGAGACTTTTTAGTAAAAATAAAGGAAAGGGGGAAGAAAAAAGGGGGGGGGGGGGTGAAGTAATTTTTGGAGGAAAGATAAATATGAGAATAGAGTAAGTATCCCCAATATATTTGCTAGTATATCAATTAGAGTCTTGCTATAAAATGAAAAAAAGAAGAAAAAAAAGAAGAAGAGAAGAAGTATTATATTCAATGTGTACTTAATAAAAAAAAGAATGACAGAAGGTGGACTTAATTTATGGAAAGATGCGGAGTTAGTATAACTGTTAGTCTCAAAATGCCAGCAAAATACCTAATCCATCATGTCCCTTCCCTTGCTTACATTATAATCTTTTCAAGACATGTTTGATCTTGAGTTTAACATAGTCAGTTTAGTGGAGATGAGAGATAGGGATTCTATGTTAGTTAACTTGACACCATCTATGACAATTGATTTTCTGTCTGTGAGATCTTTTAATTTGCAGTGCGCCGTTTATTTGATGAAATTTGAATTTTTCTATTCTCATACTCATATTCATACTTCACACAGAGTGTTTGCTAGCCAATTCTTAATGATTTTTGAGTGACCACCATAGTGAGGCCTAAGTTGAAACAACTTTCCAATATTGTATTATAACTACGGCTGAGTAATACATTGAAGACTGGGTATCCATTTGACTATGCACACACACACACCAAGTAATTCATTTAGTGATTGTTGTATAACACATGGGCGATGTCTTGGTCTTTATAGAATATTTTAGATTCATTATCTTATTATCATGTCTTGTGTTAGGGGGAATGTTGTCTTCTTATGCTTACGTATTTTAAAGACACTCCCCGTATATGTTTTTCCTTTTGTTTTAGTTTAAGGGTGTTATCACTATTTTGAGAGGGAGTTGTATCTGATTTTGGGATATTGGTGTTTAGTGTTTTCCTAACTCCATGGTCGTTTGTTCACTACGTAAAAATGTATAAATACCAACACTTTTGGATAGTAATTTGCAACTTGGCGCATATGTCATACTTTAAATGAAAAATACGACTTCCATTAGAAGTCACAATTTTAGAACCCCCGTCGGTTTAATTTTTTTCCTTCTTATTTATGTCTTAAAATATACGACTGTTTAAGGAGTTGTAAAACTATTCTAATTTAGACGCTTGATCAAGTCGCATTATTTGATTAGCAATATACAACTTTAATCTTTCTCCCTTAAAACAGACTCTTGTGCTAGTAAGGAGGAATCGTCCACTTTCTTTCTTGAAAGAACGCCGTTGGCTGGCTATGGTGCATTTGTCTTTAGAATAGAGTTTTGAGCGCTCACTCCCCACTACCAACACCATGCCTTTAGTAGCTTTTTGAGGTCCCAACAAGAAATAGACAAAAGGCACCGTAGTTAAATATGAGCAAGGCGTTGGTAGGCTATTCATGTGTGTTATTCTTGAAGATATTTAAAAAAGGTTGGGCGGTCTTGTCTTCGGCAAGAAGAATCCTTGGTAAAAAAAACTAACGTTTTGAGCCTCTAACTACTTAAAGTCTAGCCTCCACAATCAAATAGTGGAGGGCTACAATTCGACCTCTGGTCCCTAAATGTGCTAATACTAAACATACTAGGACTTTAAAAGGAGGTGGGCTTAATACAGTATTAAGAGGGCCGAGACTACGAGTGTCCAGAGGTGAGAAGCAACGCCTTTCTTTTAGCGAAAGGCCGTGGAGAAAGGGGACACGTTAGTCCAAAACGTAAAGCGTCTAGAAAGAAAGGCGCTCAACAAGAACACTATATATGAAAATTTGGAAATCAAACGAGTTTAGTAGTTTTAAACAAACTCTATTAATTTTCCGCTCAAATTAAACGAAGAGAGAACCAATATACCCGCGCAAATCCAAAATCAGGATCCAATCAAGTTAGGATTCCTTAAATCTCTGAGGTAAAATTGAAATCTAACTTCCCAATCCATGTATCTCTCTACAAATTTGTCTCTCACGAGAAATTCTATAATTCCCTCTCAAATCAAATACCCAAAACACCCTAACCCCGCGCAAATCGATCAATCTCCAATAATTCCGCCACAATCTGATCAGTTAAGGTTTCTCCAAAATTTTATAATCTTAATTTTATCTTAATTACCCCTCTCTTAATCTCTATATATCTCACGTCTCTTCCCCTATCTGCATTTTAATAGAGAAGGAAATAGAATAACTTTCAATTTTAAAGGTTTTTGTTGCAAAAAGATATCAAGTATATAACTTATTCTTCTAATTTTTTCTCACATGAGTTATATTGGGTAAAATTTAATTGGTTTATGTTAATCTTTTCCCTATTGCAGCTGCAGGTTTTCTGATTGAATTGGTAAGAGCGAGAATTGCAAGAAATTATTGAAACCTGGAAAGTGCTGTGTATTCTTATGCTTAAGGTTTTTCTTATTTGTTTGTTAATTTTCTCTTAATTTAACATCTTACAGTATACTAGATTAAGAATATCTGATTAGATTTATTTTGTAATTACATGTTTCTTGGATTTCTCTAATGTCATTGATCTTGTGTAAATTATAATAGTAATTTAAGATACCTTTAGGTTTTAATGGAGTCTTGATGGGGTTTGTGTCACGCCTCAAAATCCAGTAATCGATAGCTTGACCAATTACTAGATTCTAATTAGTGCAGGTCGGGGAATCCATGGATTCTACCCCACAAACAGCCAAGCCGTAGACAAATTCTGGCTCGACTATTCACATATATTAATAATCATCAGAGTAAAGAAATAACAATACAACAATATAACGCGGAAGCAAAAGACATATATATACATATCAGATGAAAATGTAATACAACATCTCGAATAAAACTCAGCGGCACATGCTGAGAACACCTACAGAAGTCTAGAACCAAAGGAAATCTGCAGTGGCAAAATTTGTCTCTAAACTGGCTACCCATGCGACAGTCTAAGCTAATCAACCTCTGAAATGGTTAAAAAGCGAGAGTGAGCAAACAACGAGCTCACTAATCCAACAGAACTAAATAACTTCCTAACAACTGGTACTGAAAAATAGAGTAGAGATGAATGTAATATAAAACAGGTAAATACAATCTAGCAATATAATAAGTGTCCATAACAGATACGGAGTTGATAAGGAAAGGAAATAGAGTTGATGAGAGGAGAGAATAGAGAAGGAATGTGAGAAGAGAGTAAAGTAAGGAATATGAGAAGAGAATGTAATGATATGATAATATGCAATGCCATGACGTGAAGTGATGACTAGGATGATCCCATACTTATCCTAGATGCAATGATATGTTATGATGAGCAGGGATATTCCCATAAATATCCCCTAATGCAGAATGATTCAGTGTTTTAAAAGTGTACGCGATCTTATTATAATGTTGGTTGATCAACCACTAACGTCTAATTTCTTAAAGAGATCAGTAAAGGGATACACAGGTACGATTTGGTTAAGCTCGACCAAGCTAGGATGGTCGCACTTGATCAAAGTGGATTTGGGTGTATCAACCCGCAGAATAATAGTCCGTAACATTTCAAGGAATTTCAACCTCAACGTGGATAAGTTGGGATCTCCATGACTCTGTCTCATACCATTCCATACTCCAGAGTGATTGAACTAGGTATGATAGTGCCATTCCCAATCTTACCGTGTCTTTTAACCCGTTTGCACGGACTCCTTGGATCCTGTTGGAGGTCAACCGAAATAGAGTGTTCGTGTATCCAATCTCAATAAGTTTTAAAAGATGTGGTAAAAGTTATAAAGGTGTAACAGGTGCATAAGAAAACTATTAAGCTGTCGCTCACGCGGCAATACAAACAGGATAAATAGGGACTCGGTTATACCGACTATGCATAGCTGACACAGCAACCTAACTGTCTCTAGATCCAACCCAATAAACTCTTAAGGATGGAAGGGGCATTCCTGGGCAAGCCACGAGAATGCTAACCCAACCACCACTAACTAACTCATGTCTTATGTGAACCAAAAACCAACTCGAGAAACAATTACAAACCCAAACTACAGGTTAACACTTCTAACAGAAAAATTCCTAGGTTAAACTATAGTTAATCACAAAACATCTCGAAGTTCAATATAACTCTCTAAAACAATACTCAAAAATTAGTATAGAAACTTAATAATGCTGTAATAAAACTCACCTGAAGGAAATCTAAGTTCTGCGGAAGAACTAACTCGGAAACCCAACTAAAATCCGCGGAACGGTAACGGAATGCCTGATAATCTAACACCAACAATGGAGAACAAAAAACAACCAATCAATTAAGGAAATGACATCAAAACCAAACCCTAGAAATTAGACCTACGCCGAAATCGAGCGGAAAGAACGAAAAAGGAATTGGGAACTTCTTACCGAGGATAGGAGCGAAGCTTGCGACAAAGCGGGCGAAGAATCCTCGATGCGATTGAGAAGATAGGATCTAGAGTATGGAGGAGAGGGGAATAGGTTAGGGAGAGAAGGGAGAGAGAGAAAAAAAAGGGAAAGTGAAGAAAAAAATGTTTAAACAAAAAAAAGAGCTGAAAACGAGCCTCTGTTCGAATAGGAAATGATCTTGTTCGAACAGAGTGAAGTATATTCGAACAAAGAAGAGTTTTGTTCGAATAGAAAGGGGTCTATTCGAACAGAAAGGTCCCTGTTCGAATAGAACTGCTCCTGCACAAAAAAAAGAGACCTCGGACACACCACGGATCACCCCGGACACCCCGGAAACACCACACCACCACCACCACCACTACCACACAAACACTACAACAAACCCAACCAAGGTTTCTCAAGGTAAAAATACCACCTCCATCACCTCATAGCCACCAAAGCGCCTAAACCCCCAAAAAGGAATCTTTTCCTCAGAAAAGTCCGGAAACCTACCGACCAATCCAACGGCTCACCGGAACCACCCCAAATCACACACACAATATACAAACATCACTACCTACCCATATAGGGGTTCCCACAATTCATTTCATCGCCGTAACGCCTAAAACCACCGGAATGCCAAAAAGGAATCTTTGCCCGGAAAAACCCCAGAAACCTACCGGCCAATCCAACGGCTCACCGGTACCACACCAAACTACAAACACAACAATTAAACATCATCACCAACCCATCTAGGGTTTCTCAAGGCCACAACGTCACCTCCTCCTCCGAATGACCACCGAACCGCCAAAACTACACAAAAAATCTAATATTAAACCACCGAAAGGAATAAATGGATGCATAATGGATGAATAAAATGGATGAAAGAGTACATACGAAAAATGAATGCCGAACTTAACGTGAAGGAAATGAATCTAATATGCCGATGAGATATTGAATAGGAATATATAAGCGGAAATGGAATATGAGTGAATATTAGGAATAAATAAAATACGGGTCATTACAGTTTGATTAATATTTTTTAGATCAACTTTATTTAATATCTCTAAAATGATTTACACTACACCAAAATTCTAAAATCCCAATGATCTATTTAAAGTTTTGTTACAGATGTTTTGCTGTGATAAATTTACCACAAAGTTTACTTATGGCAGATGGTCATTACATCCGTGGTAATTTTTAACTTTAGGTTTCCTCGGTTTATTTGGGTGTTCGCCACGTTTTCCCTATTATTATTATTTTGATTTTCTCTAATATTTTAAAATAATAATACTCAGACTAGTCTATATTTAACAGATGAGAAGCCCTTTACGACCTTACTCCTAACCGCGTCGAGGGTTTAAAGAGAGGGGAAGGAGGCGATCTCTCTATCACCCCCATAAAATAGATCGAACTAGATGAAGTTTTTAGTATGCCTCTCTCTCTGCAACCACAATTTATTGGAGTATATTTCAATCTTTGCAATCAAGTGTGAGGGAAACGCTAAGTAATTACAATCTCTGATTTTTCTTTGGTTATATTAGTTTTGCATTGTTAGAATTTGATTTTCAATTGGGATTTTTTGAGGTTTGGGAACTTTAATTTTGGGTTTTTGTTTGTGATTTGCGATTAGCTAATGTTCATCATTCTCAAACTTACCTCTGTATGTTGTTAAATTATTGTAGAGATTGATAGTTCTTACATGAGTTTTTTGAATCCTGAATTTGAAAGCTTTCTCTATCACGAACTTAGGATCTGTTTGTCTCAAATAAGATTTCATTAGTTGTAATTGGTAGAACATGATGTAGGTATGAATCATGAGAATGTTTTACAAATGGGGTTACCCACAACATGGAAACTTATGAAATATTTGTATACTTACTGAAAATCCAGATTTATGATAAGATTTATGAGTTTTTGATCACCTGCATATCACGAGTTGACCTCTAAAATTCTAGATTTCAGGAGACCCAATCTGTCAGAGGAAGCTTCTCCTCCAAAGGTTCTGCAGATTAAGGCTTGGGCCATCCATGGTCATTTATATTGTTAGCCAAATACACCCCACCTGATAACCAATATCAATAATAACTATTTTGGTCTGGACTTTTGGAATTTAAGTGTAATGAGTCAGGTTGTTCACATAGTGCCATCCAAATTGTAAACCCAAAAAAATATTATCCACTCTAGCAGTATGGAACTTAACACTTTTTCACAACCAGATGGACTTACTCATGGCCAGTTTTATAGGTAAAAGAACCACAAATCAGTTATAAGATGTGATACATGTGATCATCATATTCTTATGTTTAATGTTGTAAGAACGTCATCTTGGAGACTTTAGCAAGCAGCTCAGACCAAGGTTCTAGTTGTTTTGATTGTCGGTACTCAAAAATTATGTGTTAGATAATGTGTTTGTGTTATAATTTTAATTGGCTATGGTTGTATAATATTTTAGTTCTCCTTATCCTTAATTATGCCTTCTTGTTAGTAATATTTTCCTTTTATTACCTTCAGGTATGGCGATCAGATTGTTGCAATCAAAATTCTTAATTATGGAAATACCCCAGAAGATAATGCAACAATTCTAGAAGGTCGGTTTGCCCGAGAAGTCGCCATGATGTCCCGAGTAAACCATAAGAACTTAGTGAAGGTGGATTTTTTAATTTGTAATGTATTTGTAGGAGCTTGTAATTTATGCCTGTATTTACCATGCAGTTCATTGGAGCTTGTAAGGATCCCATGGTGATCACTACCAAACTTTTACCAGGGATGTCACTCTGGAAGTATATGGCCAATATCCGACCAAAGCAGCTTGATCTGGCCGTGGCTATAAGATTTTCATTTGACATTGCTTGTGCTAAGGAATACCTACATGCCAATGGGATTATACACAGAGATCTGAAACCTGGTAGTGTGGCGTTGGTTTGTATAATAGTTCTTTTGTAACTGAGAATAAGATATAATCTGGTCTATGCCAAAATTGTTTTCATATATCAATAGTGTAAGAATAATTTCCATCTGTTACACATAAGAATTTTTCAAGATTTTTTCGTTGGAATTGCTTACTTTACCTATCAATCCAATGAGGTACAGTAAAAGATCATAAAATTTGCTAATTTAGTGGGTGCTATGTACAAATGCCCTTCAACTAGCTGACTATAGTCTTTGACAATTGTTTGCAGACAATTTGTTTCTAGCAGAAAATCAGGAGTCTATAAAGTTTGCCGATTTTGGTCTTGCAAGAGAAGAAACCATAACCGAATTGATGACTGCAGAAATGGGAACATACCGCTGGATGGCTTCTGAGGTTTGTTTTGTTTTGTCCTTTTGACTTAACATTGGGTGTATTAAGTTTTTTCTTTTGATGGTGTTAGGTAATGCATGCATACCATTTGTTTATATAAGAAATAAACCCTTGGAGCAGGTATCATATTTTACGGAAGCGTGAAAATTTGATCTTGTGACGCCCTTTTCACGATAGTGTCTCTGCTCCAAAGGTTATGATCAAACTAAGGAAGAAATACATATTTAAGTAGTAGTTAGTGCATGATTGATCTTAACGTCTGACCTATAGACTATATAGTTTGGCCATGGCTATTCTTGTTGAATATCCCATAAGGATTGAACAAATCGAATTGTCAAAAAATCAACTAAATTAATAGTAAGGAATAAGGAATAAACAATCACCATGACACACGACAACCCAATTATTTATGTGGAAACAATCACCGAAAGAGGAGAAAACCAAGGGCGGAGTCAGACTATTTTTTACTAGGAATTAAAAAGTTAAATAGTTGTCACCATTTTTTTATTTTATGTATAAAGGATATTTAAAGACCCCCAAAAGCCTAAATATTAGTACAACCTATTAAAGAAAAACTACTGAAACACTAGTTACTCTTCTGAGTGTACCCCATATAGAGCACTAACTACTGATTTGGGCACTAAATCAACTGCCATACATCTGGATGATCTTTGCATTTTTCTTGATTATGTAGTTTAAAGCCTTTTTTTGTTGATAAACAACCCCACACACAATTTTGGTAAAATCTGCAGGAATAATCTCAAGTGTATCAACCCACGGATAGTTTGTGCCACAAACTGTTCAAAAGCTAGGAATTGAACTCTGGCATTGCAGTTGTACAACACTGTGACATTGCAACGGGGGCAAAAAATCCATTATAACAACAAAGTGGATGTGTAAAGCTTTGGATTTGTTATATGGGAGTTATTAACCAATCGAATGTTGTTTGAGGGTATGTCCAGCTTGCAGGCTGCTTATGCTACTTAAAGGTGTGCAAACCATCAACAAATCTTCCTTTATGCTGTAGATCTTACATTTAATTGCAAAATAACTCAAGTCTGTAGCGCAAACCATCTAAGTACACATGAACACACAAGGATATAAAACAAAAAATATAAATCTTGGGAGTTTTGATTCCACAATGATTCCGTTCTTGGTTACCGGTAAAGGGTAAATAATTTGTGGTCATGTTTTGTTGGTGTTTGAAATCTGGAAATGGGCTAGTTTTTATGGATAAGCAGTAGCTTGATAGAATGTATTAGAGCAACATATTTAAGGATATTAAATTGTATTTGGCACCTAATGGGCTTCTATTATATTCAGTAACCATCATCTTTGATTTTTCCTCAATGTTCATTGAATTTTGTTCTTGGTATTATTCTAAAGATCTACTGTCTTTTCTCCTCTGTTGAACAGAATGTAAGGCCAGAGCTTCCAGGGGATATATAAATCATAAACTTGTACTCATTATACAGTCATGTTGGGTTGAGGACCCTAATTTATGTCCCAGCTTTGGCGAGATCATCTCGTTGCTCAATGCATTCCTTTCAACACTTTCTCCACATAAACTTTCTTCGACTGATGTTGGCAAGAAAACAGCTCCTTGCAGTAGTATAATCGTTGAATCATCACCAGCACGTGTAAGATGGAAAACAACGTTCCTCCGCTAGCTTTTCGCCTCGGGGAGGACACAGAACACTTAGTAATCGGGTAGTTCTAACATGATTTTGGCTCTTTCAACTTCAGATATATATATATATATTGTCCAATTAATCTGTGATCATTTACTAGTTAATCTGTGGTTAATAACCTGATTTACGATTAGTAAAAGTGAAGTGATGAATATTTGGGATGCGGGGAAAGAGAACAATATCGGTACTCGTATTATATGTATATAGGTTATTGAACTGCTAAATGGATAGCATATTAGAAGTTAAATTTGTGACGTACGATAGGCTATTGGAGGGCTGTATAAATATCATAGTCTCTATGCAACCGTCCCCCCGATAAAAAAACAAAAGAGTAATTACAAATTGGGGGCAACTCCCTACCTTATAGAAAAGGATAAGGAGAGCCTGAACACTAAAAAGGAAAAAAACATTGCAAAAGATATTCTAATAGCTAAGTAAGAAAGGCTTCAATAGCCTTGAAGCTAAGCTGCTAACAAGAACACCATGACAAAACCAAAAGAACATAAACATGAGTTCCTTCCTCAAAAGAAGACAACCCATATGTAATTATTGTTAAGGAAAAAAACATTGCAAAAGATATTCTAATAGCTAAGTAAGAAAGGCTTCAATAGCCTTGAAGCTAAGCTGCTAACAAGAACACCATGACAAAACAAAGAAAAAACAAATGTTGAAGAACATAAACATGAGTTCCTTCCTCAAAAGAAGACAACCCATATGTAATTATTGTTATTTACTTTCATCTCATGGCCTTTGTTCATCTTTTCAAACTTGCAAACATAGTAGCCTTAGCAGCTATGCATGCTTGGATAGGAGCATCTTTAAGGATGTCTTTTCGATCCATTTTCTGAATAGTCTAGACAAGTTTCTAAAACTATTTTCTAGTCACCCTTTTATGAGCTATTGTTGTGGCTGTTTGCTTATGTAACCCATACGAGGCATATATCAGATGTATTAGATCTTTAATGTCTCCTCCATTTACTTTTTGAATAGAGTTAGTCTAGTTTGCCCTGATCTGGGAATTAATATCTTTTCAATCTATTTTTTGAACCATCTAGATCTACTTATATGCAGCTTGTAGTCATCTGCCGCATTTTCATTGTAGTCATCAGTCCCATTTTCATTTAATGTTAACTTCGTATTATTTCAATTTACTTGTAGGGAAGACGATGTTCACCACCACCTCCCGAGTCATCGAGTGGCAATTCATGCATATTTAAAGATATGTTTGGCACTAATGTTTCTTACAGATATGTGCATTTAATACAATTTCACCTGAAGGGTTTTACAGTATTATAATCGATGAAGTTATTTGCGAAGAGGCGCGTTTGTATGTTGAAAGTCATACCCTTGGTGATGTCTCTGCAGGTGAAGCCGTAGCTTGGCTCAAGATTTTTGCTATTATCTAGTGAATAATTTTTTTGTAATTTTTTTTAGAATTTAAAGCCAACCCTGGTAAGTTGTTTAACATTTCTATTTTCATTTTGGATATTGGTAAGCTGTTTGACATGATCTTTTTATTGAAAATTGCTTGTTATTATTGCTTTATATGTTAGTTGATTGTGTTGTTTGATTATTTAAATTTTGTAAGGGCTTGCCTGAGACGCAAAAAATAACAAAAAAATTAGTAAAATGCAAAAAAATAAGACAGTACCTACAACGTATATCTAAGTCATTGTTTTATGTGGCACTTAATACGACGTACTTATGTGTTACAAAGTTTTATCAAAAACGATGATTGTAACAACTCTTATTTATGTCGTGCTTTGCATGATGCTTAATACGACCCTTATGTTAGTCGCAAAAATGAAAAAAATGTTACGTATTTGGTGACTTATAGTAGAGTCGTTTTAATTCGACCTATAAAATAATAACTATATCAGTTGCAAATTGCAGTAAATGTGGCGAATATTACGACTCTTATTTATGTTATTTAATTGTGACGTATAAAGCGACATTCTAAAAATTTGTAAAAAATGATTATTTTTACAACTTAACTTTTAATCGTAATATTATGACTCGAGTAAAAGTTGAGAACACAAAGCTACTACAAAAAACGCGACTCTTATTTCGACAAAAAAATAAGTCGCTTAGGCAAAGAACGACTGACTTGCAAAGTTGTTTTTTACTCTTATATACGTAGTGGCTCTACCAGTTTGTTTTTCTTTTGATTGGCTATTTACCCTTTATTCATTTATGCCAAAAAGGGGGAGATATGATCTTGACAGGCAAGTCAGGTAAGTTATGTTTATTTATTTATTTTTATTTTTTTTCTGGAGTCCTTATTTAAAATGAACGGCTACGTGATATATCTTATTTAGTGTGTAGAGATTCCACAGTATATGTTATATAAGATTAAAGTGGAGCTTTGAGTATAGATGTTCAGTGATTGAGTTAGTCCATCGAGTTGTATTTTTATTTCTTATAGTTCTAGTTTTGACACGAAATGAACTAAAGGGGGAAATTAAAACATCCATTTTGGAGTTTGCTTCATTTAGTGTCTAGAGTAGGTGTCAACACTATCTCGTGGTTATCCGGCGTCAGTGAGTGGATGTGGAGCGATTGCAGCTGGACTGACACTGAACAGGTAAGTGGGTTTCTAACTTCTTGTTCTAGAATATCAAGCCTATCTAACAGGACTATTCAAACATCTTCTCTCAACATTTCTTTTATTCGAATAGATTTCTTTTCTATTTAAATATTTTTGGGAACATGTCTATTTGAATAGATTTTATGTTGTTCGAATAAAATACCTCAGGCTCTTATTTATTCGAATAGATTTCTTCTTTATTCGAATAAAAGGCTCAGCCTTTTATTTATTCGAATAGATTTATTTATATTCAAGCAGATGATGTATTTTATGTTTTTCTATTTGAGACAACTTTTCCTCTTTCATAATTCAACTTTTTTGAAAACCTTTTTTTCTAGGGCTTGAGTTTGTAGAGTGAGGAGAAATTATTCTTGAGAGATTCAAGAAAGAATTAAAATACTCAAATCTTGAATCAATCATCATTGATCAAGAAACCCTAATCATGGATTGAAGAATTTGAGGGATTCAAGATTAGAAGCTTCAACGAGAGATTGGAGCGAGAAGTTGTGAGAACTTGAAATTAATTGCAGAGAGCTTGATTGGAAGAAAGGTAACCATGATGTGTGCTTATCGAGTTTGTAAGTAGTTAAACTCTTGTAATTCTTTTTCAATAGTGGATTGTTTAGCTGTCGGGTAATTTGACAGCGACCTATGGGTTTTTCTCCTGAGAAAGGTTTCCCACAGGGTTAAAAATCTTTGCCCTTATCTTTAAAGTTTTAACTGCTTGCTTGACATTAGATAATTGAATCAACTTAATTTAGGTTAAACGTAGACCAGTAATTCAAAGGAATTCAGACCTACCGATTTAGACCTAAAACAATCAAAATTGGTTGGTCTCAAGCGACTAGGAATTTCATACACCAAATAGAGAAATATAGTTTTATTCAATGATCTGAGGTTACAATCACTTACAAACCAATTTGAGGTCTCTCAAAGTTTTTTCTCAAAAGATTCATCACCAAAAAATCTAAGTAAGGGTGGCTACCAAATACCCTAAGTCTCCCTTATATATTTGGGAGACTTATTACATCAACACGGATTACGAGACAAAGCCAACGTCTTCAATTCAACACTCTAAAACTGAGTTTATGATGCATGTTCGAATAAACTCCAAAGTCTATTCAAACATATGAGGCCTTCTGCTCAAATAGACTTTGAGTCTATTCGAATAGAAGGTGTTTTGCCACTTCTGTTCGAATAAACATTGTGTCTATTCGAACATAGCACTTTGATCCTCTACACCAACAACTTCTGTAGACCTGATCTTAGTTTTTCTTATGCCTTTATGGTTCTATTAGCAATGGACTTCAACTCATCCGGTGATAGAGACTCGTACGCAGCACCATTACTATTAAAGTAAAGATATTCATTATGTATTTCATCCTCAATCTGACAATCTAGCTTAAGAATTGTAGGCATATGACCATAGTCAAATCTTTGATCATGCTTGATAACATCTTGAAACATGCTCCAGAGGTGAAATGCCACAACTGGAACTAGAATATCACTCAAGCTATCAACGACCCAATTGTGGACCTAGTTTTTAACATCATACTTGTACCTACGACATTTATGACCATTTTTACCAATATATACTTCAGGAAAAAACTTGTAAGGCTTGACTGGAACAACTTTAGTAGGGTGGAAACACCATCAAAGTGAAGAGCATGGGCCTTAAGTACATCATACGTAACAAGAACCATGCTTTTAACCGGATAACTTTTTGACTTGTCTTGTAGTTTTTTAAGAATCATTGGCCGAAGTTTGTTCCAATCCACTTTTAAACTGTATAGGGGTCTTTAGTTGTTTACCGGAGAAGGCTTGAGATTATTTTAAGGTGAGGGATATTGTCAAGAGGAATACTATGACTTCGAAATTTTGCATCCCCTACTTGGGCCTTTTTTATCTGGATTTACCTGTGGTGAGATTTCCAAGCTCTCTTGAGAATCCTTTTTAAGGACTACTGCTCGCAACTATCCTGAGTCGAGATCCTCCTTTATCAGGAAAAAAGTTCAGACCTTCCTCGCTAGAGGGAAGGCCTCACCGTTAATAGTCGGTCAAGAGAGAAAGGGATAACTCAGTGCCAAGCTTATTCGGCTCTAGGACCTTGTTGTGCCCTAGTAGGTGTTGTGAGAGTCATGCCACTTTTAAAGCCTTAGACCCTTCATAAAACCCACCTGGGTCCTCAGATGTGATCCTGTTAAGGACTCACACCACTACCTATCAACTTAGTGAGCTAAGGCATGACTGGTCAACTTTACTAGTACCACCTACCCTAGTCTCTCCTTAAAAGAGGCTGAGGCCCAACTAGTCCTCCAGAAGCATCCTCTTTGGGAGGTCTGCTCCTATCTCTCGTTAGTCTTTAGGAGGACGCTAGAAATAGGGATTAATCTCAATTAAGAGCACTAATCCTCATATTCCCTCCCTTAGACCTCTAAGGAGGACTTCTGGGATCTTCAGGAGCACCTTCTTTGAGAAGCGTACTCCTAAGACTCTAGGGTCTTAAGGAAGGATACTAGGAATAGGGGCTAGACTCAATTAAGAGCTTTAACCCTCTTAGACCCTCCCTTAGACCTTTGAAGGGGAGACCTGAAGGTGACGGGTGACCTAACAACTAGATGGCTAATCAGGTAGGCTAGCTTCCTCCCTAGTCATAGCCAAGAAGTTTAGCCGACCATACCTGGGTTTGTGCCCAAGCAAGTTTAAAACTAAATACTTAACTCTTAATAAAGAGCACTCTCTTATATTTTATTCCTCTGAAAGATGATCATTACAATTGAGGGGAGGTTTCTTTTATAGCTGAAGAAACCAATACCCTTTGACTACATAAGCAATGTTAGACTAAACCAAACTGAGTTATTCTTCTTTTTCTTCTGCTTTGGAAATGGTCTAATAGACTTTATGTCAAAAATTAGGGACCAAGCCATTCTATGGACCCACGAACGTCGGTCTCCAAAGGCTTGTGGGGTCTATGGTAGCCTTTAGGCTTCAACTTTAGAGATCATATCTATACGGCTAAAATTTCTTTTATCATCTTTAAATTGATATTAATGGTTGAGTGATTAAGGAGTGCCCCAAAGTTGAGTGTGAACGGATTCGCTCCAATCAACTTATGCATATGTTCTATCGTTATCTTATTTATGATTCTTGTTTCAAACTCGTATCTCCCTATTTTTTTGTTCATAGGGCTTTAAATTTGATGCGTGGTAAGACTGTATCAGTGATTGCCATACAGAGGTCCTATTTACAATTAATATCAGCATCATATAATCTACAAAATGTGGAAAGAGAAGCTTTAAATTTTAATGATAATGACGATATCGGCCTTTCTGATATCGAAAACATAAAGCAAATAAGAGATTCTAAAGATCTGAAAATGGTTCCTAAGGTGCATTCTTCTGTAGTATCATTGCGTAAAGGGAGACCCGTGACTAGTACTCTAGTTGTGTTAGGAATTAGGGTAGCTAATCCCAATCACTCACTCAAGAATGATAAACGAAAGCGCTAATTAATAAATTATACAAAATCAGGAACACAATGATTTACCCGGAGGAGGGAAGTCAAAATCCTTTCGGATGAAAAATCAATTCCCGCGAATAATCTATTATGATCAAACAGGTTACACATTATCTTCTCCAAGTTTCTCAAGCTTTGTAATAGAGTCTCTCAAACCATAGCTCTCTAGAATTAAACTCACATAAAAAGATTACAACCAAAAGATAGGCTAACAAATAACTTAAGTCCCCCTTATATACTTAGGGGACTAATTAAAAATAGAATGGATCTCGAGGCAAACTTAACGTCCCAGAAGAACTTCTAAAACCATCCTACGCACATCTTGTTTGAACGACTTCGACGATATAAGGATTCCATCCCTAGAAGCATGCAACTCCTTCGAACGAATTCTTCGGTCCAAGTTTCCAATGCAGAAAACCACCAACTCGTTCGAACGAACGACATCCATTTTCGTTCGAACGACTTCGACAATTTCGAGTTCACCTTTAACAATCTTCCACTTGAAATCAAATCCCGTAACCCATCTATAGATCTCCAAATGAATTGCTCGCACTACCCGGACCTTCAATCATGAAGACCTACAATGAAATTTCAGAATCTTCAATAAATCTCCTACTTGAAATTTAAAATGTGAGGTTCCCGTAACTTCACCCATCTTCAGAGTAACCACATTTGTAACTTTGTCAAACCGAACTCTTTACGCCAAAAGCTATCATACTACACAAAACCATGTGATAATATTTTTGAACAAAAATATATAAATAAGAACATCCCCTTACAAACTTTTAAAGCCGCACTACCGTACTTATGCCTTTGCAATCAATTATCCAACTAACCATTATCATCTCGATACCCAAGTAGATTCGATATAACACCACAAAACTGTAGCCCTTTCAATGTCACTAACGTACTCTGTCATCACAAGTAAACACAACCCTGTAAGCTGAACAAGAATTACTCCATAGATATAAGCTACAACCGAGTCTTCTTCGAATACATATTATTCATTATCAACGTCTCACAGCTCCTACTTCATGGGAAAACTCCGGTCTCATGTAAACAATGATATATATTAGCAAACAAATCATCATTAAGTTAGAGATACCTCGATCTAAACTCATATCGTATTCTATAGCCAAACAAACACGTGTCTCAAGCCCGAAGTAACAGCAAATGGTACGCTACCGAATAACACTCCAACCAGTCTCAATGTACTATATCAATAATAACTTTTGCTTTATGTTCTTCTTGTTGTACTATACCATATGCCAAGGATTAGCCAATCCATCAGTCCAACCTGAGATAATCGTTCCCACGACTCTTCAACCTGACCTATGCTAGAACTTGCATATGCAACTAGCATATCATCCATACTCTAAGAACGAATGATCCATGAGTTCTAAAAAAAAACTCATAACATCAACAATGGTCTCTGTGGTATTTCATAAATCCACCAATGATATAAGCATATCTAACATCGAGCCCAATCTTTAGTAGCATATTCCTCATATTCGACAAGCGTAAGCCAACAAAACGTAGTCGAAGAAAGTCGTACATGATCGAAGACAGATAGCATTTGAGAAGATATCTTTAGTCCTCGACCTACTAAAAGTAGCCGTTATGCCTGGTCAAGAAAAAAGTTGTTAGAGATCTGTGAAATTTGCCCACTCCCCCCAGAATAGAAGATTTTTATTTTTATTTTTTTTGTAAATTGAATGTATCTATTATAAATACAGGCAGAGAATAAATGATTTAGGATCCGGCAATCTGCAAACTTTACCATCGTTACTTCTTAACTCTACTATCACTTCAAAGTTTATAATAACTAGCAATATACTGAATTTTATATTAAAATCTCCCCGAGGTTGTAGTTTTTCTCAACTCTTACTGAGTTTTCCACATAAAATCTTGTTTATCTAGTCTTTATTACATTCTCTTTACGAATAAGTATTGGCAAAGATTCTCCTTCCGAAAAACATGCTACTACACCATCGTTTCGGTGTATATCTTGAATACGCATATGAAGCTCACATGTATGGGCTTCTATAATGTAACTTCACCCAGTAACTATGTATCCATATAGCCGACTAACATACCCATCTTCAATAAGATCAATAATGAAGAATTTTTTATTTTGTATCAAAAATTACTAAATCTGGAAAAACAAAGCTACCACAAAACAACTAGCTTCACAACCAGTAAACCAAAAAATATCTGGACATAAACACTTGTTTCTTCTTGAAAGTACTTTACCACAAGTTTCACCTTCAATTTTTTGAACAAACTTGTTCTCGTTTAACCTGTAAACCAACTTGTGATATAAATTTTTTTACCATTGGTAATAGGATTACATCCTATACCCGATATGACGATTGAGATCCCATCTCATCATCATCCATGACAAGCTCCCACTTGCCCATGACCTCACCTTGTAAAGCCACCTTGTAGTCATTACCAATACCGGCTAGCCACAAACAATGTTGAGAGTAATAATAATCGGCCGCAGGTCTCGAAACCTTGGCTCTTCATTTTATTACAATCGAAGGAGTATATGGTTCTTGTTAGACCTTTTAAACTAATGGTTCTAATATTATCTCTGCAGAAATTTTTACATACTTACATGACCCCGATAAATCTACTTTTCCTGTCCACTTATCCATGTCTTCGCAAAAGACATCATCATTAGATATCACATCAATAAGTTGGATAATTTTCTGATTCTTCGCATCATAAGATCGGTCACAAAAATTATCACAAACATATCCAATGAAATTGCACAAACTAGACATATAATCTAGTTTTGATCTACTACTAGAATTGACAAAAAAAAGTATAAATGATTACCTCATTTTTTGTCCAAGTGATCTCTTCTAATAGTCCAAGATCCAATGCATACCACGACTCTATTTCAATCGCCGAAACTATCGAATCCACCCAAAATTGCTTTGACAACTCAATGAAACATTTTATATTTCGCGCATTTTCAGTAATCTCACAAACTAAACTTTCAGCCACACCAAACTCTTAAAGTATTATTGGGATCTTCTTAAGCCTTTAAATCCCAATAAATGCTTTATCTATAACAAATTCATCAAAGCAAAATTGATCACCATCACTGTTAAAGTCAATTAAGATGCTTCAACATTGAACCCGTCTGAATCTCAACCCAAGCTTTCCATCTAACGAAGACATCAAACCAATCCGTTTCATTCTTCAAGAAATGTACACCAAGCTCTCGTGTGGAATCACCAATGAAAACAATAAAACCATAAAATCCCCCGTTGGAACTAACTCTAGTTGGCTCCCATACATCATCGTATAAGTGGTTCGATCCCATATCCCATTTTCTTCTCTTTTTTGAAAACCCAAGTTTCTTTTGCTTCACCAAGATAACATCTTCACAAAAGAACAAATCTATCGATTTTAACTTATCAAATCTTCCCCTTGAGAACAATATTTTTATCCAAATTCTCACGTGACTGAGTTTTTCATGCCATGCTTTAGAGTTCACCATCGAAGTAACAACACCAATAATCTCATCATTAGCGTTACACGTCCCTTAGAATGCATCTTTTCTTTTATCCCAAGCTAAAATAGTAGCATCCTTCATGATCACAAAAACATCATCGCCGAAGATGGCTAAAAGACCCAAGTTCGATAGTTGGCTCGAAAACATATTTCTAGCCATACTAGATACATTTTGCACCATGTCCAAACTTAACGAATTATCATTTGTTAATGCAATCTGAACATCTCCATTATCTACTATGTGATTACACTCATTATAGCTAGACAATTCGTTTTTACCCGACGCAATTTCCAATGGAGCATCTAAGTCTAACCTCGACTTTTTACAAATACCATAAGATAACCAACATGACTTATCCCGAGTACCATGAATCATATTACATGATTATCCTAAATATCACAAGTCATATCACACAAATCATTAGAAATAAGATTGGAGGCACTATCAGAATGTTTACCGTCCCAGAGAAAGTCACCAAACGTCTTTTTACAGATTTTCTCTTATTTGTCGATCTGCAATCTTCCTTCTTATGACCAACTTTACCGTAATTCTAACAAATATCTTGTTGATTGCAATTCCATGCCTTTATGTGCCTTTTGCTTCCATTCTCAATATGTGAAACTCTCTTTCCTTTAACTTTAACATCCGAGTAATCACCCGATGTTAACAACAAATATCCGAAAGGCATTACACGAGAATCTTTATCATAAACTTCTACTACGTCGCTAAAAGTAACCCGCTTACGAGAATTTGAAATACTTATAGCACACTTCTGAGAATTTAAATCACTCGATGTTGATTCAAACATATTTGACAGTTTGTCTATCATCTCTAACACGGTACTCACTTTAGGCAATTTAGAAGAA
This sequence comes from Kingdonia uniflora, assembly GCA_014058105.1. NCBI lineage: Eukaryota > Viridiplantae > Streptophyta > Magnoliopsida > Ranunculales > Circaeasteraceae > Kingdonia > Kingdonia uniflora. The sequence continues at coordinate 578,131 of JACGCM010002399.1, read as the reverse complement.
ATAAAACTTGAGAGTGTTGAACGAACTTTACCTAGAATATCTCGATCTAGAAACTCTCACTCCAAATGATCCATATCGGTCGGCTTCGTCAAAATCCCTCCTAAAAGAAAATTACAATCCTCCGCATATAGAAAAACCTCTATGTGTATCTTCCAAATCCCAAAGTTCATTCCATAGAATTCATCGATTCCAAATTTCTCCATATCGACCATCGCTCTAATCACACAAGCCCTAACCTTTGCTCTGATACCAGTTGTTAGGAATTATGGTAGCTAATCCAAATCCCTCGCCCAAGAACTCTAAACGGAAATGCCAATTGAGAAATTATACGAAATCAGGAACACAATAATTTACCCGAAGGAGGGAAATGGAAAACCCTTTCGGATGAAAAACTACTCCCTGCGAACAATCTACTATGATCAAACAGTTATACACGATCTTCTCCAAGCTTCTCAAGCTTTCTAATGGAGTCTCTCAAACCCTAGCTTTGTAAAATTAAACTCATAAAAAAATATTACAACCAAAAGATAGGCTAACAAATAACTTAAGTCCCCCTTATATACTTAGGGGACTAATTACAAATATAACGGATCTCGAGGCGAACTTAACGTCTAGAAGAACTTCTAAAACTAGCCTACGTACATCTCGTTCGAACGACTTTAAGCTAGTTTGCCAACCCTAGAAATATGCAACTCGTTCGAACGACTTCTTCGGTCCAAGTTTCTAACGCATAAAACTACCAACTCGTTCGATCAAAATCTATTCGTTCGAACGACATCCATTTTTGTTCAAACGACTTCGACAATTTCGAGTTCACCCTTAACAAGTTGTGTGTCCAGAAAGTGATGCTAGAGAACTCAGTAATAAGGTTACAGATGATGTGAAATCTTCTGTTTTAATATATCATGGAGGCAGTCAGATGATGATTCATGTTTGCTGGAAAATTATGACATGGTTTTCACGCCATATGCTACTGTAAATAATGAATTCCCGAAGCAACAAGAAATTGATGGTGAAGATGAAGATTCCAAAAATGGAGAATCACCTCGGACTATCTTTGTAATTTTCCATCAATAAGAAGAGGAAGAAATCCTCTTATGTTAATAAGTAGAGTAGCCGAGTAAAAAAATAAAGGGATGGCTCATCTCTTGATTTTGACAGCAATACAGTTGCAAGGGATGCTCAAACTACATAGAATCACAGAACTCATAAGAACCCAACAAACATTTTGATCCAATACGAAAATCATTACAGAACTCATAAGTTGTGGTTTTTTTGAATACAAAATATAAAACTACAATTGTTTCATTGTGCAAATTCTTAAAAGCCAACAAACAAACTACAGTCCATTGTAAACGAGAGGAGTTTCAGTTCTCTTCCCAGCAGAAATCTTCCCTTCAGTGTAAAATCTTCCCTAATTAATGAACCTTATATTTTTTATGGTACTGTAAAAAAATTATAAGCAAAAAAATCCTAGTCTAGGCAAAGTAGGAACAGTTAAAAAATGAAGATCATTTATAGTTTCAAGTAATCTTTAAAATATGTTATCGTAGTTCAAAGGAACACATGAGGTGGTACGTTCTTTAGAGGCCTTTTTTTCTATGGATCTTTTGTGCATTTCGTATTAGTACTCATGGTTCTTAGTAGTACGCCATAATTTTACAGGAAATTAGATAAGGTTGACACACCTAAAAACACAAATAAAATGACACTAATGAACATGACCACCAAATAAAATAACTAATGAACATGACCAACAAAATCATTACAGAACTCTTAAGTTGTGGTTATTTTGAATACAAAATATAAAACTACAATTGTTTCATTGTGATCCAATACAAAATACAAACTCTACACAACAAACAAACTTAACTCTAGTGTAAACTAAAAGAATTTCGGTTATCTTCCCAGCAGAAATCTTCCCTTCAGAATAAACTATTTCCATTAGTTATCTTCCCAACATAAATCTTCCCTTCAGTGTGAAATTTTTCTATCAGTTATCGATAGAATCTTCTTATCAAATAACAACAAAAATGTTCCCATCAGTTAATACTAATTATCCCAAGCCCATGGAGTTATGGTCTCCAGAGTGGCCGAGTTTGGGGGAGTCTCATTCTGTCCATATAGGCAATACGATCAAGTCTGGCCGTGGTATTTGACTAAAACATTTCCAGCTAAAATGTAGAAACTACCATCATGTGGAGAATTGTGTTTTTGGTTTGGGTCTTGGTTGTTCGAACGACCCTCAAATCCGTTCGAACAACCCTTTAACAGCTCCCTGAAATTTTGGCCCAGGAGCCCAAGTCGTTCGAACGACAATGAGTCTCGCTCGAAGTAATAATGCTGAATTCCATGGAAATTTGGCCCATACGCATATTTCCTTCTAATGACTCTCTATTTCGTTTGAACGAAATCTGGTAACTTGGTTCTTTTGATGGTTTTCGAACCTCTTGATTGCCTCGAGATTTGAGTAATTGTAAAAGGGTTTCCCTAGTATATAAAGGGAAACTTGTTCTTTGAGAGCCATCCCCTTTGATACAATCCTTTGGTGAGGTCTTTTGAGAGGTGTTCTTGAGATAAACCTCTAATGGGTTTGTGGATGATTGTAATTGGGATCTTGAATAAACTCTTTCTTTCTTTTGAAAGTGGACGTAGGCAATTTGTCGAACCACTATAAACTTGGTGTTGTGTGTATTTCTTTGTTTGTGTTTGTTCATTACTAACCCAAATTGACTTGGAGTTTGAGGTTTTCGGGCTTGCGGCTTAACAATTGGTATCAGAGCGTGGTCGATTCCTCGGTTGCGCATGATTTTGAGATAACTTAGGGTTTTTCAATTTTAATTTGGTTAGTTCATAAAAATTGGGGGAACATGGGAGACGATATTGAATCGAGTTCTTCGGCCCCGAAAAGAAATACAACGGTGATGTTCAATAATACAAATATTGAAGTTGAAAAATTCAATGCCACAAATAACTTCGGAATGTGGCGATGCGAGGTTATTGATATGCTAAGTCAATTGGACTTAGATGAGGTATTGGAGAACAAGCCGGATAAAGCAGAGGAGAGTGTTTGGAAGAAGATGAACAAGAGAGCTTGTGGTCAAATTCGCTTGTGTTTGGCTTAATACATTAAATACCTTGTAATGAATGAAACCTCGGAAAAAGAAATTTGAAGGATTCTAGAGGAGAAGTATGTGGTGAAGAACATCCAAAATCGACTCCATTTGAAGAGGAAGTTTTATCGCTTCAAAATGAGACAAGGGATTAGTATGTCGGAGCATTTGAATGATTTTACCAAGTTATTAGCCGACTTGGCGAATCTAGAGGAAAATGTTGGCGATGAAGACAAAACACTATTGTTCTTGAAATCGCTTCCCAAAGAGTACGAGCATTTCATTACGATGATAATGTACGGGAAGAGTTCATTGTAATACTCATATGTGACTACGGCGGTTATAAACCAAGAGTACCGGAGAAAAGAAAAATGTGAGTCTGAGGAGTCGACATTCGAGGTATTGATGACTAGAGGGAGGTCTTCGGACCGAAAGAAGGTGAGTGGTAACAACCTTCGATCAAAGTTGAAAGATTACAGTTTAAATAGTAACAAATTAGGTAAGGATCAATGCACATTTTACAAGGAAACGGGTCATTGGAAAAATGATTGTCCCGCTCTTAAAATGAAGAAAGTGGGAAAATTGGGTTCTTCTGTGAATTTGGCTCAGAACACAAAAATGGGAGGTAATGATTCATATTTATCTTTTACTATAACTTCTAGTGCATGTGTTAGTGATACACAAGAATGGATTTTAGATTCGGGTGCTACTTGTCACAGTTGTCCCGAAAGGGGTTGTTTTTCAAGTTTGAAAATGCTAGAAGATGGAGCGGTGTTGATGGGAAACGATAATCCTTGACACATCTTAGGGATAGGTACCATTCGACTAATGTTGCACAATGGGTTAGTTAAATAGATTGATGAGGTTCGGTATATTCTGACGATGAGGAAAAACATTATCTCGACGGGTTTACTTGAAGTGAAAGGCTATAAGGTTGCGTCTGAGAATAAGGTGAAGAAGGTTCTTAAGGGAGCCATGGTTGTATTAAAGGGCCGCAAAAGAAGTAACAACTTGTACTATCTAGATAGTACAATTGTTCTTGGTGAGGCTGCTACCACGGAAAGGGAGGAGACCACTTCCATAGATACCACTCGGCTATGGCACATGCGTTTGGCACATGCTGGGGAAAAGTCCTTGAGAGTTCTCGTGAATCAGGGGTTATTGGAAGGTGTCAAGGTGTGCTAATTAGAATTTTGTGAATACTGTATTCTGGGCAAGCAGACAAGGGTAGAGTTCGGTACCGCTATCCACAGTACTCGTGGAACCCTTGATTATGTTCACTCTGATGTTTGGGAACCCTCTAAGAATGCATCGCTAGGGGGGAAGCATTATTTGTGTCTTTTGTGGATGACTTATCTAGGCGGGTATGGGTATATACCATGAGGAAGAAGGATAAAGTCCTAAAAATTTTCATGACGTAGAAGAAGTTGATTGAGACTCAGACGAGGAGAAAGATCAAAGTACTCCATTTGGATAATGGTGGGGAGTACACTAGTAATCCATTCTTGCAAGTATGTCGGGATGAGGGGATAGTTTGACACTTCACGGTTAGAGAAACACTGCAATAAAATTGGGTAGCTAAGCGCATGAACCGTACTTTGTTGGAGAAGGTGCGGCGTATGCTGTCCAATTCAAGGTTGGGTAAGGCGTTTTGGGCCGAGGTTTTGACATATGCATGCTATCTCGTTAATAGGTTGCCTTCGGCTACAATTGAGGGTCAAATATCAATGGAAGCTTGGCCGGGAGAACCTGATACAGATTATGATACTCTTCATATATTTGGGTGTCCGGCATACTATCATGTTAAGGATGGTAAATTGGATCCACGAGCAAGTGATGCCATTTTCTGGGAAAGAAGAAGGGTGTGAAAGGCTATAAGTTATGAAATACGAGAGACCGAAATACCATTATGAGCAGAGATATTACTTTTGATGAGACTTCTATGATGAAGTCACATGGTTCTGAGTCCACAGAAGAGACTACTAGCAGGGTATTGCAGCGGGTAAAGATTGATGCAACTTCACATTGGCCAGAGAGTTCTGTACTTAGAGGGGGGTCATCTACCGGTGTGATAATGGGTGATGAGCTATTAGTACATGTTCCAAATGATGAAAATATGGATGAAGGTGGAACATTTGGTAGTACTGATAAAGAGATTCTGGTGGCGGAGTCAATTGCAACTTGTAAACCAAATAAGAATATGGAGAAGCCGAAATAGCTTACAAAGAACATGGTACTTCCAAAGGCGAAGGCCGTGGTAACCAATGCACTACCGATTGTTTAAGGTGTTCTTTCCACGACTAAACATTGGGAGGGATCAAGGATGGAAGAGATGTATTCTCTTCGCAAAAGGGCAATCGGTGGTAAATGGGTCTACAAAAGGAAATAATGATCTCAAGATTGTGCTACGCTTCAAGGCAAGACTAGTGGTAAAACACTTCTCCAATTGTATCCTATTGGCTTTGGTAGCAAATTTGAATTGAAATTGTAACATCTCGATGTTAAGACGACGCTCTGACATGAGAAGTCGAAGGAAGAGATCAATATGACTCTGCCGAGTGGGCTTACTGTTGCTAGAGAGAAAGATGTATGTCAATTGATGAAGAGATCATTGTACGGTTTGAAGAGGTCTCCAAGACAACGGTATAAACGGGCTCTTGATATGGAGATTCATAGAGATAGAGAGAATGACCTCTTTCTTATGGATTGATTTAGCCTCTCCCGGGGATTGTGTGAACTACGAGCAACTTGATCCACGGTGGTATTTAGGCAACCATTGATTTGGTGCAGTCAATTTGGTTCTTTGGGAACAATTTGTTCCATTGGGACATTTGGTTGATTTTGGTTCCTTGAGACGTTTGTTCGAATTTGGTTCCTTGAGACGCTTGGTTTAGATTTGGTTCCTTGGGATGCTTGGTTTAGATTTGGTTTATTGGGATTCTTGGTTTAGATTTGGTTCATTGGGATGTTTGGTTTGGATTTGGTTCCTTGGGATGCTTGGTTGTATTTGGTTCCTTTAGGACGCTTGGTTTGGATTTGGTTCATTTGGGACGCTTGGTTTGGATTTGGTCCTTTTGGGGACGCTTGGTTAGATTGGTTTCCTTGGGCCACTTGTATGTTTGGGTTTTAGGGGACATTTGATGGTGGAGAATGTTTGTTTGGGTCCGTTTGGTTGGTTTCTATGTTCGGCTCAAATTTCGGTTTGCTTGGTTTGAGAAATCTTCACCGAGGTGGAAAATTGTGTTTTTTGGGTTTGGGCCTTAGTCGTTCGAACAACCCTCAAATCCGTTCGAACGACCCTTTGATAATTCCCTGGAATTTTGGCCCAGGAGCCCAAGTCGTTCGAACGACAATGAATCTCGTTCGAACAAGTAATGTTGAACTCCCTGGAAATTTGGCCCAGACGCATATTTCGTTCGAACAACTCTCTATTTCGTTCAAACAAAATCTGGTAACTTGGTTTTTTTGATAGTTTTCGAACCTCTTGATTGCCTCGAGATTTGAGCAATTGTAAAAGGGTTTCCCTAGTATATAAAGGGAAACTTGTTCTTTGAGAGTCATCCCCTTTGATACAATCCTTTGGTGAGGTCTTTTGAGAGGTGTTCTTGAGAAAACCTCTAATGGGTTTGTGAGTGATTGTAATTGAGATCTTGAATAAACTCTCTTTCTCTCTCTTGAAAGTGGACGTAGGCAATTTGCCGAACCACTATAAACTTGGTGTTGTGTGTATTTCTTTGCTTGTGTTTATTCATTGCTAACCCAAATTGACTTGGAGTTTGTGGCTTCCGGGCTTGCGGCTCAACACATCAATCATTTAATACCGAGGTTCTCGGTATAAGCAAACCAAGAGATATCAGAACTGATTTATAGCGGAAGATACATGCATATATTATACAACAAAAATGAATTGCATATGACCTGATTTTGTCATATATATTTTGAAATGTATAATATGGAGGAACGTGAACCCCTGTCATGTAATTTACTGCTTGTTGATTATCACAACAGATGAGAATATTCAAGTGATTCAGATGCAGACTATGCACCAGTTGTAAACTGGTGAGTATGCCAAGAAATTTGGCGTAGGTGGAGCTCACGGCATAATCTGTAGCCACAGCCATACCTAGTATAACATCATATCATGATTTGTCCTTGCTATGGCTTCTAAACCAGTGAAATGCTCATACTAATTGTAGAAGGCATCTACATACACAGTAATAGTATACTCGGAGCGAAAGATTTAAAGGTTTGCCGGTGGGTCGGGTCTTGTGTTTTAGGCCCATCCCGTCACGGGTCAGAAATCGAGTTCAGTGGGGATCATTCGCAATAATAGAAATGACAACACCTGTTCTTACCCACGTCGCCTTCCGAGATGTGGATTCTACATCCTACACTATGATGGTGTGTGGTGGCATTTCTACAATTCCAAACTCATTGCTTGCTACTGAGTGTACCACCCAACACTTAATCACCTTCACTTCTCAATTCTCTCATGGGACAACGCTCAAACACATGAGCAAACCTCATGGCTCATGCATATCCACCAACTTGGAGGGTTTTCAAATAAGTACATATCGAATTGAGTTGGGAGAAAATTGAGAAAGAAGTGAATAACGAAACTCTACTCCATCTAGTGACCTACTATAACTAACAACATATCCACATGGATGATGTATTAGTTTCCTCCAACATCTCCCACAATTTAAACTACCTAGTGTTTGCTTAGTATTAAACACCAGTGAAGCACCCAAAAAAAAATGTAATCTAACATCAAGATGAATTTATAATGTGACCGCCCGCAATCATAGTTTAGAGCTATAATACCTTGCTGATTATACCTAAATCATAGTTGCCTATATAACAAGTTTGTGTGATCACATTCACAATTCGAATATAACACCTTGTAGTTTAAATCATGCTATGATGGTGAGCTAACCTCTAATGAGAAGAATGTGAACCCTCTCGCTTAATGCTCTAAGGAAGTATAGATTGTATTCATGTGGTTCAGATGAAAAACCATAGTGTTTCAGTGGACACAAGCCTAGGGTGGTCCTCTATAATTTATACCTTAGTCGTTGTGAGGGCTTATTTCCAATCCTCATACTGAGTCCGATATTCAAACTCGCATAGGTTGAGTAAACATACTGATAACCAATCAAGGACTAAAAGCAAGGAGATCGTAATACAGACTTCCTCATCTACAACTCGGGGATGACATAACATCCAATAACATCGCACTGCAGAAAATACTCAGATATCTATCAACAGTTCGAATACACGCGGACACTATTAGAGATCATATCTTCATTAACAGTTTGGAGATATCAAAGCATCCTGTGACTTCGCGCTACAAAAGATACTCCTCCACTTATCAACAGGTCGTATGCACACGAACATCACAAGAGATCGTATCTTCCCAACGGTCTGAAGCTACAGCTTAAGAATGTTAATGGATCCGTTACAGATCAACAAGTATCAAGATGTTACAAAAGACCACCATGAAGACTCATCAAAACCAGATAGTGTAATGTTCCTCATCAATGTAACCAACAATCATATTATAAGACCTATAAATACAACTAGATAGCTACAAATTAGAGGGGCTGCTCTGAGAACCTCTAAGAGATCTTTTCTACATCTCTCTCTCTTTGTAATAGCTAGCAATCTAAATATACCTCTCTCTCTTTCTAAAATCCTCAGGAGAGGTCGTAGTTTTTAACCCATTCAAGGGTTTTCCACACTAAATCTAGTATTGTTTGTTTCCCATTCATAACTAAACATACTAGATTTCGAAGGTGTAAAACGCTATCTTCGTGCAATACAAAAATAGGCTATTACATTTGGCGCCGTCTGTGGGAACGAAGATTACACTCAGCTTTCTCCAATCCAGTTTTCACCGCATTCATCTTTGAAAGATTGCAAATCAAGACAAATCACACCATGCCCTGCCTGACGTTGTTGAAGGAATGACGAATCTGCGAAGAACTGTACAAGCAGAAACCGAACGACGAATAGAGTTGGAGAAACAGCTCGCCAGTATGCAGGACATAGTCAGAGCACTCCAAGCTCAAATAACGGTAAATCCGAGATAGTAGAACGCTTTGCCTGCGTCCTCGAGGATATCAGTCCACGATCGCCTGGGACATCGAGGCAGAAATACCGCACTTCCTTAAATTTAGCAAGAGCCAGCCCTACCTTGAAGTCACATCAATCCACCATTACCCGCTGGAGCAGTAATAGATCTACAACCACAAGAAGAGCAAAACAGATAAAAACCTCGAGTTTCAATCTATGACCGCATGGGGGAAGCAACATGAGAGCATAATCCTGCGAAAGGACCAACAACAAGACGAGTTGTCACGTCTCGACAACATCTCACTCCAGAGCAGGTGGACAAACGTGTCAATAGCTCATAGACGCTCAAATACTCACTGGAAAAAACAACTATGCAAGATTATAGAAGAGTCCAATCGCACAGGAGTTGCTAAACGAAGAAGTACCAACCAGTTTTCGTACTCCAACGATTCAGAAATACGAAGGGGGGGATCCTGTGGAACACGTCCAAGAATTTTAAGATTCCTTGGGGCTGTATTCCGCCTCCAACCACATCCTCTGCCGTCTATTCCCGACCAGCTTAAAAGGCGAGCCTCTACTATGGTTTCACACACTCGATGAAGGATTTATCCTCACCTTCGAGCAACTTCGCGAACTGTTCATCAAGAACTATTCACATAATAAAGACAATGAGGAAAGTCTTTACTCTTTGTTTAGTCTCAAGCAGGCACCAAGGGAAAGATTGGAGACATTCACCATAAAAAAATTGGGCTAGCTCGAAAACTCGATAACCTCGACAAAAAGATCACGATCTCCGCTTTCATCAATGCGTTACTCATAGATGGACGAGTCAAGGAACATCTGATCCTCAATAAGCCACTGACATTAGAGGATATGATGGATAAGGCCTACAATTTCATTGACCTCGAAAGACTAACGACTAAGAAACAAAAACCTCAGCGCATCGCTCTATCCACCAACGATCATACCGGAGAACGTACTCACAACAACAGTAAAGGCTATGGAGATGATAAGAAACCTTTCAAGTCCTATGATGATCGAACACGCTAAGAACAAAAGAGGCCAGTTCCGCGTTTACCACAGTTGACAACTACTATTACGAAAATATATCCGCTACTGCAAAAAGATGAACTCTTCAGAAATGCCAATACTCTTCAATCTATACCAAGAAAGCCGTACTACATTCACCACAAGATCCACCATCATGACACGGAACAGTGTTTTGTGTTGAAATTTCTCCTCTCGAGTATATTTTTGCATGGTCGGATGCTTGAATATATTGTGGACGTAAAAAGTTACAAAGATGGCAACTACAAAACTGAAATCACAGTCGTCCAGACTGACGAAGCGAATGAGGAAAAACATTTGTACTTCATCGAGACTCAGACAGTCAGCCACTCCAACAGATCCAAGCGCAGGCGCGTTGGACAATGTCATAATTTGACAATGGTAGATAAAAAAGCTCGTTTGTTGCTAGAATCCAGCAACTGACGATCTGGGATTTCTTTCGAAGACTGTGACGTACGTCACGTCAACTTCCCGCATCACGATGCTCTCGTCATCATGTTAAAAATGATGAACATAGTTCTACATACAATAATGGTAGACACCGGCAGCAGCATCGAACTACTATTCCAGAGCACGATCGACCAAATGAGTTTAGCGGACAAGGTCGAACCAAGTGACATCAACGTCTCTGGATTGAAGGGTTCCAAGGAAGAACGCGTGGGAAAAATTACACTTCCCATCACGGACAGACCAGTCACACTTGACGTAGTTTTTTACATCATCAATACAAAATCCCGTTACCTCGGCATTCTGGGACGACCATGGTTGCATAACATAAAAGTTATTCCCTTCACATATCATCAAGTATTACGGTTCGACTAGAAAGGAGGGATCTACGAAATCAAAGGCAGCCAAAAATTAGCTCTAGCCTGCGATAATACTATTGAAGTAGAGCCAGCTACAACAACTCCAGAATAGCAATTGTAGCATTCAGTACCAGCAGAACATCAGCTGCCAAGCGCCGATCCAACAGAATATATCGAGATCAACGGCGCACAAAGAGGAACTCACATCGAGACCCTCTTGAGCACGGAGGAACGCTCAAGTCTCATATAATTCCTTTCGGATATCCACGATGTTTTTGCGTGGACGTTCCACGAAATGCCAGGGATCGGTCCAGCCATGGCGTGTCACAAGCTAGAGTTGAAAGAGAAGGCAGAACCGGTTAAACAGAAGTAACGAACTCTAGCACCAAAAATACGAGACGAAGTAAACAAAGAGATCAACAAATTAATTGAGGTCGGTTTTATCCGCAAAACTATTTACCCGGACTGGATCTCGAACATTATCGCAGTCCCAAAGAAAAATGGTAACATCAGAATCTGTGTCGATTTTACGGATCTCAATCGACACACTCCAAAAGATAGCTTTCCACTTCCAATCATCAACCATTTGCTCGATTCAACAGTAGGGTACGAACTCCTCTCTATGGTGGATGCTGCATCAGGATACAATCAGATACCATTTTTCCCTTAAGATCAAGACAAGACTGTGTTCATCACTGAACAAGGCCTGTATTGCTATAAGGTCATGCCTTTCAGCCTAAAAAATGTCGGCGCTACATATAAGTGATTGATGACGCAAATGTTCAAAGATCAACTCGGTAAAATAATGGAGGTTTACATCGACGACATGCTTTGAAAGAGTCTCAAGAAAGAATACCATCTGACAGATTTAAGAACAACTTTTGAGATTTTGTGAGCTTACAAAATGCGCTTGAATCCTGGCAAAATCCAGCTCGAAGTACAATCCGGAAAATTCTTGGGCCACCTAATCAACAAACGAGGAATTGAAGCTGATCCATCACGCATACGAGCTCTCTTGGCTATGCTTCACCAAAGACAAAAAAGGATGTTCAGAAACTAGTCGGGAAGATTACAACACTTAGCAGATTTGTGTCCAAATCATCAGACATATGCCGACCTCTATTCGATCTACTAAAACAAGGTACATCGTGGGGAAAATCAAAGAAGGATCCCGAGATCGAGTGGACAGATAAATGCGAAGCCGCTTTCCTCAAACTCAAAAAACATTTGGGTAAACCACCAGTTATGAGCACACTAGCAGATGGAGAAGACTAACAGTATACCTAGCCGTCACAGATACTTCTCTCAGCTCCGTTCTCCTCTGACTCGACGAAAAGACCGAGAAACTACTCTATTTTATCAGCAAGACTCTGACCCCCGTTGAAACAAGATACACCAAGATCGAGAAGCTTCTTTTAGCTCTCGTCTATACATCACAAAAATTAAAACAGTATTTCCAAGCCCATGTTGTTCGTGTCTTGACAAACTATCCACTCAGTAAAATCATATCTAAACGTGAAAAATCTCGACGTATTCAGCAATGGTCAGTAACACTCGGATAACATGACATACATTTTGAGCCACGCAACTCTGAGAAAGGTCAGGCTATAGTAGATTTTCTAGCTAACTTTCCAGTAGACGATTCTGATTGGGAAGAAGACGTTTATGATAACAAAGATGAACCACCCATAATACAGTCTGAAGAGAAGTCTGATTGGGTAACAAAGAAAGGTTGGCAACTTTTGACGGACGGCTCTGTCGGACCAGCCGGATCAGGAGTGGGGATTGTTCTTATTACTCCTTCCAATGATCGGCTTGAAAAATCCATTCACCTCAATTTTGAAGTAACCGACAATGTAGCAGAATATGAGGCACTAATTCATGGCTTGGACATGGCACTCACACTGGGTGTAGCAGGGCTCTCTGTCTACACCGATTCATTACTGATCGTCAATCATCACGCGGGTATCTATCAAGCCAATGGGAAAATGATTGACTATGCTGCTGCAGTAGTCGAACGAATAAGCAAATTTCAGAAAATTTCTATGGAACATTTGCCCAGGGGAGAAAATAGACATTCTCATGCACTCGCTTACCTTGCTGAGGTCCTTGGATCAGAAGCTCGTTATTTAAAAATTGACGTCATTTCTAGCCCTAGGATTAATGCCATCGTGTCCAACACCATTAATACTAGGGGCAACGAGGAGATCGAAAATGATTGGAGACAACCTTTCATCAGATATATTGGACCTCACAATAAATTCGATGGCCCACTTCCAGAGGATCCTACAGAACGACGGAGATTAATTGACAATGCCCGTAGATACATTGTCCGGGACAACCTCCTTTACAAAATATTAGTCACTGGTCCATATCTCCTCTACATATTCGAAAAAGTGGCACAATAATTTTTGCACGATCTGCACGAAGGAACATGCGGGTCCCATGCCGCAAGATGATCTCTTGCAAATAGAGCTTTAACACAAGGAATGTTCTGGCCTAAGATGAAAGCGCAAGCAATCGAGTACGCTCGCAAATGTGACGCTTGCCAATGTTACGGTCCGAAGATACAATCCCCAGCGCTCGAACTACACTCAAGCCAAGTCACCTGGCCATTCAGACGATGGGCTCTCGATCTCGTAGGAGAATTTCCTACAGCACCAGGAAAACGAAAGCATTTATTGGTCGCTACGGACTACTTCACTAAATGGGTAAAGGCAGTCCCATTGGGCCAAACACGAGAAGAAGAAGTCATCAGATTCATCTGGGAACATATTATCATTCGGTTCGGCAGATCACATCTTATCAGAATCGATAATGGACCACAGTTCATTGGCTCCAAAGTCGCCGCATTCCTCAATGAGTGCAATATCATTCATTCCCCATCAAACCCTAGCTATCCTCAAGCAAATGGACAAGCTAAAATTACTAATCGAACGATTGTGGACGGATTCAAGAAGCGTTTAGATGACAAAAAGGGGAATTGGGTGAATGAGTTACCACACGTACTTTGAACATATCAAACAACTCCAATAACAGCAACAGGTTGTACTCCATTCTTACTGGCCTGCGGGATGGAAGCCATAATACCCACTCAGTATCATTACTCAATACACGATCACGAGATGACAGATAAAGAAAATGAATTTCAGATTGCATACAACCTGAATATGATCGAAGAAACACGCGACAGAGCCATTGTCAATCTGGGAAGACATCAGCTTGCTTTATCACGGTCTTATAACAAGCGCGTTTGACATCGAGAATTCAAAGTCAAGGACCTCATTCTCAGAGAAATTCCCCAACATCGCAAAACACCTAATACGGGAAAGTTAACAGACAATTGGGAAGGTCCCTTCATCATAACTGGCGCGAGCGGTTTGGGGTCTTACGATCTCAGTACACATGATGGAGTACCTATACCTAATCCATGGAATACCTGCCGACTGAAGCTGTATCGAAATTAAACATGCCGTAACTTCAGATTTCACTCAATAAAGCAAATTTTCATCATCATGCTGCAAATCTATTCAAACATTCTACCTATCTTCATATGGTTCGCTTAAATCGACCTACTACGGAGAATTACTACAACGATATCTACTTTATAACTCTTCAAATATACACGCTCTCCGAGGATCGCTTATTGAGTCAATCAATTTGATTTGGCAGAGACGCCATTCAGCTATGCAATATTTGATATATGTCCCATCACGGTCGCTCAGCTCGACCTATAACCGGGATCTACTTCATAGCTCTTCAAATATACACGTTCTCCGAGGATTGCTTATTGAGTCAACCAATTCGATCTGGCAGAGACGCCATCCAGCTATGTAATATTCAATACATGTCCCATCACGGTCGCTCAGCTCGACCTATAACCGGGATCTACTTCATAGCTCTTCAAATATATACACTCTCCGAGGATCGCTTATTGAGTTAATCAATTTGATATGGCAGAGACGTCATTCAGCTATGCAATATTCAATACATGTCCCATCACGGTCGCTCAGCTCGACCTATAACCGGGATCTACTTCATAACTCTGCAAATATACGCGCTCTCTGAGGATCGCTTATTGAGTCAATCAATTCGATCTGGCAGAGACACCATTCAACTATGCAATATTCAATAAATGTCCCCTCACGACCGATCAGCTTGACCTATAACTGGGATCTACATACGTGCTGCCCCGAGGGTCGCTTATTGAGACAATCAATTCGACCTGGCAGTGACGGGCCCTTCAAATATCTCATTGCGGTCTTTATTGATTCGTTCAAATTGACCTATACACGTTAAAATACAACATCACTACATCTCTATATGGTCGTTCGTTGGATCACCCAATTCAACTATACATAGAGATAACAACAAACTTTTTTATCTACTCAACATTTGACATTTTTTCTTCAGTAAAGACATATTTACACTCTGTCTCATTACAATATAAATAATAAAACTACTGTTCGCGCTTTGGGCGTACAACATTCAAACTTTCCCCAGGCCCAGATTAAAGTAAGACAGGGAAAGGAATAGCCGCATCAACTACAGGAGAAGGTGCATTCAACAATTCCATAACTCTCGGCATCAAATTATCTATGTAAGATAACCGTGCTAGCTGCAGGTCGTATTCCATAACGTATTCGGTTGTAGCAGCCAAGATCGACTCACGCTCTGTTCAAAATTTCTCTACATCAGCATGCAACATAGCCATAGCACGCAACGTAACATTATCCGCAATCAACAGTGTAGCTTCATAAAATTCAGTTTTTACCTTGTTTAGTTCGTCTTCAAGATCTTTACATCGAGCTTCCAAAGATTTTTTCTCCTGCAGCAACGAGCCTTTATATTGCTTCGTTATCTGTACACTGCGCTCCATCTTCTGCTTCAGACTGTGCAACTTCTTATCTACCTCCCTCGAATAATTGATCTCGGCTTCAGCTGCGTCCATCATCCTCTGCGACTCTTTATACTTCACATGGAGTTCCTCAAAAACTTTATTACCTTGCATACACTCCAGTACCAAAGCTTGTTTGTCCTGGTCAAGATTGGCGATCCGCGAATTGCACTTATTGATGGCCTCATTCAGCTATCGATCTCTCTTGGAATATGCCTCCTCGTGAGTTTTGGCACGGTCGTTTTTTCTCGGACATGAATCTGGAGCCTCACGCAAATCCCAGTTTAGCTTTTTCAGGCGCTCGCAGATAACGGATTTCAGAATCTTGCTTCCTTAAGAGATCATTATTATTTGCTATCACCGACTGATGATACAATAGATCGTTCTTCTGTTTTTCAATCGTACTTAACAGATCCAGTACCTGTTGATTCGTAGCCATGGTCTCCAACTTTTTCTTCTTCAGAGACTCTTTCCATAGTTCGGATTCATTATTAGCAGTCAATATCTTTGCATTATTACATGACAACTCTATAGTCACAGCATTTAGCCGACTCTGCAGCTCCAACATCTCAGATTCTAGCTTTGAATTCAACAAAGTCGTTCTTTCAACCGCCAACAAACATTGCTGCAATTTGGCAGACAATTTTTTATTTGGCGCAGATAAGGCAGCCAATTTGTCATGTTCTTTGTCTTCAACCTAGGAGAACAGATTATAAGCGACAATACATCTATCAACAACAATTCATTCCTACAAGACATATCATTCTTCAACATTTATTACAACATCCAGCTATGATACACAAACCAACTACATTATGCAAAGTACAATCAAATGCCACAATCTAGTTGGCTTGTGATTGTACCCTACTACTACGAGCATCTTCTTGCAAATGTTCATTAAAGATTACGACCTCTTGCGAATGGGTCTTATGCTGTGTGTGAGGCAGCAGATCTTCGACCTCCTCCTCCTCAGACTCTTCAGCTCGCTGTTTTGAGGTTGAAGCTCCCCTACCCTCATTCCCTTTTGCAAACCACATAATCTCAACCTTATCATTCTCTACTTCCACATCTTTACCACAACTCGAGATATAACGTCTAAACTCATTTTCTACTCTCTCGAGCTCGCCCTCATAAAACGCGATCACATCGGCTATCTAACATTCGTGGTCCGTGTTGATAACACGTTTTCCCCGCTTTGGAGTAATTTTCTTCTTCAAGCGTGATTGGGATACTTGCAGACGTTGCTGCATATCTAGTAAACGCGCTTCTAATAATGTTACTCTCTTCTCCGAGCTCTACAATAACCTAGCACACTCTACCTTTTTCCTCTCTAGACATGCATTATGACGCTTGCACCGCTCCAGTTCGTCACAAGCATGCCTCAGATCGATTTCTAATTGTGCGTAGATCTTTCTATCCTGTTTTTTTATGTTGAAGAAAATGATCCTCATTGCTCTTTGCTCCTACAAAAGTCAAGCTCATTAGGCAATGAACCTACACCACCCCATATGATGGATACTCCAGCCTGACCTGAGCATCTTTGCGCCTCTATACTATGGCAATTGCGCGCTTCTTGCGCTAAGAATTTCACCCGAGCTGGGTTCGACACTATGCCTCTCTCAGTTAATAGTTCTAAATAGGCCTTCTTCAAACTCCGCTCACTATTAACTTTGGCCTCAAAATAAAGTGTCAAAGACAATAATGACCTTTGACACTCTAACTTATCGCTCTCATCTACGAACCGCTTATATTTAAGGGATTTTTGGAGTAAAACAAACCTATCGGTCTCTTTTCGCAAAACCTCATCCCTCTCAATATTTATCTTCCCATATCTACATTGAAGCTCAAATAACTCCTTAAAGGTTTTATCAAAGTTTGACTTATGAAGGCGTCTCTCATATTCAAGTTTATTGTGTACCTGTTGAGTACGATTGATGGAATCCCTTGCTCGACTCAAGGCCTTCTCCATCTCGATCACTTTCCCCCTTAAATGAACTACCGCCTACATACAAATCATACATTCACATCAAAACAACATATATCAACAACAACCACAAAAATTTCAAAATCTTGCCAAAAATAGTTCTACCACCAGTACAAAGGACAAAGTTCGACTAAGTCTCAGAACTATGCTACAACTATAAAATCAAGATTTAGCTCTTGCTACCTCCTTGATCGGATCATCAGCCACTGGAGGAGCGGGGGTCTGCTCAGCCACTGGAGAAGCATCATCCCCTGGGAAGACGATCTCGCCATACTTCCCTGCAAGAGCAAGATCGACATCCTCTCTGCTCAAACCTCAGAAGTAGAAGGCTTAAATCAGCTCCCCAGAAGTAGAAGGCTTAATTCAGCTTATTTTGGGAAGCCACCGCAATATCAACAACCTTCTTCGCCTCATCTTCAACCTCTTGCTTTGTAGTGGCAGCTTCCTTATCAAATTTATCTTTCTGCAGAGCCTTCTCCTTCTCGAACTGCTCCCTCTGCATCACCTTCTCTTGCTCAAACTGTTCTCGCAGAGCAGCTTTCTCTGCATCATATTGCCGAACAAGTTCGCCACGATTCGTAGCAGCTAGCTTCAATACCTCCGCGGCTGACTTCCATGCAATAGAAAGCTGCACCACAAATACAGCAAAACAGTATTACAAGATCAGATCATTACTAGAAAAGATTTAATCAAATAACACCTTGCATACCTGAGAGAGCTGGATTGAATTTGAGTATCTAGGTGGGTGGGATCATGCGTAGCCAAATCCAACGCCTTCTGTTCCACGGCTTCGAGGTTGACATCATTCGAAGAAGCTCAGATATCTTTACTGGATTCTTTTTTCTGCTTCTTCAGAGGAGGAACCATATTTACATCAGCATCTACCGCCTCAGTTCCCACGGGCAGTATCTGCACAGGTGTTGTTTGTTCAGAAGGCGGCACCATCTTTTTTATTCTTGGTCACCAAACTAAGGAGCTCGAAGTACCCACAACACAGGCAGGAATCTCCATAACATCAGCATAAGCAGAGCCAAATGAAGCCATAGCTCATTTTTTATGAGCTCGTTGCACTTTTTCAACTACAGAGTTAAGCCTCTTCTCTCTGCAAATTCCTAGTTCTCCAAGAACTTGGTTCAGTTTGTTTCCTTTTCGACTAACGACGTCGAACAAACTCAATGTATCAGCAACAACTTTTGGATTAGGCTCTGCCAAAATAGCAACAAACTATGTTAGCAACTCGCAATAAGTTAAAAGATAAACTGTAGGCAAAATGAAGACACTTAGTCTCGTTAAAATTCTTATATATCAGCTCGAGCGCGGGTTCCCCAGGCACTTACATATAATTACCCCTTACCATCACAAGATGGTCGCACCAGGGTCTCCTAGAAGATTCAAAATAAAAAATTTCAGCCTCGCCGAATCACTAAACAAGTATCCGCTCTTTCGATCTTTCACATACTTAAACTTATAGTATTTTAAGATATCGTCCGCAATGAATTATCTTGCACTACCACCATCTCTCCACTTTTGGTTAAGGGCTTCACAGACTCTCATCATCTCAAAGATGTTACCATTTAATTGACCAGAGAAACTCTTTAGTGCATTTATTACCCCCTTTTGGAAAAAGGTTAGGGGAATACTCAACCTATATGCGACCTGGTTCAAATAATAGAGGAATCCTTCCTCTACGACCTCCATGCTAGTTCCATTATAATAAGCGATATCTATATCATTTCCTATATCCATACTTCTCTAACACCGATCCAGAGAAGACACCTGATAATGCTCTATATTACCACTCGGTCTCACAAGAGTTCTAAACCACAACCCTGCATTCATCACATAATTCTCCCATTCTCCATCTAAACTCTTTTTATACTGTAAAAATTTTATCGCTACGTCTACATTCTCGGGATACTTAAAAAATTGCCCAGTTTCATTCTCCGCATGCAATTCCACATCCCTCCCAGAAGAAACAACCAGATTATCAGCAGTTACAATACCAATTACCACATAATTATCCATAGTCCTATCAGATGATGATGATTCCTCACTACTGGTAGATATAACAAATTTACTATTGGGTTTCGGGTTTTTTTGAGCGCATCTACCACACATACAGGAAAAATCTATTCAGAGTTTTTATTAATCAAAACAGGTTTCCTCCCTCACGTTATTAATCTACCCAAAAAGTTCAAACATGCAACCTACCAGTTGTCCAAGAAACTAATACAACAGCAGAAAAGATGGAGGCAGATATATTAACCTGTACTAGAAGAGCAACAATCGCCGACTCTGGTCACCGCTCGCACTTCAGATGACAAAACTTTGTCCTTCTTAGCAAGATCACACAACACTGGAGGACTGCGTTCAAAATTTGAAGATTTTCTCTATCTAGAAATGCTTCTGCCTCTGTCTGCAACTGATTGTGATTTAAGAGAAGAGGGAAGACAAACTTTTATATTATCCCTCAGTTTCTGGAATGACGGCTCTTCGGGACACGTGTCCACATCATCTCTCCTAACATGCACGTCTTTTCGTTTGCCCTCATAATGATTTTTGGTGTAAGGTGTTATGTTATCACGTCTGTCTCTCTCCTTTGCCATTATTAAGGACTCACTGCCCAAACAAATTTATGCAGATCTTACAACACGATTACTTACAGCAACAACCTTCTACGCCTGCGCGATCCTGCTGCACTTTTTTATAGCATGGTTCAAGTTCAAAAACCTAAGTACAACTATTACAGCTGTCACTTACCTCAATTTCGGCCTGACAGAAACAGAAAATCAGCAACAAATCCTGCTTCGGTTCTATTTCAGTAAAAAATTATCATAGATACAGAAAGCAATGACGAGACGACCTCAACGCAAGCAAATCAATTTATTATGATCAATCATCCGACCTTACATATAATGACAGAACGGATAATTTTCTTCACCATGTGGAATAATTTCAATATCAGCAACTCTCACATCCTCTTTAGCAAGTTTATCCACCGCGATTTTCAAAGGCTCCAACCAAGTTCCACTGATGATAACAAGTATTCAAGTTGACAACAACATGGCTCTAACACCAAGAACTTATGGCACGAAAGAAATTATGGCCTCGTCATCTCCGCAGACATAACAACACTATATCTCAACAAGGCCACAAACATATAAGAGCGACCTACACAGTTCGGATATACTTAATTCAACTCATCAATAATACGATCTACATACTTTCGACCTATGCCATCAATGACTAGTTTGATAATTGATCTATGGTATCTTACAACAGTTCTAAAAGCATCTTCAAGCACTTACATGACAAGATAATAAAGTTTGAATTTATTATTCAAGAAAAACAAGTTACAAGAACGAACACTTCAACTAGTTCGGAATAAAGATTACAAGTTCTACAAACAATTTTGTCTTTTACAAAGAATAACCTATATTGCAGATGACAGTGCAACACTTGAGAAGCAATAATGGCGGGCCCAGCAGAAAAACTCAAAGCTCAAGGAGGGGAATTAGAGTGAAGTAGAGGACAAAATTAATCCCACCACTCCTCCATAACCCCCACCTCCGCTGCCAACGAAGGACCTCCTTCACCATTACAATACCCAATCTTTCGCAGGGTATCGACAGTACTTCTCAGACGACTTCCCTGCCTTCTCATCTTCCGCTGCTACTGTATCCTCTGCAAGCATCCGCAGATAGGACCGACGGTGAGCAGCAAACAAAACCACATAATGGAATTGCCACAAATGATGGTAATTTTCCTCTGCCTCCTCTACTTCTTCCCACGACATCCCATGAAAAGTTGGAGGAACAGGGATTGGAGTCAGCAGAGAAAGAATTTAGGTGCTAAAATAGCGAGTTTGTAGACTTGCCATTTTTGTCTGAACTCTAGCTTCATATGCTTGGCGTCGAGTTGTCACCATCACTACTACTCAACCCAACCTGAATGACTGACAACGTTAACCAGGGTAAACATTGATAGCAACTATTCACCATGTTTTATACTAGCAGCATTTAATGCATTCCAAAACTTCCAATAAGGTATTCATCACAAGTGCACGTCTCAAGAAGAATTTTTGGGAGACCCAAAAGTCAAAACTACTATCCTTCCAAGATAAAATGGAAGCCATCAATACAACATTCAATTCAAACGACTGAACTTCTCAACTAGCACCACTCGCAACACATGTTTCTCCTGCTATTGGCTGAGAGGGGCAGTTGTGAGGGCTTATATCCAATCCTCGTACTGAGTTCGATATTCGAACTCGCATAGCTCGAGTAAACATACTGATAACCAATCAAGGACTAAAAGTAAGGAGATCGTAATACAGACTTCCTCATCTACAACTCGGGGATGACATAGTATCCAATAACATCGCACTGCAGAAAATACTCAGATATCTATCAACAGTTCGAATACATGCGGACACTATTAGAGATCATATCTTCATCAACAGTTTGGAGATATCAAAGCATCCTATGACTTCGCGTTACAGAAGATACTCCTCCACTTGTCAACAGGTCGTATGCACACGAGCATCACAAGATATCGTATCTTCCCAACGGTCTGAAGTTACAGCTAAAAAATGTTAATGGATCCGTTACAGATCAACAAGTATCAAGACGTTAAAAAAAACCACCATGAAGACTCATAAAAACCCGATATTATAATGTTCCTCATCAATGTAACCAACGGTCATATTATAAGACCTATAAATAAACTAAATAGCTACGAATTAGAGAGGCTGCTCTGAGAACCTCTAAGAGATCTTTTCTACATCTCTCTATCTCTTTGTAATAGCTAGCAGTTTAATATACCTCTCTCTCTTTCTTTCTAAAATCCTCAGGAGAGGTCGTAGTTTTTAACCCATTCAAGGGTTTTCCACGCTAAATCTAGTGTTGTTTGTTTCCCGTTCATAACTAAACATACTAGATTTCGAAGGCATAAAGCGCTATCTTCGTGCAATACAAAAATAGGCTATTATAGTCGTGACTAGAGATGATGCCCCGAAAAGGGAACATGTACAATAATAATTCATGGGGTTGGGGTACCTAAAAAGAAGACATTACCTACATCCTGAAGGATTTGATGCCCAAACCGGGTAGTTGTGGTACTTTAATACACCCAAGAGATATCTAACTACCCATGTTTGTAACACGTTTGGGTGCTTCGCTAAAGCATTTTTGGATGTTGGGAGAGGATTTGCCTACACTCCCTTTGTTGCTACACACCCGCTACACTCTCCTCTCTCCACTCATATCTCCAACTCAGCTGCCCACTCAACATCTCTCTCTTTCCCACTCAGCTCTCTATTTGGCGACTAAAAAAAATAAACAAACAAAATAAAATAAAAAAACTCTCTCTCTCTCCACTCGACTCTCTCTCTCTCTCTCAATCGCTCTGTACGCCCAAATTTAAATTTAAATTTTACTCTATCTCTCTCTCTCTCCCGTCGTTTCCCGCCACTCAATCTCCCACTCAGTCACTCTCTGTCAGCCTCCAACTTTGATTTTTTGTGGCTCTGGTTAAGGTACGAAGCTTTCTTAGCTTCTCTCATTATTTTCATTACCATGTCAAAACTATATTTCGTGAACCGAATGGAATTGTGCTACGGAGGTAACATGGTTCTTGATCTTGCTTGAATAACAGGTGGTCAGTGGACGGCATCCGAACATCTACCAATATCTACTCCACAAATCGACAAAAAAGAAACAATGTGTAGAATTCGACAAAAATGAAATTTATTGTCTAAGTCAAATTTTTAACAATTCAACAATTTGTCGAATTGTTAGAGGATTCGACAATAAATTGTCGAATTGTTAGAAGATTCGACAATAAATTGTCTAATAGTTAGAGGATTCGACAATAAATTATCGAATTGTTAGAGGATTCGACAAGAAATTGTCGAATTCTAACCAATCGACAATAAATTGTCGAATAGTTAGAGAATTCGACAATAAATTGTTGAATTGTTAGAGAATTCGACAAAAAAAAGTCGAATTCTGACCATTCGACAATTTATGACGGAAGTTTCAACTTACATCTTCAAGCTTGTAACTGAGGCGAAATCTTATACTTGATTATGACGGATAGGTTCTGCTGTTTGGGATGAAATCCACAAAGAGACTGAGTTAATAGAGAGAGTGAGTTGTTGAGATCAGTGGAGATTGAGATACGATGAGTGAGTTCAAGATTGAGCGATAGAGAGAGAGAGAGCGACGAATTGTCGGAGCGGTGCAAGCGAGAGAGAGAGAGTTGAGTGACAGAGTGGAGAAAGAGAGAGTGAGTCGAGTGGAGAGAGAGAGAGTTGAGTGACAGAGTTGAGAGAGAGAGAGTCGAGTGGAGAGAGTTTTTTTTATTTTTTTAGTCGCTAAATAGAGAGCTGAGTGGGAGAGAGAGTGAACTGAGTGGGAGAGAGAGAGCCGTCGAGTTGGCAAAATGAGAGGCTACGAGAGAGTGTAGCGAAGAGTGTAGCGGGGAGAGAGTGTAGGCGAATCCTCCCCCTTGGATGTTATTTAGCATCAATCATGATGGCTGCATATGGGAGAGGAAAGATTTAAAGGTTTGCTTGTGGGCGGGGTCTTGTGTTTTAGGTCCATTCCGTCACTGGTAAGAAATCGAGTCCGGTGGGGATTATTCGCAATAATAGAAATGGTAACACCTTTTTCTTTCCCCATCGCTTTCTGAGATGTGGATTACTATGAATATGTGTGGTGGCATTTCTACAATTCCACATAAGCAAAGCAGTAAACTCATTGCATGCTGCTGACTGCTACCACCCAACACTCAATCGCCTTCACTTCTTAATTCTCACATGGGACTACGCTCAACACACATGAGCTATCCACCAACTTGGAGGCTATCCACCAAATATGTACAGATCGAATTGAGTTGGGAGAAAATTGAAAAAGGTTACACTTTCTTTCCCTCCAAAATCACACTCATTACTAGACAAGATTGACAACATTGGGAACTCAGGTTTAAAGATCGTTTTGGTGAAATCGATGCAGATGCAACGGCTTATATCTACTCATTTCAGGTGAGCTAAAACGACACTCTCTTGCTATGTCGTTTACGTTGCGTAGTTTTGTAATTGGGATAAATTGAGAACACTAGAGTCTCGAGCTTTTACTTCAGCTCGGTCTCGCATTTCCTCTCTCTCTGTCTCTGAAAAAGGTAATTAGGGTTTCTATCTAAAATTAACATCCTTATAATTTCAATTTCAAGCATTTCTAGGGGTTTTGTTATAGATTTAGTGGTTATTTTACTTAATTTTATCAAATATATCTTAAAACATCTGATCTGACAACACTTCAATAAGAGTTATTGTTATTATGTATGATTTGATCTTAGTTTATTTATGGAGGTTTTGCTAATTGGTGTACTTAATTTAGATTTTAGCTCCTCAAAAACCCAATTAACACTTTATTTGATCTGTATCTGGTTTGGGGTTTAAGCAAACATTAGCTTGCATTTCATACTTGTGGGTTTTAATGATATAATTTGTTTGTTGATTGTTGCCTAAAGATCCTTCATTTATGTTGCAACAATGCAGATAATCATCTAATCCCTGACTGTGGAAAGACCATAGTGCCTATCAATGATCAAAACCACTTTAAAGTTCTAATGAGGCGAGTTTTCGAGCATTCACTAAGCTAAAGCTGAATATTTGTAAGATTTTGGTCCTTGTCAATGACTCAATGGTACCTCCAAGAAGGAAAAAATGGACAGAAGAAGAAGAACGGACCCTAATCGGCAAATATGAAGAAATGCTATCTGACAATACCCTTTCTAAATTTAAAACCCGCGAGAAAAAGTTCCGGCCCATAGCTGCTCATGTCAATTACCTTCATCACTCCCGTGATCCCATCTCATACCAATGGCAATGGTCTTGGAAAGACGTATCCACCAAGGTGCAAAATATGCGTCATCAGTATCGTCTCGTTAAGCAGAAGATAAGAAAACCCGAAGCTGAAGAGGGCGTTGAGATTGATTGGAACGATGGTCTATCGCACTGGTCGAATTTCCTCCGGTACAAGAACGTCTTTGGAGATTTTCCGCTAGAGGAAGCCAATCAGAGAGTTGATATTCTGCAATTTATGGAAGAGAGTTTTGGTGTTGGTGAAAATAGTGTTTTGGGCTTAGGGTTGGATTTTGAGTATGATGGAGAAGAATGCGATGACTGCAATATAAACAATAATGTCCACTGTAACCTTGTGAAAAAGGACACAGATGAATGCTTTGAATATGAAGAATTAGACTCTGTTGGTCCCAGGTCAAAAAAGAAAAGAAAGAAGATGAAGACTTTGGAGAAGCAATTTGCACAATTGAGGGAAAGAGAAGCTCAACTTGAAGACTGTGAGGCTGAGAGAGCGCAAGAGAGACAGCGGCGGGAGCAGATGCGCGAGGAGCGTGAGCAGGAATGGGATCTGATAATGGAGGAAAGAAAAAAGGAGAAAAAAAATAGAGAGCAGGCTAGAGAGATGGCAAGGAAAGATAATAACATAGAGTTGGAAACATTGGAGAAGGAGAGTGGTGAGAGAGAGAGACTGAGAAGAGACGAGCGGTTAAAAATTGAGAGGGATTGGGAGGAAAGAATGGACCAAAGGAGGTTGGAATGGAAGAAGATGATTGATGACATGATGAGTCATCATAGGGCAGCAATGGATCAGATGCAGTTGCAAATACTTCATGATCAACAAACCATTACTACTCAGTTGCTTGGGGTTCTCTCACAGTGGACGACTCAGAATATCACGGGACTCTCTCACCATAATGGAGCTACCGCCAACACTTATCTCTCTCAGTTGATCCAGAGTTTGCATAATCTTACTGGGATGGTTCACAGTGAAAACAGAATTGTGGCTGATAATCAAGATGATCATTTCATTGTCGATGGATGAACTTGGAAGCTCGTGATGATGATGAAGTTCTTTTAGAGGTCAGTGAACAGGCTTAACGGTTTTATGTATTGTAGCTGTAACATTATATTATTTGTTAAATGTATCTTCATTATAGAAATTAGTGTTCTTGGACCAAATCCTTCACTGTCTTTTTATCTTCTATATAATCATATTATAGATATCACATTCTATGCAAAGTAAGATATGAAATTGACCATTCGTGTTATATGTTTTTCAATTGTACCTCTTGGGAATTTTCAATAACTATATGGAGCATTGACATCAGCTTGAAAAGATAAGAATCTTGCTATGTTCAATTGTCCAGATTAGATACCTAACGCAAATTATATCAATAAATGAGAAACAAGGAACAAAGTTACCGATTCTAAGTTTTGGTATTTCCACCAGCAAGCCCGCAAAAAAAAAAAAACTTTCTAAGCAAACATATTCTCTCATGTTCTTAAAGTGTGAAAACTAGGAAAGTTTGTGAAAAGTTAAGAAACTTTGTGAAAAATTATGAACTCTAGAGGGCTATGTTAAAAACCAAAATTGAGGATAAAATAAAAGGAGTATGACTTCATTGTAATAAGCTATCAATAATTACAAGAGGTAATATGGGATATTATTTGGTGTAACAAAATGAGGTGTACTGTGTGATACGCACATCAACAACTACTAGATGTAATAGGGAATAGTGTTTGATAGAACATTATGAGGTGGAGCGTGGTACACCTAAGTGATCGTATAACGTATCGTAGAAATTGAATCGTAAATTGTAAGATTTAAATGGATTTTGTAAACATATGATAAGACATGATGAAAATAGCAAGAACTTATCATTTATAGTATTCATTAAAACATTTGTCTTCATATTCCGAAAAATAGCCAAAGAACTCGTCATACATAAACTAATAAAATTTAGAAGCATAAACCAACCATCTACAATTAACAATCAGGAAACACCACCCAGAAATGCTGTTCACAACAATCTAAGATTCTAAGGAAAGCTTTGTCTTCGTTGTTTTTAAAATCACAGTAACCATATTGAATTAAAAATGGATAAGCACTAAGAAGACCCAAATTATAGAATTCTGCAAGAAACAACACTGTGTTTTTGAAGTCGGAAGGCAACAGTTGAACAAATATCGACTGAAAAAGTGAACCGTAGATTATATTCGAATTAGTTTTGGTTATTTTTCATACAAGTCGATGAGAGTTAGATGGTGAATCTTAAAATTTGGAATTCACCCTGCGATTAGAATTGTTGCAGGTGGGATTCAAATTGAACAGTAGGATTTTGATAAAAAAAATCGTAGGGATTTTGACAAGAGTATGTACACCATATCAGTGTTTAGTCTTAGGTCAATAATGAATTACTTAGATAAGATGACTCTTTTGACAATAGACACAAAAATAGAGAAACTATCTGCCTGAAGAAGTCCATTACACAACCAAAATTTGGATATCCTATATGTCCATGGACATACCTATGATATTCTGATAGCATGTAAAAGGTTGAAAATACAGTAGATACTGAATCAATTGACAACATTGATACCTACATTTAGCTTTTTGTTCTAGTGCCATACAAATCGAAAGTTGGGTTCTTGGGAATAAACACGGTTCTCTAGAGGAGGGGAAAAAGTGTCACTCAAAAGCATCATATCCACCTAATCTATGTATTTCACATCCATAACACACCCCCAATATGGGCATTGAAGAGGATGCAAAGCTAATGATAGATTTCTTTGGCATGATGACTAGGCATATGCTTGATCTCATTTGGTGAAATTAGCGGAAATTTGTAAATGCATCCAGGGATTTAGGGTCAGAAACTCAGAATGCCAAGAGTTAAGACTTGAGAATATTGACCTTGAATAGAAATTGTTATGGAGGTTAATGTGAGAGATTAGAGTATGTTAAGGATGTGTAACAGAGTTACTTGTGGTTTGCATCAAGATGGACTTTTTCAAAGGACTATAAGCCTTCAATCAATGTGTCACTTTGGAATTGAGGAGTGGTGATAGGGTTAGGTATAATTGAAGAAAACAATAATGGATAACCCTTGATTCATCTAGATGGATTACAAGTAGTGGGTTGCTTTGAACTTTGTTGATGGGAATTGAAACTCTCTTTGGGGGATATCAAGGAGATTAGAGTCTCCTGGATCACCGCCACCAAGGAAGAAACTTTTAAAGAGAGAGACGAGGAATCAATTCCCGTGAGCATCACAACAGAACTGTAAGGCAATTACTGAAACAAGTTGCCAATAGTCAACCTTCCCGAAACCACGATTCACCGCGTCAAACATGGGTTTATTCCCAACCAACATCAAAGCAAAACTACAAGGCAATTATGGAAACGAATTACTGGTAGTCAACCATCTCGGAACCACGATTCTCCACATGAAATAACAGTCAATTCCCAACCAGCATCAAACCATTTTTTATGCTGGTTGGTAATCTACCCATGTTTAACGTGACGAATAGTGGTTTCGAGTAGCTTGACTAGGGTCACCCGTTTCGATGATTTCCTAATATTTTCCCTTTGATGTTATTTGTGAATCAACTTGATGCGGTGGATTGATTCTGGGTAGGTAGTTACCGATTTCGATAGTTACCTTTTAGTTATGCGTTGATGTTGGTAGAGAATTGACTCCCATCTGATGTGGTGAATTGTAAGTCTTAGAAGTTGTTTACTGCCTACTCGTTACCGCGCCAAACCAAAATTATAAGGCTATTATCAAAACGAGTGACCGATAAGAATCTAATGAAACCCACGGTTGACCAAGTCAAAGATGAAACATTTCCCAACCAGCTTTTAAAAGATACTATAAAGCAACTATCAAAATGAGTGGTTGGTTGACAATCAACTCAGAACTAGGATTCACCGCATCAAACATGGGTCTATCCCTACCATCAGAACAAAAATATGAGGCAACTATCGATATGATTCCCCAAGTAGTCAACCTATTTAGAATCGTGTTTTACGGCGTTAAATAAATGTCGATTTCCGGGGAGCATTAAAACAAAAGTATAAGGCAACTATCAAAATGAGTGGCTGATATAAAACTGCGATTTTTCGCTACAAACAGGGGTTGAATCCAGCGAGCATTACGGCGAATTTATAAGGTAATTACAATGCGAGTTCCTAGTGGTTATGAGTAGATTTTCTATTTGCCGCCCATTTTGCTATTTGCTCTATAGTTTCGCTTTGATGTTCATTGGATTTGACCCATATTTGACGCGGTCATCGTGGTTCTGATTAACTTGACTAGGAGTCACTTGTTTCGAAGATTCCCTTATACTTGCGCATTGATGTTATTTGTGAATCTACTTGACGCGGTTGATCATGATAAGTATTTTACCGGTTACTCATTTCGGTAGTTGCCTTTTAGTTTTGCTTTGATGCTGGTAGAGAATTGACGCGGTGTATTGTAGTTCTTAGGAGTTGTTTGCCAGTTACTCATTTCGGTAGTTGCCTTTTAGTTTTGCTTTGATGCTGGTAGAGAATTGACGCGGTGTATTGTACTTCTTAGGAGTTGTTTACTGGTTACTCCTTCACCGTATTAAAATGAAGTTATAAGGCAACTATCGAAACGAGTGACCGATAAGAATAAACTAAAAATCACTGTTTGCCAACTCAAACATAGGTAAATTCCCTACTAGCATCAAAACGAAACTATAAGCAACCATCGAAACGAGTGGTCGGTTGACAATCAACTCTGAATCACGATTCATCGTGTCAAACATGGGTTTATCCCTACCTGGATCAAAAGGATCAAATAGGGGTTGGTCCGAACAAGCATCATGGCGAAGTTATAGTTAAATACGAAACACGTTCTCGGTGGATTCGAGTAGAAATCATATTTGCTACCGTTTTGATAGTGCCTTTTTTGCTTTGATGCTCGTTGGGATTAATCCATGTTTGATTTGACCATCATGGTTCTAATCAGTTTTACTACGAGTCACTCGTTTAGAGAATCTACTCAGAACCACAGGGATTGACTCCCACTTCTCTCTCTCTTTTTGTGTGTGTGTGTGTGTGTCAACGTTAGTTAATTGTTGCTAATACAAAATATATTTGGTCGCAATTCTTGTACTTCCAATATAGTGCAATATTTTGACTCTTATTTTAAGCTGTATCTGCGTGTTTGATAGTTAATTTTGTGCTTGATGTTTTATTTCTTTTTGGTTGGTTCCTTCATGAAAGGAGCACTAAAAAGACTCGTGTATATGGAATATACTTTCTAAACATCTTCGAAAAAGGCATCTGGCAAAGGTATGCTCTTATTTGATTTACCTAAACTGTAATTTTAATTTATAGTTTTGCACAACTTAGACATTCACCATATTGTTGTTATGTGTTGCTAAATAAGCAGCAGTTTGTTATCCTATCCGTCTTTTCGTACATCTAAAGTATTAAGAGTTGGAATTCTTTTCTTCTTTTTTTTCTTTGCTTTATACTGGGATAAGATGCAATTATGTCTCTTGTTCCTGAAAATAACTGATTCCACTGCCTTCTGTTAAATTGTTGTGAAAACTT
Organism: Kingdonia uniflora; assembly: GCA_014058105.1. Classification (NCBI taxonomy): domain Eukaryota; kingdom Viridiplantae; phylum Streptophyta; class Magnoliopsida; order Ranunculales; family Circaeasteraceae; genus Kingdonia; species Kingdonia uniflora. Next base: position 546,734 of record JACGCM010002399.1, on the reverse strand, counting down.
GATTTTCTGATCAAAACTCTTAAACTGAAACAGTTGGATTGTGCCTGAAGAATATGGTTTGGGATATTTATCTGGTCATTATCAAGCCCTTATTCCAACTAGCGTGCATCTATGTTCTCTGTGCATGTCACTTATGCTTAAGCAGACTGATATTTATTTTTCACACACCTTTTTGATATTCTCATGTTCGCATCAGTTAGCCCATTCATTAATATAATTTTCCATTTTTCTTGTTCTGATTTATGCTACATTTTTTGAGAAAACACTGTCCATTTTATGCCTTTCTAGTTGAGTAGAGAAATAAAGCCTACAGCTTTCCAAAGTCCCAATTTGTGAAATGCGGTCAACAACAAGAAGGGCCCTCCTCCCCCACCAAATGGCTCATGATAATGTACCGTTGGAGGTTATTTAACTTTGTGTCTAGGAGAAAGGTAGGGGTATTATCGTCATACATGTAAACCATTAGGTAAATTTCACTACTAAGACTCTAAGAGTCGAAAGATGTAGAGAAAAGTTGAGAGAAAATTACCCCATTTCCAGAAATGACCTTAAAAGCATATGTTTGATGAGGAACAGCAAGGGAGAGAGGTTTGTACTTGAGTGCCCATGAGTGGTCTTCCATGTGATTTTCCAACATTATTTCTCTTCTCACACCTTTCTTGCTTCTTATTCTCATCCTTTTACATGATCAATCTACTGCAATCTTTATTATGTACTGTATTACTCTTTCTAAATGAATCTACTGCAATATATATACTAGTTTAATAATTAGAATTAAGAAACACGCCGCTCAGGCATGACAGGAAAATGGCAAAAAATATGAGTGAGGATATGATCTCGATAAACCTGAGTGATGAATCAATTAATCTATAAATTTGTCTGCTTGGATTAGTGCCTTCTCATGTTGCATTATTGTTCAGTAGTAGTGGGAACATATATTTAGTTATATAGTGCTCATGGAACTCATGTTAGCAAAACCTAGTCATTTCTTACAATGGAACATGAGTAGTTCATGTGAACATTGGAAGTATATAAGGTCCTTTCCTGACTGCTGGTATTTTCAGCATAACTTCCTCTCCTCGTATTGTTTTTTTCCACCGTATGTTGTGAAATACTGTGAGATGTTTTATCGTCCGTGGTGAGAATTGTGACATGGTGAAGATTCTAAATGTATCTCACATTCTGTGGAAAGAGATACTAGGGGCTGCAGGGAGTTGGGGAATACTGCCGAGAATACGTCCATTTTGTTGTTGTTGTAAGAGTATCAATGTGGGCATGTTAGTCATTCTGAATAGGAATTGAAACATGGTTATCACTTTACAAACAAGAACATTTTCAAAGGTGCTTTCTACCAGCCTCACTCTCTCTAATTCCTTTATTCATGCTGATTCCACTACCACCCATATCACACTTTCTTCCTCTAGTAAAATAAAAATAAAAGCCCATCCTTCTTCACCATCTTAATTAATCTCTTTGCACAGACCTCTCCCTCACAGTTGCAGTCAGAGATGACCCAATTCTGTCTCTCCAGTATCACCAGCATTGTCCACCATTTTTCTGGTCTTCTCCTCTCTGACCTTCTTCTCTTTTGTTCCTTCTTTCTCTCTCAACCTTTGTACTCCTCTTACTTCATCTTCTTCTCTCCTTACATTCTCGGACTCATCTCATTTCTCACCCCTCTCTTCATCACCACCTCTCTCCTTCTGCTAGCACTTATCACAATCTCTCCTGGCATCTTTGGTGATGAAGCTCTTCTAAAGGCATTGGAGTCCAAGTTGGGGTTTCTACATCGTATTTGTTGTACACTTTTAAACACATTGCAGTCAGGACTGAACAATGAAGATGTTGAATTTTGCCTTTTCGAGGAGCTTCAAACATTTGTTCTGGTGTTGGATACATCTAGCTTCGAAACCGAGGGAATTACGTGCCATCGGACTTTGATGCAAGGCGGTCAAGCTCAAGATATGAGATGTTTAGAAGAAAAGGTAAAGGAGGAAGTTACTCCAACGAAGTCTGAAAAGAACGTTATACAAGGTTTATCTTCAAATCGGGTAAAGGTAATTGCTGCCAAGTTTAACAAGTGTGAAGGAAATGGAGGTGAATTGATGATAAACAGTAAGTCCGAGGCAAACAGCCAAACATGTCTGACTAATAGCAGAAAATGCGCATTCGATGATGGGACAAACAATCGTCCCAAGAAGCTTGGGTCGAGCCTTGAATCATATGGGTCAATGCGGAAGGATAATGAATGGAAGAGAACATTAGCTTGCAAGCTTTACGAAGAGAGACATAACGTAGATGAGACTGAAGGGATGGACTTACTTTGGGAGTCTTATGAAGTCGATTCGGACAAGGTTAAGGCTAAGAAGGAGAATAAGGCGAAGAAAAAAAGTCATGAAATTGAGTTTCTCATAGAAGAAGATGACGACGAAGAATCGGAAGATGAGATTAATGTACAACTATGTTGTTTACAGGCGTTGAGATTCTCAACAAGGAAGATTAATTTGGGGTTTAGGAAACCTAATGTCAAGAAGATCTCCAGAGCTTTGAAAGGGATTGGGTGGCTTCATCATGTTGGTAGGCATGATATTAAGGGTCAAAACTAGACTACCTTTTATTTTCCTTCTTCTTCCTCCTCTCCTTTGTTATTAAATCTAATTTATCAAGTACCATTAATTTATTTTGTAGAAATTAGAAGAAAATTTGACATTTCATAGATTCAAAGGTACTCATTTCTGTGTATAATGCAATACATCTTTACGTATACAACTATCACAACTTCTAGTAGTAAATATAATCTTATGACAATGGCTTCTCTCTCGCTCTCTCGTTGGGAATCCAAGCGACACTCCGTATAATCTTCATCGCTGCAAGTTACTTTTGGTTGCTTTCCAATGCAGACCATTTATCCGCTTCAATCTGCTCTCTGATCCCAGTACAATATCCTTCTCCCTTTAAGTGGTTTGTAGACAGATAAGTATCCTTTAGTTTTATTGGGTTCCAATGGTTTTTTGCTTCTGAGAAGCTAGAATCCTACTGTTTTATGAAGGTTTTATTGATGATAGGTGCAATTGATTTTCTCGGCATGGCGAATGCCAAATTACCAGCCCTAGCATCTTGACGATATAAATTTCTGTCTTGTAAAGTTCTTCAGGGCTGAGATAAAACTTGCTAAAGAAATTTTAGAGGACATTGTTGCTCCTAATTAAACCATAGCAGATCATTGTTAGTTCTACTGGGACATTTAGAATCAATGCTACAGTCTGAAGGTATCAAGAGTCTTCAACATGTAATTGGCTGTTACTCACTACAAAAGGACTGAAAGAATTATGTATCTAAGACTTCTTAGTCCTACCATCCACATATCTCCGCCTTGTTCGCACTCTTATTTGTTTACTATGCCACCCACTCCGAAGTAAACATTTACATGTGCACTGTTATAAAGCAAAAAAAGTTACTTGTATATAAATACTTTACGGGAAAGAAAAAAAAATAGTGTCTATATCCTTTACTAGATTCACGTTCTAGTATTATCTTTACAGCTTATATTATATATGAAGTATTGAATTATAAGGGATTCTAAAGATGTAATATTGCGAATTGACAAAAATCGATGACAAATTTGTGGTGGTGATGATGTTTGCTTACCTTCTATAGCCTCAAACTAACAGGCGCTTATATTATTTGCAAGGTAATTCAATGAAGGAGAATCCATATCTGTAAACAGAAGAGAAGTGAATAAAGAAAAACCAGATTCTAGTAGTACATATGCAGAAAGGGGAATTAAAGGTGGAACGAATTTTCTTATCTCCTTATCTTTGTTAATCTTCTTCATTTATGGGCCCTGGCGAAAAGAAAAAGAAGAAAAAAAAGAAAGAACTACTGTAGGTTTAAAAGTTTTCCTGGTGGCCATGGGAAGGATATGCCTTGGGCTAGTAGCCTAGTACAAATGCAAGGTTCGTCTTGATTTTTTTTAATGTGCTGTGCTGTGTCTTAGTTGGTTTGAGTTAGTATAAGAAGCATCTCTTATGTTTGGGGTTTGTTCCTGCGTCCCTCAGTAATTATGTTCATCATCTAAGAGAAGCGAGAAAAGTAGAGAAAACTAAGGGGTGTTTGTTTTTGCGCTTACTAAGCTGTTACAAACTTTTAGAAAAATGAGCACCCCTAAGAGACCGGAAGGAATTGTGAGCTAGGACGGTGTTCCTTGCAGTGAGATTCTCTTATATTTTTGTGTTATTTCCAAGAGTTTCTTGCTTCATTTTCATTATAAGGGGGAAGTATGAGGTATAGTGATCTCTGAATATGTCAGCAAGGAAGATAAATTTGAGGTTCTGGAGGCCTGATGTCAAGAGGAATTATAGTGCTCTGAGTGCATATACTTTATTTCATTGCAGATATACTGTGTGATTACGAAATTTTGTAGGTATGTTGCGGTTGTGCCTCTTAATGCTGATGTTTACAACGCTCCAATAGACAGCCCAGCCCTCTCTGCTGGAAGATTCTGACCAGACATCAGTGAAGTTGCAACTGAAGTTGTCCATTTTCTCGACCAAAACGAAGCTCCATTCACTGTCAATATATACCCTTTTCTTAGCCTTTACGCCAATGAAGACTTCCCTGGTAACTATGTCTTTACGCCAATGCTCTTTATACACAAACGCCTTTGATGCCAATTTCGATATTTTGGTTTGGGATTTAAAAGATCTGGGGTTCGGAAGCATCCCCATATTGGTTGGAGAGATTGGACGGCTAACTGACGGAGATAAGAGCGCTAACCAGAAATATGCTCAGAAGTTTTACAGTGGATTATTGAAGCGTCTAGCGGTCAAACAAGGTATTTCTGTGAAACCGGGTGACATAAAAGTTTACGTTTTTGGTCTGATGGACGAGGATGTATAGAGTATAATTCCAGGAAACTTTGACCGTCACTGGGGTATTTTCACTAATGATGGTGTGCCTAAGTACCCAGTGGCTTGTAGTTTTTCTACCAGAAAACAGTCAAAGACTGTTTGACCGTTTTCTTAACATTTTTCTGGGGTTGGAGTTAACTAGGAAAATGTTCTTAAGGTAACACTCAACGCACCAATGCAGATTGTAGGTAAACGATATGAAAGTTTTCAATGGAAAATGTTGTTTCTGCCAACTGCACTAACTGTATAATGTCGTTATGAGATACTAGCAGTCGGGCACGCGTTATCGCGCGTGCCTTAAAATGTTGTTTAAAGCACATTGTTTACAAGAGTCTAGCCATGGAGGACACTACTATATGTTGTGCCTTGTAATTTTGGTTAAATCTCAATGTTTAAAAGAGTTTGTACATCAAACTTTAATTAGCGTTTGTAAATTCCATTGTCACAAAGTGATTTTGCAACTTTGTTTGTGAGACCTACTCATATCCCATCTCCTAGGAGCGTTGTTGCAATTACTTCAATAGAGGTAGCCATGAGGATGACATTTATATGTTTTTTGATCTAGTTTTGTTTATTGAAAACATTTTAATTAACAATGTATGCCTTGCTGACCTTTTGCAATTCTGAGGCAATGTGTTGAGTCTTTGTTATTTATATTTGTATATGTTTATATATTGGTTTAGTGGTGAAATGTGGGTAGTTAAGGTGCCGATGATGTATAATTCGCATGTATTATCAGATTCACACATATTATCACATTATATAAATGACGATATATACAAATTGTCACTATCGACGAGGCACTACTGATTTTATTTTATTTGCTACATAGTTTTAATAGTTTTGTGATTGTAATTGAAGTGACATTTTCTAATATAGTAGAGTATACCAGATACTCTGTTTTCTGGTTTAGTGGCATTGTTTGAAGCATTTGTGTTTCGGAGTAAAGCAAGATGAAATCAAGGTAAAGCATAATACAAATAAATGTGACACAAATCTCATAATGAAGTATTGCTACAATTACAGGGACATCGATGACTTGCTAAGACAATGACCATGATGTAGGATTTTCGGTACTGGCTAATAATAATACATAATATATACCAACACAATATTGGCTACAGACAATGATAATATAAATGACAGTTCTTTTGGATTGAATTCTTGGATCATCTATGCAATTAAGGTATTTATTATGCTTAAGCAATAACATGTTGGTCGGTGTAAGTTTAACACTATTGAAAGTTACATCAAAGAAACATACATAATTCTCAATTTAAGCAACTTTCCAACAAAAAAATACCCTATGGATTGGTGACCAAATGGGTTTTACAAATGTTTTGAACAATTTCAGCACTAAACGTTTTGGGTTATAATGATGAAATAGGTCTTGCTAAGTCAAGCGCTTGTGATTAAGTAGGATGATATCGGTGTTTAGAAGTGACATGTTAAACCGAAGCCCATTAAAAAATAAATTTTAACTGTGCTTTGGCATACTCCTCCTAAGAAAAAGAATGATAGACAAAAATTTATTACGATAAGACTTCAAAACAAAGTATTAACTAAAAATCGAATAGTAGACAAATATAAAGAGGTAGTTTAAAATTGGTAATAAGAAAAGACTTTAAGACTGATTATTCTTTAGCGCTTATTTTTGCATCACTACTTGAATTGCCAATTGGTTCGTCATTGTCAGCATTGTTGTTATCATCTTCTGGCTCGATTCCTTCTTGTAAGCTATTTGGTTTATCAGTACTCGTATCATTATCTAAGTTTATATGATCATCTTGTGTACTTTGAAGCGGTGTATTTATATCTATTTTACGTTGTGTACTTTTCTTTACACCTTTCTTCAGAGATTGTTCCATTGCCTGATAATTACAAGTAGATTTATAAATACAGTGATAATGACAAAACATTATAGACCATTGCTAATTCATACAAGTTGTAATTAGGTTAAGTATCTTATTTAATATATCAGTGGACGACGGTGTAGTAGATGTGAAAAATGACCGTAAAATGGCTAATTTTTTTTCTTTGTTATTTTACTATTTTAGTTATCATCAGGCTCTTTATCTGCAGGTAATGATCGTTTTGCTGTTGTTCCTTTCCTCTCAATGGTTTGGATAGGGGTTTCAATTTCTTCTCGAGACACGGTTGATACGCCATAAAATGGTAAATACTATTTAGCTAACCAACATTATTTTCTGATAACTTTATTGCAAACACACGTTCAACCAAAAGTAAATTATTTTCCAAATAGTATGCTACTGCTGTTTCACCGTTGTTCAAATTAAAAGTACAACTTATTAAACTATTTAATGTAATAATTTAATAGAATAGGGTTATTATTTGTATACCTTTCCAGAAAGATCCTTAGTTGTTTTTGCTGTATTGTTTCGGAGCATTTGCAACTGTGAATCAAACATTATCACCTTGATGAATCCTGTTTCATCTTAGACATCAACCTATAATTTGTACATATAAGAAAAATAAGGTTGGGTTAGAATGTTTCTTTATTTGGGAAATTTAGTTGGGTTATCGCACCTAGTAATCGGATTACTTATTATTTTGCTGGTTAGAATGTTTCTTTATTTGAGAAATTTAGTTGGGTTATCATACCTAGTAATCAGATTACTTATTATTTTGCTGCAGCTCGAACAATAGAATTTGTCATTTTGTTGGGTAAGTTTTCGTTTGCAATTATTGCACGATTCATAACAAAACCCTTATTCATGATAGACTTTGGAAATTATCGCTTGAATGTTGTAGAGGAAATCTTGTTTTTGCATAATTCGTTTTGATCATTAGTATTCATACGGTGAATGAATGCACTAAATCTTTATTGAAATAAAATAAAGACGTACCTTGGCTGCATAATTTTTGGATATGTGGTGTTTCAGTTGTTTTATTGTAATCATATTATCTACCATTTCTTGATCAAACTTCTTAGCATTCTTTGTTGGTGTGACCTGAATAATTTTATCCGCACTATACATTCAAAATATTGTAGTATCATGATTTAGGAATACTGTTTATAGTTATTAGTCATTAACAAATTGTACACCTGGTTGAGAATTCTGCAGCTTCAGGGATTTCCAAATTCAAATAGGTTTTGGCATCATAGGTAGAATTCATGGTGATGTTACCTGTGGATATAGACACTTAGAAACATTCAGGATATATAGTACGAGATATGTTGAAATATAATATTATCAATGTTCTTTAATATGTGCACACAATTGTTGACACAGGGTGATATATGGCCCCCTATTGAAATTTGAAATTTCGGTTGTTCAGCATAATAGATGTCCATTCTTGATGGTAAATATAGTGTTAATTTAGTATGTATATTTATAACCTTTTCATTCTTTAACAGATCCCATAGTTATAACCAAACCAACATTAGGAGCATCGAGCTGGTCAAGTTGTCTCCCTAGTTCCGTAGCAATAGATCCCCATAACGTTATTGATAGTTGAATGCACCTGTCATGGAATTGAATAAAAATATTATATATTGTGTAGATATGATTTAAGTGCTGTACAATGCAATCAACGAAATAATACTTAGTACCTCTCATTTTTGATCGTTGCAATTTTTATAAAGACCTCTGTTCCGTTCTTTGTTTGTTGGGGGTGTGGTAGGTGTTATTCCTATGATGCGGCCGATAACATCTGGAATTTGATAGATAAGACCTAATTAAAAAGTGTACAAGTAAAGTTAGAAAAATGTTGTAGCTAAGTATTTACCTACTATTTTGTCACTTTTGTTTGCAAAACGAACGAGATTGTTGAAATCACAAAAATTAAATCGTAAGAGCGGGATGTCGTTAGTGTCATCTAGTTGCTTGATGATGGTCTTGTCTTGGAATTAGATCTTCAATTGGTTATCGAGTTGTTGGTATAAGCCGCTGCTAAATACGACATAACCATTTGCTAGATCAATTATGATGCCCTCTCTCAAATATTTAGAGGACTTGGGCATACATATTTTTGGGCAGCTGGCTTCAATTTGATCTCCCTATATACAAGTAAACAAATATTATCAATTAATATACTATAGATTATAGGTATGACTTGTCGAGAAAATAACATTTACGACCTTTTGATCAATCAAAACCATGTTGGTACTTGTTATTTTAGTCCGGTCTCGGAAGTCCATGACAAGCCAGATTCTAGATATTCTTGCTCGAATTCTCCAATTTGAAGAGTTAGACTTCAAATCTCTCAAGTCATTATAGATATTGGGCTCATCATTGTTGTCAGACATACCTAAACTGCGTAGGATCTGCAAGAAATTAGTATTTGATTTTGCATAAGATCTAATGAATATAGTATAATGAATCTAGTGAGTACAGAGTTAGATTTCAAACATCAGAAACCCTAAAAAAAGGGCTTAAATTATAAAAATATTGAACAAGTGAAATTAGAATCCCGAGTCTCCATGTTCTAATTAGTCAAACTGGATTAACTAAATAAAATATATAGTCAAGATTGCCAATCACAAACCTACATAATCATTACAAATTAACAATGTGATAAGAGATATACCATCGCGACCAATCTAACAAACACAACATTAAATATTATAGATTTAAATGGAACTCTAGACATTAAACTGGGGAAGACGGTGTTTATTCATAAACACATACATGTCGTTTGTGGTAACAAAATAACATCTAGCATTTTAGCTGATGAGATAACTTGGTTTGTTAACCTTAGCAAAGCCACCATACTCCCTCCTAGAGGAACCACAATATCTTAAAGTAAAAGCAAGCCATTGATATTGTTATTTATGACTGAGTACAGACTGTAGCTCCTATAGTGGATGATAGTGCAATTGTAATGAATCTTTGTAATGCTTGGTATATCAGACCTATTGTTAAACTTAAGAAGCTTGTGTTCTGCTACTTGAACAGGGGTTTTCGCTCAACGCTGCTGGTGCATTCAACTAATATATGTGATCTAGTGATGAGATGCATGCTCAAATTAATCCTCCAGTTTATAGTTAAAGACCTTAATTAACATATTAGTAAACGTGTACGCAAACTGTTTCACAAATGCTACAGATAGGCATGAAAATAGTAATATAGAGAAAAGTTATAGGATTTAAGTTTTGTGAGCTTAATGTATTTAATCATGTCGTCTCAGCCACAAGTATCCATCTCATGTCCTCACCTAATAACTATGAAAATTTCCATTACACAGTAGAAATTCCGAATTCATATACATGAAGGAATTTTTTAGTACTTGATATTGCCAAATTTTCACAGCCCATTGATCAATCATGTTATCAGTCATCCCTGGTAGTACTAGGGAATAGGCAGTAATAACCGGTTGGGTGGTCCCTTAAGGAAAATATATGCAGTATACACGCAGCAAATATTACCCCAAAGATCAAGGAAATTTTCAAAAAACTGAGTCGTGTAATCTATCATAGTTCTATTTTTCCCACAAAGTAAATTATCTTATGCACGATATAAATAGGTGTGGTATGGTATTGATCGTCATCTCAACTCTCAAGACTAACAATTGTTGGAAACACTCCATCCCCCAACAATTTGCCTAAACTCGATCTCAATACTCCCCCACACGCATATTGGATTAGGAAACACTCCTATCGATTAGGCACCAACTAAAAGTTTTTTTTTTTTTTTTTATTAAAAGCTACCAGGTATTTGTGGCAAATGGTTGGTGGATTTGCATGTGATGTAAAACATCTCCACCCCACTTGAATTTCTACAAGTACACCCTCCAAACCACCGGCTGTCACTCTCAAAACCACCTTGTTCCAACTTTAACCAGTAGTGGTTTCATCATTTTATTTGGCAAGTTTTGGTCCAAACACTCTCCAGCTGTGTCAGTTATTTCAAGGCCCCACGCCCACTCTCCCAACTTCAATTTATTCTCCCAACCTCCCCATCGCAACATTCCATTAGAGCATCTCTAGCATCAAGTGGGAGTTTGGGTCTGGGCTCTGACAAGAGGCCTACAAAAAACCCAACTCACACCCATTCTCATCCAGCAGCGAGTTTGAGTTAGGTTTGAGTTTGTTTTTTTTTTGTTTTTTTATTTAGTCTGCGCGGTAATCGTTAGTCCGCGCGATATTCATTTTTCTTCATGCACTATTCATCTCTCTCATGCATTAAAATTTTTTTTTTTTTAATTGCGGCGGTAATCAAAACACCGCGCGGTAATCCAAACACCGTCACACTCAATTTTTTTGAGTGTGAGCCCCCACACTCAGTTGAGTTTCTGTAGGGCCAGGTCATCGAACTCACACTCAAACAGTGCCTGCTGGGAACCCAACTCAACCCACACCCCTCTCTCTCTCTCTCTCTCTCTCAAATGGGTCTCTTGGAGTTGCTCTGTTTGGGTTTTGTTCTCTCAATGGTACAATATGTTCATGGTTATGAGAGTTGGGTTAATGCTCATGCCACCTTTTATGGAGGTGGTGATGCTTCAGGAACAATGGGTATGTTTTAAATCTCACTTAATCACTGTTTTTGGGCTCAAATCATGTTTTTAACAACACCCATTTGTGTGGCTTGTCTAAAGCTTTTGATACGTTTTTTAGGTGGAGCTTGTGGGTATGGGAATCTTTATAGTCAAGGTTATGGTACCAACACAGCTGCTCTTAGCAGTTAGCACTGCTATGTTCAACAATGGGTTGGCTTATGGGTCTTGCTATGAGATTAGATGTGTGAATGATGGCAAATGGTGTCTTTCTGGTTCTATTATGGTCATTGCTACTAATTTTTGCTCTCCTAACAATGCCTTGCCTAAGAATGCTGGGGGTTGGTGTAACCTTCCTCAGCATCATTTTAATTTGGCTCAACCTGTGTTTCAACACATTGCTCAGTAAAAGGCTGGGATTGTGACAGCTTCTTATAGAAGGTAAGTGGGTGTCCTTATTTTGTAGGGTATACCCTACATATTCATGTGAATGTTGTTGGTTGTAGAGTGTTTTTGCCCTTAGCGATATTCCTTTTATTTTGGCCATTTTGAACCTTGGGGGTTTCTTCAGTTAATTTTTTGTAAGGTACCCTAACAAATTCATGTGTGTGTTCTTCAGTGAAAACCACCTATTTTTTTGGGTCGGGTTTTTTCAAGCTCCAAATATCTTAATTTTGTAGGATACCCTATAAGACTAAATTAATTCTAAGTTTTCCAACACCCCATGTGGCCATGTCCAAGTCCTAAAAGTGATAAAACGTTGTATTCTCTAGTGAATTTTTCTAGATTTAATCTAGTAATTTACCATGGTTATAATTTTAAATATTTTATAACTTTGATTTACTTTTAGTTTTGTTCCTGGGTGTGTCCTTAAGATGCTTTACTTCCTTTAAAGTTTCATATGTATTTTTGTGTATGTGTTTGTAGGGTACCCTGCAGAAAGAGAGGAGGAATCAGATTCATCATCAATGGTCATTCCTACTTCAACTTGGTCTTAATAACCAATGTTGATGGTGCTGGTGATGTGCACTCTGTGTTCATCAAAGGGTCCAAGATTGGCTGGCAGATGATATCTAGAAATTGGGGTCACCGTAAGGATGATTATGAGTTAAAGTAATTTTGGGTCGATATAAATAAGTAGTAGTTGTTGTTATTATTTATTTATTAATCAAAGAGAGAGAGAAGTGGTGTGACTGACAGTGTGTGTTGCTGACAGTGTGTGTTGTATTAAAACGTCTAATCTTAATCGATAAAGGTTAAGGAGAGAACAAAATATATCCAAAAGTCCAGATATCGTATCTCTCATTACAGAAGTTCCTCTTTTTAGAGCATCTCTAACAGGAAGTGTGGGTTTGGGTGTGAGTTCTGACACCCTGGCCCACCAAATCCACAACTTACACCCGACCTCTCCCAGTAGCCAGTGTGAGTTTCCTACGTAGAGTTTTTTTTTTTTTTTAATTTAGAGGAGATTAAAACACCGCGCAGGGTTCCAAACACCGCCGCTTCAACTGTAAGTAAAACTCACTCCCCATTCGACTAATTTCACATTTTTACATCTAGCTCTCTCAAAATCCCTGATAAAAAATAAGTAATTCCAACAAAATCAAAATCCATATGCCAAGGGGAGAACCACACCCTAGTTCTATGCATGGGTTTAGAGAAACAAGAGATCCAGAGCATGCCGTAACTCGCTCGAGGTCCGGAAGGAAGAAAAAACGAGTATAATTTGAAGATGTCCAACCCCAATCTATACCAAACCCAACCCAAGAAAACTTCCCGCGGAGGTGTATTACCCAACTCCCAGACGGAGTCAGTCACATCTATTACACGAGAAAGGAACTCACGGTAAGTTTTAGTGTAATTGTGAATTTGTTTATTCTATAAATCAAGTGTTTGACAAAATGCCTCAATGAACAGAATCGGGATTCGATGCGTGTGCACGACACATTCACTACGGTGTTCAAAGTGTGGAAGGATATTGCCACAATTCCAGTTGTAAGGGACGCTGTGGTGAATATTTTTAGGCAGTTTATGGATATACGCTTGGGCAATTCAGATAATCGGCTAATTCAGGCGCTTACAGAGCGTTGGTGGCCGACCACACACACGTTTCTGTTCCCTTGTGCGGAGATAGGGGTCACTCCTCTCAATTTCACTATGCTGACATCATTGTCCATTGGCCGATATCCGACACAGGTGCCATATGGCGACACATGGTCTATTATATCCAATGCGAGGCAATTGCTCCCCAACATTGATTCCAACCATATAAAAAGTTGGAGCGTTAGCATTGTACATTTGAGGACGTACTTGACCGTCGTAGCTGATCGAGAGGATGATATTACTATTGCTCGTACTTTTATCCTCTTCATGATGGGACATTTGTGGTTCCAAACAGCCAACGACACTGTCCCGCTTGGATATCTCGCGGCCGTGAATGATTTGGACTCGGCTGCCCAATATGACTGGGGTTATGCTATTCTTGCTCCCCTGTACCATGGTTTGGATACCGCAGTCACGACCGGGGGTGCAATCATTGGATTTATCCAACTTCTTCCGGTACACTAACACTTTTTCCTTTTACAAATCAAATATCTTCCAATAAACATCTTAAATATAAATTATTATTATTTTTTATGTTATTCCGAAATGCAGTATTGGTTCTACGAGTATTGTGGGGTTGGTCACCCTATAGTCAAGGAAGAGGTAAAGTACCAGGCCTATCTGCGCCTCAGAGCATGGGAGAGGTAGAACAAGAGGAAAACAAATGACCAGGCGGCCAATCTATTTATTCTAGGCAGATACCATATTGATCATCGCACTGTTGAGACGATCACATGGGAGCCTTGGTTAGATTCTGCAGTGTCTGAGACAGATGACGTACTGACTACAAAACTCCTATCCCGTAAAAGGGTGCCACTTCAAGTACCAAATGGAAACTGTGAATATTACTTGGGGGATAGATGCTGGAGGCAGTTGAAGGTGAGGCGCGTATTCCTTTGGATCATCCGCTTAACATGTCGCCACATATTAGTCCAGGAGCTTTACATGAGATGAGACAGGCCGGGTTCGTTGAATGTGAGCAGTTTGTTGTAGGGGAGGAGCGAGAGACTTACGCCTCATACTGGGCTGAACAAACTTGGGAGGTAGGCCACATGTTGACAAATTCCTAGAGAATAGGGAATATAGATCTGTTCGGACCGACTGCACTCAGAGCAGGTATTACACCCGTGGTGGTTACATCAGCGTCAGTTCATAGCTTGTCCCAAGACTTTAGTTTGCCTGGCGAGGTGGAGGGGCCAGACCTGGGGTGGCACATGGAGTGGACAGGGCGGCGTGAGAGGCTCCCCATCGCCCACTTGAGGGACCCGGCACCCATATCTTCCTCCTACGGCGCAGAGAAGCTATAACACCTGACCCATGGTATGCGGCGACTCGTCCTTGCATAGTCTGCGCGGGACGCACAGAGGCTCCAGGTGGTGGAGGATGAGGTTGCTATTGCCCGCAGGCAAATTGACAGTATAGATCATCAGCTATATGCCCATGTAAGTATTTTATTTATGTATTTATTACGGTATTATTTCTTAATGTCATATTTATTTTGTCAAAATATTTATAAAGTTTCCTTGTCACATTCAGGACCTATAGCTGAGGAGGGGGCGTGACGTACGAGTGGTGCCGCTACCACCTAGAGGTGGCACGAGGGCGAGGCAGCGTGGATCTAGTTCGCGAACCAGGGGAGGCGGTACTATCCACAGGGGCGGGGTACTGGAGATGATTATGAGTAGATATAAGTGTTTTTTATACTTTTGTAGACGATGTAGAAGCTCAGCTTTGATTATGTAGATGATTATGAGTAGATGATATATTTGTAGACGATATTTTGGATGTTCTTAATGTTCATAAGCCATGATTATCTAATGTTGAAATTGACTGAAGTTTTTGCTGAAATTGACTATTTGTCTATTCGATTAAATTTGCACTGATGTGTTTTACATTTCTACAGACTATTTGGTGAAGTTTTTATGTTTTTGCTAGAGTTTTTTCAATGTCTATTCGAACAGACTATTTGTCTGTTCGAATAAATTTCAACAATTTTGCACAATTTGTCACTGAGTAGTTTTATTCGAATAAAACCTAATTCTATTCGAACAAAATTGTCACTGAGGTCGAATACAAACATAGATTTGGCAGTGAAATGAACACAACATGGTGTTCCTTTTGCCGCGCGGTAATAGGAGCACCGCGCGGTGTTCATTTCACCGCCAAATCTAGAGAAAAAGACCTACAACTTCTTCCCCTTTTACATTTCTCCCATTTTTACACTTCTCTCTTCCATTGGAAACTTGTTCACCATCTAGTTTTACACCCTTCTCTCAACTCCACAGCCTCAAATGTCTTCTTTATCATCTGATTCATCCATACCCGATCCTCCAGGTTAATCATCGTCGTCCTCCGATGAAGATCTTATCTTTAATTGTGCGGCGGCAATTTGCGTTCTGCACCAAGCTGCAGTGAACATAGTAGTTGAAGATACAACTTCGAGTTATGGCGGGAGTGTCATGGGCCGTAAGGATAAGAGAAAGAAGCGAGATCACCCATTGGGGAATTATAACATTATACGAGACTACTTCAAGCCGAATTGCACATATGAGCCATGAGAATTTTGGCGACGTTTTCGTATGAGTAGAGGCATGTTTATGCGTCTATTCGATGCAGTCATTGCACATAATCATTATTTTGTCCAGAAACCCAACAACACTGGTACTATGGGGTTATTACCGTAACAAAAGGTAGTCGCAATACTACATTTCCTAAGCTACGGTGTTGCGGCAAATCTTTTTGACGAATATATCCGAATAGGAGAAAGCACAACCTTGTTATGTATGAAAAGGTTTTGTGTTGCGGTTATACAAATTTTTGGCGAGGAATATCTTCGGGCACCAAACGCGGCCGACGTCGAAAAGTTAAAAGTGATCGGAGAGTCCCGAGGATTTCCCTGCATCTTAGGAAGCCTTGATTGCATGCATTGGATATGAAAAAATTGTCCCAAAGCTTGGCACGGTCAATTTATTGGTCATTACCCCGAGGCGACACTGATTCTTGAAGCGGTAGCTTCACACAACCTTTGGATTTGGCATACTTATTTTGGGTTACCAGGGTCTAACAATGATATCAATGTCCTGCAACAATCACATCTTTTCACCGACCTGGCCGATGGTATCGCCCCGCCTTGTAATTATACAATTGCCAGAAAAGCTTATGATATGGGGTATTACCTAGTGCATGGCATATACCCCAAATGGGGAACACTTGTCCAAACCATATCCAATCCGGTTACAGCGAAACAAATTTTTTTTGCTCAACAACAAGAAAGTTGCCGAAAAGACGTAGAACGGGCTTTTGGGTTTTACAATCTCGGTTCAATGTTGTAAATAATCCGGTTAAATTGTGGAACCCCTAGGTTTTGAGCAATGTTATGAAGGTGTGTGTGATAATGCACAATATGATCGTCGAGGAGGAACGAGGTGCATTCCCATCATACTTAGACTACAATCCGGCTGAGCCCTCAACTATCGAAGGTGAACGGTTCGATATTGTACGCGAACACGGAACAATAAAATCTTTTATATTAAAAATGAACCAGATTCAAAGTCGAGAACTTTACTTTGATCTAAAGGATGATCTAATTGAACATTTGTGGGCCGTGAAGGGAAATCTTCAAAATTAGTACTTCATTTCTTGTATTATTTGCGTGTTCTTGTTGTAATCTAATGCTTCTCTTAGTCGTATAAGCTTATTAAACATATTTTTTTAACGCAATATTGATCTTGTATTTGTTTTAACGCAATATTATCGGAAATAAATATTTCAAAAACAAACTGTAGAATTTTGAGCAGTACATTATTCAAACGTTTACATTATTGGTTATTAAACTACATTCTTGGATAAAAAACTTCTATATACATCAAAGTTAAATTATATTTCATCACCACTTCAAGTTCCTGGTCTGCCCCTCTTGGCCAGACGTTCCATGATCTCAGCTTTCTTTTACAAATAGTATTCCAATTGATGTCCAGAAAGAGTACTCAAGTCTTTCTTCATGATTTTGTGATCTTTCTTTGCTTGCTCAAAATTCATTTTATCTTGCCAGTGTTGCATTGCTTATGCTCTTCTTCTTTCCTTTTCTTCTTTTGCTTGTATATTCTCCAACCGTAGTTTATCCAACATTATTTGGATACCGCTACCAGATGCAGTCACACCCTACATTGCCTTTTGTGATGCAAGGTTCTTTCTATAGAGTTTTTGGCCGATGAGTCTGCTTCCACCCTCATACAACGAACCATCTAAGTCAGAATTTGGGCCCGCCGATTGAGGTGTAGGTGGGCAGTTGTGGCCCTCTGATAGATTGTTTAATCTGACCGAGTTCCCCGAAGAAGAATTGCCCGATGTTCTCCTGGTTACATTTCTTGGTATATTCACCGCATGGTTCAACCCATCATCCCTTAGGTTGGCCCATCGCGGTTCTCGCACCAAAATCTTATACGTTTCACGGTGTTTGAAGTCATTGCCA
Source organism: Kingdonia uniflora (assembly GCA_014058105.1). Classification (NCBI taxonomy): domain Eukaryota; kingdom Viridiplantae; phylum Streptophyta; class Magnoliopsida; order Ranunculales; family Circaeasteraceae; genus Kingdonia; species Kingdonia uniflora. The sequence continues at coordinate 528,794 of JACGCM010002399.1, read as the reverse complement.
CTATTCAAGCCTTTATATATTTTATGTGTATCGTTTTCCTACAATTCACAATATTACCCAATACAAATAAATAATGTGTATATCCGCATGAAATAATTGACATTGAGTTAAAGAAAACTATAACGTACCCGATCTTCTTATGTTTTTCTGCTGCTATTCCAAAATCCTTCTTGAGCAACTATCCCCTTGTGCGCCACACATTGTGCATTAAGGGCATACCACTGAGATTTTGTCAATCCACATGATCGTCGTGTGGGGTACTCAGGGTCTCTGTTAAAGGAAATGTTGATCTTTTGATAGAAAGTAAAACCCTTTGTACGGCCATTTGTTTGGACAGAAGTTGTTACCCACGCTCTTGCGAGGTACGTAAAGTCTGCGTCCGTCCAATGCATTCCAGCATCATCCGTCTCGTCCAAAAACTAAGAATCTTCTAGCACTTGCACACTTGGTCTTTGTTTTGCAGGTGCTCTTTTCTTTATTTATTTTCCTTTTTCTTTCTGGGGAGCCGCTGCTTCAACAGGTATTAACGCATTTGCGTCACTTTGACTATGCTGAGTAGATTCACCATGGAATAGATAGTTCTGAAAGTAATTTGGAGGTTGAAAACCTTGAGGTTGAGTTAGTGGATAGGGTTGATAGTACGGGCTAAACGCCTGAGGTTGCGGTTGAGAGAGTACAAATGAACTTTGATATTGTCCATAACTGGGATCCCTTTGCATCATGGTAAACGGAGGTGGGGCCTGTGATTGGAATTGAGGTTAAAATTGTGATGGGTTTTGGAAGAGGTATGAAGTGAATTGTGATGATGGGTGTTGAGCGAATGGTGTTGAAGGTGGGTTATGGGAGGATGGGGTCGACGGTGTAGAGTTATTACTACTGGTGCCGGAGTTCGCCATTTGGGGAGAGCGTAGAGGTTCTCCTCAACTACACAATTGGGTTTGAGGAAGAAGAAGTTGCTAGGGAGTGTGATCAAAATAATTGAGTTTGGAGGTGTTTAGATCATCGCGCGGTGTTCCTTTTACCGCGTGGTGATCTAAACACCGCCAAACTCAATTTTTTTTGTGTGAGTTCCTCCCACTTGGTTAAGTTCCTGTAGCGCCAGATCATCCAACTTACACCCAAACAGTCCCTACTGGGAGACGTTTGAGTGTGGGTTTGCAAACCCAACTCAACCCACACCCTGCTGCATTTTCTCTTAGAGATGAAGAGTATTTTGTGGCTTTTCCGGACCATATTTTTTGATAGGAAATATATGTATCCCAATTTAATTATTTTCTATATGATTTTGATTGCTACATGATACACCAAAAACAATAATCAACCGAAGGATTCAAATAGGACATCAAACACTGTGGAAGCTCAAAGTGAAGAGAGAAAGAGTACCATAGCTTAAGTTGTGGAATATTAAATTGAAGTAAGGAGAAAAGAAGCTAATTGAGTGTATAGGTTTAATGCTTGTAATCTCTCTCTTTCTCTCTCTCTTTATATATATATAGAGGCCCCATACCCACCTACGAGGGTATTTATAGTCCCCATACGACTGTTCATCGCACCCCTTCAAGCACCTTCGGCTATTCGCCTAACATAATGTCTTGTACGTCTCTTCTCGAAGTCCTGAACCCCCTATCTCCTTACAGCCAAAAAATTGTTACACTGTCGTTCTAAATCATCTAAATACATCTCTACATCTTCTGCTTTATCTATCTTCCCCAGTGCAGTTCTTACATTCATAAAAAGAACCTGTACATCCAATTCCTTGTACCTTAATACATCACTTACTGGAACACATCTAGCCATTTTCAATAGATTTGACCAACTACCATTATATCTTTCCTTTTTTATCCACCTCCTATATTTTTGGAATACTTGTAACCATAATTCAAAATTCAAAATTTCCATATATTCGACAACCTATCATCACTACTCGAACATCGATAAACATTGTATTCAACATTCTCATCAGCTTTGAGACCTTCCATCGCAATGTGCAAGAATTTTTCTCAATACTTGCAAGGTCGCAGTCATTTTGCTACAACTATTTTCATAAAAATTTAAGTAGAATAAGTACAACAATAGATTCGAAGAACAAAACCAAAAATTGATAAAAACACCTTTAATCCATTAACCAAATAGCTACACACCCACAGATTACAAATACGACAATGGCCATAATAGTCTCTACAACTAGCCCTACTCGCAATAGAATTTTCATCTTCCACCGTCGCGTAAGCTAATTCACGAAGATTATTAATACGCTCTGCCGACGTCAGAAGAACATTGTAATACTGGCACCAGAAGAAGAAATCCAATTCAGAACGCTACGCCTCCAATTCCATCATTTCTTCATATGATGGTTTAGTCGAATGGAGAATCCACGATGAAAGTGACAGTCGTCCAAAATATCGTTCCTTAAACTCCCAATACTTGGCGTCTGCATGCCTTACAAATTCTCATGAAAAATCTGAGCTCGCATCTTCACCATACTGTAAGAGAGAATGAAATACCTTCCTATCTTTCTACAAGGCTATTTATAGCCTGCCACCCTCAATTTCACATTTCCCATAGTTACATAGACTGCTATTAATGAGTATTGGAACAATGCAATGAATTGGTCAAAACACTCTGATATGACAAGACATTGGAAATGACAACTACCTTAAATCTGTCACACAGTTCGTATACCGCAGTTTGAGAAATTTCACCAATTTAGAATTTCCCCTCAACACAACAACAAGTAATTTTATCAAGAATGGCGAGGTTGTAGTAGCATATTCCTCAGTTTTGATAAAGAGAAAGTCAGTACAACCATGTCGAAGGTATATCATCATTCGAGAAGGTTTCAAGTGCACGCCTATAGATCTTGGCCCTCTATGGTAACTGTCATACTTGGTCAAATAAAGCCATTGCATATGATCCGTGAAGTTCGCCCACTACCCTAAAAATTAGGAAAATAATTATTTGTAACTGTTTGTATTTATTATTAATACAGGCAGAACTTAGAGCAATAGGGATATATATTTTTTCACTATCATTCTTAACTTTTCTTGTTAAATTCTCTATGATTATAATCGTCTAGCACATATTGGATTTATCCTCAAAAATCTTCCTCGAGGTCGTAGTTTTTCATAGATTTCACTGAGTTTCCACGTAAAATTTAGTATGTCCTAGCTTAGAATTGCAATCTCTTTACTGAAGTATTGGCAAAGTTTACTATCAAGGAAAATATGCCATTACAGGTTTGTTCTTGTAAAGAATCATTCTCTTTGGGCCTTTCCATAAGTTCAAGAAGTGGGTCGTAAAAATATAGTTGTAAGAACCGTGCTCGCCTAACGTTTGGAGGTAGAAAACTTTGGATTTTATGGTATTATACTGTGAGCCTTAAATGGGTATATACCACTTGTAGCATTAGAGAGAGATTCATCCAATGTTACCCCAATAGACGTAAACTGGAAAGAGTGATTATATATTCGAATATTTTTTTTGAAATCAGATCTTACTGCAGATTCATCGTGATAAAGTTCTAAAAGTTCTTTTGGTACTGGTGGTAATCCTAAGTCTATCTTTCCACTCATACAACAGAAACCTTTGGGTTCCCTGGTGAATAATCGTGACTGGCAGTGTTTACACTGTCTTGGAGGTAAAAGTTTATAAGTTTTGTATTTTTTAGAATCTACAAATTTTTTTGCACAATTATGACCAGATAGTCTGATACTAGGTTGGCCATGCAAAATAACGATGGGTGTTTCTATTGTTGGAAGTGGAAGTGCAATATTATTTATTTCATGGTTTATGGCAACATTAGGGTTGTCACGAACAATTCTTGGTGATATATTACTGGTTATTTTTGTTTGTCCATTACAATATTCAGTAGCCATACCAGTAGACGTATGAATATTGCTAAAGAATGATCCATTAAAAATATTAGGTATGCATTCATTAGACATACCTATTGCATTGGCAGACACAATAGCCGACAAATTGAATGTTGTTACAGATTGGTCAGATTTAAGTATATCATTGGTATCAATAGGGTTTCTTGTAGCCAACAATGCAGTATTCATAATCAAACATGCCTGAGAGATATCCCTATTAATTGTATTAATATTCTCAAAATTTGATATAATCAGTCGCATTCCATTTTGTTCAACGGATTAATTAATGCTTGTTCCACCAAAATCTTTTTAGTAAATGTATATGTAAGAGTACAATATGAAATAATTGGGTAAATGAATACGATATGAATATATTATTACCTGATATCGCAATATCAACCTTCCTTTTTTGACATTATTGTATAGACAGTACTTGATTAAACGAAACTTATTTTTGCTATTTTGGAATATCATATTGGGGATTAGAGAAAGATATAGGATTATACACTACATTGTTAATATAAGGCATTATACTCTAATGCAGACCTTCTCACATTGCTTATTTGTGTATGCTTGACGTCTTGTTACATTTGCTGGGTCCCACTCTATTTTTGTTGTTTGAAGGTAAGCAATTTGTCTGATAGTTTATGACAGACACCTGTGATATAGATTTTTATTTTAAACACTACTGGATTACGTAAATATAATACATTGGTTGAAAAATGAAGATTTAGGAAAGATAAAATTACTAATGTATATAGAAAGAATATTTCGAGAAATACCTGTTATAGCTAAATAATCTTTAACCAGATGGGTGTAAGCTACATTAGCGTATGCCGAATGTGATGCAAGTTTCGCTTTTGAAAGATTCTTTTTGGATTTTAATATTTCAGGTCTACGGGGCAAGATATAAGCACCAACTATAGAGATATGTATTTCTTCTGTGGTTGTTGGAGGTAAACCAGAAATCGGTATAGGAATCAAATTTCCAACTTCAATCATATACGTGTCCTACATTAAATATTTAGAATCAAACCTGGAATTATGTAGTTTATTGCACTTACAATTGTATGTATAACTCTTACCTTTTCATGACGTTGATTGGTTATGTATGTTGACAAATTTTGCTCACTTTCTCTGAGCATAATATCATCTAGTTTGACGGGAGGCAAATTATCGATGTGTTTGGTAGGTATTAATTTCAAGATTATTTTTTTGCCCAAAATTTGCAATGTTATTAGTGGTAACATTTAGGTCATTTAGGTTTATATTGGGAAGCTCGGCTTGATTTGACTTTTGTCCCTGCAATAAGAAAGTAACATCAATCAGGTATTTATTTGATATGTGACCAAGTCATTAGAAGAAAATGACATTCAAGTACTCACCTTTCCACGTTGTTTGTATGCCTTATGCTTTTTTTGCGTTCACTAGGAGCCTCTTTTCTTCTTGCTCCCTAGAAGTTAATAACTTGAATGTTCAATTTTTTGAAACTCCTGCGATTTTGAGTTATTATTTTAGTTACGATGTTTTGAACCCCAAACCTAAGATAGATAGTTTTTGAATAAATACCTTTTATAAATTGATTTGTGAAATTTATAGGATTGATTGGTATATTAGAATACATTAGGTCAGAGGCAGAAATGGCTACAACAATTGAGCTTCTTGAGTTTCATTTAGCGTTTGGACCAGCAATAAATCTTAGACACTAGTTATAGATTTAGTTATATATATATATATGTAATTTGTAGAGTTAAACATAGTGACATGCTTAAATATAAGAAAAGCTTCATAAATTGCATTAGCCTTTTCATAAGAAAGCTTATATATGTAATCAATCAACATATTTAGACTTTTCATACGATAAAATCCCAAGTTGAAAGAGACAATAAGCGTCTAAGGTAAATAGGATTACCAAATACAAATAACATCTTTTTTTTATGAATACATTACTATGCCCCACCCACCCATAAAGCTTTTCATGATGAGGCTTATGCCTCACAAAGCGCCTCACTAATAACTTGTAAAAGTCTCAAATCAATTTTTGACCCTTAATTTCTTTCTTTTTGTCCTTTTACCAAAATACCTTTACTTAATGTTCATCTCTAGAAACACACATCCCCACAAAGCTTTTCATGTTGAGGCTTATGACTCACAAAGTGCCTCACCAATTACTTGCATAAGTCTCAAATTAATTTTCAACCATTAATTTCTTGTTTTGTTTTCTTTTACCAAAATACCTTTGCTTAATGTCCTCTAGGAACACACATCTCAATTTTCTATCTCTTACCAATCTTAAGAAAGGATTATTAATTTTTACCGAAGCTACTTATGTTGCTACACCAGAAATAATGTAGATTATATATTCATAAACCAAAATTTATACAGCTGATATGGGGAAATTAATGTATCAAATGACATGAGTCACACAACTAATATAAGAACCTTTAGCAAGAGTTTTAAAGAATGTAGTACGAGTTTCTGACCTAATAAACAAGAATTCCTTTGTTACTAAACAACTGAACCTCAATATCAAGCCATCGATCAGCTAAGATGATTTTTCTTATGTTATCTTCTTCTACTTCACCTAGCAAAAACAAATCAAAAGATAAAGCTTAGTAAATAGCATTGGTAATCTAAAAAGGCTTCAAAGAAATTTAAACCTACCAAAACTTATATCAGGGTGATCTAAGTAACACGTATTAATAAGTACTTAGGTCAAGGTGTGTGGATAATATCAAAGTATTACGCCAATCCTTTGTAAGAAAAAAAATTACATTAGTAATCCAGTTCCAGAATGGAATTATAGCGCATGATTGATTCTTTAACACACCCAACTGAAGTACACTTAGCTAAAGAAGTAAATAAAGCTAGTTATCTGAATTTGATATTTTACTTATATCTGATTAATACTCCATCGGAGAACATCTACAACAACATCCTTGCACACATAACTGAAACTTTAGTTGTACAAATGCCCCATTTTTTGCAAATGTTTTAGTTATACATTAATATAAGAACCTTTAACAAGAGTTTTAAAGAATGTAGTATGAGTTTTTGACCTAATAAACAAGAATTCCTTTGCTACCGCACAACCGAACCTCAGTACCAAGCCATCGATCGACTAAGATGTTTTTTCTTATGTTATCTTCTACTGCTGCATCCAACAAAAACTAATTAATCAAAAGATAATGTTTAGTAATAGCGTTGGTAATCTAAATAAGGCTTCAAAGAAAATTAAACCTACCATAAATTGTACTAGGGGGTGATCTAAAGTAGTTAGGTTTGATCAAAAGTATTCAGTCTCTATGTATTTGACATCAAACAACTCTTTACTCGATTTATCTCTCACAAGCTTTGCCACTGCAAAGAGATTCAGATTTTAGGATTTGTGAAATAGGGGTGGAGATAAACTTTGAAGAAATTGGGGGTGATGTCAATCTTGAGCTAGTAGATTACTTAGAAGTATCAAGCTTTCGTTCTTGCACACCGAGCATCATCATATGGTTTAGAAGAAATGGTTTAATTTGTTTAGGTTTGGAAGAGAGGAGTTTGGTGGGTTTGGATGAAAAGGAATTGAGGTTTGGCTTAGAAAAAATGTCCTAGGAAGATATACTAAAATACCCCTGAATTTATAGTTAGACTTCCTAAAATGCCTCTAATTTTGTATTTAGACTACCTAAAATACCCCTAATTTTGTATAGACGAAAAATTGTGGGTTGGACTTCCATTTATACCTATTATTTCATCTGGTAATTACAATTGAGATGCCTATTTTTATGGGATTTGGTATATACGAAATGGGGGTATTTTAGGATTAAATAAATTGTGAGAATTGACAAAATAACCCTTATGATCTAACGGCTGTTATGATTCCATGTATTTATTGTTATAACTTAAACCCTTAATTTTCCTCAACATGTGTAGGGTAGTATGATTAACGGCTGAGATTAATTTTGATGGCATAACAATTCCTTTAGTAGTATATATATATATATACGAGTATTGGAAATCTAGTAGTGTGGAGATCTCAAACCACATAAATGTCATTATAAGACTAAGGTGGCACTGAGGGAACGCAGGGATGGTAAAATATCATGTTCATCTTGGTAATTGGAATCATTCTTGAGCAAGTCGCTCTCTCCCTTGAGAGCGTGGAGTTTATTTGAAAATCAAAGACTGGGGCTGAAGTGCCTTGAGAGTTGAGATCACCCTTCTCCACCATCTTTGGAATATACGTTGCATTGTTCTCCAGTTGGGCGTGTAGTTAGATATTTGGCAAAATACTAAATCATTCATAAGCCTAGGAGGATCCATGAGTGAGGGTTCAAGTCGACTTATTAATGCTTGAGGTGTGCACAGGTATAATAAAGTTATGCTCCTACTATTGAGACTTATTCGGCATTGTCTCCAACTTTAATCACCCTTTCAAGCTTTGTAAATTATAAAATTTTAACTATAAATAACAAAGCTTTCTTTCTCGTCAAATCAACAAGGGTTTCTCAGTTAGTACTAGGGGTCATTTGTTTTTTTGCCTCTGAGTTTGAGTGAGTCTGAGTCTGAGTCCACTTAGAGGTGTTACTATCTGAGTGGATGCCTTGGAGTGTTTGTTTTTTTGGCTAGTTAGATCTGACTAAAATAGACAAATACTAAAATACCCCTCTCAAGTTATAACCAAACACCCCCACCTAATCATCACCAATATCAATACCACCACCACCACCATCACCACCACCACCACCACCACCACCACCACCACCACCACCCCTTCGTCATCAACGTCAACACCACATATACATAACAAACACAAATACATTAGAAATAACTTGTACATATAGCAAACACAAATACATAGGAAAGAACCTGCATATATAGCAAACACAAATACATAGGAAATAACATATATATGTATAGTAAACACAAATACATAGGAAAAAACCTGTATATATAGCAAAGACAAATACATAGGAAAAAACTTGTATATATAGCAAACATAAATACATAGGAAAAAACCTGTATATATAGCAAACATAAATACATAAAAAAGAACATGTATATATAGCAAATACAAAATACATAGGAAATAACCTGTATATATAGCAAACACAAACACATAAATTCCTAAAATCAAATAAAGATTAACATTGATTTGAAGTTAATTCAAATAAGCAAATATCATAGTCTTAAGAGTTATTACAAATATGCAAACAAATAAATTCCAATTAACTTAAAAGGGCTTTAAGGAAACCAATACGCTGCTCTGGCTCAAGTCCCAGAAACATCAACCTGTAGTTGTGCTCATCTTTTTCTCCCAGGAATTTCAAAATTTTGAAAAATAATGCATTATATATTTCATATGAACTGACCATATCCTTCAATACCTTCAAAACTTTAAAAGTGGTATCATCATTGCTAGCAGAAGTAGAACTTGCTCCTTGGGTAGTGAATGCAGATATTAGAGATTGGACCAACTTCGTTGGTTCCAATGGTTGAATTGCCGCAGATAAACTAGAAACCTAGAAAGCAATTTGGATCAGAAGCATCACAATAAGAATGTCTCACCTGGAAATGTTATGAGTTATTGTTAGAGCTTTGCACCTCTAACTTTATCCTATAGCTTGTGCACTTCTAGCTTTAACCTCTTGACTATACAGATTTGGTACCACTGTAACAGATAAAGAGAACAGCATGGTCAAGAGTATTCTAGGCAGAAGACTATATGCGTTTCAATTATTTCCAACTTGAAGGAAACTAAACTATCATGAAAATATAAGAAAAGTGCGTAAAAGTTGAGGGCTCAATATTGTATTATAAATAAGAAATAATTATCATCTAATATTTAGTATAGTATAAATGTTGTGTTGAGATACTATGGACAGTTACAAAATAAGCCTTGTACTGTGGAAATAATGTTTAGTATAGTATAGTATAGTATAAATGTTTAGTATAGAAATAATTATCATATAATGTTTAGTATAGAATAAACAACATTCTGTAGATGATAAAAGAAGTCTTGTACTATGGATAGGCACAAAAAAAGCCTTGTACTGTGGACAAAGCATAACAGTTCTGCAGATGGACAAACACAAAAGAAGGCAAATACTCATCCACAAGGACAAGGCATAACAATTCTGCAGATGGACATAACAGTTATGTAAATAGATGGACACAAAAGATTCTGTAAATAGGCCTCTTCTTAAACATCCAAGTAGTAGATTCTATAATAGGCACACAAAAGATTCTGTAAATAGGTCTCTAAGCCTCCAAGTATTAGAGGCATCACAAAAATATGGCATTAAGTGTTGTGCTGTAAGAATACTTTAATTACATATTATAATCCATTACTAGGCATAAAACAACTTTTGCCCACAAGTAATGAAAAAGAGCAATCTTATTGTTGCTGTTAGTGTAATAGCCTAATTTTGGGAGTCGGACTTAGCCTTTACACCTTTGCATAAGTTAAAAACCAAGACCTCTCTTGGGGATTTTAGAAAGAGAAGATGATATTATTGAGATTTGTTAGCTTATTAGAATGAAGGTTCTTAGAATGTGGAACGTTATAGTGAGAATTCTCCTATCCTTTATCTCAAATTCTTTAGTTCTCTTTATAGGTCTTATAATATGACCTTTCGACAACCATTAAAATTCTTAATGATAGATGTTACAAAATATATGTAAGATACTCTTTGACTAGATTGTGTAACGTTCTGATCTCTGTTTCTTTTGACATATTGATCGAATAGGCTGATAAACTTGTCTTTGTTTGTTCTGCAGGTCCCACTATCCGATCTTGGGCAAATCCGAGGGATTATATTAACGCCTTAATCGACTTGGATGAGGAGTAGGTGAACTCTATGCTCAAGAAGTTTGGTATCAAGAGGAAAAGGCAAAAAATGACTGACTCCTTGCTTCAAAACGTACCCGTTATGCCAAAGCCTTCAAAGAAGAAGAAGGGGAGAGGCGAAGGTACTCTGAAAGTGGTCAAAGGCATGGAGAAAGAGAGATTGGCACGGAAAGTAAAGTATGTTCCAAAGGGGCAACAGGCACTGAAACAGGTAGTGACAGTGCCCGTGATAGCTTGTGGTGCCTCAAAATAGGCGCCAAAGCAGGCATCGACACAAGTTGAGAAAGGGAAGGGTAAGCTCTTTCCCGAGTCTCTGAGGGCACAGCGCCCGATGGTAATCCAACGCAAGAGGCGCAAGGCGCTGGTGGAAGATGATGTGGAGGATGTGGACAAAGAATTGACGGAGGCTGAACGAGAGGATCAAGCTCTAACCGTAGCTGCTTCGATGGCCACCCTCTGTGCCATTGATCCAGACGAAGCTGGGAGGAGGATGCATAAGATGATGTATCAGGTAACTATTTTTTTTTTTGAAATTTTCTAAAATTTTTCTTAAGTGCATCATACTTTAGGAGATACTGATGGCTCGACTATTCTAGCAGACAGATGCTTGGTCTTAGGCTTTCATCAAGGACCAAAAGGTAACATTACGGTAACTAAGACAGGCGCTTGAGAATCTGGAGATCGCTCGAGGGACTGAGGCGTCGTTGGTGTCTGAGAATAAAGCTTTGAAGCGAGATCAGACGGTTATCAACGATGCATTCGAGAAGAGATTCGAGGCTCAACGTTACAATCATGCGTAGGTATTTAAGTTAAATCTTGTTGAGAAGGAGAAAGAAAAGATAGAACAGAGGGAGACTTTCCAGGGGAAATTTGATGATGATTGCGCAGTTACTGTCAGGCTGAAGGAGTTCATAGAGGATTTGGGGTATGATCCTAAAAATTTGGAACGCTTCCCCACTACCCAAGATCCTGTTTCTGAAGATGTTACCCAGGCCGATGGGGTAGAGGTAAATGTTGTTGCTGCTGGTTTGGGAGGTGTCGTGGAGACTCCATCAATCGAAGTAGCTATTGCTGGAAATGTGATTGGTGTGGTCGCAGATGCTACTGGGTTGAAGCCTTTGACTATGGGTGTTGATGGTGTTGGCGAGGGGAACCTGTAGGAGGAGATGGTGTAACCACTCCGATATAAGGTAGTTTACTGGGCGTGTTGAACTATTTTTTCTGATTTTCTACTGGGTTATAATATGTGAACAATGCTGAGCTTGTTTTGCACTTAATCTTTGAGCTTGTGAATGCTTTGAATTGCTGATGTTGACTGTACTAAAATTGGTTTGTGTTAACTTGATTTGTACTAAATTGCTGTGCTAGATTCCTGATGTATGCTCTGAACTTGATTTGAATTAATTTGTGTTGAACTTGATTCTCTGAAACGTCTTGTTGAAATTTATGTATACTTATATCTGCTTATGTTGTAAGTGTAGACATTTTGTAGAATGATCGAATCCTTGAAGAGCTTTGAGATGGTTTTCGAGTATCTATCGAGAGATAGATGTGAGACTTGGGTCGTACCAAAAAACTTACTGGACTTCAAATGTCGGATATGGTTCGAAGTAGAATGTGGCCACCCCCAATGCATTCTCGAGGGTCCGGTATTTTTTTCCATTCGTGCCCCTCAAGTTTGCTCAAATATTGGAGACTTGAAATTTTTTAAGGTTACCCCCAAGTATCAGTCTGGTTGAAGGTTGACGTGATACTTAGGATTAACCAGGAAATTCACTGGACTTCGAAGGCCTGAGCCTAATTGAAGTAGAATGTGTTCACCCCCAATGTACTCCTGAGGGTCCGGTCTCTCGACCATTCGTGTCCCTCGTATTTGCTCGAATATTGAAGGCTTGAAATTTTTTAAGGTCGCTCCCAAGTATCAGTCGGGTCGAGGGTTGACATGATACTTAGAGTAAGCCAGGAAATTTACTGGACTTCGAAGGCCTGAGCCTAATCGAAGTAGAACATGTTCGCTCCCAATGCATTCCCGAGGGTCCTGTTTCTCGACCATTCGTGCCCCTCGAGTTTGCTTGAATATTGGAGGCTTGAAAAATTTCAAGGTCGCCCCCAAGTATCAGTCGGGTCGAGGGTTGACATGATACTTAGAGTAAACCAGGAAATTCACTGGATTTCGAAGGCCTGAGCCTAAACGAAGTAAAACGTGTTCGCCCCCATGCATTCCCGAGGGTTCAGTCTCTCGACCATTCGTGCCCCTCGAGTTTGCTTGAATATTGGAGGCTTAAAAATTTTGAAAGTCGCCCCCAAGTATCAGTCGGGTCGAGGGTTGACATGATACTTAGAGTAAACCAAGAAATTCACTGGACTTCGAAGGCCTGAGCCTTTTTGAAGTAGAACGTGTTTTCCCCCAATGCATTCCCTAGGGTCCGGTCTCTCGACCATTCGTACCCCTCGAGTTTACTAGAATATTGAAGACTTGAAAAATTTCAAGGTCGCCCCCAAGTATCAGTCGGGTCAAGGGTTGACATGATACTTAAAGTAAACTAGGAAATTCAATGGAAAATAGGAGGCGAAGTACGGATGGAAAAAATTGTTTATTGATTATTCTATATTTATATCAGGTGAATAAGGTGGAGGCCGTAACCTATTGTATGAAACTAGTTGCATTGCATTCCATGGGATTGGTAGAGGTTCTTTGTCTTCTTTCATCAGGTAGTATGAACCTTTATCGGTTTTATCGTACACGACATAAGGTCCTTCCCAGGACATGGCTAGCTTACCGGCATTTTGAGGCTTCAAAGACTCTGTGACACGTCGAAGTACAAGATCTCCAATGTTGAAGCTTTATGGCCGAACTCGCTTGTTATATGACTTCTGCAGTAATAGATGGTAACGGCCGAGGTTGGTGATAGCTCGGTCTATAGTTTCCCCGATCCATAACACGTTGCATCCGAGTTCAAACTCATTGTCTTCGTCCGGGAGGTTGGGATATCGTATGGGCACTTCAAATTGAGTAAGGAGCACTGCTTCAGTACCATATGCTAGAAGGATAGGAGTACTGCCTGTAGCTTTTCTTGGTGTTGTTCGATAGGCCCATACAACATATTGTAACTTCTGAACCCATCATCCTTTCTTCGCATCGACACATTTCATGAGACCGTCGACTATAGTTTTGTTGATTGCTTCGACCTAACCATTCCTATAGTAGTCTACTCGTAGCCTTCAAACAGACAGACGATGCCCAATTTATAGCCTACTCGAATATATTGAAGCCCCCTCAACTTTAAAAAAGGCTCCTCAGAGATCCTCCACAGACGAACCATCGACAACGGACAGAACTTCAAGAATGGATCAGTACATTACAACATGCATCCTTCGACCATATCTACATACGGTCAAAGTATGATAAGACAGACAGCCAGCTCACCAGACAGAACTTCGAGAATGGATTAACGTCCTAGCAGCAGATATCCTTTGACCTCACTATCACATGGTCGAAGCAAGATAAGACAGACAACTACCTCATCAGATAAGACAACGTATTGATTGGCTCGTGCGCCTACAGTGACAAGCCCAACGACATCGCCGTTCAGAGCCATCACCAATAAATACAGCAGTAACAGTACTGACAAGACCGATACCTGTCACTCGCCGGGTTTTTCTGACAACGTAATCATGTAAACTGGACCCACGCTTGATGACTCAGCTCCCTATGCTTCTATAAATGGAGGAGAGGGGAAACCAAACGGGGGTTAGAAAAATCTCCTCCAGCCTTGCCATCTTTACCTTCGACCACCCATAAAATTTGTACTCGAACCCTCTTATTTACTCTTTAGTAATATAAAATGTCTTAAAAATCCTCATCAGAGGTCGTAGAGAGTCACATTCGGGCCTCTACGTAAGTATTTGCCTTTAGTTATATCTTATCTTTGACTAATTGCATATTCCCTTTGATTGAGGATTTAGTCTACCTTGAAAGAACCGATTCCCCATCCGAACGGAGTTAGGTCCCTACAATTGGCACCGTCTGTGCTTCCCACCCTACCAATCTCCCTCCCTTGTTACCCTCTCCTTGTTTTCCACACCAGCAGATTATCCTCAATGATAGCCACACGCCGTTCTAACTCTACCCAGGCTGGAAATTCCATCGATGGAGTCGCTGCTCAAATAGCATTACTATCTCAACAAGTCACTCAGGCAGAGGAGCACCACCAGAACCAACTGAATCAGGAACGTGAAAGCCACCATTTGGCATTGGAAACTGAGCGGAATCGCCATTTGGATGACAAAAACCAACAAAATAGAGCAATCGATGAGCTGCACAATACCGTACGAGAGCTACAAAGATTACAGCCCTTAGAACCTGCTCGTCCGTCCCTGGCACCCGGCCCATCACGCGTTTCCGCTCGTACCCGCCTCGGCCCTCCTCTAAACCTCGAGTTACCCCCAGCTAACGCTAGGGCTAAAGGTATTCCCCATACTATTCCCCCAACCGGCTCTATCCACTTCGGGATTCATCACACAAAAGACTCTTCTGACTCAACCCTTCACTCCTCCAGACAGCCCACGCGCCGTCCTGCTCGAGAACGGCTCGGGAAACATAGTGCTGACTTTATACCACATACTCTACCTCACAACCTTCGACTTCACCAATCTCTCACTCATCCTGCATACGTTACACATCATGAATTTGACCACAAAATACAACCAATCATCCGTGTTACCGCGAGTCCAGCTACAAACTCCTTGAGCCGCCTCAACAACCCGATTTGCCCTAAGCTTTTGGCCATCGACATACCCTCTAACTTTTGCGCTCCCAAACTCAGCAAATATCGTAATACAGACCCTAAATCCCACATCCTTAAATTCTGAAATGCCCTGAGCCTCTACTCCACGGCTGACTATCTTTTATGTCGCCTTTTTCCAACGACCCTTATCGATAACCCTCTTCGATGGTACCACAACCTCCCAAATGGCGTGATTCGTAACTTTGAGTAACTTTTACACCTTTTCATCACCCAGTTCGCCTTCAACAAAGACAGAGAGGTCAGAGTTGATGCTCATTTCAATTTTAGATAGTCTGGCAATGAGACCCTCGAAGCCTTCACCTGAAGATTCCTCGACGAATCTTGCAAAATTTAAAATCTCGAATGCTCAAATGCTATTTTGCCCTACTCGAATGCTCTGCCCGATCACAGCCGAGTAAAAGAACATCTCGTTTTCCATAAACCTAAAACACTTGAAGAGATGCTCTCAAAAGTCAAAGGTTATATCGACCTCGAGTGCCTTCAAGAGTCTAGCAAACAGAGCCTGTCCCCATAAACAACAACTTTCAATTAACCTCAGCAACACACCTACTCTGCCCCCGTACCCCTGATCGCTTCTGTCTCACAGGAGACTAAAAGCCGCAAACGCCCCATGATTGATAACAGCACCGAAGCACGCAAGAAGCGACTAAAGCCTAGTTTACATGCACTCACTGCTCCCCTCAATACCCTTCTACCACACATACAAGCAGACCCCATTTGGCGTATCCCTTTCCTCATCGAAGTCCGACCAGATGAATCTTTCTGCGCTAACCACAAATATAATTGTCATCATACCAATAAATGCTTCGCCTTTCAGCGCTCTCTAGAACTTATCTTCAGAGCAGGACGTTTGCACCAATATATTACTGATCTACCAAGCTACCTGGATGGGTCCTACCTCAAATCCCTATCCACCCCTACTACTGACCCAGCCGAGGTGCACATCTACAGAGTCAAGTTCATTGATGTCAGCAATATAGATTGTCGACTCTCCAAGAGCAAATGAAAGTGCGTTGAAGAATATTACAAGCTCACCTATCAGGAGAAATTCCCTACCCTCTTGCCATAAACCAGTCGTCACCCTCGACTCGAAGACATCTCTTTCATCGACTGCGATACTTCACACGTCCGTTTTCTCCATTCCGATCTATTAGTCATCATGATTAAGACCGAGAACCTCGTTCTCCATACAATGGTCATAGATACTGGGAGCCCAGCTGACATCTTATTTCTCTAAACAGTCCAAACAATGAAGAAAGCAGACCTTATAACCGCAGCTAACGTCGAGCTAAAATGTTTCAATGGATTAACCAAAGTCGTTGTTGGCCACATCAGTCTACCCGCTACTACAGGTCCCATTACCCTTCAAACTAACTTCATAGTCATTGACCAGAAGTTCGAATACCTTGGTATACTCGGATGAGATTGGCTTCAATCCATGCGAGCTATACCTTCGGCCTATCATCAGACCCTTCGATTCAACAATCACGAGGGTACTTGGAACTTGAAAGGTTCTCAACGCCTTGCCCACTCATGCGAGCACCCAGAGATCGACCAAACACGAAAACTTGTCAACCGCCCATAGCAATCACATCATCTTTCTATACCTTCATCTTTGACAGATGCCACATAACCCATCAAACCCACTGTTTATATCGAGCTCGACGGTCCTGGTCTGGGTACATTTATTGGAACCCTCCTTAATGAGTCAGAACACCTCGAACTTTCCGAGTTCCTTCGAGCAAAAAAGATATCTTCACCTGGACATTTTAGGAGATGCCCGGAGTCAACCCCAACCTGGCGTGCCATCGCCTTGATCCATCCCCTATTCCTAAGCAGTAAAACAAAAGAAACGTATACTGGCGCCACGACTTCGAGAAGTTGTGAACCTTGAAGTTGACAAGCTCATAGCCGCTGGGTTTATGAGAGAAGTGAAGTACGCAGACTGGATATCAAACATCATGGCAGTACCTAAGAAGAATGGCCAAATCAGAATCTGCATCGACTTCACTAACCTCAGCAAGCATGCACCGAAGGACAGTTTCCCCCTCTCAACTATCTCAGCACTCCTCGACGCCACTTCTGGACACGAACGCCTATCTATGATGGATGCGGCTTCGGGTTACAATCAGGTACCCCTCCTCCTTGAAGATCAACTTAAAACTATATTTATAACCGAACAAGGCCTTTACTGTTTCAACGTAATGCCCTTCGGTCTTAAAAATGCCGGTGCTACCTACTAACTCCTTGTCACAGCCATGTTCAAACCCTTGCTTTGCAAGACAGTCAAAGTCTATATCGATGACATGTTATGCAAAAGCCTCCATAAGAATACCCATATCCAAGACCTAACAAAAATCTTCTTAATACTTCACACATACAATATGAAACTCAATCCAGATAAGTACCAATTTGGTGTGTCATCCGGAAAATTTTTGGGTCACCTTATCAGTAAATGTGGGATAGAGATCGATCCCACCCACATTCGAGGCCTCATAGACATGCCTTCGCCCCGAACCTGGAATGATGTCCAAAAAGTAGCTGGTAGGATAACAACCCTTAACCGTTTTATTTCTAAATCATCTGACCGATGTGCTTAGCTTTTTTCCCTCTTACGCGATCAGGGTGCCCACAAAATAAAAAAGAAAAACAACCCTGAGATCAATTGGACCCCTGAGTGCGAACAAGCCTTCCTTGTATTTAAAACTTATCTTGGTTGTCCACCTATTATCAGTACCCCTATCGAAATCAGATATACTTTGTCCTGTCTCTGAAACCGTCGAAGTCCAGTTTTTTTTCTCGGTTTACCTCGGGTATCACGTCCACCCACTCCCCGATTGATACTCGGGGGCTACTTTGAATTGCTCAAGTTTTCAACATTCGAGCAAACTCGAGGGGCAAGGATGGTCGAAAGACCGGACCCTCGGGAATGCGTTGGAGGCGATAAGTTAATTTTAGGGTTTCTTCTAGGTATCACGTCCCCTCGACCCGACTGATACTCGAAGGTGACTTGGAAGTTGTTCAAAATTTTAACATCGCTGTGGGTTTGGCCTTCGATGTCCAGCAGAACATTCAAAGTTCGATCTATATATCTCCGATACTCTTCAGACTTCGATCACACTACAGTCAATCAAACATATCAACTTCCTATTTCGAACAGATCAAATCTCTACTTCAAAAATACAAAAATACTCATAATAATGCCATCAAATGCAGATAACACTCAACATATTATCCGTCAGAGTAACAATTGTAGTATAATTCAAAAATCAATCAGCAAGAGTACAAAACAAGCAAAATCAACAACATGTGCATTCAAATTCCAACAATTCAAGGTCAGACTACAATAACATTATTCATCAGCAAATCAAATTTCAAGTCAGAAGTTCAGAATCAGTATGTTCAGGAAACAAGCATCAATATGTTCAGCATCAACCGTAGAAGTTCAACAGATAACAAAAGCAAAAAAGCCCCCCCTACTGAGTTTCAATACCAACAGAAAACAACAAACATCGTTCACAATATTACAACTTAACATCACCACCAGCAAAAGAAGAAATGTGAATCCTACCTCAAAACACCTCATGTGGGCATGGTTGCACCTACTGGCTCCACAGTCGCCTCGGCACTACCAACCTCACTAGCCTCATGCGACCCTTCGATCAGACCATCAACAGTTCCACCAATGGGCGTTACAAGAAGAGAAGTCTCAACATCACCCCCAGTTCCCCCAATTACTTCCTCAACAACGTTCACCTCCCCTCCCTTCATCTGCAATTCATCCCCCTCCAGAAGTCCTGGAGAAACAAGATAAGGCTGCAACGTATCGGTATCATACCCCATACCATCGATTATATTTTTCAACCTCATATTCTCCATGCATTCCTTATCATACTGCCATTGGAAACCCACCTTCTGTTCCGCCTTCACCTTCTTACACGCCTTCAGCTTAGCCGACCACTCTCGCTCCAACCTTGACCGCTGTTGCTTGAGCATCTCATCATAAGAATCTGTAAGCACATCTATATCCTGCTTCAGCTTCCTGACTTGAGATACCCATGGTGCCTCCTTCCCACGAGAAAGATCCAGATTTTTCTTCGCTTGTCGCAACTTAGCCTTTACCGACTTCATCGCCTTATTGCAAGTCTCCTCCCTGACTTCTGTCTGCTAAAAATACTCAAGATTTCAGTGAACCTCGAAACTCGAACAATTTGCAAGAAACTTTGAAATACCACTACACGAAGCTATATATAGTTACCTGAGACATGAGCTTCTTTATCTCTTTCGAAGCTTCGTCAGGGTCATCCTCCCAGAGCTCGACCATCAAAGCCTGCTTCGCCGCAGCCTTCTCCTGTCGCTTAGCCTCCGTCATTTCTTCATCTTCCTCCATTGTATCATCCTCCCCGAGTATCTTACGTCTCTTACGTTAAATATCCTTTGATTGCTGAACCTTAGGGGCTTCGGGCGCTACTCGACCCTCCTATTTCTCAGCTTGAGAAGACACCTATTTTGCTTTCATCATCGAAGCCTCTTCACCCCCTTGGACACTGGTGCCGCTTGCTTCGCACCCCTCCGTGACCTCGGCATAAACTGGTAGTTCCTCGATAACTCTTCCCCTCCCATTTCTTTTTTTCTTTCGAAATACCTACCCCTCTTTTTCTCTTTTATCGCTTCGGCGTAGCAGGTACGTCTCGAAGCAAGGAATCTACCTTTTTTCTCCTTTGCCTCTTGATCTTTAGAATATCAAACACCAAATTTAACTAGTCTTCACTAGCTTTGAGCAGAGTATCAATGTAATTCACCGGATTATTCCAAGATAAACTTCCCGGACCTGCAGAAGTAAATCAAAAACACAGTTATCACTTATTTCAGAAGCACATCAACAACAAACCCTTCGAAAACAAACTAACTTCCGTTAAATACCCTATGATATAATTTGTACGGGTCATCGTTATCTACATTCTTGTAATTACCCCTTACTATCAGTAAATCTTTATTCCACCCCCGGCCTGTTGTGCACATATCAAAGAACCAAGGTTTTTCTGGGTGACATTGGATGTGATAAGTCCCCAGGTTTTGACTAGCCTTCCTCGAATAAAGGGTGATAATGTCGAATCATTTAATTAAACCTCGACCCTCACCAGCCAATTTTGCATTTATCCTCACTATCACCCTCATAATCTCATAAAAATTACCGTTCATCTGCACCGGAGCTACCCCCCAGAAATTCAGCACTTCATTCACCAGTCGCCGAAGAGGAAGCCCCAGTCCTAATCAAATTTGACCCCTATAAGCCATAATTCCTTCTCCAGGGTCCGATTTGAAGGTCAACCCTACCCCCGCCACACTCAGTTGCACCCCCACCTTCGAGAGTTCTAATTTTACGGCAAACCGATCTAACCTAACCCTATTTTTTGCCGAAACGGCATCCTCGACCTCATCCAACTCAGTCGAATCCTCGTTATCGCCCCCTTGCACTTTATCTCCCACCCCACTACACGAAGGTTCTACATCACATCCCTTCCCCCATACTGTTTCCTCTTTATCACTATCTTTAGTCACTATTATCCTTCGACGTTTCGTGACCGGATCATCTCCAGCCGGCAGAATCATTGACAACGGGGCCTCGGTTACCACATCTAATACCTCTAAATCGCTACCCTCGCCCATTGGGTCTCGACCAGACGTACTGGCTTTGACCTCGTCAACCTCTTCATCCACCAATCTCTGCCTTGAAGCCCGACGGTTATGCATTTTTTTCCTACAGAAGAAAAGGCACGCAATTAGGGTGGAAAATTTGATAATCCCGTATCTATCACCCTTGTCCTATCTATCCCCTCCAGATATTTCTCCTGCCGCAAAAATATCAGACATAATAACTCTTCCAAAATAAAAAACTCTCACCAAATTCTAGACTGGGCCGAAACCCAGTTCTAACAAGCCTCCATACTCCCAAAAATAACCTCTTCACTCCAAATACAGTATCTCCTACCCACCCCCTCAAACAGGGAACAAAACAGAGTAAACATGACATAGATCAAGTGACTTACCAGTGGTTAGCAGCCCTCTCCTTGAACGAGCAAGATTAAACCGACAAAAGATGCAGTAACCCCCAAGTTCAAAATAACGTATGTTTTCTCCTCCCAACCTTTTGATTCTCACAATAAGGAAATACAGTAATTAATCCTCTCTCACTTATATATCTTTCAATTTTTTTTAAACCGCTTCGATTTACTCACTACTATCATTATCACGGCCCCACTACCCCGGCTTTTTGGCTCCAATGTCATTTAACCACTTTACCCCTCGTACCTCCCTCGTGCGCACAACACCTTTACTACCATCTGCTCGTAAAACCCGAAGCTTCTCGAACCTTTTTTCTCCCTTACTCAAAGCCAAACAGTCCAGTCCAAACAGCCACATCATTACCTCTTTCCGTCATACGAGAAAAATAACATCATTACCTTTTGTACATTGCCCCAGGCGTTCATACCAGTCTGACTGACCAGCCGTCTGGGCTATCAGAATAGCTAGTCAAATCAAACTCAATCTTTGACACATTCCTGCACTTGAGTACCTGACCATTTCACGCCTCGAACAATCCTCAACATCTAGCCTCAACAAAATTCATTTCAATATATTGGCCTTCGACATCCAGCACGCCCCTTAACTCAAAAGTTTTGAACATTCAACCAAATACAGTCGTCAGTTCGACCAGTCAAAAACCTCAGGCCTGCAGATAAATTTTTTAGCTTCGCCACAATTTACTTTTCCCTTCGACAAAACCATTTTTATCTTTGAACATCACAAACTACACATTTGGACAAACTGTATCATCCATTCCATATCAGACTTTATTACTATTACCCACAGTTCGACAACACGAGTTATTCAAAGAAACCATTTTCATTCAAAAAGCTACTAACATTATAACCTTCGTACAAAAAAAAATACAACAACAAACAACAGAAACCAACAAACAAGAGACAATAGAAATAGAGGAAAAGAAATCAACAGCACCATCATATTACAGTGGACCCTAGCTATTAGCGGGCTGCTCTTCGACAACGGCTGCTGCATCTGCATCTTCTTGGTCGATAATATCCACTGCAAAGCCCTCAAGGAGAGACATCCGATAACCGGGGAACGGCCCCATCATATGCAGTATCCTCTACCAGTATGCTAATGGCATCTCAAGAATTGGAGCTCCGGGTTCCATCTCAAAAAGATTCGGCATTTCTGTATCAATGTCTTCTTCCAGGTCAAATCGCTGTCGCAGCCCCAACAAGGCCTCCTGTATGCGCCTCACTCTCGCAGCTGCTGGGTCCTCTTGAACGAGAATATCTGCTGCCATTTCAATGCGAGTAACGAAGAAGAAGAACAAAAAAATATGCAGAACGGTGAGAAGTAATCTCTACAACAGTTCCTTTGATACTTGCAAACCCACCACAACTTTCCCTCTTCTGTAACCAAATTAATGACAACCTTTCATTTCCAACCTCGAAAAGTCAACATGCAACCTCTCCAACTTCCTAGACGTAACTGATTCATTGGTGCATGCATGCAAACTTCATTCCCGATGACCTCTATTCGAGCACATCACCCACATCGAGCATTCGACCATCATAACCATCGATTATTACAAAGCAGTATTTCATCATACCTTCGACTATAATTCATTATGCTCGTCGTAACCAGATAATAATAACCTTCGTTCATAATTACCTTCGAGCTCATCACTGAACCCCGCGCTTATAAGAGTATTCGCTTACATTCGCCTACAATATCAATCAGACATAGCAATATAAATACGAAGAACGTACTCTGTCTATTCCAAATAGTAAATTCAAGAGACAAATTACATTTTTACTAACAGCCCCACAGAACAGAAACAACATCCTCCAAACATTGCAAAACAGAAACCTACAAAAATTTAAAACATTCCCACCCTCAACCCGAAGCCCTATTGTCGGAAGGACCAACCTCGTTCGCCGTATTCTGCTCCTCGATGATCACCTCAGCACAAATGAGACTTTCTGCCAGTGCCATCAGAAAGAGATAGCACCGTTCAGCAGTCGTAAATTGAAACGTCAACTATTACCAAAGATAAGAATATGGGTCACCATTGAAGAGCTTCTCAGGCCCCACTTTCACAAGGTCCGGTATGTCCCAGTTCAGGTCGTGTTGCCCAAAAAACTTCATATGCAGTTTTGCCATCTTTCGCCCTACTCGACGGTTCTGAGCAAACACCATCCTCTTCTGGTATTGTGTGTTTGGCATTGTATCCATCCAAATGTTAAGAATATAGAAACAGAGAAGAAGACTATTGTAGATGGAATAAGATACAGTGTACCCCCATAATAGCCCATACTTATAGGCTTCAATGAATTTATTACCCTATAACCAACTGCATCCCTTGAAAACCCCCTTTTACTAATTTCCCAAAAAATAAGACAGTCAAACCGCCCAGATTCTAAGACCAAGCAGTTTTCTCAGTGAACACCTCTCCACCTGGTTTTAAGACCTTCGCTGAGAGGAGGTAAATGTAGTAGCCTACTCGCAGCCTTCGAATAGACAGGCAAATCCCACTTCATAGCATACTCGAATATATCAAATCCCCCTCAACCCCTAAAAATGGCTCCTCAGAGATCCTCCAGAAACGGACCTTCGACAATGGAGAGAACTTCGAGAACGAATCAGTACATTGCAGCATACATCCTTCGACCATATCTACATACGGTCGAAGTATGATAAGACAGACAGCCAGCTCACCAGACAGAACTTCGAGAATGGATTAACGTCCTAGCAGTAAATATCCTTCGACCTCACTATCACACGGTCGAAGCAAGATAAGACAGACAACTACCTCATCAGATAAGGCATCACATTGATTAGCCCGTGCGTCTATAGTGACAAGCCCAACCACATCGCCGTTCAGAGCCATCACCAATAAATACAGCAGTAACAGTACTGACAAGACCGGCACCCGTCACTCGCCAGATTTTCTGACAACGTAATCATGTAAACTGGACCCACGCTTGATGACTCATCTCCCTATGCTTCTATAAATGGAGGAGAGGGGAAACCAACCGGGGGTTAGAAAAATCTCCTCCAGCCTTGCCATATTTAACTTCTACCACCCATAAAATTTGTACTCGAACCCTCTTATTTACTCTTTAGTAATATAATCTCTCTTAAAAATCCTCATCAGAGGTCGTAGAGAGTCACATTCAGGCCTCTACACAAGTATTTGCCTTTAGTTATATCTTATCTTTGACTAATTTTATATTCCCTTTGATTGAGGATTGAGTCTACCTTGTAAGAACCGACTCAACATCCGAACGGAGTTAGGTCCCTACAATTGCCTTGTGGGTAGTAAGGCATTGAGGGGGAAAGGATGATATTGTACTTCTTGAGGAAATTAATGACTTTGTTCCCAACAAACTGTTGACCATTGTTGCATCGAATCATATGAGGGAATCCGAAGCGTGTAATGATGTTCTTCCATAAGAATTTGATGACTTCTTCTTCTGTGGTTCGACACAAAGGTACGGCTTTGACCCATTTTGTAAAATTATATGTTGCAACAAGGATATTTTCTCGGCTACCTAAAGCTTTAGGAAACGGACCAATGAGATCGATGGCCCAACATTTTAATGGCCAATAAACTTTGTTGAAATGGAGGTCTTGTGTAAGGCTATGGATTTCATGGGCTGGCACTGACATTTGTCACAGTGTTTGGCGTATTCTTCAGTTTGCTTCTACATATTGGGCCCGAATAAACCATGGGAGACGGCTCGAAGGACCATCGATCTACCGACAGTATGAGTACCGCAAGTACCTTCATAGAGTTCAGATAAGATTGTAGAGGCTTCATTTTGAGAGATGCACCAAAGGAGGATGCCATTTGGGGATTTGCGATGTAACTCGCGTTTGAGGATGGTGTATCTGCGACAGTTCTCTAATAATGACTGCTTGGCTTTAGGATCATCTGGGAAGGTAGCATTATTGAAATAATCGAGGAATGGTGTTTACTAGTCGTCTGGATTGAGACTCTCGCCTCCAATATTGATGGCATTGACTTCTATTTGGTCGATACTTGGGCATTCGAGTACTTTGATATGGAGAGTTCAGGATTTAGATTGGCATAACATAGCTGCTATATAGGTGAGGGCATCGGCGTGTCTATTTTTACCATGAGAGTTATAAGTAATAGAAGATTTTTTAGGAAAACGGTCCATGCGCTGGCAGACGAGGGCAAAATATTCGGCCATGCGACCGTTGGTTTGATTTTCACCGGAGTACTGTCTTTGAATGAGTTGGGAATCTGTGAAAACTATGAGTTTTGGGATACCAAGGTCGAGTGCTAGGCCGAGGCTATGGAATAAAGCTTCATACTCAGCCTCGTTGTTAGAGCATTCAAAGTTTAGCTTTACTGCATTTTCAATTCGGTCATTAGTGGGTGTAACCAGGACGATACCGATCCCTAAACCATTAGGTCCAGCGGATCCATCTATAAAAAGTTGCCAGCATGTGCTAGGGCTCTATGGGTCTGTAGGTTTGGGCTGGTCCACTGGTAGGTCATCTTCGTGTTCCTCCCAGTCAATATCTTCGACCGGGAAGTCAGCGAGAAAATTGGCGACTGCTTGGCCTTTTTGGATATCTGCTTCTTAAATGTGATATCATGTTCACCAAGATAAATAGACCACTGTTGTACTCGTCTGAATTTCTTTTTTTGGTTGAGTACTTCTCGAAGGGAATAGCTTGTTATAACACGGATGGGGTGAGCTTGGAAATATAGTTTGAGTTTGTAGGACAAATAAACGAGGGTAAGAAGTAAACGCTCAAGTTTTGTGTATCGAGTTTTTGTAGGGGTCAGGGTTTTGCTGATAAAATATACAGGCTTTTCGATGTTAGATTCGAGTCGAATGTGGACTAAGCTGATAGAGGTATCGGTGACCGTGAGGTATAAGGAGAGTATTTCACCTTTGACAGGGGTGCTGATGATGGGTGGTCAGCCAAAGTATGTTTTGAGTTCAAGGAATGCCTATTCATAGTCGGGTGTCCAGTAAATCTGAGGGTTGTTTTTTTAGACTTGTGGATGCCTTGGTCGTGTAAGAGAGAAAAGAACCAAGCACAACGGTATGAGGATTTGGAAATGAAACGGCTGAGGGCTGCTATTTTACCAGCCACTTTTTGTACATCTTTTTTGGTTCAGGGCGATGGCATTTCGATGAGGGCTTGAATATGGGTAGGTTCGATCTCGATACCTCGTTTACTGATAAGATGGCAAAAAATTTGCCAGACGAAATGTCAAAAATGCATTTATCTGGGTTAAGTTTCATGTTGTATAATCGAAGTATCGAAAAGACTTCGGTTAGGTCCTAGATGTGGGTCTATTTTTGGAAGCTCTTGCATAATATGTTATCGATGTAAACTTTGACCGACTTGCCAAGCAAATGTTTAAACATAGTTGTAACAAGGCATTGGTAGGTGGCACCGGCATTTTTAAGGCCGAAGGGCATGCCATTAAAATAGTAAAAGCATTTTTCAGTGAGGAAAGATGTTTAAGTTGATCCTCGGGAAGGAGGGGCACCTGATTATAACCCAAAGATGCGTTCATCATTGATAGGGACTCGTGCCGAGCGGTAGTATTGAGGAGTATTGAAATGATCGGAAGGGGGAAGCTGTCTTTCGTTGTGAGTTTGTTGAGGTCGGTGAAGTCGACACAGATTCTAATCTTACCGTTCTTTTTTGGAACTGCAACAATATTAGATATCCATTCAGCATACTTAACTTCTCTAATGAAACCCGCGGCTATGAGTTTGTCTACTTTGAGGTTTACTGCCTCTTAAAGTCGTGGTGCCAATATACGCTTTATCTGTTTTACTGCTGTGGAATGGGTGGTGAGGTCGAGGCGGTGGCATGCTAAATTGGGGTTGACGCCGGGCATCTCCTATAATGTCCATGCGAAGACGTCTTTGTTTGTTCGAAGGAAGTGTATAAGTTCGAGGCGCTCTGCCCCGTCTTGAAAGGTTTTAATGAACGTACCTCGACCAGGACCGTCGTGTTCAATATAAATAGTGGGTTCGATGGGTAAGATGGCAGGTGTCAAATGTATGGGGACAGAAGGAGACGGTGATTGCTATGAGAGTCTGACAAGTTTCTGGGTCTGATCGATCTCCAGATGCTCACATGAGTGGGAGAGGCGTTGAGAGCCTTTTAAATTCCATGTACTACAGGGGGCAGTGAAACGAATGGTCTGATAATAGGTCAAAGGTATGGCACGCATAGCATGGAGCCAGTTGCGCCTGAGGATACCAAGGTATTCAGACTTCTTATCGATGACAATAAAGCTAGTTTGAAGTGTGACTGGACCGGTGGTAATTGGAAGGCTGATTTGACCAACGACAACTTTGGTAGCTCCATTATGGCCTTTTAGTTCGACATTGGCGGCAGTGATGAGGTCTATTTTTTCATGGCTTGGATGGTTTAGAAGAAAAGTACATTGGCTGCACTTCCTGTATCGTTAAGCATGGTCTGGAGGACGAGGTGTTCGACCTTAATCATATTTACTAAAGGGTCAAAATGGGGAGCACAAACATGCGATGTATCACAGTCGATGAAAAAGATGCCTTCGGGTCGAGGACAAAGGCTTGACTCTGGCAAGAGGGCGGGAAGCCTCTCTTGGTAAGTGAGTTTATAGCATTCTTCGACACGCTTGCGCTTGCTCTTAGAACGGCCGCTGCCGATATTATTTACTTCGATGAAATGATGTTGGCAGATGTAGACCTCGGCAGGGTCGGTCGAAGGGGCGTGTTGAGATTTAAGGTACAACCCGTCGAGGTAGTTGGGAAGGTCAACAACATACTGATGTAGATGACTGGCCTTGAGTATTATTTTGAGAGAGCGCTGGAAGGTGAAGCATTTATTGGTGTGGTGACAGTTATACTTGTGGTTGGCGCAGTAAGGTTCCCCTGGTTTGACCTCGATGGGGAAAGGGATACGCCATATAAGGTCTGCCTGAATCTGTGGTAGAAGGGTACTGATGGGGGTAGTGAGTCTAGGTAGGACTGGCTTTAGTTATTTTTTGCGACCTTCTGCAGTGTTATTAGAGTGAGGGCGTTTGCGGCTCTTAGTCTCCAATGAGACGGGAGCGATCAAGGGTGTAGGAGTAGAGGGTGGGCCTTGTCGAGGTTTATTTGGGTTGGTGGCCAAAGGATGCCCCTGTTTATATGATTCTCGGAGGTGTTCAAGGTCGATATGCTCATTAACTTTTGAGAGCATCTCCTCAAGGGTTTGAGGTTTGTGGAGAACCAGGTACGCATCAAGGATCCTCTTAGTGAAGGCCTCAAGTGTTTCACTGGGTAATTTTTGGAAATTGAAGAGGGCATCGACTCTGACCTCTCCCTCTTTGTTAAAGGCAAATTGAGCGATAAAAGATGGGATAATTGCTCGAAGCTTTGAATAGAGCCACTGGGAAGGTTATGATACCATCGAAGAGGGCTATCTATGAGGCTGGTGGGAAAAGTTAACACATCAAGTGGTCAACTATTGAGTAAAGGCTTAAAGTATTTTGAAATTCGAGGATGTGGGATTGGGGATCGGTGTTGCGGTATTTACTAATTTTTGGGGCTCAGAAATTAGGAGACACTTCGATAGCGAGGAGTTTGGGAAAGAAGGGGTTATTCAACCGACTTCATGAGCTTAGAGTTAGGCTCGTGCTGACACGAATAATAGGTTGGATTTTGTTGTCAAAGTCCCTCTGTGCACAGTCGGCAGGATGAGGGGGGGGGATCGAGGATGATAAGGCCAAGGGTTCGGTATGTGTTCTGCGCTGCGCTCCCCGAGACGCTCTCGGGCAGGGCGACGTTTAGGGTATCTGAAGGAGCGAAGGGTGGAGTTAGAGGAATCCTCCGTGGGGTAGATGCCAAGTTGGATGGAACCAGTGGGGGCAATAGGAGGGGGAACACCCTCGACGCCGATATAGACTGGGGGTACTTCTAGATATGGTAGAGGCCCCAGTCGAGTACGGGCAGACACGTGCGATGGGGATGGTGCTCGAGACGGTAAAGGAGCATCTTGAGGCTGTAGTCGTTGCAGCTCTCGAACGGTGTTGTGTAGATTATCGATTGAACAGTTTTATCTGTCGGCATCATCCAAATGGCGATGCCGTTTGGCTTCAAACTCTTGCCGGTGTTCTTCGCGCTCCTCCTGCATTTGTGTTTGGTGTCGCTCTTCAAGCTGAGCAAATTACTGAGTAAGACGGGGTAACTGAGCAGTCGCTCCATCGACAGAGTTACCGGCATGGGTGGAAGTAGAACAGAGGGTTGGTGCCATTGAGAATGATCTGTAAGAGTTGGAAAAGGGACAAAATGAGCATGGGAGATTGGTAGGGTGGGCAAGCACAGACGGCGCCAAATGTAGGGCCTAACTTCGTGTGGAGGGGAAGTTGGCTCTTACACCACAGGTTTATCTTATATCAAAGGATGCAAGCATATAATTTATAGTACGAATATCCTATTAACAATATACTTGAGTGAAGGCCTAGAATGGGTCTCTCCACGACCTTTCATAAGGATTTTTAAGAGATTGTATATTACTATCGAGTAGTCGAAGGTTCGAGTGTCGTGTGTTTTTCAGGTAGGTTGAAGGTAAACTACAAGGGGACAGGGGATAGATTTTGTAACCCCTCCTTGGTTCCCCTACCCTCCTATTTATAGAACACAGATAGGACTGAGTAACCATGGGAAGTCACATTACAAGTGTATCCTCCGAGTATCAGGCGAGTATCCCAGAGTTAGTGTTGAGGCCAAAAATGTCGGGTCTGGCACTGTGCTCTGACACTGCAGCTGTTGTTGGTTCTATCGCTATAGCTGTCAGGACCAACAGCGTTGCCATTCTTGTCTGGTGTGCTGGCTGTTTGACATGTCTGCCTTCGAACATGTATGAATGCGGTCGATATTTTCTGATGCTGATGTGGGGTTCGTCATCGAGGCTTCGTCTTCGTGCATTCTTGGGAAGCTTGTTTATGGGTAGAATGGGTTTCGAGGCATTCATGTAGGCTTTGAGTGTTCGACTGGGGTAGAAGGCCGCGAGTAGGCTACTACACTACCAGAATGGCTATTGAATCTGGTCAAACTAGATGATGAAGTTAAGCATGCCGAGTATGATCATTTTTTCTGGTGCGATATGTTTTGTAGGTCGTTACTGAGTACCACAGTGTGGGAACTGACTATTCAACAACTCACGTGTGACAAGATTGTTGAAGAGGATGCAAGGGCAGCAAGATAAAAGATAATTATGTGTGGAGAGGTGAATCATTGTGGCTGCTTTAGATGTAACTATAGAGCTCGACAAGCTCAAAATGTAAGAGCTCGTAATAAGTAATATGTTTATAGTATTCTGTGTTGGTACTCCAATAAATGTAAGATAAGGTATAGTTGATGTATCGATCTGATTAAAATAAGAATAAAGTATTCTGTTTTACTGCTTGTGTATGGATATTGTGGATGACAGCTATAGAATTTTAACAACTGTATAGAAATTGGTCATTTGTACTACTTTAAGAATATTGTACAACCTTGGTAAAGTATGAAAGTAAGGAGATTGGTCATTTGTACTGCCTTGGTGAAGAGGGGTAGAATTTGTTAATGGCAGACAATAGAGACAGACGTAATGATAGTAGACATTATTACAGAAGTCATGATGATACTTTTAAATAAAAAGATATGCCTACAGAGACAGTAGGGGTGACTGACACCTATCTGAAGGAGCCATCATTTTGAAAATCGAGGGAGAGTATAAAAACTCGTATCTTTCTCCCTCATAAATTATTAGCAGTTTTAGAGAGAGAAAAAAAAGCTGTGCAAATCCTATCTTCAAATAGAGGAAACGTTTGAGTTCTGAGTATGATCTAAAAGAGAAGGGTTCGTCGGGTGAGATAAAACTGCTAGAAAGGCTATGTGAGCGATCATTTTTAGTGAAACATTCAGGTAAAGTAGAAGATTGCTATTCTTCAAGCACAGGTAGGTGATATAAAGCTCTGTCTCTTTGATTTGTTTTTGCTAGTACTCTGTATGATATAAGATTTTTACCCTTTTAAATTGAGGGAAAAAAAGTTTTGATAATGTAGGGGTTTTAGGATTTTTGAATCATTATGGGGGAGTTCTGGAATGTATAAGTTTTGGTATATAAATAGACTGTAAAGAGAGAAAATATTTACATGGAGAAGAAGAGGGAAACTTGAAATGATTGTTTTTTATTTAGGGAAATTGCAAAGTAAACGTGTTGACTGGGTAGAAGGTGGGGTTGTTTTTACTGTATGGAGGGTGTAATATGTAAAGTAATGATAAAATATTTTGCGTATCTGTAGGTTCAGTATGCGTTCTAAACCTAGCATTCCCATTAGTAGATTTGTAGTATCTTCAAGTTCAGAGGAGATATTGTCTTCGGGGAGGGAGGATGAATGTAATACCATGGAAAAAACTGTAAATAGTATAGAGATGATTGGAGAGGTTGGGGAAACCAGTAAAATATAAAAAATGATAAAGAAAGAAGATAGAGAGGAAAAAGATAAATTATATGTCATATATCCGGAGGGAGAAGATGTAGGCAAACAATATTTGAAATATAAAAATAAATTACAGGGAGAATAGGGAAATTATGTGATGGACCAAGGTCGCTGGTTTAGGGGATATGTCCCAGAAAAAGGGAAGGAGGAGGTATACTACCAAGTCCCTTGCTTGGAGAAGTAGAAAAGGGATAGAGTGATTAGGAAGGATGTTACTCCCTCTTACTATAATTGTCTTGGGCTATCATGCCCGAATGATGGGTTTTTATGTTACTTGAATCAGGTCGTATACGGCCTTAAGATTCCTATGATCTTCTTTCAAAAAGGGGTCATGAATGTATAGTAGTGTTGCCCTACCCAGATGAATGGGAATGTATATGAAATGATAAGAGTATGTGTGGTACTGAATGAAAAATAGAGAAAAGAAGGGACTGTTAAGCAGTTCAAAGCTGAAGATGTGCTAAAATTTTATAAGTGGAAATATGTTCAAGGTCGAAGTAGTGGTTACCTGTATAGTGATTCATCTAGGCCAAAATTATTTGACCTTGAATCTGCGGGTAGACCATGGAACGACCACCTCGTATCGGTAGAGGGTAACTGTATGCAGGTTCCAGATGAACCAGAGC
Source organism: Kingdonia uniflora (assembly GCA_014058105.1). Classification (NCBI taxonomy): domain Eukaryota; kingdom Viridiplantae; phylum Streptophyta; class Magnoliopsida; order Ranunculales; family Circaeasteraceae; genus Kingdonia; species Kingdonia uniflora. The sequence goes on along the minus strand of JACGCM010002399.1, from coordinate 496,074 downwards.
TCGAACTGAACCATAAATATTATAATCCGAGTAAGTAATGTTGACCAATCTTTGAATAACCAATAACCTGTATTCGAGTTGTTAAATAATGTTTTGTTCCTTATTTTGGCAGGACCCAATCCTTCATCGGTGCCTGATAATTCCAGCTTGTTTGACTGTGTTGCTTGTGATCAGCTCGAGTTAAAATAGGTGCTTGGAGAGCTTGGTATCCGTAGAGATAAAATGGTAGATTTTATGGTACCAAAAGTACCGCGGGCTCACAAGAAACGAGTTATGGATGAGGGGAAAGCTTGTTTGACTGTGGATGATGTCTTTAGTCTTCCACCTTTTGCACCTCAGAATACAAAACAGACTACTTGGAGGTCGGGGAAGTCAGCTCGGCAGAGTACCCCTAGTACTGGGGTGACGGCCACAAAATAAGTGATCATAAAGACTGTCTCTGGGGATGTGAATGAGAGACTAAAAGTAAGTGTGATTACTCCTACAGAGGTTGAGAAGAGCTCGATGAAGAGAAAATGGCATGAGGACGAGGGTAGCGCTCATACTAATCCTCATGCTGCAACTAAGATGAAAGAGCTGGAGCTGAAATATTGTCTGATGGCTGGGACGGATCCGAAGTAGCTTGATGATGAGTATCACAAACATACTTTCGCGGTATGTGTTTGAAATCTTTAATTATTTTTGAATTCAGACTAAAAGTTGTTGTGCTGAATTTGTCTTTGTGTATTTTTTGTACTGGCAGCTCTCAATATTGTTGAAGGGGGTAACAAATTATTTAGACAAGAGGAGCCAGGAGTTTAGGGATCTCACTGTGAAGTTTGATGCTCAATCATCTTATAATAAAGAGCTCAAAGTGGAGCTTGAGTTAGAGAAAGCTAAGAGCGCTGAAGATGCTAAATCTGCTGCAGAAAAGTATAGAGTGTTGGCGGAGCATGATGACGTTATGTCAAAATTAGTCAAGGCACTGAAAGTGGAAAGAGATCACTTTGTCCAATCTTACTATAATTTTGGATTGAGTAAAGCTGACGTGGATCTAGGCCGAACTGGCCGATATGATGAAATAGTCCTTCCTTCAGAGGTAGCGGATGAAGTGATGGTTGATGTTGTTGTTTCTCCTGAGAAAACGTTGGACCTTCCACCAGAAAGTACCGAGCCAGTCCGATCGGCTAAGAAAACATTGGATCCTTTGTCGAAACATACTGATCCAGTCCATCCTGTTGGGAAAATGTTAGAGCCTCCATCTGAGGTAGAAATCAACAATAATCTCTAAACTTTCTTTGGTAATCTGTTTTTGTCTTTATACAGTCCGCTTGATTTAGATGTGGTTGTACTCTATAATGTCTTAAACTGTTTAAGTTTGATTGATGTTTTGAAATATGTTTTTCTTGAATGTTTGTATGATAACAAGATATTTGTAATATGTGTAGGAGATAGGGTGATTGAGAAAAACTAATTCCGAACTGGAGAGAATGTTGAGTAGAGTGAGGGATTTTGTGGCTTGTATTCAACAGGTACTTAATAAAACTAAATATGAGAAAAGGCAATTTAAATTCAATTATGAGAAAACATTTAAGGAGTTATATGACCTCCAGTGTAGATATACTTAGATAAAAATAGAAAGGGATGAGGTGTTAAGAAAGGAAGAGAAAAGGGGGGTATTAGTTTGAAAACCAAAAGATTTGACCTATTTTAACAACCCAAGTGATAAGGCTAGGTGTTAAAGTATCTTGATAGCTCTGACATTGTATTTTGAGCTCAAAGTAGATAGTGAACGGGGATTAAAAGAAGCTTATGTAGAGCTTTTAAAGGAAAGAGGTGTAGTTTTGGACCCAGCTCGAGTTATTTTTTCAGATCAAGAAGTACATAATCTTCATAGTTTAGAGGCGAGAAAGTGGTCCGTTCGAGCTGGTGTGTCTATTGTATAGGGAGATGTAGAACCTTTATCTGATGTGTTTGGCTTTATGTAGGGTCAGAGAGCCGAGAGAATTGTATTTTTTTAGGATAAGAAAAGAGAAAATAGAGGTTAAACAGTAATTAGAGGGTGAATTAAAGGAGTTACAGGATGTGTTGTTGCAACATGTTGAGCAAAAAATGTCTTTAGCGATGCGATTATCAAAAGAAGTGACTGTTCGAATGAAGGTAGAGGCTGATGTGAGGGCTTTAGGTATATTGCAAAAGAAAATGCATCAGCGATTGTATAAGGAACAGGTGTAGTTGAAAGAACATCTACATCCGTCGTGGGCAAAAGTTATAGCTCGAACAGAACATGAGCGTCATATTGAAAGATTTATTGATTTTTATGGAAGAGAACTGGCGAGGGTAGATAACGAATTTAGGAAGTTTGTAACGGAATGTGGGAAGGATTTTGATATTGAGAACGTAAAGGCTAAAAATATGTGGTTTACCAAAGATAAATAGGAAATTATTGGTGAAAAACTTATTCCTAGGTCGAGGGAGCTGTCGTCAGAAGAGGATGAGCACTATGAGAATTTAAGAAATTTTTTACGGAAATTACGATTGACTTTTTAAGTCACATATTTGGGACAGCCATAAAGTGCCAAAATTTGGTCGTTTTTCATACATAGATAGACAGAAAGCTCGGTCTCTTTATTTTACCAGCCATTTTCCCTCTCTAAAACTAAGTTTTGGGGTTTCTCTTAATCCCACCATTTCCCCATCTAAAATCTTCTAATTTCCCTTTAAAATATGAAGATCATGATTTTCCCTGATTTTCTGCTCATCAACTTTCAAAATGAACAAAGCCCTCTCCATAATTCATCGCCTTTCTCACTCTTTAGGTTTTTGAACTTGAGGAGCCGCCAACCCGGTGATAAATTTGAGTAAGATTATGAATTTTAATCATATTCTGTAATCCTATTATATTCTATAATCTAAAATTTAATCTTATTCTATAATCTAAAATTTGAGTATTTAGGTTTTAAATCCAATTCTATAATCTGAAATTGCAGCAAAAGTTTTTTCAGTTTTGATTCATAGATTTTTGATTTTCTATTTTCGATTCGTAGGCTTGTGAAATTGAAGTAAAAGTTCTAAACTTTGTTTTGGATTTTGTTTTTTGATTCAATCTTAATTTTTGATTCATCGATTTTTCTTTCAGAAGTTGCAGCAAAAGATCTCAGGTCTGAAATTGGTATGCTTAATTTATTTATACTTGCAATTACTTAATGATTTTGATATTTGTTGTAAGCATGTTTGATTTAAAGTAATTACTATATGATAATTATGATTTACTTGATTTTTCTCTCTCTTTTTCTGTATATAATTGTTGCTGCCATGATTAAAATCTCCAAACCAAATTTTATAAATACTTAATAGAATTGCGGAAAAATAATGGATATCACAAAATAGTGATTATCCCTTTTGGTAGTATTGATAGTAACTCTATGCTTATGGTCATTTATCGAAGGGACTCGAGTGACATTTAATATTCTTCTTGATGGGTTTGCAAAGCAAGGTCAATATACTGACGTAAGAAGTCTTTCTTAGTCAAGTACCCTAGAATTTCTTAGTCAAGTACCCTAGAATTTCTTCTTTGGAAACAAACCAAGATTTCCTCTTGGAAGAAGTCCTTTGAAAACTCAACTAGTATAGATACCAAATTATGCGATTGATGCCAACTTTTGTAGTTCACTTCAACCCACTTAATAAATATCCAATATGGTCACTATGAGAGCATCACGATGATATTACATAATGAGCTTGCAGTGAGAGCGCCACTGGTACATTAAAATTAAGTCATGCCTAACTATATATAGACCTTGTAGGTGAAACTCCTGCGATCTGTAAAAATATTTTAATTCGGAATAAGGAAAGTTAATGGATTGCTTATACGGTTTTAGCTCGAGCGGTTGCTTCGAGCTCGGGTAGTGGATTGCTGATATATTCTGCCTGCAACATGTCACTAGTGTCATGAGAAATCTTGCCAGGCCTGGTTTGTCTGAAAATTTTGTCTAATTTCAGCCAAACTTCATTTATCTATACTCCGCTTTTGGGTAGGTTATCCCGAATTAAAGGGCAGTGGTAACTTGAATGCTACTAGGGGAATTGGTCATTTATCACTGTTCACAACTCCTATACCTTAACAGCTAATATTGCCCCTATTTGTTCATTCATCTCTCATTTATCACTAATCTATCTGTAAATATGACAAAAAACACATCTAAGAGACATGTACCAGATTGATGATGCAAAAACAAACAAACAAAACTATTATTGTTGTTTTAATGTATTAAGTTGTCCATAATGGAAAGCAAGATACGACAACCAGGGATAATGAAGAGCTAAACATACAGCATACGCATTGTACTCTATAAGGAATGGATAAACAACATATTAGATATTGCAGTTCCTTGTATAAACAGATAAACAGTTTCTACAGATTCTGTATAATTTCTTGTATAAACAGATAAATAGTTTCTGCAGATTAAAGACAGATGGACATATACTTCTGATTTTTATATAGCAGATATAACAGTTTCTTGTATAAACTAATAACAGATAACAGACTGCTGCTTCTTTGGTAAGATATAACAGATAACATATATAACATATATAGCTGTTCCTTTCAAAATAAGGAACTTGGTTGCAGATATAACACATTCATAACACATTCTTTGATGATAGCAGATATAACACAGATAACAGATATAACACATATAGCAGTTCCTTTCAAAATAATGAATCTGGTTTAAGAAGTTGATTTGATAGTCTATGGATGAGGTTTTTGCAACCTTGAGTAGAGGCTTCGATATCAAGACTGATTACATGGCTGAATTTGGGTCATCTTGGTTAAGGTGTAGAAAGCTATTGAAATGGGATAGCTCAAAAGTGTGGGCAGTTTCCCACTCAACTGCTATAGTAAAAGACTTTGATCAGAAAGACATCCCCGTCATAATGAATTTTTTGTGTTCAATGGGATCTCACAAAGTGCAAACTTAAGATCTGCTACATTTACAATTTCGTTTGGCATATCGAATGTCGGTGAAGATGGTTTACCATTCTTTTACCATGTGTTTGGCTTCCCAGCAGTTTGTGCATGAACAAGTCATGATATTGTTAAGTCTCCTCTTATCTTTATATATATATCTACCTTCATTACTATTTCTGTTCAACTTTTGGAGCAAGTGGTTTTGATTTGTGGTTCAGGATTGATTAACATGCCAAGGTACGGTCCCTCATAATTTCAAAGTCCCTCCCTATCTTTGAGAAAGACGGGAAAAAAGACTGAATCCATTGCTCTTGCAACTTTCAGTTTTATGACTCCTTTTTTCGGAGTAGGTTTAGGTTCTTCTCAAACTAGGATCACATCACAAGTAGACTATACATGTTCAAGTTGTATAAGTTCATCTGTCATTATACTAGTAGGTTGTAGATGGTCTTTCTCATTAAAAGAGATTCATAGTATACATGTGTCAGTAGCTTTCCGTGCTTCTTATGCAGTTACACACGGCCTTCTTTATTTGTTGATGCATTTTCTACGCAAATTTTGTTTCATGATGTCCAGTTATAAAAGTAAAGCATATGATTGTTAAGAAAATGTCAGTAACATCATATAAGTAAATAAATAAAATTACCAAAACCTTCGTAATTTCTATAAATGGCAAAAAATCTTCCAACAACTTTGACAGCTTCTGTTAGCAAGAAAAAAAATCAAAGGTAGAAAATTACAACGGGAGGACAATGTTCCATCAGCCAAAGCCACCGCTATTACGATAAGATGAGCCCCCACAAAGGAAAAAAGGTCAAATCCGAATTAAATCGCTCCTCCAAAAAGTTGTGTCGTCAAAATAAGGGCAATAATGCCCCCTGCCGTATACGTGTAGGTAGTTTCAAGTTTGTATATAAGTTACCCTTTCATTGTTTGAACTTTGAATATGATCAAAACTGCTTTTGATGATTGAAATTTCAGTTTGCACAGAAAATGAATCCGCTTAGAGACGAAGTAGCTGTAAAAAGTGTACAAGGTAACAACGAGACGGAGCAGACTAAAGTTTGTCTTATGAGAGCTAATGTGGAGAAACAAGATCCTTCTGCAAAGGTACTTTTTTTATTTTTCTTATTTTTCTGACCATTGACTCTCAGTTGAATATCCTCTACTGTAATAAGCAAGTAATTCTAGATGTAGCCATTCATGCAGGATGTCGATGACCTTCTGATAAGGAGGTTTTTGCGTTCCTGTAAGCTAGACATTGAGAAAGCTTCTACCCATTTTCTTAAGTACCTTGAATGGAGAGCAAGATTTGTCCCCAATGGCTCAATTTCCGAATCAAAAATACCATCTGAACTTGGGCAGAACAAGGTGTTTCTATCAGGATGGGATAAGACAAGGCGACCTATATCGGTTGTCCTTGGTGGCAGACATGTCCCTACCAAAGGCACAAAAGGAATTGAGGATCTTAGGCGTATGTTCTTCTTATATATAAACAGATAGATACTACTATGCTAGATGGAGGAGGACTTACAATCTTGGTTAACTTGTCGATTTCTTGTATTACAGGTCTTATGGTCTATTCTCTAGACAAAATATGTTCCAGGTAAATATTTCTCTACTACTGTATATGACGGCCATCTTTGCTGTTTCTTTCAAAAGTCGATAAAACTGTGAGATCTTTGCAGTATGTCAAGACCAAATGAGAAGTTTGTCAGCATCTTGGATCTTGAAGGATGGGGTTATAAAACTGTGATATCTGTGGATACATAGGATGTCTAGCTATAATGCAGGTACCGTTTAAAGCTTAATGTTATGATACGTAGACATTGAATCTATAAACTTAAACTGTGATTTGTATAATCACATGTTCTAGAATCATTATATTATTGTGATTACATGATATATGACTTAAGCTACAAATCCTAGTCTGACTTGAATTGCAAGTTTCTTTCCTATAAATGCCTCTATATGAGATGAATAAAATTTATCTACAACTATCCATTGATAGTAATCTTCCAACACCTTCTCTTGTCTCTTCTTTTTCGTACATAATGGCAAAATGTGAAGATTTTCCATTACCAGTGTTCACCTCCCTTGAACCATTCTACGGCAACGGATCGCAGCACGAAGAAGCTGATCAGCTTCGTTTTGATAACATCAAATCGAAGTTTCTCGAGGTCTATGGGCACCAACCTGAGCTCTACGCGAGATCACCGGGTAGAGTGAATTTGATTGGGGAGCATATTGAATACGAGGGGTATTCGGTGTTGCCAATGGCTATAAGACAAGATACTATTGTTGCGATTAGGAAACATGATGTCGCGGAGTCTCCTAAGTTTCTTAGAATTGCTAATGCTAATGGTCAGAAGTATAGCATGTGTACTTTCCTGCGGACCCTCATCAAGATATTGATTTGAAGAATCACAAATGGGGCCATTACTCCTTTTGCCGGGTACAAAGGATAGATACCACAAGTTTGCTAAATCAAAAGAAATAATTATTGGTGTATCAGTTGGCCTTGATGCTCTAGTTAATGAAGCAGTTCCAACAGGATCTGGATTATCAAGCTCAGCCGTATTTGTTTGTTCTTCAACAGTTGCTATAATGGCAGAATCGGAGAAAGCAGTAATGGCTGCAACAAATTATAATAAGCAGATTGTAGAATGCCCGTCTAGCAGCTATTATGCTTGCCATAAAGCTTGGAATGAACCGCAGGAGGCAATTGCCCAATAGAAAACTTTGTCTGATTTGGAGTTGTGCATATCTTTGTCAGTACTAGTCATGCGTCATCTGATCCTATCCTTGCTGTTAAGGTGTTTCTCAGCGAGTAGCCATATAGAGCTGAAGATATTGGGAAAATCACAAAGGAAAATCTGCTATCAGTCTTCAACGAGCGTGCTTCTCATGTATACTTGGAAGCTAAGCATGTTCATGCTTTTAAGTACACTGTATCATCAAATCTAAGTGATGAGGAGATGCTAAAGAAGCTTGGGGATCTCCTGAACGAAAGCCATTACAGCTGCAGTGTTTTGTACGATTGTAGTTGTGCAGAGTTAGAACAACTCGTAAAAATCTGCGGGGACAATGGAGCTCTTGGGGCAAGACTAACTGGAGCTGGATGGGGTAGTTGTGCAGTCGCCTTACTAAAAGAAAGCATTGTCCAATAATTCATCTTAATTCTAAAAGAATCCTTTTACCAATCTAGGATAGATAAGGGCGTTATCAATAATAAAGATCTTGGCCTCTACGTCTATGCTTCTAAGTGGAGCTCCCATTTTCAAATTCTAGCTTCCATTTTATTTATTCCATGCTATAAAGACTTTTATTTTATTTTATTTATTTATTCCATTTTATTTTATTCAAATTCTAGCTTCCATTTTATTTTATTTTATTTATTGACAACAGATGTTGTTAGGACAATATATCCAATCCAAACTGCATTCAATGAAATTTCACAACTTCAATCAGATATCATTGAGATCGTGTGTTTTCTCACAAAAATCAGATTCAAAATATACATAGAAAGATTCGGGAGTAATAGCAAACTACAATTCGCCATATGTTTCTTATTCCTCAAATGCTTATGCCCTCATGTTTATGTACATGTATACATCTCACGGGTATACGTCTCATGGTTTCACCTACTCTTTGCAAATTTCTATTGGGATTTGTCTTTCCGGTGATGTGGTACTATGCAATAGTTCTTTACTTTGGGAACTACTATCACAAAGATCCAAGGGAGATGGCCGACCTTGCTGTATCTACAATTACTGTAAGTGTTCATCTATTCGTATTCTTATTATCTGTTGTTCTGTGGCAGTAGCACTCTTTGCTTCTCTACATATCTATTAACTCCAACTTGTTAGAGCTTCTTATAGTAGGCCATAATTAATTCACCACATTTTGTTTTTTGATTGTTCTTCTTTTAGTTTCTTAACTGGAACCGATTTTCTGAAATCCACAGTAATAAAGACTTGTGCTCTTGCAAAAGTAGATAGTGCTTAACTTGCGTAGTATGAGGCTTATGCTCCTTTCCATGTTAAGAAGCTTGTGCCATATATTATTTATGACCTCTATTTTCTAGTATGTTATGCTAATTAAGGTTTATACATTGCTGTTATTTTCATATTGGTAATCATTTTATTATTTTACTGTCCTATATAATCTTATCTAAAGACATCACTTTTAGCTTTTGTGATCAAAGTGGAATTTACTTTTCATTTTGGAAATATTGGTTTAGGTTTGGATTAAGTGAACAACATAGAGGTGTTGTACTTGTTGTGATGATAATAAAAGTAAGGATCCATGATTTTATGCATTATAGGAGAAACTAAATCAAGTGTTGATGGAGAAAAAGGAGTCCAAGTCAGGCATGGAGATACTGAATTTATTTCAGGTATTCATCAGTTAACTTGCGTTTTTTCGTACATAGTGGAAGACAATTAAAGTTATATTTCATAATAACGAAATGATATGTGAAAATAGAAAGAAGGGCGCCCGCGTGGAACCTGGAATGGAAAGAAAGCTGACACTGGCTTCTAGAAAATGATTGGAAGAATGACGAGTATCTTATTCATGTTTTAACATTTCGATAGTGTATGAAAAATTCCTTAGATTGTTATTTAATGTATTTATACCTTTTGCAACTGCAGGTGAACGCTTATGAGGTTAAGAAGCAAGAGCTCATGGCGGAAAACGAGCAGTTGAGGGCATTGTTGCATTCAATGTAGGTAACCGACATGCTTGAAATTAACAATGTACTTGGTTCTTGAGGTATTAGACTAAAATTGTATAATCTATTGTTGAAAGCTGCACAATGTGATTGGCCTATTGTATGTACTTCATCATTTTTATAATAAAATGAAATTTATTTTCTTTCATATGGTGTTTTCTTTTTATGTTATTTAGTTTTATACAATGCAATTGTTGCAAATCAAGGACAGTGAATACAACAAATTTATTTTAGTTGTTTCATAAATAGACTTTTCTGGAGAATTAGTCGTAAATAAACAACAAAATCTCCAACTAACCAAAGCTGTCGTAATAGCTACTTTGGGATACTACATTTAAGCAAGTTTGCGACGGTTCAGAATTGACCCAAATTATCGATGGGGAGAGACCGTCACAAAATTTATGTCTTTGCGGCGGGTCTTTTCTGTCGAAATATATAAACGACGGCTCGTTAGCGACGGGAATCGCGACGGTCTAAAACCGTCACAAAGGAGCGTTAACGACGGTTTTGGCCCGTCATAAAATTGAGTTATTCATATAGTGGTGGAGGAGGTCGAGAGGCTGATCCCCCGATCATGGCACAAACAATGCCAGCAGGAAGTGGTGACCTTTATAGCTCTTATAGATGTACAAGTAACGAATAGAAAGAGTTTGAGAGATAAATGGCACTCCTCGCATATCTCGAAAAAGGGAAAATAGGGCGTTCTAGTTTGTTACCAACCTTGTACATGAAAGATCGTTGTATACTATTTTGTTTTGATGATAAATGAAATATCTGTGATGATAAATAGAATGATATATCGATATTATTTAGATATCACGTTCTTTATTTAAATTTGTTAACTGTGATATGCAATCTGTCTCTATTAATGAATTATGATAAATGTAAACTGTAATGACAGGTAAAACTGGAAGCTGTCCAAAGTTAATGTGACGCATTCCATGTTCAGAACGAGCAATTGAAAGTTGAACTAAATTTGTGTCAGGGGTACTAAAGAGTGTTATTGAATTAGAAGAAGAAACGAAGTTAGAGAGATCAAAAGAGCAAAAAATAGTACTTTGTTTGACTGATAAACTGCAGAAGACAGAGACCGAACTATTCAGTGAAGTGAATAAGGTTGAATTTTTTAAGTACTTTAGGGCGAACTAGATATCCGCTCGAAATTGAATTACAAAACTGTTGGCAGTGTTAGAGGAAAAAGGGGGTAATGTAAAAGACTTGAAATTTCAGGTAAATATGCTGGAAGCGGAGATGGTTAATATGCGAGCTCGTGCTTTGAAGTATAAAGTATTGTGGTCGGTTGCTGTTATGATGATAAGAAAGATGGAAGTGGCTGGTAATCAGCAGAATGAAAAAATAAATAAGACTTGGGGCAAGATATATATGCTAGAACATACCATTCAATCGCGGGAGTTAGATAACTTAGAGTATAAAGCGGAAAACACGAAGTTGCGTGATGCGAATACCAAGTGGGGCAGATCTGTTTAGGGCTGTGATAAGTCTTGACGATAGTACTGTAAATAAAAATTATCGTGATACTGAAGTGGAGGGGGCAATGTCAATGGTTTGCCATATGGACGAATTCATAACAGTGTTGGAATCTCGGAATGCTGACGTGTACAAGGAAAAAGAAACATTGGATAGACCCTGTGCACATTTAGAGGCTATGCTGAAGGAAGCTCAAAATAAACTTAACGGGCATATTTTGTTTAAACGGGTAAAAAGTGAGGCAGGTGATGTGTACGAGAGAGATATGACAGCAATTATTTTATTATTTGTAGCGGAGTTCAACAAATTAGAAGCAGAAAGTAGAATTGTTTATGACAAGTTAGTTGTAAAAGGTGTCCAGTGTGAAATGAAGTTGGTTCGATTTGAGTATCTGGATCCCATGGTGTCACGAATTGGGGCTCTCAAAGAGAGTATGATTAAGGAAGGCAAACAAATTGTTGTGGGGAGGATGTTGGAGTTTATGCGTCGCCATTTGTATAAGGGGTGTTCAAGTAATGCTGAAAATCCTCCAGGTGACAGTTCAAGTGAAAGCTCTAGTGAGGAATGAGGCGTAACGATTGTGATTAGGTTTTATGTATACTAAACGAATACAACAAATAGAGTGTATGAAGATAGGATTGTTGATAAAAAGAATGATCTGTACTAACCTTATGATGAACCAATGATAGAGTTGGGTATCTGCTTTATAGAATGAGTCCAAAGGTTGTCGTGTAGTAAAGGGTTGGTTTGGCTAATGCAACAATCGTTGAAGAACATAGAAGATTGGTTTGGCTGAAGCTATAAAGGACCTATAATGTAATATATGATCAGTTTGGCTGAAGCAACAAACGATTTGTAATCTAATAGATGATCAGTCTGGCTAAAACAACAAATAATCTGTAATGTTTAGACGCGTAATCTATATATGAATTGGTCGAATTGGGTAAACCAATAACCGACCTCTAATATGTACTCTGTTTGGTCGAATTGGACAAACCAATTATCGACCTATAATGTATTAGATGGGTTGGTCGAATTGAGTAAACCAATAATTGACCTGTAATATGTACTCTGTTCGGTCAATTTGGACAAACCAATTATCGACCTGTAATGTATTTAGAAGATCGAATTGGCTGAAGCAACAATTCTGTATATTAGTACTTGTATGATATATTAGAAAAGTACTATTATGTAGGGATATCAGACACAAGTATTTCATTGTTGTAAGATTGACGTATAAATAATGTCAGATAGAGTACTAAATAAAATAGTAAAAAGTACTCAGATGTATGAACATCAAACATAAGTATTTCATTGATGTAAGATCGACATACAGGATGATAGATTTATTTAGAGAAGTACATTGTGATAGATTATCATATTCGATATAGCTTTAATCTCCCCGTGTTCCAAGGATTAGGTATTCGTTCTTCATGATTGGTAGGGAGATCGTAAGAACCAAGGCCACTTTTTCTAACAATGACGAAAGGACCTTCCCAATTTTCGGTCAGCGTCACAGCATTAACTTCTTTTCTGTGTTTTGGGATTCCACGGAGGATGAGATCTTTGATTTTGAACTCTCTATGACAAACTCGTTTGCTATAAAATCAGGATAAAGCCTGATGGTACCTTCCCAAGTTCATGATTGCTCTGTCTCTAGTTTCCTCGATTCAGTTCATGTTACATGCCAACTGAAATTCATTTTCCTCATTTTTTATGGTATGATCGTGTAATGAGTAATGATATTGGGTGGGGATGATTGCTTCTGTACCATATGCTAGTAAGAACGGCGTGCATTCAGTCGATACTCGAGGTGTTGTGCAATATGCGCATAATACATGTGGTAATTCTTAGATCCAATTACCGTTCTTCTCTGTCAAAAACTTTTTGATTCCATCCATGATAGTTCAATTAGTGAGTTTTGCCTGACCATTTCCTTATGGGTAGTATGGATTGGAAGGAGAGTGGATGATGTTGTCGTGATTGATGAACTTAACGACTCTAGAGCCAGCAAATTGACATCCATTATCGATTTTGATGAGATGAGGGTAGCCAAACCAAATGATGATGGTTTCCCATATAAATTTAATGATTTGGTCTTCTCGTGTGCGACATATAGGAACTTCTTCCACCCATTTGGTGAAGTAATCCGTTGCTACGAGGAGGTGCTTCCTTTTGCCTAGTGTAGTGGAGAATTCTCCTACGACGTCGATGGCCCATCTTTTGAATGACCAAACAATGTTGCTGAAATGGAGTTCCAAGGCTGGAGCTCGAATTTTGGGGCGATGTCGTTGGCAGGCATCGCACTTGCTTGTAAGTGTAATGGCTTGAGCTTTCATTTTAGGCCAAAAGACTCATTGAGTAAGAGCTCGATTGGCTAGAGATCGTCCTGCTGCATGGGAACCGTAAGTGCGTTCGTGAAGTTAATACAAGATTTTTTGTGAATCTTAGTTCGATAAACATTCGAGGTACGGCCCTATGACCAAAATTTTGTATAAGAGATCATTTTCTACGAGGTATTGCTTAGCATTATCAAGCACACGTCTTCTCTCAGTACGATCCTTAGGGAGTTCTCCATCAAACATATTTTCATTTCCAATATATGTAAGGAAATGTTGTCTCTAATTGTCCTCGTCATCTTCAACGCCCCCACTATTAACAAAATTTGAACTTATTATGTTAATGCTGGGGGTGGATAATATTTTGATCTTCAGATATCAAGCTTCTGTGCCGAGGACTCCTACTAGATAGGCAAGGGAATCAGAATGTCTATTTTCTCCGTGCGGTAAATATTCAATAGTAATCCTCTTGAATCTGTACATTCTGTCGGCTACTACTACTGCGTAATCAATCATTTTTCCGTTCTTCTGGGATTTTTTTGTGTAATGATTCACAATGAGTAAAGAGTCCGTATACACAGATAACTCAGAAACTCTAATTTCGAGCACCATATCTAGACCATGAATCATTGCCTCATATTCAACCTCATTATTGGTAGCTTCGAAATTTAGTCTAATTGCTTTCTCGATCCTATTATTGGAAAGTGTGATAGGTACAATTCCGATGCCTGATCCTGCAGGTCTAGATGATCCATTAGTTAAAAGACGCCATCCCTTTTGAGTTATCCAGCCTGACTTTTCTTTAAACTATTCTTCATTGAAATTTGTACTGTCATCTTCCCAGTTAGGATCTTCTACTGAGAAGTCTACAAGGAAATCTGCTACTGCTTGACCTTTTTCAGAATGTCGTGGTTCAAAATGAATGTCATGTTCACCAGGAGTTACCGGCCATTGTTGTACTCATCTAGATTTCTCTCGCTTGGATAAGATTTCTCGTAAAAGATAATTTGGTATTACTTGAACTGAGTGGGCTTGAAAATATTGTTTCAACATCCACGACGTGTAAACGAGAGCTAAGACCAATTTCTTGATCTTGGTATACCGAGATTCTGATAGAGTAAGAGTTTTGCTGATGAATTAGACTGGTTTCTCCGTCTTCTCATCAAGTCCAATGAGAACAAAACTTAATGATTCATCGGTAATTGCAAGATATATGGTATGTTCTTCCCCTTCATTAGGTGTACTCATCACTGGTGGTTTACCCAAATAACGTTTGAGTTCCTGAAATGCTGCTTCGCATTCTACTGTCCACTCGATCTTAGAATCCTTCTTAGATTTTTTTATTGTTGTTCCTTCACGCAATAGGTCAAATAATCATATACATCAATCTGAAGACTTCTAGATGAAACAATTTATTATAGCAATCTTGCCTGCTAACTTCTGTACATCTTTCTTTCTTTTTGGAGAAGACATAGACAATAGAGCAGGAATACGATCTGGATTAGCTTCTGTGCCTCGCTTACTGATCAAATGTCCCAAGAATTTGCCCGACTGGACTCCGAACTGGCACTTGTCAGGGTTGAGTCTCATCTTATAGAAATGGAGAATTTCAAAAGTAGTACGTAAATCTGTAATATGGTTCTCCATCTTAAGACTTTTACACAACATATTATCAATGTAGAGTTCCATCGTTTTTCCAAGATGATCTTTCAACATCTGTGCCATCAATCTTTGATACGTGGTTCCAGCATTCTTGAGACCAAATGGCATTACCTTATAGCAGTATAAGCCATGCTCTGCAATGAATCACTAGGCCAAAAACTATAAATAATGACACTTTTGAAGGTAGATTTATAACTTGGTTGCTCTGTTGTAACAATATGACTTCCATTAACAGTTGTTATTTTTGAACCACCATCCTTTTTTTACTTTTCCCCTCTTATATTCGACTAAATAAAAATTGACTCCTCCTGTAGCCGAGAAAACCATTCAATTTTAACTTTAGAGACTGTCGTTTCTCGTTTTAACTCTAAATCCTTAATAACTCCAAACCCTTCGAATTGAAATGAAAGAGTACAAATTCTTCTCACTAATTTTTCAAACTTCAGATGCAATTCTTCTCCAGATGCAATTCTTCTCTTTGATTTCATCTAAATTAGAGAATCAACAAAATTGAGAAACCATTACCAGCAAAATTGAGGAATTGAATTGCAAGTTATACAACGGGTATACTCTCTCCCTCTATTTCTCTATCTCTGAATCGAATTACAATCTTTTGTTGAAGTTCTTTCTTGTTGGAATCGAATTATTTTCGTCAAATTTTTGAAAACAAATTTTTAGTCGCCAATGTTTTCGAAATGATTATGCAAATTGAAGGTTTCTCAAATGATTACAAAACAATGGTGCTATTGTGATTATTATCTTTTCACCCAATTCATTATTGCTCTACTCGATCTACAAGTAAGTATCCTAATCTCAAACCCCTAATTCTCTTTATGATTTTTTTTAATCAATTCCTCAATCTCAAACCCCCAATTAATGTATTCTTAACTGAAAATTCCTCAATCCCCAAATTGTTCCTTTACAAATTTTGATTTGAATTTACGGTTTTTTTTGGATTCACTGATCCGTGGTCGTAGTTTCTATAAAACCCCTTTTCAGCATTCTAATCATCTACTTATCTTTGCTCTTACTCAAACTCTTGCTCTCTCCTTAAAACCCATTTTTTAAAACTTTATTTAACCATTCTCAACTTATATCTACGAGGGAATGGCATAGGGATGTGATTAGGAATGTTAAGAGGTTGAATGAGGAAGAGGGGTTATAAATTTTGGTGATTATTGATACAGAGGGGATTCAAATGCATAGGGTTGATCATGGTGGTGCTTCTTCTATCAAAGCTGAGGTATATCTTAGTTTAGTTATATCGTCAGATTAATTAACTATGAACTGCATTGAGAAAAGTTGTACTGGTAGTGCAAAATCGTTGTGATATTCATTATAAAAGGAATAAACGACTGAGAAAAGGGCGGGATGAAAACAAAGTAAGACTATTAATTAGTCTATTACAGCGACACAAAATTTTTAACCATTTTGTTGTAGACAAAGCGGGTACATGGGTGGTAGGATACCCTATTTCATAGGAGCACACCTTCTTTTACCATTGAAGTGTAAGTGTAAAAGAGCCTAAATTTTAATACGGAGGTCTTAGAAAAAATTGCATTATCATTATAAAGGCTCTTTTGCTTCTTGGACCTCCATTTTCTTTCTGTAGTTTTTATTCCACCATGAGATATTCTAGCTATTGAGATACTAGGAATAGAGGACTAAAGTAAAGTGCGTTCATATATTGTAAACATTCTAATGCAATTTGTTCGATTTAGATAAAAGTGCAGTTTTAATGGTTTTTGTTTACATATGGATAAAATAGGATGGCTTGAACTGGCTGTTTACTACACAGAAGTTTGAAGGTTCTCGTCCATTTACACTCCAAGCAAATTATGAAGGGTTTTATAAAGGTACAAAACTAATATATGGTTGTGAATCAAGATGGACAATGTTACCCAATTGTTATTCTACTTATTTTCTTCTAAATGAATGGGTGGCAGGTATCATAGTAGGTGATGAAATTGTTATTAATGGCGGCATGGCGAGTTTTGAAGTTATTGAAAAAGTTGGGAATGACTTACATTGCAAATGAATATATTCTGGCCTACTTCTACCACGAACCAAGTTGAGCTTTTGGAGAAACGGGGAACTTGCCAGCAAGAATTTTGATCTACCTACGTTATCAACAAAGGTCAGTTTAAAATGCTTGTTTCCTGTCTTGTTGCTTGAACTATTCTGAGATATCTGTATTTTAAGGAATCACTAGCAGCTAGAACAATCATAATTTAAAAAGGCTAGCCTTTAGCTATGCGGGTCATGTAATGTTTAAACGTCAATTTTATCGATTAGTAGAATGACGATTTTCTTTTTCGTATTATGAGTTTTAATTCTCTAGCACACTAAGTCCAGTTAAAAGCCATATTTAGCCCTGTCATAGATGTACATATCAGTCTAGACACTTAGTAACTCACAACCTTCTATTGAGAGATAATGTGTCTTGTTCAGGTGGACCTTTGACCATAAGCAATTGTTCCCCCATGTTTCAGTTCGTGCACGATCACAAGCTACTGATAAGTGCATCTTAATAAATTGTTGTCCTTGTAATCCAATTTGTTCGGACCTCCTTAGGTTCCCCCTTTAACTATCTGTAATGCTTTATAACTTTCTAGTACAAGTGATGGTAGCTAATGAGCTTCAGTGTTATGGGTTTTAATGGGTCCTTACCATTGGGTAGTATGGCTTGATTCAGTTGGGCCTATCATGGTGAAAGTAAATGGAGAAAGCAAATGGTGGAAGCCAACGGCCAAAGTCCGTTAGGAAGGAAGTTTCCCAAGCTAACGCCACTCTTCCTGTTAGAAAGGATGTTGAAGTAGGAGGTTCACAGGTTACAAAATCGCTTCGACACAAGTTCAATGAGCGATCAACCTGTTCAATGGTTGCTGAATAAATGCAACACCACTGACATCGGAGCTGGTAGTAGACCACTCCGAACATGTTGACAAAGGTGGCACGGGTGTAATACATCAAGTTGAGGATGTAATGCAGCAGGTTGAGGATGTAGAAGCTAATGATGGTTGTTGAATAAATACAACACCACTAACGTCGAAGCTGGTAGTAGACCACTCTGAACATGTTGACAAAGGTACCGCGGGTGTAATACACCAAGTTGAGGATGTAATACAGCAGGTTGAGGATGTAGAAGCTAATGATGAGCTTGATGACTTCATATACGCAGAAATTGAAGTGGATACATTGTCTAAAGAAGTACATGTGGTTGTAGTTTTTAAGGACCAGTAGAGATTGAAAGTTGTGCTACAATTATTTCGGCTGATGGTAGCATAATAGTTATGACCTCAGAAGATTTTGTTACCTCAGAAAATGCTACAACTAAAGATTTGGCAGTATTGGTTGATGATTGTTGGTTAGAAAATCATGAACGTAGTGTATCGTTAGAAGATGGTCCTACAGAGGTACTAGATGTAGATGCCTCTATGAAGGTAACATTGATAGTCGAATTTATGAAGATAGTGGATGCTTGAAAGGAAGTGCATGCTTCTAAGGAGGTATCTGAGATGGATCTTTCAAAGGAGGCACTGGCTTGTAAGGGGGCATCTGTGATGAATGCTTGAAAGGTGGTAGTAGTGAATGCTTCAGAGGAGGTATCGGCCTGTAAGGCATTACCGGTGGTAGATATTTGAAAGAAGGTAGTAGTGGATGTTTCAAAGGAGGCACCAACTTGTAAGGCATTACTGATAGAGGATGCTTGTAAGGAGGTAAAGGTGGATGCTTCTAAAGAGGTACCGGTATTGGTGGATGCATGTGAGGTAGTGGTGAATGCTTTTAAGGAGGTGATGGATGCTTCTAAGGTAGTGATGGAGACTTCTAAGGAGTCAGCAATTCAAAACATATCAACGGGTGCTTGTAAGGGGTTATCAGTGCACGGGAGTAAAGTTTATGATGCGGTAGGAGATTTAAACTATACAAAAGGGGTATCTTGTTAAGATAGTAATGGTCTTTAAGAATTAAACATTACCTAGAATGTAAGAAATATATTCATACTACTATTTTCATTCATTCATACTACATTTATGTTGTTAAATAAAAGAAAAAAAGTTGGGCCTTTCATGTGGTATCTACATTACATCCTCTGTTTAACAAGGAATGGTGCAACGATTTCTTTATTGACATAAAATTCAATCCAAATAAAATGGGCATTACCAAAATATCCGTGTCTATCCAACATTGTATCAGGTCATATCAGATTTATTGTACTTTCAGTAGACTTTGTTAAATAGTGGTCGAGGCTTTGTCATGGAATATTTGGCTAGCGAAGATGACAGGGGCTCTAGATCCTGATGTTCATATAGATTTTGTACTTCTCTGTTCGATGAGTACCAGCAGAACATACAATGGATGCAAAAAACAACGAACACTGTTATTCTTTATAATTCTTGTACTAAGAGTCATTGTTATATTATTTCAAGGTTGGGGGAATACTATAAAGTGGTACACTAATGCTTTATCTGTCTATTTATGCTTTGCCCATCTGTTTATGCTTTATTCATTTGTTAATCTGTTTAGTTGTACCATATGCCTAGAATGTTGTTTTGTATATCTGTACAGTGGTACCAAATCTATTGACCATGCTGTTTTGTTAATCTGTTACAGTGTACCAAATCTATACAGTCAAGAGGATAAAGCTAGAGGTGTACAAGCCAGAGATGAGAAGCTGTAACAAGAACTCATAACATTTCCAGGTGAGACATTCTTATTGAGATGCTTCTCTTATGATGTTTCTGATCCTAAAGGTGCATGTTTGGTGCACCTTAATGGTGCTCCCCTTTCCTATCTTTCTCCCTATATATATTTCTTTTGAAAAATGAAAAATGAAACTAAACGTGTAAACAATAATAAATTTTCTAAGGTTAACAAGTTTGGAGAGCTTGAACTTGGATTCATGTAAGATTGGAGATGAAGGGATGATTAACTTGGCAGATTACCATTTTAGACCCACTCCTTTTTGTTGATTGCATATTTGTATAATGTAGAATGGTGGAAGCATAAACTTTTCCCAATTCATAAATTCAGTTTGTCCATGTAAGCCTAGCCGAAGAGTAGCAGCAATTGTCTTTATAGTAAAGCTTTATTTCTTTCAGTTTGTTGTGGTACTGATATTTACATATTTAATGTTGAGTTTTCGAAGCTCAGGCCTTGTGCACTTGAAATTTTAGAGTTGTCTGATACTGAAGTTGGAAGCAATGGGTTGCGTCATGTCTATGGTGAAGAATTTGACTACTAATTCATTTTGAAGGATACTGTGAGAACTTCCATTAAGATATAATTTATTTTATTTTTTGACTGACTATCCCGAGTTGCACTTGGTTATCTTGCCAAAAGACATCAGTTTTTTAAAAAGAGCGAGAAAAGTAAAAAAGGCTTTCTACTTACATTTTTACTATATTTATACCCTACCCAAGAGAATTATATCATGTATATAGATAATAGTAATTAATACCTACATAATGAATAGTTATTCATGGAAGATGCCGCATTATTTCACTAGCTCAGCTTTCAAGTTTGACAATGATGTCGATAATATAGCCCTTTGCATCTACCCTTTGCTAAGTACGATTCTCCTTGGAATTTTTGTTGTACTGCTCACAACTCTTTCTGGCCATATGTAGATGAACCAAGGTCTATTTTTAGGGTTGTTAGTAGAATAGGGTTTGTTTATCTCTAGTTTTTGTGTTTTTATTATGTTTATTTTATTGAAAGTAGCAAAGTTTTTAATGTTATCTGTGACCATCAAGCACACATTTTACTTCATTCAAGCCAAAACCATATCTACCTATTTCAAAGTAACAAATAAAGCATTGCTTCTCTTAAATGAATTTATGTCATTAAAGACTACCAAGGTATATAATAGTTATACCCTTTATTTTATTTGAGTAATTGAAAACATGAATGCATTTAGTAATTAAATATTAATAGTTATAATGATAGTAATATGATATTCTATTATAGGGTTTCTAATAGGATAAAAGAAAAAGAAAGAGATGATAATCACACCTGTAGTCTGGATTCCAAAGTGGGAACTCGATGTCAAGGACCGAATATTCCTTACAGTACCGCACTAGGAAGCCAAGTTTTACCAAATCAGTTCCATTGTCTCTTAAGTTCCTTACAACCAATAAATGTGAACCTTTCTGAGCTGAGAAAAACTTAAAGCACTTCGCTTGCTTTCGAAGTAGAAGAAACACCTTCGGTGCTTGTCAAAGATATAACTAAGGCAAGTGGTTTGTATTTCTTATTGTTTGTAAATTTATTTTCATCTTGATATAGCTTAAGGAGCCCTATCTTTGATTCTTGCAGTTTTGTTGTATGCAGGGATGGATGAATTCGAAGCTCCATTTAAAGGGATCACAAAAGGTGTGAACGAAAGTGAAACATGTTATAAGCAAGATTGGACTACTGGAATTTATTCAGGCTTCAGGTATCGTATATTTGTTTTTGTTGAACAGAGTGGTAGTCACCTAATATTGTTATGAAGTTTATGAGTAAATCTTTCATATTTGTGTGTTAGGATATTGGCTCCAGCCACATACATCTTCTTTACTTCTGCCCTTCCTGATATTGCATTCGGGGAATAGCTAAGTAGAGAAACATGTATTTTCATCTTACCCAGCCTCAAATAAATTGGATTTACAAATGACTGGTTTGGATTTACAATAGTTAAAGAGGTTGGGTAAGATGAAAATAATAGGACGCTATATTTGAGGAAGGGCAGAGGCTGGGTAAGATGAAAATTAAAGAAGAAGGATTACATATTTTACAACTAGCACTAAATGCTACTCTGGAATTGACCTACTATACTTGTATACTAACTCATTATATGTTAATGCAATAGATGTACGTATAAGTTAACTGGAGGAAGGAGGTGTGATAGCAACAGTACTGGTCCTCCATGCACAGGGTAAAGATTTGCAAGCCTGCTTGTCCTATGTATTATACTTTTAATTTTTGTTTATTTCATTGGTATTCATCTTCTCATATATCATCACATGTTACAAATTCATCTATAATAAGGATTATATTTCATAGAATTGTTATCTGGTGCAGGTGGGTAGAAATGATGGTACTTGTTTTCTCAAGAAAAGCTTGGCGTTGTATGTGGTATATGATCCAGGTGTAACCCGCCTACAAACCTGTAATCTACTCTATTTTAAAATTTATATACGAGGCCATATATACTAGTATTTTACCTTGTTAATTTATCTTGTTAAAGGAGGTATTCGTATTGAGATATTCAATCTCTTACTGAGGAATACCAAAATAAATTTTGACTAATCTTCTTTTTATTCTGCAGCTCAACTAGGAAGGACAAGCTCTCTAGTTCAGAGATAGGAGAAGAAATAAACTCTAAATAATGAATCTCTGACAACCAGTAGATCCATCGACACAATGCCTGAAACTAGTACACTATCCCATACGTCGGTATGTCTATATTCACTTATTTATGTCATTATGATTCTTGATATATCCTAGTGAACAATGTGTAGAAATCGACTACTCCAGAAGAAGTCCTTTCCATTTTTCTAGTAGATTTAGGGGTCATGGCTGAGCTACAACTTAAAAGAGCCGTACGAAACTTCGTACTCACCATTCCTATATCATTTAGTCGGTTTCAGTTGACTCGGATAGAGCGAGCATGTGCCATGGCAGGGTTGTTTATACTAAGGTTGATGCCTGAACCAACAGTTGTGGCTCTTTTATATGGACAACATCAACAATAGACGGTGCATGTTACATGGGGAGCGGAAGTGAGAATATAGCCGTAATCTTCAATATGTGTGTTGATTATTGTGATGTTTGTGTAACAGCTACTATTGGAGGAGTTTCACAGATCAAAGCCCTATCACGTAGTCACATTGGAGGAGAAGATATTGTTCAGAACATAATGCATCATCTCTTGCCCAATATGGACAGTCTTTTCTTGAGCCACGAAAATAATGAGATGAAAGCAATGGGGTTACTCAGAGTTGCAGCTCAAGATCCAGTCATAAAGCTTTCCTCATAGGACATTGTCATGATAGACATAGATCTAGAAAATGGCTTGAGAATATGTAAGGTCCTGGGGCAGCCTAAATCTGAGGAGGTTAACCGAAAAGTGTTAGAGAAATGTGAGAGCCTTGTAGAACAATATGTGTTTGCTGTGAGAGTTAACGTGGAGGATATAAGCGATGTCATACTTGTGGGTGGGTGTTCCAACATCCCCAAGGTAAAAAGCCTTGTTTTGAAGCTATGTAAAAAAGATGAGGCGTATATGGGGATGGACCCTTTGGAAGTTGTGGTTTGCAGTGCTGCACTGGAAGGAGCCGTAGCCTCTGGAGCAAGTGATCCACTAGGAAGCCTGAACCTCTTAACAATACAAGTAACACCACAGAGTCTTGGCATTGAAGTTGATGAACATACTTTTGTGCCTATCATACCTAGGAATATGACAATGCCAACAAGGAAAGAGATGTGGTTTACAACTACCTGTGACAACCAAACGGAGGCGCTAATTGTTGTTTATGAAGGCGAAGGAAAGAAAGTGGACGAAAACCGTATTCTGGGTTATTTTAAGATCATGGGAATACCGTCAGCACCAAAAGGGATTCCAGAGATTAGTGTCTGCATGGATTTAGATGCGTCTAACGTCCTGAGGGTATTTGCTAGAGCTATTTCGCCACAGACCCATCAGCCTGTGATGCCGTTTCTTGAAGTGAGGATGCCAACAGTGGATGATGGACATGGATGGTGTGCAGAAGCTTTGGTAAAGATGTATGGATCGGCTCTGGACTTATCTATTTTACAGAAGAAGATGCAGCAATAAGTTAAAAGTTGTATGTTTTTGCCTAGTCTTCTTCACACAGAAGACGATTGTAAGATAATGTTACCATTTCCTAGAGGTTTGCAAATATGAGGTGTGTTCCCTTAAAAACATAACCCCACAATTGCTACTATTATACACATTGTCTTTTTATGCATCTTTATTGATAGAACTATAAGCTCTAAATGGCAAGAGCTCTCATGAACTTGAGACAATGATGGTTCAAATCCATCTAGTTCAAATTGTAAGAGTATAGGAAATACCCTTTAAGTAAACAAATATTATTTAATAAAATTTTGAAATTTATAATTACGAGAGGCGACTAAAATCATCGTCAATAATTGTATCTAATACGTCAACATTTTTATATGACAAATAGCATGACTAGTTTGTATGTCAATTTTTTTTAAATTACGACAAATTAGGCAATTTTGGCGTCGTAAAATTGCGACGCATAAAACAACGGATAAATAAATCAGAAAATGAAACAAATACGACGAAAATAACGACTGATACTTGTGTATTTTTTTTGCGATGCATAAAACGATTCATAAATGTGTTGCAATTTTAACTAAAAATGACAGATATTACGGCGTGGTTTACAGTCGTAATATTACGACGCATTTCAAGTTGAAAACATAAAACTACTGCCAAAAGAACGACGCTTTTTCTAACTAAAATGGAAGTCACTTTAGTAAAATAACGACTGAGCTGACCCGTTGTTTTTTACTCGTTTTGGCCTAGTGAATGCCATTTTCTCTTGGTCGTCGGGTAGCAGAGATATTTGATTGTACCCTAATGCGGTATCCATCATGGATAAGAGTTTATGTCCCGCTATAGAATCGAGCAGATAATTTGTGATAGGAAGTGGAAAACTATTCTTTGGAGTATGTTTGTTGAGGTTCATGAAATCCACACACACTCTGATCTTGCCGTTCTTCTTTGGGACTGCTACAATGTTCAAGATCCATTCTGGATAATTGGCCTTTCGAATAAAATCGACTTTGGTGAGTTTATCGATCTCTTTATTGATTTCTTCTCAGAGTCTTGGTTATAAAGTCTTCTTCTTTTGTTAGACTGCTTCAACTTTATCTTTCAAATTAAGCTTATGGCAGACCTGATTTGGATTAATGGTACTTCGTGAAACGTCTAAGCGAAGACATTACTGTTGTCTTTAAGGAACTGGATAAGAGCATTTTATTCTACTGTGGGCAGAAGAGTGCTAATATATGTCCCTCACTTGTCTCCACTAATTTCGACGTACTCTGTAGTTTTTGCATTTGGCAGATGGTTTTTTGTAGAGTTCATTGTATAGTTTTTTTTGAAATGTTTCATGTTATTTTTTGTAATTGCTATGCGAGCTGTGGCTTTGATTGCTCTGGTACAATGGCAACAAAATGTTCACATACTCGAGCTAATTTTTAACTTCCTTTGATTTTATAAATGCCGCCAATCCATTTAAATCGCAGCGCCAAATGATAGGTTGACGGAATAGCTCGCATATTGTATAACCAGCAACATCCCATTATCCCCAAATAACGGGATTTTGTATTGATAACATAAAAGACAATGTCAATTGTTACTGGTCCTGCCGTAATAGTAAGTGTAATTTTTCCTGTGTGTTCCTCTCTAGAGTCGTTGAATCCACAAATATCAATGCCACTGGGCTGTGCCTTATTGGCCAGTCCCATCTGATCAATCATACTTTGAAAGAGTAGCTCAATGGTACTACCAGTACCTATTATCATTGTGTGAAGTACAAATTTTTTATTTTTAACATGATCATCAAAGTATCATGGTGAGGAAAGTTGACATGACGAACATCACAGTCATCAAAGGAAATTCCTGTTCGTTGGGAGCTCGATGCAGGAAGTAAACGAGCTTCTATATCTTTTATGGATAGATCGTGACATTGGCCAATACGTCGTCTTTTGCTTCTGTTCAATTGGTTGATAGTCTGAGTCTCAATGAAGTGGCTGAGGGATATATGGGACAAATGCATCTCCCCTGCCAGTTCTTCGATCTGCACAGCTTCTGTAGGAAGTTTATAGCTCCCATTTTTGTAACTCTCAACGTCCACGATGTATTCATGCATTCGTCCATCTGCAAAAATATATTCCAACAGACGTTGTAAAGAAAAGCAGTGCTCTGTCTTGTGATGTCAAACTTTGTGGTGAATGCAATAAGGTTTGCTCTCAATAGGTTTGAGATACTGTGCATTGCAAAAAATCTATCCTTTTGAAGTATAGGATATATGTTAGCTATGGTTACGTTCATCTTAGGAAGACAAGGTTTTGGCAAGTTACTACCCTTCCGAGGTCGCTCCTCATTTGATTTTGTTCATTTTCTGTCTCATCCCTGATCAGCAGCACGGTTGAAATCTTAGCCTGTGGATTGATCTCGAGCTGTCAATGTTGACTTCTGAGTTTTCTGTCTGTCAGATACCATTCTTTCAAGATCGATATATCTGTTGACTTTTTTAATCATGTCTTCCAAAGTTACCAGTTTGTTTAGGATGAGGTACTCCTTCTCCCTTCCATCGACGAGTAAAGCATTGGTGAAAGCCAAAATAGTAATCTTCTGATTGAGCCAATCTATTTTTTGAGCTAACTCCAGGAACTTCTTAGTAAATGTCTCGTGCTTTTCTCCTGGCATTTTCTTAAGGCTGAAAAGATAATATAGATTATCTTCTTTATCTTTGTTGTGCGAGTAATTCTTGACGAAGAGCTCTCGTAACTGTTAGAAAGTTGTAATTGATCCTTCAGGTAGTATTTGGAACCATCGCAGGGGTTAGCAGGATAAACTGGTAGGAAAGAGCCAGCATAGAATGTGATTGGACGTGGAATGCAAGCCTAAAGCATCTTGGAACACTTGGACATGCTCCACTAGATCAGTTCCTTTGTATTTTTGAATCTTCAGAGTGTGGAACCCGGTGGGGACCTCGCCATCCAACAGCTTCTGTACGATCGGGGTCTTTTGTAATCTATTACAGATTCTTTTAGTCTGAGTCTGAGCTTCGAGTAGTTCTTTGATTCACTTTTCAACATGCTATTGAGTCATATATTGTTGAGCTGTAGTGGCTGGGCATGTGACGCGTCCTTCTCCAGGATTGTGGTCGCCACTCCCTTCACTTAGACAATCTTTTGCTGGAACTCAAACTCTTTGAGGTAGATTTTCAGTCTATCTGGTTACTGCAAGGTCACCATCTATTTCTTGGTGGACTTCCTGGATCGGGATAGTCTCATTGTCCCGCTAGTGATGGTTAGATCGAAGTGCACCTCCTAAGTTATTACTTTTTGATGGAGGTCCTAATTGGTTATGAACAGAAATTCATGAGTTTTCTTGTTGCACGCCTTTATTCTTCTGGGTGGCGATCTGCTGACCCTATAGAACCTTCAGCGCGTCCTGTACACTTGCTAGTTGTTTCTCCAGAGCAGCACGCCTATCTGTTTCAAAAATTAAAGTAGCCCGCAGATCTGCAGTTCAACATTTTCCTCTGCTGGAATGATTGGTTTGTTATGACCTGGAGGTATCATTGTGAGAAAAAATAATCAGCAATTTATGAGATAATGGGTTTGAGAACTTCGATCCCACAGACGGTGCCAAATGTAATAGCCTAATTTCGGGAGTCGGAGTTAGCCTTTATACCAGATGTGTTTAGATCACCCAAGAACAGCAAGTAATAACTAACAAGATGATCTAGTGTGGAAAACCTTTGAATAGGTTAAAAATCACGACCTCTCTTGAGGATTTTAGAAAGAGAAGATGATATTATTGAGATTTGTTAGCTTATTATAATGAAGGTTCTGAGTATGTGGAATGTTAGAGTGAGAATTTTCCTATCCTTCATCTCAAATTCTTTGATCCTCTTTATAGGTCTTATAATATGACCGTTCGACGACCATTAAAATTCTTAATGATGGACGTTACAAAATATATGTAAGATACTCTTTGACCAGATTGTGTAACGTTCTGATATCTGTTGCTGATTAATGGCTTTATTGATGACTGTACATATGCGTAACTCAAACTGTTGATGTGGAGGTCAAAAGTATTGACTAGGACTTAATGATTCTGATTATGTCTTCAGTAGTACTTCATGAATGCTGATGAGGTCGAGGATGAAGCATGAATCTGAGATACGAAATAAGCTATTACAAGACAGTTCTCAACCAAGAGCAGGAGGAACATCATGGACGAGTGGTGTTGGTTGAGAAACTCGTGTTGTATTTGCTTCCTGATGTTGTTGTCTTGTTTATGACGGTGCCACGTGCTCTGTTGGTGAGGTCGAAAGTTCATATGTTGGTCAAAGATGACGCATGAGTCTGAGATGCGGAATAAGCCACTACAGTTATCACATGCAGGTGGTCCAAAGTATAGAGTTAAGGGAGGAATAATAACATGGTGAAGGAGTTGTAACTCTCTTTCTAATACCAACTTGTGTTCTCTATGCACTGTATCCCTCTACACATTAAGCTTAGCTTAGTAGATGATGATGTTGACTCTACATACTTCAAAAAAGAAAAGAAAAAAAGATGCCCCACAATGCCTATCATTTTTGGAGGTCTCATCAGTCCTAACTTGTTATCTTCTTGGATTTGCACAAAGGAGATGAGAGTTGACAGTAACTCCAACCCCATCACATGCATCTTTATAGCACTAGCGGTGCACAACAGTTAGGAGAGGCTTGTAAATTGGTATTGCCTAAAGAGTTAAGAAGATATGCATAAACAAGAAAATGTACTTATCCCCAGCTCCTTGCCATATGTACTCGCTATTATTTTAGAGGAGGATGCTAGGGGAAGTACATTATGCTGTAATACTTCCAAAATTTTGTGCATTAATACATGGTTCATGGGGTGCCTAGCCCCAGCTTGCCTACCAAAAATTCCCATCAATCAATACATGCTGTAATCCCCATCAATCCAACTCTACAAAATTCCTCCCAGTGCTTCAATTCATGAAAACAAGCATAATTTTATCACTTCTACTCATACCCAATCAACCCATTTAGCAAACACTAGATTCTTCCAAACTACTCCAACTACTTCAATTCATAACACCAACTAATTTTTTCTTCTTCTCATGATCAATGACCTACTGATCATCTATATGATCAATGAACTACTAATCAACATAACAAAAAATTGCTAAAAATCAATCAATCCTGCATTGGAAGGGCATCCATATCAGCTCTTAGTGCAACAAAAGGCGGTCCACCAGTCCCAATATAGCCCAAAACACTAGTAACAACAACAGGATGTTTATAAGAGCAACTCAAACAGAGTGGTATGCTGTTCTGGTTTATCATACCCGTATTCCGGAATCGCATACTGTTTTGGTCCAACAGCAAATTACATTTTTTTTGTATTGGGCGCTTAACGGTTCATCGCCTAACACCAAAAGGCCAAATGATATGTATTTTTTCTTGGGTGCTGAACGGTTCAGCGCCTAGCGTCTATTAATTATTAGTTTTCCCCTTGGACAACTGTATTAAAAAAATTGTTGGGCGTTGAACTGTTCAGCGTTTAGACAACTGTATTAAAAAAGTTATTGGGCGCTGAACGGTTCAGCGCCTAGGCGGTATGCACATACTCCTCACCAAGTTTAGGTTTTGCATACTTTGGAGGGGTATGGGGGTGAGTATGTTGAACACCATACCCCTGTTGGATGGGTTTTTTGCAAGAGTATGGGAAAACCTTAATAGCATACCACTCTGTTGGAGATGCTCTAAGGTTTACCCATCTTATCCAATTCAGCTCTAATAAGCTTACTAGTCTCAAATTTCTAAAACCCAAGTTCTGGGTTCTCATGTATTCTCCTCCTAACACCAACCATCCACTCTACAAGATTTGGGGTTTTCGCATAATTGAGAAAGTTCATTGAGATTTCCCTCAGTTCATTGGGATTCAAAGAGTTTGAAGAAATGGGTATTGGGGAGAACAAGTTTGTATTGTGAAAGCACAACAACGTATTGGAGCTGCTGTGTTTGGAGGAGATGAGGATGAGGCGAGGAGGAGCTACTGGCGTTTTGAAGAGATCGAGAAGAGCTATTGGAGGAGATTGAGATTCGTTTGGGGAGGAGCTGTGGAAAGAGAAGAAATGATTTTGTTTTGGTAATTTTTGTTTTAGATCAAGGGCAATTTGGGGCGAAAATATACACTCCTCAGATCTCCCACTCAGTTGGCTTATTGGATCTTAGCCAAAGTCTGATATTTCAGATGTTTTATCTTGAGCCTGAGTTTGACTCGATGAAAAAACAAACACCACTAACTTTCTTGAGTCAGTCCATAATCACAGACTCCACTCAGACTCAGACTCAGACTCGGACTCACACTCACACTCAGAGTGGGAGTGAGTGAAAAAACAAACGTTACCCTAATGATGACATTGTTTTCAGTGAAATAGCCTAATGATCTGCCGAGTTTAGCATCAATGTCGTTTAACAGCTATATTTCACAAGTACCGAACTTCACTTGTTTTGGAGAGAAATCGCAAACCTCAACAAGACAACAACAATGGCGTCAAATGACAAAACCCCAAAGTCTTCTTCACCAACACCACCACCATCATCGAATTGGGAGGAGCGCATCTTATTCCCCACTCTCATTGCAGGTCTAGACATCTCTGAAACTCTAATTTTCAATTTCATTTATACTTTGTAAAACTCCCACTAGAGATTATAACAACGTAGATGTGATATTATTTTTTAAATTTAGGTTTAGGGTGATTTGGATTCATGTTGTGTTTTTGCTGTTATGTAGGAGTTGTTGGCGGATTAGCTGGATTGGTGTCTAGACATCGGACAACACTCGGCACTGCAAACATTTGCGTGACATATGCTGCTAATTTATCCATCGTTACCGGGTGTTACTGTGGTAATTGGATTCTTTCATTTAGCTGCAGTTTGGTTTTAATTTTTTTTTGGAGTTATTTGGAGATACCCATTATGATTTTATGATCACTGAATGTTTAGTAATGAGATATATATGACCGCATTGAGTTAGTGAATGATATCGAGAAATTTGGGTTAAATGGCTCATTTCAGTTTGTTCAGAGTGCCATATTTATTATATTTCGGTTGAAAGAGAAGGAGCTGTCTCACTATCAGAGTGGACGTGAGACAATGGAGAAAAGATACACAGACATTTTTGCAAAGTGCACGGAAAACTGATATTATCAGTAGAAGAATGATGGAAGCTTTAAAACTCTTAGTTCAGCAATGGGGGTGAAAATTAGAGGGGTTCTAGTTTAAGCATATGATGACCTTTAAGAAGTGATGTTTGGAGTGCAATAGTATTGGTATTATAACGGTGTTGTTTATATTTTTCTAGTTCTAAGGACGGCATTGGCATTATCTCGCATGTAAATCATCTATGCCTCATGGTATTCTAGGGAAAAAGCGATGTGACTTGGTTTTGTTTGAGGGATTCTAGCTATTAGGTGATATAATCTTGAAAATGATTCATCTTGATTTTATGGCCTTTCTCTTTTGTAGAGGAAGAGTGCAGATTCCAGTAAAGCCAATTTCTCAGTGTTTGTTTGGTAGGAAAGACAGAGAATGAATATTCTGCATGAGGCTGAAGTCTGAGGAAAGAGAGGAAGAGGGCAGATTCCAGGAAAGCCAATTTCCCAGTGTTTGTTTGGTAGGAAAGACAGAATGAATATTCTGCATATGGCTGAAGTCCGAGTAAAGAGAGGAAGAGTGCAGATTCCAGGAAAGCCAATTTCCCAGTGTTTGTTTGGTAGGAAAGACAGAGAATGAACATTCTGCATGTGGCTGAAGTCCGAGGAAAATTAACTTGTTGTAGACCAAGAACTGGTTTTTTGTTTATCTGTCTCAGACCCTCCGACAAAAACTTGCGAACTTGGAAAAGGGAGAACGATAAAGAAAGATCATGACCAATAGAAAATCTGGATAGGAAACTGATTATTAGAGAGAGAATCTAAAATATAGAATAGCTCGAGAGGAGGGAATTTTATTAGAATTTAGCTTTTAGATGTGACGAGTTAGAGCATCTCATCTTTTTCTTGATCTATATCCGGTGGTTGGAGTTAATGTCGCAAATTAGCTAGTTATTGTTAGTAGTTTATGCTCTTAGGGGAAATAATATTTGGAGGATGATCATACTGAAAATATGTGAGGTACTTCGTTCGAAAGAAACAATGTGGTACTCTTTCTACTTTGATTGTGGGTATCAAGGTTTATTTGTGTTATGGAGAAAGTATATGAAAATCTTTATATGCAGATTCATTGAGGAGTTCATTGCCAGATGGAGGGACTTGATTAGGGAGGTATAGAGAATTTTTGAAAGGTCAGTCTTCTTCCCATGACCTTTTTCCCGGTCCTGGCGTGTTTGTCGTGGTTGTGTTCGTTGCATTATTTACCGGTTTCTTCTCTTTTCTACACATGGCCTAAGTAATAAAATCGTGCGTATATCCAGCAGTGCACGGGCACGACTGGGCATGTTTTGCTTAATTTAAAGTCACTGTCCGAACTATTCTTGGACATAACATACAGATTAGCTTTAACGGATCTTAAAAAACTAATACCCCCATATTCGTTATAAAGTGACTGTAATCAGGCCTGCACTAAATAGAAAGCCATTTGAATAAAAGATGTAAACCTTTTTCCATATGAAATACTGTACAAACGCAATAGCTTATATACAAACTTCTTGAGCAGTTTTGTAATTAGAAGCATATTCGATTTAACAGGAGCACGTGAATTCGTAGCAGCAACTAGACGATCAGACGACTTGATAAATTCTGCATTAGGAGGGTTTGGAAGTGGAGCTTTCCTCGGAAGACTTCAAGGTATGACTTTCTTTTTTGTTTCTTATACAATCTTCAGCTAGCTATACCATTTGTTTTTAAATTTATGCATCAACTTCACAAGAACACCAGTAGAAAATCTTTAACGGAGTGGGATGATCTGAAAGACTGATCATTCAATAAGTTTTTTGTAAAATACAATTGCCCAGAGGTTCTGAGATTAACCCATACACTTATGAACATTCAGGTGGTAAACTTGGTGCTGTCAAATACTCAATTATATTTGCCATAGCGGGAACCACGGCTGATTTTGCTGTGCTGCAACTAAAGCCTCACTATCAGAGATACCGAGAATCTATATTTGGGAACAATGAAAGTTCAAAGCAGAAGAGTAGTTGGTTATCGATGCCTGAATGGTCACCCATCAAAGTACTTGATGAAGAAGCCCTTGCTAAAAAGCGTGAACGTGAACAACAACTTTGCTCTCTAAGTAATCCAAGTAACGAACAATCTTGACACATTCTTGATACTTGTAGAAGTTCCTAAATTTGCAAACCCACTTCAGGTTCTTGAAGAGTTATTCTTGATATTCATCTTAAGTGAAAATATTGATATCTAGTTGTTTTCTTTCCATGTTGCTTCAACTACTATTTCTAGTTGCTAACAGCATAGATGAGCTGATGAGATATTATTACTCCTATGTTAGCTTATCTAAATTCCAAAAAAGAGATTGCAAGTTTTGGTCATCTAGGTTGTTCTCCATTTCTGAAACATTTCTAAATATTTTCTGTCATCGAACACTAGGGATTGAAATATATGCGTCACGCCATCGAGGAGAGCGGTAATATACCGCAACGGTGGAATCTCATATTGGTTTGGTTGTGATTGGCCTTGAATTTCTTCAAATACAACTTTTTTTTTCTTTTGGATTTCGACCGAATTATAGCTTTGTCTGAATCTCTTGTTGTTTTAAAATTAGGGGAACAACTTGGATGCGGGTTTCCCCGTGACATTTCCATTTGATTGCGTTTGAGGTTGGTATTTTTTTTTGTATGGTTTTGCTATGAAGTGTGATTGTAATGGCGTGTTTTCCCCGATGGTAAACTCTGCCAATACTTTAGTAAGGAGATTGCAATTCTAAGCTAGGACACAATAGATTTTACGTAGAAACTCAATGAAATATGAGAAAAACCATGACCTCGAGGAGGATTTTTGAGGATAAATCCAATGTGCTAGGCTATTACAATTGTAGAGAAGTCTAACAACTAAGTTAAGAATGATAGTAAAAAACTATGTCTCTGTTGTTCCAAGCACTGCCTGTATTTGTAATGGATACAGATAGTTACGAATAATTGTTCTCCAAATTTTCTGGGTGGTGGGCGAACTTCGCGGATCGTGTACAACAGCTCTATTTGACCAAAAATAATGGTTACTGTAGAGGGTCGTGATTTTTAGGTGTGCACTTGAAATCTTCTCGAATGATGATATACCTTTAACATGATTGTACTTGCTTTCTTTTTATCAAATCGGGGGAATATGCTACTATAGTGAGGGAGGATGAAAACAGTTTTGGGGAGGGACTAACTGAGTTGTTTATTTAACAGATGAAGTGGCGGTGTTTTGATTACCGCGTGGTATTTTGAAGTCCGTTAATTTGAAATTTAAGAAAATACGTCAGCCTAACTGCTGGACGAGTTGAGTTTAGGTTGGGTTTTTTTTGGAAATATGGTGGGCCAACAGTCAGAGCTCACATTCAACTGCTGGAGATGCTTTTAGACATTTTAGCACAATTAGAGAGGGGAGAGGGTCGAGAAAGGGAGTGAGAGACTTTCAAATAATATTTTTATGTTTTTTTAGGGTTGGCTTAAAATACAAAATAAACAATTGTCCCTAAGCAATTAAAAGACGACTGTTATTTGTGTTGCAATGAGAGATCACATTTCTTAGAAAATACGACAATTATATTAATTTACGCCAGATATATATGTCAAAATTTTGGTTGATATTGTGACAGTTAAAATTGGTATTAATGGTTGTGCATAAACGTCGTAAATAGCTATTTTTCACGAAGTGACATGGAAATACCTGAGGGATATCCTTTACCAAAGCATATCAAACCTGGGGATAAAAAAAATATGCACTAAAAGTATAAAAATCATTATACGGACTTAAAGAATATGGATTCATGTGGCACAATCGGTTAACTGAGCATTTGAGAAATCGTGGATGTACTAATGATCTCATAGCCCCATGTGTGTTTATCAAAAAGACAAAGACAAGATTTGTTATAATCATAGTATATGCTGACGACCTAACTCTCATTGGAACTCAGGGGGAGATGAAGGACAATGTCGCCTCCTTAAAAGAGGAGTTCGAGATGGAAGATCTAGGTACAACCAAGTTCTATTTAGAAATACAGATAGAGCAACTACCTAGCAAAATGCTGATTCATCAAGCAATATACACTAAGAAACTTCTACAGCGATTTCGTATGGATGAAAGTCATACACTCCCAACGCCAATGATTTTGAGGTCTCTAGACAACAAGTCTAAGCCATTTCGTCCTCTAGATGAGGGTGAAGAACTCTTAGGACCAGAAATTTCATACTTAGGAGCCATAGGAGCTTTAATATACATGACTGGGTGTACAAGACCAGACATTTATAGTAAATCTATAAGTGCGGCACAGTTCTGCCTCTACGCAAAGGCATTAGAACGGCATAAAACATCTCTTTCGTTACTTAAAATAAACAATCGACTTATTGGACTTTTCTACTCAAAGAAAGCAAGTAACAAGTTGATTGGGTACGCAGACGCTGGCTATCTCTCAGACCCACACAAAGTCAGATCACAAACATGATACGTATTCTTGACAAACGGTGAGGCAATATCGTGGAGATAAGTAAAATAGATGATGGTGGCAACATCTTCTAATCATTCTGAGATCCTAGCACTGTATGAAGCTGGAAAAGAAGCTATCTGGCTCAGAGCACTTATTAACCACATCGACACGCGCTACAGATGACAATCAATCGGAAGCTCATAACCTACAACAATCTTTGAAAACAACTATGCATGTATCCAACAACTCAGGGGCGGATTCATCAAGGAGATCACACGAAGCACATCTCGCCAAAGTTTTTCCATACACATGATGAACTACAAGAGACTGCAGTAGTTGACATTCAGCAAGTTCATTCAACAAAAAATCTTGCTGACCTGTTCACCAATGCATTAGCAAGAGGACCTTTCAGAAAGATGATCTACGACATTGGGATGAGAAGACTTAGCAGATTGCAAAATTCAGGAGGAGACTCTCCATCAAGGGTAGATTCTCCATAGTATCCAAAGACTAAAGTGCGTTGTACTCTTTTACTCTTCGCAATGGTTTTCGGCCTACAAAAGGTTTTTCCATGCAAGGTTTTTAACGAGGAAACACTAAGAGTGTCTCCTGCTATCTTGAAAGAATGGTTACATTCTTTCCTATACAAGGTTTTCCCTTTGGGTTTCCTAGTTAGGTTTTGAATAGAGCAAGCTACTTCGAGAATATGCGGACACCCAAAAGGGTGAGTGTTATAACTCGGGTCCAAGCCCAAGTTAGAAGGGTTTGGAAGCCCGCATATGGAAGCCCAAGAGACTAGCTAGTTATTAGTTATGATAGTTAATTGGTTATAGAGAGGCACCTCTTGGAGGCTATAAATATGTAAAAAAGACCCCATTTAGTCCTAACGTTTTACTCTGAATAAAACTCTCGTTCCTCTCCTCCCCTCTTTCCTCTCCTTCTCTTTACTAAGTTACAATGGGTTACAACAATTTTTACTATATTGACAAACTACAATGCTTGCATTACATAAAATTAAGTTGGGCATAACTATACTACTGTATTAGGTGGAATGGATAGCAAGGCTAGCAATGTCAAACATATAATACATAAAGTAAGACAAACATCAGTCATTAATGAAAGTATAGAGCGAGTAATGAGGCTGAAGCTTGAATGTAATAGAATGTCAAGATCTTGTTAACTAGCCAAATTTGATGAAGCTGGTCTTCCTTAGTTACATTCTCATTTACAAGTGGCTTTCAGTAGTTCTCCAAATGAGGGAAGAGCTTTGGTGTTCAAATTGAAGCACTTGGGAATTAAAGTTTGCATATATAGTTGTCCGCCTAATATTTGTTTTGAGGATGAGGAGCTCTTTTACTTCCTGAACAAGCTCCAAGGAAAATTGCTTGACGAATCACGAGAATTTAAATGAGGTTGCATCCATGTACTGTATTTGATGTGACCTATGTTTAATTAATGCTTTATATTTTATGCTTTAGCTTAAGCTCTGTTGGAGAGGTCCAATATAGTTTATTAACAGTTTCTCAATTTAAGTAGATGTTTATTTCAATTAGAATTAAAGTTCCTAATTTTAACCCCCCTTATGTTCTATAAAATGGGAGGTCTAGGTTATTTGTTTCTAAGTTGATTTTGATTAAAGAAAGTTGATTTGTTTAGTAGAAACTAGTAGTTTTCCCTAACTCTCAAATACAACGTAATCTTCTTACGAATCTTGCTTCCGCACTCGTAGTAATCTCGTCAATTGGTACCAGAGCTGCGTGAGATTTAAGTGTAGTCAGTTTCAAGAGCAAATATGCTTCGTGGAAGAACTGCGACGAAGAGACCAACTCTAGCTCAAGGTATAGTAACCCTAACGGATAAAGTCGACAAGCTTGTCAATCTTGTCGAAGGTAGAGGAGCCTTTTTCCCGCCCCCCAATCAACAACGATTTTACTGCCTATTTATGAAGATTATCCCAAAGATTAAAGCACCATTGCACAGACCGGTGAAACAGAAACTCCGTTTGTATGTCTTCTCGCTGATAGCGACGTGAGCGTCTCTTTGATTTTCGATCAAATCCCGATGTATGATACGGCGATCAAAGAGACGCTGACCATTTTGGAAGGTCCGGTTAATGAAAAACCATCAACGATCACGAGTAGCACAACAATACATCAAGAAAAGTTGATCGAAATCGAGGAGGAATATCAAAACCTAGCCAGAGGTGAAGGTGAAGACGTTACAGATTTGAGACAGACAACTTGCGAGGGAGGAGCACTCAATATAGTTTAATGGGTATCCCCAAATCCAGCCATGTCCGGGGTTGAAACCCTAGCTCAAGAACTTACAAATTTTGCGATGGTGAAGAGGAACAATTGCGAGAGGGAAATAGGGGTTGATCCCGTGCCAACGATTGCACGGGAAGCAAACTTTCCCCACTTACCTGATCAACATTTGTGGATTTTAAGCCCAAACCTAGATTCACCTAAACTCGACCCAGACCCAGGCCTGAACCGCGCCAAAACTCTCCAACCAGACTCGATACCTAGTTCGTCATCAACGACGGTTGTCCTCAAATATTACCAAGTTGAGGAGCCGAATAACAAGCCGAACGAGCAACTTTTAGTTATAGAGGGAAGTCACCAAGAGGCAAAAGTAGATTCTCTTCCACATGTTAATCCACAATACGATAGAGAAGCTATAGTTAGCAAAAAAAATGCGAAGAACACAAATTGGTTGGGAAAAATAAGAGATTCAGTTGCTAAAAACAAAGTAATTACAATGATAAACTCTAAACCCTAAGTTCTTCCTCAGAACATTTTATAGATCTAACATCGATAGAAAAATAACCTAGGTTCCCTTTATATACTAGGGAACTTAAAATAACCAAAGAACGGATTTTGAGGCAAAACTACGCTTAAGAATTACAAACTACGCCAAAGTCGTTCGAATGGCATCCAAACTCGTTCGAACGACTTTACGCCTAATTGGTCTAAAACCGTAGAAAGTTGACAACTCGTTCGAACAAAAATTCTATATGAGCCAAATTCTAGAGAGCATGAAAAAAAGTCATTCGAACGACTTTAGATAAAATTGGAAAAACTCCTTTCTTCTTCAGATCCTCCAGGATCATAGCTCCCCTCTTTAGGAGCCCTGAGCTCCTGCTCAAGCTAGAACTGGAGATGTAGGAATGTGGCATTGCCCATTTCCCTGTTGTACCACTTCGGCTTAGTAGGTAGCTGACCCTTCTTCCCAACTCGAAGTAATATAATACCACCCCATCTTGTAGTATGAACTTTCCTCTTTAGAATACCATCCTCCTGCAACGGATCTTCTCCTTTTATCCATAAGTCATCAACTGACGATAGGCGAGTGTCGATTGTAGAGTCATCATCTAAAAGATACGGCTCAAACAGCTTCAAATGCTCGACATTAATCACCGAAGACATCTGCATAGAAGGCAGCAAATCTAATTCATACTCACATATCTATCCTTGCAGCAACTTTCGGCGAAACACACTACGCCCCTTGGTATCATCATATCCTGCAACATACTCTGACGTAATAATAGGTTGTATTTGCATAGAAACCAACATAGCAGAAGTAGTTGGTAATGGGGGTCGAGATAACCTATCAACCATTTTGTTGTCCATTCCCTTCTTATACTGTATAATCCAGGGGATTGTTGGAGATACAACATCCCCTTCATCTGGCGAGCTTGCTGTAGCTTGGACTATGTAGCTAAAAAATGTAACGGTATGTGATCAGTATGTACTACAACCTCCTCTTGCAACTTCCCCATTTCGGTTTGCTGCTTATAAGACATTGACATTGTAGACAATACTCTAGCCGACGTACCCTCTACAACCGGTGGAACTAATAACACAAACTTGCAGCTCGCATTAACCAACCGCTTTACCTGAGTCACCGTTACTAAATTCTTTATGGTGACATGCTCCTTATAAGCATTGATATGGAACTTCTTTTACTCCTTCACAAGACGATACTTGCGAGCTCTACGGTAATGAATCGCATCTCGGTCTCAAAGATAAGGGATACCCAAGATGACCTGACACACATCCAAAGGAACCACTTCACACGTCACCTTGTCAATAAACATCTCAGTAATCGCAAACTTGAACGTATACTACTTCGTGATCATTAAATACGCATCTTTCTTAATCCACCCCAAACCATACGGCTTAGGATGAGTTGTAGTCGTCAAACCCATCTTCTTCACTAACGTCTCAGAAATCAAAATTTTATGACTACCCGGATCCCAATGGCCTGGACTAAACTCCGCTTCACCTGAATACTGACATGAAAAAATTCTTCCCGACTCTCCTCCTCGGTAGCCGAAGTCTGCTGAAACATAAGTATAAGCTTCAGATTCAGTTTATCTAAATCCTGGAGGTTAACAACCTCTGCGGCAAGTGCATATCTTTTTTTTTGGTTCTTCTCCTCCTTCGCCCTAAGCTTCGGGCGAGGTTTCCAACAATAATAAAAAATATGCCTATTCGCCTTACAATGATTGTAACGATACTCCTTGGACGAAGACCCCTCTCCTTTGGACTCCCTTTTCTGATCAGACTTCCAAGTAGACATATACCCCGACTTGCTCTTGTTGTCTTTCTTGTCACTCTTTAAGTACCTGCCTTTAATAACAATTGCCTTCACGGTAGCGTCCTCAATATTGACCACATTAACGAGTTTCAATTCTCTTCTAATAGATTCCAACAAACCCCCTGTGTACTTCATGAACACCTCATACTCGTCCATTTCAATATCCAAAACTAAAGCTTGGTTATGAAATGCCGCAGTGCACTCCTTTACGGATTACTCAAACTTTTAGGGCAAATTGTACCATTTATACAATCTCTCTTGGTCATACCCAATCGGATAAAATTAATTTCGCACTGGTACCTTGAATTCTTTCTAACTTAAATGTTCTACATCGTGGCATTTTCGATAAGATTTCCACCACGTGAGTGCATGACTTGCGAATTTCAACGTAGAAAAACAAATTTTTTGAGCATTAGAGTATTCATGAAAAATAGGCCTCTAGCCTATCTAATCAGTTATCCAATATCTCCGCATCGATTGAACCGTCGAATACTAGAATTTTAATCTTAAAATTGATACGAAGATTACGCATAGGATTCATGGACTTACCAATAACCGATCGCTCCTCGTCAGATTTGGCATAACTAGAATCACTATCTACCTCCTCAGTACCCTCGTCTCTATCTACCTCCATTGCCCCTTTCTTCCTCGAGCGGCCTCGCCGTTAAGTACGGCCACGCCGTTTCACTGAAGTGGAAGCCTTCGCGAGGTTCGTGAGACACAATTGTTATACTAACTCCACTACAGTAGCAGTTAGGTCAGAAATTGTCGTTTCCAAAGTCGTGAGTCGATCGTTGGAATCGTCCATCTCTAAATCCTTCTTCTTCTTCGAATTAGTTTTACGACGAATCGTCAATGGACTCACTAGCTTCTCCTTCGTTTGCTTGAGATGGTCGCGTGTAGAGACAATAAACAACAATCAACCCCCCGAAAATTGCAACTAGAAATCTGATACCACTTAATCCATAATGCGATAGAAAAACTCTAGTTAGCAAAAAAAATACGAAAAACACCAATTGGTTAGGAAAAATAAGAGATTCAATTGCTAAAAACAAAGTAATTATAATGATAACCTCTAAACCCTAAGTTTTTCCTTTATATACTAGGAAACTTGAAATAATAAAAGAACGGATCTTGAGGCAAAACTATGCCTAAAAATTACAAACTATGTCAAAGTCGTTCGAACGACATCTAAACTCATTCGAACAACTTTACGCGTAATTGGTCTAAAACCCTAGAAAGTTGACAACTCGTTTGAACGGTATGACAACTCGTTCGAACGACTTTAGATAAAATTGGAAAAACTCCTTTCTTCTTCAGATCCTCCTGGATCACATGTAGCACTATTGGAGGAAGATTTGAAAACTTTAGCAATCCAAGTTTCACTGGTTGAAGGAGAAAGAAGAGAAGATGATTGGGTACAACCGGATGCACTATACTCATTTAAAACTCCAACACATGCTTGCCATGTGCTCCAACATATCCTACAAACATCTCTAGCAGTATACACAATAAATGTCCCCCACCAAGTACGGCCTCAAATCAGACCTCTCCCGAGTAAGGAGAAACCCTCGTTTGTTGATTCATTTTGGGAGGGCTTTCTCGCGAGTTTTAAGAAGTGAATCACAATGCTTTCTTCAGTTTTGGGCATCGATCGACGTAAGGATGTTAGTGACAACGTGGTACCCCATTTTTGGGTACTGTCTCGGGGTACAAAAAATTCCGCGGAAAACTTCAAAATGTTAAACGAGTTTTACAAGACGAAAATGAAGAAGATACCGGGAAGCACACTACATATGTGCGTGAGTTCTCTGGAGCACCGCCTCCTTGATTTCGTGGATAAAATCTTCTCAGACGGAGGGTTTGATGTGACACATCCTTAATAAGATCGTCAACCTACTGTGTGACCTATATTTAATTAATGCTTTATTACTTTAGCTCTTAAGCTCTATTGGAGAGGTCCAATATAGTTTAGTAGCAATTTCTCAATTTAAGTAGAAGTTTATTTCAATTAGAATTAGGGTTCCTAATTCTAACCCCCCCTTATGTTCTATAAAATGGGAGGTCTAGGTTATTTGTTTCTCAGTTGATTTTGATTAAAAAAAGTTGATTTGTTTAGTAGAAACTAGTAGTTTTCTTTAACTCTCAAATACAACGTGATCTTCTTGCGAATCTTGCTTCCGCGTTCGTAGTAATCACGTCAGTATCACTTTTTGTTTTGTTTAATGTGAATCTGTGACGTTGACGTAGTACTGATTTCAAACAAGCATATGCAATAATGGAACCCGATTATTTTTTGCAAGGTTGTACAAGGAGTAATACCCTTTTGGGCTTAAGTGTTTGCTCTTCATCTTCCATTGCTGAGTCAAGGATGCAAATTATTAAAGTAATCTCATCATAATTTGTTGTTAGTGCTATAATCATTGTAAATTCATGCATTTTTATGCAAGTAGTTTACTTTGGTGTATTTGTTTTATAGTTACTTTGGTGTATTGTCCATTAAAACTTTGATCAATTAAAAACCTACAATAGTTTTCATTTCTCTAAAAAAATTGAAAAATATTTGTCGGCACAGTGTACTTTGAAGGAAGATATCGTGGTACTACGGCCCCAGCTAGTGCGGAAAGGAGTAGGATGTAATACTACGAAGATTTTCTAGGGAGCATTACCAATCTAGGCTGGTTGGCAAATCCTGTTCCTGTTCCGATTCCTCTTCCTATTCCTATTCTAATTCCTATTCCTAATTTCTAGAGAGTTCAATGCCTATAAATGCGCCTCCCTAGAGCTATGTTTCTTAAAACTGAAATGAGTACGTGAAAGATATGTGAAACAGAAACGGAAAATGTCCATTATTTTTTTTACGTGATTCGGGAAACGGGAAACGGAAATGATTACTAGTATGATGCGACGAAGTTGTATATGTAATCTGAAAACGAAGTTGTACTCACCCAAAAAAAATAATCATTGTGACTAGTGACTAGTGACTAGTGACTATGTAGGTTTAAAAAAAGAAGGGCTAATTAGCTTTTAGACCCGAAATAATGACCACGATTTGGGGTAACCCCGTTGTCATTTTTAACTTTTGGACCCTATAATACCCCAGAGTTGTTAGTTTTTGTTAAATATCAAAATTACCCTTTTCATCTCCTTCTCCGCCATTGAAGCTCTAAAACTAAAATAATACATAAATTATGAAACAAAATAGAAATCAAAACTAAATTAAAACAAAAATCCATTAACAACATCATCATCAACATTCAACAATAACCAACATCATCACAAGAAACCCCAACAAAAAAACCCCAAAAAAATTCCAACAAACCCAAAATCTTATACTTTCAAAACTTCAAACCCTCAAAAACTTGGCTTTCATCTTTCAAAAATCATCATCTTCCAAAAATCATCATCTATCACCTTCCAAAATCATCATCATCATTTCCGAACCTCGGTGAAACCATCGAACCTCGCTTTTAGAATCAAATTGTGGACTCGATTTTAGAATGATCGGTA
The DNA here is from genome assembly GCA_014058105.1 of Kingdonia uniflora. Taxonomy (NCBI): domain Eukaryota; kingdom Viridiplantae; phylum Streptophyta; class Magnoliopsida; order Ranunculales; family Circaeasteraceae; genus Kingdonia; species Kingdonia uniflora. The sequence continues at coordinate 452,355 of JACGCM010002399.1, read as the reverse complement.
AAACCATCGAACCTTGCTTCTTTGCCTTCGTCGCTCTCGTTGATAATGATGACAATCACTTCTTCATCTTTCTTCTCTGTGTGTGTGTTTAAGGTGATGATGATGATTCCAAAACTGCAGTGGTATTTATGGTATTTATATTATTTTCATCTCGGAGAGTGACTTCCAAGGTTTTTTAGAGTCCAAAAGCTAAAAATAACAATCACAAGGGTTAGCCCAAATAGTAGTCATTGTTTTGAGTCTAAAAGTTAATTAACCCAAAAATAAATAATTGTTATTGAGTTTCCAAAAAAATTATTGTTATTGTCCCCAATCACAAATGTCTCAAGTCAGTGTTTCCCAAAAAAAATTGTCTGGAACAAATTGCACCCGTTTTAAACGGGTTTCCTATAAAACGTTTGGGAGAGTGGGCCGTAACATATTATTTTTCAAAGTCACAAACCCTAAAGACCTCTCTTCCATTTCCCTCCCAGCTGCTGCATCTTCTGCTAGAACTCTCTTTCTTTCTCTCTCAATGGAAACATCATCTGCTTCAGAGGTTTGCTCGCTCTCTCTCTCTACATAGAGGCTAAGCTTTAAAATTTCATCTCCTGTACAGCTAAACCTTCATTGACTTACAGAATCATGAAGTACTTTAGACCCAACTTATTTTGCAGCTTGCTTAGTTTATATTTCGTTGCCGTGTTTATCTAATATCCTGAGCCCTAATTTTATTATTGGTTTAATGTTTGAATTTTCAGATCTACAAGCTTAAAGCCATGAAGCCCAAGTTTAAGAAAGCCATGAAACCCAAGCTTAAGAAAGTGATTGAACCAAAGAACAACCAAGTGATGAAACCTAAGTGGTCTGATCTTTCAGAAGAACTTCTGGAAATTATCATGTCGAAGCTCGTATTCACTGTTCAAGAACGTGTTCGTGCAACGTGTAGTAGATGGCAATCCATACGTCAAATTCAACCAGCAAGGCAACTTCCATGGCTCTTATATTGGAGAACGACGTTACTTTCCTTCATATAATCTCTACGACCCTCTTTATGGAAAGAATTATTCGGTCAAGGGAAAGGGATTTTCTCAACTACGTACCTACTATTGCAAGAGTGGATTATTGCTATTGGGCTCAGAAACTTTACTCTTCCTATATAATCCTTTACTTTTGAGAAGATCGAATTTCCTGCTAGTATACAATTCCTTTGATGCCACCTTCGACTGCCCCCCTACATCCGACAATTACCTTCTCTATGTGGAGTATCAAATTCGTAATCCAGAGGGAATTCTTTTACAAACATGTAGCAGGAGGGACAAAAGATGGACAACTTGTAAATTCAATGCCAGTTTTGATCGTTTTCCTGGAGACCATCTAGTATATAAAGGCGGTTTACTGCACTGTCTGGGTATTGGAGATGGTGTAGCAATTTTTGATATTGCCAAGGAAACTCTGAGAAAAATTGCAACAGTTCCACTGAATCCATTTAGCATATTTGCCCTTGTAGACGCAGGGGACAATGTTTTATTTGTTGCAAAGCAATACCACCCGGAAGTTGCTTCTGATGTCTTTTGTTACAGTTTCTCACAATAGAATGGTGGAAGTAAAAAGCTTAGGGGGTCGAGTATTATTTTGGTCGAACAATAATAAACATGTTTTAGTTCCACAGTCAGCAACACCTGAAGGAATGGGAGATGGGGTATGCGATAACCTTCGTACTTATACAATATTCGATACTATGAATTACAAGAAATTTCACGAAATGGATTTCTACTCTATGAAAGATGGACGAGCTGGCACTTACAAATTGATTGAGTATAGTGGGGATATGAACTTCTACACTGTGAGGCCTCCATTACACTTGTTTTGGATGGAGCCCTGTCTTTAGAAACAAGCCTGCCTGTTTTTCAAGTGACGAGTTTTGCTCAGATATTTGCTTCCAAGGAAAAGAGTTGAGCCTTCAGCTTCAATTAGTTTGTTTCATTTTATGCTTTACTTGATTTCTATGTAATTTTAATTTAATAAAGACAGAAATATTTTGCTTCAATTAGTTATAATTACATAGTTTGTGAGATTTCAGTTTAATACTTCATCTGCAGAGTCATGATTACAGATTACAGGAAATTTATGAACCATTTCAACACTTCTTCATCTCTACAATAACACACCCTGCCTAACAACAACATCTCCAAATTAAGGATTGGTTTGTAGCCATTTATTGAGTAATATTACTAGAACAACAACTACAACAATGAAACAACATTTACTGTAGAAAACACATCGATCCTACCAAAGCCAAGTAATCTTCGGAAGCTAAGGGATGGTGAGTCCTGGAGGTTCATTTTGGTACTCGTAAACCACTCCTGCGATCCCCGCTCCAATGAATGGTCCAAAATAATACACCCAGTGGTGCCCCCAATTCCTACCAACTAATGCCGGTCTAAATCGCTGACACCGTGCGTCACCGTGTAAACCCAACCGGTTTTTGGACGTGCCATCAAATTATATCTTATTTATGTTACTTGCAAGTGAAGCGGGTACGGAAAACAACTACGAGAAACGGAAACGGAAACGTCCAATATTTTGTATATATGATTCGGGAAATGGGAAACGCATACAGGAGAGATGCGACAATTGAAGCGAAATGTGAAACGAGAGGGAAACGAGTATTGAACCATATTCAAATCTGAACAATGAATCGAGTAAGAAGTGTCAAAAGAAGCTAAGTCAAAAGAAGCTAAGAATGATACTTTTTGATGGTAAAGAGATCAAAATACAAAGATAATACTTGTTAACTTGTCAAGAGAGAACCAACATACGAAAAGTTAAGTATGCTTAAGGGTTTCCTTTCTTAAGGAAATTTCGTTATAAAGTAGTAACTAAAGATTTGGGTTTTTTTTTCTTTCTTTCTTCCTTTGTGGGTATAAGAGCATCAAATCACATATAAGAGCATTGTTTCAATATACGAATTTCAAAAATTTCCCAAAATCGAATAAAAAATCGTTTTGATATACAAATCACCCGAATCGAAAATCGAATCATTAGCGTTTCCCAAACCGAATCATCAGCGTTTCCCAGACCGAATTACAGTCGAATCATTATGCGAATCACATTCGTTTCGCAGACATTTCCCCAACGTTTCCCGAATTTGGGGAAACCAAATCGCACCCGTTTCCCAGGAAACGTTTGAGAAGAGGGGTAACGCGTTTTCGCGCAACATAATATCTTATCTAATCTTGAATCACTCACAATTATCATTATGCCCCTAAAGAGTAGGGTTGTCGATGAGTTGGATTTGACCTTGTATCTGATCCAGTCCGATCCATTAACAAATGATCAGGATAGAAAAATTATTGATCCTCTACGACCCGATCCGTTAATGATTCGATCCTTTAACAAACGGATCGAGTTAGGATTCACCATAACCCGATCCTTTAAAAACCCGATCCGTTAAAACGGATATATACCTTTTGGTTAGATATAATAGGCTCTAACTTTAACTTATTTTGGTATATATAATGCATCATTTTTTAGTTTATATGTATGTACTAGTACTACCCATGACTATGCACGGGCAATAATGTTGACGCAGGCGCTATCTATATTACTTAGACCCTGCACATTTATAGCCATATTTGATTTACACTTTACTTATTCAGGAAATGAGTTCGATCCAAGTGTAGGGAAATCGGTTGAAACTTTCGTGCAATTGATTTACTTTTATGAATGCTTCGTTTGGGGTTTAGACAAATTTTGTGGTTTAAGATGTTGCGGCAGAACATTGAGACATGTATCAAAAGGGGATATGAAAACTACAAAACAATGAAACTAATTTATTCTATTTTGTTGATGACATCTCAAAATATTTGAACAAACTTAATTCCCTCAAATTATACCAACAATATATTTATCATGTAAACTTGTGAGTTTTTCATAGTTCCATACAAAACCAGAGATTATTTCATATTCGAACAACTACAAATTGCATTCAAAAGATGGGAATGTCGCGAGAAGTGATGTGGACATTGAAACATCCATTTTAGAGTTTGTTTCATTTAGTGTCTAGAGTGAGTGTCAGCACTATCTCGTGGCTATCCGGCGTCAGTGAGTGCACGTGGTGTGACTACAGTTGGACTGACACTGAACAGGTAAGCGGATTTCTATCTCCTTGCTCTAAATATCAAGCCCAGGTAATAAGTATGTCCTTTATAAGATAACAGAGCTTCTATTCGAATAGAACTGAGAACATTTCTATTCGAATAGATTTTGTTTGTATTCGAATAAAATGCCTCAGTCAGTTTTTATTCGAATAGATTGGCTCAGCCTGATTTCTATTTGAATACATTTAATTCTATTCGAACAGAGAACGTGATTTATAATAAAAGACAACTTTCATTTTTTCAAATTTCACTTCTTTTAAAATAAATTTTTCCAAGACTTGTTTTTTAGAGTGAAGAAAGATTACTCTTGAGAGATTCAAGAGAGAATTAAAACACTCATATCTTGAATCAATCATCATTGATCAAGAAATCTTAATTATGGATTGATGAAATTGAGCGATTCAAGCTTTGAAGCTTTGGTGCGTTATCCGAGGTGAGGCATTGCGAGAACGAAGAATCGGTTGCTAGGAGCTTAATTAGAAGAGAGGTAACCACGGGATGTGTTTATCGAGTCTATAAGTAGTCAAACTCTTATAATTCTTTTTCATAGTGGATTGTTTAGCTGTCGAGTGATTCGACAGCGACCTGTGGGTTTTTTTTCCTGAGAAAGATTTCCCACAGGGTTAAAAATCTTTGCCCATGTCTTTATGTTTCCAACTGCTTGTTTGACATTAGTTAATTGAATCAAATTGATTTAGGTTAAACATAGACCATTAATTCAAAGGAATTAGGACCTATCGATTTAGACCTAAAATAATAGAAATTGGTTAGACTTAAGCGTCTAGGAATTTTAATTGGTATCACAGCGGTCACGCCTCGAGGTTTAACAACCTAAGCGTGGATCCCGGATAGTTCGCTTGAGAATAATGAGTTCTGAGAAGTTTGTAGGTCCTATAAATTGCCCTCCACTCTTTGATGGTAAAGAATACCCATACTGGAAAGTCCCAATGATTGCATACTTACAATCAATCGGAGAAGATGTATGGATTGCTATTGAGAATGGATGAATACCCCCTACTGTGTTGCATGGACCACCAGGGAGTGCTATTGAGGTCCTTAAACCTAGGAACCAATGGTCAAAAGAAGAAAATAATACTGTTGGTTATAATTCTAAATGCCTCCTCACTATCTTTATGGCTGTGAGTCAAAGTGAGTTTTGACATATCTCTGCATATACCACTTCTAAAGAAGCTTGGGACATCCTAGTTTGAACTCATGAAGGCGATGATACAGTCAAAGAATGTAAGCTTCAAATGCTTACTTTGAAATTTGGGAATATCAGAATGAGTGAAAACCAACCCTTTGACGAGTTTTATGCGAGACTAAGTGATATTGTAAACACTAGTACTGCATTAGGTGCAGCATACTCCGATGTTCAAATAGTTTGCAAAGTTCTAAGATCTCTTCCTAAAAGCTTTAGATCTAGACGTGATGCTATCGAGGAAGCACAAGATCTTAAGAAAATGAAACCCAATACATTGGCTGGAAAATTGCGAACGTTAAACTTGAGATGAGAATGGAAAACCCCGAGAAGAACAAGAGTATTGCTTTCAAGTCTTCATCTCACTCCTCTTCTTCTAAGGGTTCCAAAGAGGTTGATCACTCATATATCTCAGATGATGATGAAGGTTCAGATATAGATTCATCAATTGCCCTTATTAGTCTACAATTTCAAAAAATATTGAAAAAACGTTAATTTCAGAAATAAGGGCAATCTATGAACTATAAATCAAGACCTCATGATTGGGTCAAATCTTATAATCGTCAGACCAATAATGATACTTACCTTAGTCAAGTTGAATGTTACAAATGTCACAAGTTTGGTCACTATGCCCATAGCTGTCCTAATAAGAAATTTGGAATAACTCATAAAGTTATGAATATCAGTGTTACTTGGGATAACAGTGATGATAAACATGATAACAATGAGAGTAATCCCCAAGTAGTTGATAATGAACCATATTGTGTATATCCTGTAATTTTTAATTATGGCAATAATAACTTTGACGCTTTTAAATTTGAAAATTTTGATGAAAATCAGAGTAATCAAGAACAAAATGAGTTTGAGAAGTTTGAGGACCCGCATCTTAAGGACTTGTATGCTTAGACTCTCGCCAAGTGTATAAAACTCAGTAAACTAAATAAAGTCTTGAAAAACCAAGTTAATATACTTACGTGTGAACTTCAAGGTAAAATGAGAGTACAAGTCACGAGATAGAGGTTCTTGAGAATGAGAAACAAGGCCTGCATGACAAAGTTGTGTTTTAAGAAAAAGAAGTTAATGATGCAAATGAGAAAATAAAATCAACTTTGGATGAACTTCGTTCCACCAAGCTTGATGTAGTTCTATCTCAGTAAAAAATTGAGAAGTTCTGTCATGGGGCCAAGAACATTAATAAAATATTATGTATGGGAAAGACGGATAGTGACAAAAGGGGTCTAGGATATGAAGAATCTCTTCCTAATGCCAAGACTCCTCAAATCATAAAGTTTGTGAAAGCAACTGCGTTTACTTCGGTGCCCAAACATAATATGATATCCACTACTCATAATTACCCCAACTGGGTCTCTTACTCTTAAATTTATTACTGTAGTATATGTGGTTGAAAGAGACATATTGCATCTTGCTGTAGATTTGTTAGACCCTATAAACCATATACTCATCCTGTCAATGGATATAATTATAATTCAAATTTGATTACTTATAATGTGAAAAGTGAGAATATGTCTAGATGGTTTGCACAGGAAACTACAGGTCGAAGAACTTTTCTAAGCATTTGGGTCCGAAAGATGGATTTGGTACCTCAAATAAGGTACAGTGTTGCACTAACTGCTTTGAATGCGTTCAAGTCAGTTCAATGGTATATGGATAGTGGGTGTTCCTATCATATGACTGGTAATGGGTTCAAACTGAGTCACCTAGATAATATTCAGGGAGGTGATGTTACTTTTGGTGATGGGAGCACATCTCTTATGGTAGGAAAGAGAAAGGCCGAAGGACTTGGTACTCTAGCAATTGATAATGTTCTCTTGGTTGAGGGGCTGATGGCAAATCTTCTTAGTGTCAGTTAACTATGTGATACAGATCACACTGTTACATTTTCTTGAGGTGGATGCGATGTTTTGAACTCTCACGGACAACGTGTGATGCATGCCACTAGAACCGCTGATAATTGTTATGCTATTCAACAAGAAGCTATATCGTGTAACAAAGCAAAACTGAGTGATGTGGACTTATGGCATCAAAGGTTAGGATATATAAATTTTAATGATTTATCCAAGATTACAAGTAAAGAGCTGATTCGGGGAGTACCAAAGTTGGGAAGATTGAGCAATGTGGTGTGCGGTCCTTGTCAAATTGGCAAGCAAATAAAGAGCTCTCACAAGAAGTTCAATAATATTGCAACTACTCAGATTCTTGAGCTAATACACATGGACTTGATTGATCCTATGAGAACGACATCCTTGGGAGGCAAAAGGTATATTTTGGTAATTGTGGATGATTTCTCTCGTTATACATGGATAACACTTTTGAGAAGGAAATCTAATACTTTTGAGGAATTCCGCAATATATAGCTTCGAATCTAAAATGAGAAAAATTGTTCTATTGATAAAATTCAAAGTAATCGTGAAGGAGAGTTTAAGGATATTAGAGTGGTTGAGTATTGTACTTCTAATAAGATTAAACATGAATTCTCTGCTCCAATTACTCCACAATAAAATGGGGTTACAGAAAGGATGAATAGAGTTCTTCAAGAAATGGGACGAGTCTTACTTCACAGCAAGGATCTTCCAGCGCACTTTTGGGGGGAGGCCATTCATACTGCGTGTTATACTACTAATAAAGTATATCTATGTCCACTTACTCTAAACACGCCCTATGAACTATGGTTTGGAAAGATGCCGAATGTCAACTACTTCTGGGTTTTTGGGAGTAAATATTTCATCTTTAGAGATCGGAAGAACATTGGGAATTTTGACTCTCAGAGTGATGAAGGTATTTTATTGGGCTACTCAACAAATAGTAGAGCTTTTCGAGTCTACAATTTGAGGACCAACGTGATGATGGAGTCTTGTAATATGGTTGTAGATGATACTTGCACCATTGGTCCTGCAGATGTGAGCAAAAATGATTGTACAGCAGAAAATCCTAAAATATCAACTAGTGATATTCTTGTATCGAGCCCTACTCCACAACTTCCAGCTCCACGACCCCCTCCCGCCCCAAGTGTACTGCAACCCGGATGGCAACAAGTTCGTAAGGATCACTAAAATGCCGATATCATCGGGGATGCTACCTCTTAGACTAGACGCCAACACCATGAGACGGTACACTGTGTTTGTTATGTTTCTGTGGTCGAACCAACTACGGTAAAGGAAGCTCTTTCAGACAAATATTGGCTACATGTAATGCAAGATGAGCTTTGCAAGTTTTGACGTCAAGATGTTTGGGATTTGGTTTGACGTCCGTCAGGTACAAATATCATTGGGATTAAATGGGTTTATAAGAACAAATATGACGAACTTGAGAATGTAATTCGAAACAAAGCTAGATTTGTTGCTCAAGGGTACAATCAAGTAAAAGTGGTTGATGTTGCTGAAACGTTTGCACCTACTGCAAGGCTTGAGTTTATTCGCCTACTATTTGCTCTAGCTTGTAATAAAAATTTCAAGTTGTATCAGATAGATGTGAAGAGTACTTTTCTGAACGGCTTCTTAGAGGAAGAAGTGTATATGGCCCAATCAAAAGGGCTTGAGGATCCTCATCATCCCGATCATGCGTTTTACTTGAAGAAGGCCCTTTACGGTTTGAAGCAAGCCCCTCGAGCATGGTATGAATGGCTCCCCAATTTTCTCTTAGCTAAGGGTTTTGTTCGAAGGGGAGTTGATAAAATACTATTTATCCAACGGAAGGGAGGCGCGATGCTCATTGCACAGGTATATGTAGATAATATTATGTTTGGCTCTACTTCAAATTTACTAACTACTTCTTTTGCAGGGTTAATGAAATGTGAATTTGAGATGAGCATGGTTGGGGAACTAACTTACTTTCTATGTCTCCAAATACGTCAAATAGAGAAAGGAATGTTTATTTCTCAATCTACGTATGCCAGGGATCTTGTGAAGAAGTTTGGTCTCTCTTCTGGAAAGCATGCCAGGACACCCATGAGCACTACTACAAAGTTATGTAAGGACTCAGAAGTTAAGGATGTTGAACAAAAGATGTATAGAAGTATGATAGGTAGTTTACTTTATCTTACTGCTACTCATCCTGATATTATATTTAGTGTATGCATTTGTGCTCGTTATCAAGGTAATCCTAAAAAATTCCATTTACAGGCTGTTAAACGTATTATTCGTTATGTATGTGGGACTTCTGATTTTGGTTTATGGTATTCACATGACACAACTTCCGAGGCAATTGGGTATTCTGATACAGATTGGGTGGGTAATGCAGATGATAGGAAGAGTACTTCGGGTGGATGCTATTATATTGGGAATAGTCTTGTGTCTTGGCAAAGCAAGAAGTAGAATTATATTTCTCAATCCACAGCAGAGGCGAAGTATATTATTGCGGGTAGTTGTTGCACTCAATTTATCTGGATGAAACAAATGGTGCATGACTATGGAATAGTCCAGGGGACGACGTTAGTTTTTTGTGATAATACAAGTACGAGCAACATCTCCAAGAATCCTGAACAGCATTCCTGAACCAAGAACATCGACATTCGCTTCCACTTCATCCGTGATCTTGTTGAGCGCAAGATAGTCAGTGTTGATTATGTTCCTACAGAGAGTCAGTTAGCCGATTTTTTTCACCAAGCCGTTAGATGCTCTAAGGTTTGAGCTTCTGAGACTGTCAATTGGTCTCTACTCTATTGATTAGGTATATCTTTTACTTTCTCTTTATATTCTTTTGGTTAGATTATCACGGTGATATATGCTTAGTCAGATACGTTTTTTAATTTCGTGTTAGGACAGTTCAGTATAATTTTTACTTAGATTTGCTTTTTTTCACGGCAGTTAACTATCGCATGTTCAGATAGATAAACACTCATTGATATTATACTTTAGGATACATGTAGAGACTTTTTACCTAATGTTATGTGAGGATCTGGCTTTATTTATGAGCTTAAAGTGTTTTATCATTTACTATTCTTTTTGATCTTATTGTTTATGATCTCGTTTCGTTTCTTTACCCAATTGTCAAATGGTACCATTAAAGTCAAGTTATACTAGTGAAACCTTCCTATTTTTATTCGAGGCAAAAAAGTGACTGTGTCCAACTGAAGTTATGATAATAGGTATTTTTTCTTCACCCATTTTTGGCCTTCGTTATTTCTAACCTTTGTATTATCCACTTGTAGCCCATTCTGAGACTTTTCAGAGAAAGAAAATAAAAAGGGAAAGGGAAAACTATGTGTGATATTTGGGGGAAGATGTAGAGAAGAATACAATGAATCCCCAAAATGACTTTTTATTATCTCAATTAAAATTCAATAAAGGGGATGTGAAGAAGTATGTTTATGTGTGTACTTCATAAGAAAGAGGACAACAAAACGTGAATTTGGTTTCAAGAAAAGAGATCAGTAGTGTAACTGGAGTCTCAGAATGCCAGTAAAAGCACCTACTCCATCATAAACCTACCCATGCCTACATCAGCCTATATACAGACCTATTTGATCTTGAGTTCGGCTTAGTCAATATTAGTGGAAATTGGAAATAGGGAATCTAACTTAGTATAAACTTGACATCATTCGTGACAAATGGGTTTCTTTTCCATGAGATCTTCCAGCTTACAATGCTTAGTTCTTTTGATGAAATATGATTTTTTTTGCTTAATATTCATATTCATATTTCATACAGAGTGCTAGCAAGTCAATTCTCAGTGATTTTGAGCGACCACCATGAGAGGCCTAAGTTGAATCAACTTTCCTTATAGTGTCTTATTTCATGTTGTTAGGTCTGTTGAATGCATGGTACTATTTTACGTTGACTGCGCACACATACACTCTGAGTAAATACTTATTATGACTGGCTTTTCTATAGAATGATTTCTTATATGATATTCATATAGCCTGCGATTAGTCTCTCGTAAAGAGTAGACAGGGGGAGAATTGATTTTTTTTTGTCGTTTACTTCATTTTGTTTCTAGTTGAAAAAAATAAAATCTGTTCGAATAAAAAAATAAAATTTTCAAATATTTTGCCTCAGTGCAATTTTTATTCGAATAGATTTCTTGTTTTATTCGAAATTTTTCCCCAGTTTTTTTTTCTATGAGCACAATTTTTATTAGAATATAATTTTTTTAATTTGAATACATTTTGCAGAGTCTATTTTTTTTAATATCAAATTTTTTTCTTTTTTCACTCTCTCTCTTTTTGTTCGAATACAACTTGGCTCAGTCTCTCTCTCTCTCTCTCTCTCTCTTTCTCACTCGAATCCTACCAAGTTTGAATCCATACTCGAAAATCATTGTGCTTGATTACCTCATTTGCAAAGTTGAGTTTGCGGTTTCATGGTTCGCAGCTTGGCAGTCCAATTGGTGGTTTAATCTCTGCAGTTTTTGCCCTAATTTTGTGATTGGATTCATCCTCCACTTTGGTAAGCTTGCTCTAGTCTCTTTCTTTCAAGCTTGTTGATCAATTTGTCGATTTGTGCTTGAAAATTGGGTTTGGACTTGGATTTACTATTTCAAATTGGAGTTGGATTTGTTATTTAGGAATTGAAACTATCAATTGAAGTTGGATTTGTTGTTTGGGAATTGGAACTGTCAATTGGACATTGGAGTATGTTATTTGGGTTCTTACAGTGATTGGGATTGTTTGTTTGGTGATTGCTTGCTTGCAGTGGTGAAGAGTTGGTTGTGTGTTTCATTGGGTTTCCCTGCTTAACCATGTTGGTTAGGTTTGGGGAAGTGGTGGTATTTTTCTTACAGGTTAAGTGAGTTCTTTGGGAATTTGTTGCTATGACTAGGGAGAAACTCCCTGAGGTTGCGTCCCCCATTCCCGCTTTGAGTGGTCTGGTTAAATGGGGTCAAACGACGCGAGGAACTAGGACGGGTCCTAGTAATGTTGCTCATCAGGTTTTTGGACGAAGTGGATCAAGTGGTACTGGGGGGTCTCGTGTACATTCATTAGACAATGACGGTGGGAATCATGGTATGTACCCTAACCCCTTCCATTGGTCTACCCCGCGATCAAGTTTTAAGTTTTGCAACTATCAGAAGGAGGTATCACTTGATGAGGAGCTGCATCAGCGATACCCCACTATCTCGTAGGTTTTTGATGTATTCCCTGATCTTGGTTAGACTGGGATTATTCGTCCCCAGATGCTGTGGTATTCATGTTTGGTGTGACTTTTTTATGCTCCTCTCTGCGATGTGCAGGGTACGAGAGATGACAAGAGTTTTAAAGTTTTTATTGATGGCTTCGAGTTACATATTGGGACGGATGATATCTGGCACGCTTTTTGTCTGGGTGAGCCTCCAGCAGAAGATGCGGAACTTTTGGAGTGGCCTCCAGTTTCTAGTCAGTTTCCTTCCAAGAAGGAGGTGGAGGAGGGGCTTCGTGTTGTAGGGAAAAATTAAAGGCCCATATCTCAGGCATAAGAATCTGAGTAAATCACTATGCCTCTTTCATATGATTGCTCATAGGAACATTATTCCCTAACTGGGGAATAAGAATATTCTGGTGGGTAATATGTTTTATTTGGTATATATTTACCATCAGGGGTACAATGTTAATTTGATGCATATTATTATGCACGAGATGATTCTTATGTCTAACCCGGATCTCCAAGCACAGGCTTTTTCGTACAGTAGGTTTATCTATCAGCTTTTGACTGGGATAGGGTATGTTATCATTACGGATGAGGAGGCAGACGTGAGAAACGAAGTGATTAATTCTCGTTATTGGGAAAAGAGTAGAAAGCATATGGTGCCTTTCGAGTCAGAGTATGAGTCTGAGGAGGATTCATAGGACTTGGAGACTGAGGTTGCACCTAGTGCAGCTAGGCGAGCAGCTAGGTCCTCTGCTTTCAGGACTATTTCTTCTTCCATGCCTGATGTTTCTACAAATGCTTATACAGGAGTGGTCCCGCATGATTTTGCCTCTATGTACACCTATATGGAGTCTCAATTTAGTAGGTTGGACGCTCTAATGGAGACTTGTTTTGTTAGCATGGATACTTAGATACAGACTAAGTTTCTGCTCTTCAGGGATGATATTGGTCGGCTTCAGGCTTCTGTGGATGGATTGAGCAGCATAGTGCGAGGCTCGTCTAGTGGTCCTCCCGCCGCAGATACAGATGAGGGGTCTTAGGTTCTATGTGACTTTAGGTTTATCTTTTGCACTTTAGAGTGATAGTTCTGCATTTTGTCTTTTAAGTGACTATTTTTGAGTCTAATCTCTTTATTGCATGTATCTTCTATGTAGATGCTCTATCTGACTTTGCTATGTATTAACAATTTTTTTTTGTATGGATACTCTACCAAGCTTTTGCTATATGATTATTCTATTCCATGCTATTTACTCTTCCATCACTGTTATATATTTTGGCATGTATAATTTAATTTTACTTTTTTCTCTCTTTTTATTTAATTACCTTTTGTTCTTCTGTGTCAAAAAGGGGGAGAAATGGTTCTTCAGGTAAGTCAGGTAAGTACTTTCTATCCTCTGAATTCCTTATTTTGAATATAAACGGTTACGTGATATATCTTGTTTAGTGTATAAGGATTTTAGAGGATATACTTTTATGAATGGATGTTCAGTGAGTGAGTCAGTCCATCGAGTTTATAATTTTTGTTTATTACCTATAGCTCTAGTTTTGATACAAAATGAACCAAAGGGGGAGATTGAAATATCCATTTTGAAGTTTGTTTCATTTAGTTTCTAGAGTGAGTGTTAGCATTATCTCGTGGTTATCCAGCATCAGTGAGTGCGCGTGGAGGGACTGCAGTTGAACTGACAGTGAGCAGGTAAGAGTATTTCTATCTCCTTGCTCTAAATATCAAGCCCAAGTAATAAGTATGTCCTTTATAAGATAACATAACTTTTATTCGAATAGATTATTTTTCTATTCGAATAGAATTGGGAACATTTCTATTCTAATAGATTTTGTTTGTATTTAAATAAAATGCCTCAGTCTATTTTTATTCGAATAAATTTCTTTGCTATTCGAATAGATTGGCTCAACCTGATTTCTATTCGAATACATTTATTTATATTTGAACAGGGAACGTGATTTATGTTTTCTAATAAAAGACAACTTTCACTTTTTCAAATTTTACTTCTTCAAAAATAAATTTTTCTAAGGGCTTGTTTTTTAGAGTGAAGAAAGATTACTCTTGAGAGATTTAAGAGAGAATTAAAATACTCATATCTTAAATCAATTATTATTGATAAAGAAACCCTAATTATGGATTGAAGAAATTGAGCAATTTAAGCTCTGAAGCTTTGGTGCGTTATTCGAGGCGAGGCGTTGCGAGAACGAGGAATCAGTTGCTAGGAGCTTGATTAGAAGTGAGTTAACCACGGGATGTGTTTATCGAGTCTGTAAGTAGTCAAACTCTTGTAATTATTTTTTATAGTAGATTGTTTAGCTGTCGAGTGATTCGACAGCGACCTGTGAGTTTTTCTCCTAAGAAAGGTTTCCTACAGGGCTAAAAATTATTGCCCATGTCTTTATGTTTCCATCTGTTTTCTTGTCATTAGTTAATTGAATCAACTTGATTTAGGTTAAGCATAGACCATTAATTCAAAGGAATTATGACCTATCAATTTAGACCTAAAACAATCAAAATTGGTTAGTCTCAAGCGTCTAGGAATTTTAGACATCAGTTCGTAAATACACATCTATTCAACATCCCAAGACAGAACAATTGCAAACACATGAGAAGAACTTATGCCATCTTTCATGAATGGTAAAATTGGCTGTTTGAATTTGACAGAACCTTACAAAAGATGAGATACAAATGAAAACCCCTGGTAACCTTCAACTTATTTTTGTGAATCCCAAATCTTTGATTTTTTAACGTTATAGAGGTAGAGACCTTGTGAAAACCTCTGGATATGTGAATCTTGGCACAAGATTATCTGCCTATGCCACACATAATTTACTGAGATGTACTTGCCCTTCATAAAACTACTGAGCTCAAGTGTTCTACTTGTTTTTAAAGAGGACAAATTCTTGAAAAGTTTTGAATATTTAAAGTTTAATCCTCAAGAACATAGATGCCATAGAATACCAAATTTGGAAAGGGAGAGGATTCGCCTATACTCTCGTTTGGGTTATACTCTCCCTACACTCTCCTCACACCACACTGCTTGGCAGCTTGAACTGCCTACATGGAATACAATAACAACTCACTCACTTAGTTACTCACACACACACTCTCTCTCTGCCGGTCTTCCTCAAAAATTGAAATTTCAAAAATGACTCTCCCTCATCTACTATTATCTCCAATTAATGTACAAATCTCTCTTAGTCTTTGTCCTTCTTTTCGGTTCAATTTTAGAAACTGCATTGGGGAACGTGATTTTGGGATAATTTGAGTACTTTTAAAGGTAATTTCAGTATTGATTTTGATTGTGTAATTTGACTGCTTGCAGAGGTAAATTGATTGTGCAATTTAAGTAATTTTGGTTATTTTGAGTACTCGCGGACTTAAATTTGTTGTGCACTCAATAATAAATTATCTGTTTGTAATGTACTCGACAATAAATTGTTTATTTGTAATGTACTCGGATATTGTCAATTTGTCCAATACATCAGCAATAAATTGAATTTTTGTAATGTACTCGGCAATAAATTGTCTAATTGTACTGTACTCGACAATAAATTGTATGTTTTTAATGTACTCGACAATAAATTGTCTGTTTGTAATGTACTTGGAAATTGTCAATTTACCCAATACATCGACAATAAATTATCTGTTTGTAATGTACTTGACAATAAATTATCTAATTGTAATGTATTCGATTATTGTTAATTTGCCTAATACATCGACAGTAAATTGTCTGTTTGTAATGTACTCGACAATATTGTAGTATTGACAATTCTTGATAATGGGTTGTTATCGACAATAAAACAATATAAAAAGCTAAGTTGGTATTGTTGTTATTGCTGTTGCATTTTCTTGTTGTATTTACTTGATCAATTAAGATGTTGGATGATTTGGTAAACATTAAAACAAGATGACATCCACAATAAAATAAGATGCTCAATGCAGACTTCTACTATAAGAATTGTCGATATATGCATGTTTTGCTGGTATGTAGTACAATGTCAATTGTCGTTATATGCATGTTTTGATGGTATATAACACAATATCAATTGTCAATCTAAGCTTTCATCGATGGTATAATCCTTGAATTGTCGACTATATGTGAACTCGACAATAATGACACTTGTGAAATTGTCGACTATATGTAGAGTCGACAATAGTGTCACTTGTGAAATTTTTGAGTTATGCTTTACTCGACGATCCTTGTACATGTAAAATATTTGACTTCACTTGTTCAATTGTTGCACTGGGAATCATCACCTGGTGTATGATTACAGTTTTCACATTACAACTCGTATCCTCAATATGCAAGAATAATTGGTGATAAATCACCGAGAAAGAGCGAGAGAGAGTGAAAGAGTAAGAGTGAAAGAGTAAGAGTGAAAGAAAGAGAGAAATAGTAATTGAGAGAGGATTAATAACTTCTCTAGCACCTCTTCAAATGGCGATGTTCGTCAGAGATGATGATAGAGGGAGACCAAGAGAGTGAGAGAAAGAGAGAGAGAGAAAGAGTGAGTGAATTAGTATTGTGTCCTCCACGTAAGCAATTCCAGTTGTCAAGCTGTGCTGTGTGGGGAAAGTGTAGGGAGAGTGTAGCACATTTAGAGTGTAGGCGAATTCTCTCCAATTTGGAAAAGGAAAAATAAGCAATTAACAAAACTAACTGCAAAAAAGATGAAGAAATGGGAATGCAATTTTTAGCGACAATAATATTTATAGAACTTGAGAGATGTAATCACCATTGATAGATCCAAGACCAACTAACGAAGAGAAGAACATAAAGAGAACAATATATTGTATGATTCTTGGTTGGTAGGAACTACAGTTGCCTCCAAATCCCAGTTGACCATTAACTCAAGAGTATTCAAAAACCAAATAGAATAAGTTTTATCATGCATCGCAAAAAACAAAATATAAAAAAGATGCTCCACCAGTAGTATTTTCATAGCAATGTCCAATGATGATGCAAACTCTTACGACAACATTTCTGAGTAGCATTTCTGCTATCACAACCAATTAACAATACAAAATGCTATAAGGTCAGCATAATTAAACAATTTCTATATATAAGGAAAAATAAGCATTACTGCATCTTATATAGAGAAGAGTAATATGTACCAACTCAAAGCGATGGGGAAATTGAGTATCTTAACAGATTTGTGGCATCCCAAAGCGATAACGAACCAAGTGCCTACCTAATCCGTAATACGAATAGAGAAACCCTAAAATGAATAATTGTACGAAGAACATACCAATTGGTTGGGAAAAT
This sequence comes from Kingdonia uniflora, assembly GCA_014058105.1. Taxonomy (NCBI): domain Eukaryota; kingdom Viridiplantae; phylum Streptophyta; class Magnoliopsida; order Ranunculales; family Circaeasteraceae; genus Kingdonia; species Kingdonia uniflora. The sequence continues at coordinate 434,657 of JACGCM010002399.1, read as the reverse complement.
CCCTTTACGAGCTTCAATTGCTTAATTAAAGTTAATTACAATAGAATTACTCTTAAGCCTTAAGTTTCTCTCTTAGAACTTTGATTGATCTTACATCCTCAAACAATGCCTAGCCTTGCCCCTTTTATAAGGGTTACAAGTCCTAGTTACCAAATAGGACAAATATGCCCTTAAACACCTAAAGAAAAAGGCTGAATCGCGCCTCTGTTCGAACCGAACAAGTTTTTGTTCGAATAAAAAAAAGTGTATTAGAATAAACATTAAGTCTATTCGAATAAAACTACTCAGCAAGAAGTGTATTCGAATACACATAAAAGTGAATTCGAACAGGAAAAAGTGTATTCGAACAAACATGAGTCAATTTGAATAAAACTTCCCAGACTGAAATGTATTCGAATAGAAAATGACTTTATTCAAACAGACCAGAAGTCTATTCGCATAGACTTCTTAAAAAGTCAAAAAACTCAGAACCTCCTAGATCATGGCTCTCCCCTTTAGGAGCCTTAAGCTCCTGCTCAAGCTAGAACTAGAGATGTTGGAATGTGGCTGTGCCCATTTCCCTACTATTCAACTTCAACTTGCTAGGTAGTTGACCCTTCTTCCCCACGCGGAATGACTCAATACTACCCTATCTCATAGCATGAACTTTCCTCTATAGAATACCATTCTTCTACAATGGATCTTCTCTTTCTATCCATAAGTCATCAACTGACAGTAGGTGAGTATCGTTTGTAGAGTCTTCATCTAAATGAGACGGCACAAACAACATCAAATGTTCGACAGTAATCACCGAATACATCTACATAGAAGGTGGCAAATCTAATTCATGCTCACATGTCTTGCCTTGTAGTAACTTTCGACGAAACACACTATGCCCCTTGGGATCATAGCTGGCAACAAACTCTGACAGAACAATAGGCTGTATCTGCATGGCTACCAACATAGCAGAAGTAGTTGGTAATGGGGGTCAAGATAACCTATCAGCGATTTTGTTGCCCACTCCCTTCTTATGCTGTATAATCAAGGGGAATTGTTAGAGATACGATATCCCTTTCATCTGGCGAGCTTGCTGTATCTTGAACTGTATAGCTAAAAACTATAACGGTTTGTAATCAGAATGTACCACAACCTCCTCTTGCAACGTCCCCATGTCGGTATGTTGCTTATAAGATGTTATTATTGAAGACAACACTCTAGTCGACGTACCCTCTTAAGCTGGTCGAACCAATAACACAAACTTGACGCTTGCATTAACCAACCTCTTTACCTGAGTCGCCGTTACTAAATTATTTGTGGTGACATGCTCCTTACAAGCATTGATATGGAACTCCTTTCCCTCCTTCACAAGATGATACTTGCGAGCTCTGCGGTAATGAATCGCAGCTCGGTTCCAAAGATAATGGCTACCTAAGATGACCTGACATACATCTAAAGAAGCCACTTCACACGTCACCTCGTCAATAAACCTTTCAGTGATCGTAAACTTGAATGAATGTACACTGCTTCGTGATAATCAAATCCATATCTTTCTAAATCTACCCAAACCAGATAGCTTAGGATGAGCTGCAGTAGTCAAACCCATTTTCTTTACCAATGCCTTAGAAATCAATTTTTTTGACTGCCTGGATCAACAATGGCCTCGGCTAAGCTCTGCTTTACCTGAATTTTAACATGAAAAAGTTTTTCTTGACTTTCCTCCCCGGTAGCCAAAGTCTGCTTAAACATAAGTGTAAGCTTAGGATTCAGTTTATCTAAATCTGGGAGGTCAACAACCTCTACGGCTAGTGCATATCTCTCTATCCTGCTCCTTTCCTCCTTCGGCCTAAGCTTTGGGTGAAGTTTCCAACATTTATCTAAAATATGCCCACTCGCCTTACAATGATTGCAATAATTTTCCTTCGACGAAGACCCCTCTCCTTTGGACTCTCCCTTATGCTCATTTTTCCAACTAGACCTGATTCAGGAGGATCTAGGGATATTTTGATGTGAACTCGAATGTGAAGAATGGAATTGTCGAAGACTGATTTTATCAAAGTTGGTCGAACGAGCTTGGGTGTCATTCAAATGAGTAGTCTTATTTTTAGGGTTGAAGGCCAATTATCGTAAAGTTGTTCGAACGGGCTTGGATGCCGTTTGAACGAGAACTCTGTTTTTGTGGTTTTGGATTTTGTTCGTCAAGGTCGTTCGAACGAGTTTGGATGCCGTTCGAACGAGTTATCTTGTTTCTTGGGCTGAAGATCAATTATTGTAAAGTCGTTCGAACGGGCTTGGATACCGTTCAAACGAGCTTGGCGTATGTTTGCTTTAGATGTTATTCTGAGACATTTGGTTTGCCTCGAGATCCGTTCTACTGGTATTTTTAGTTCCCTAGTATATAAAGGGGACTTAGGTTATTTTTTTATCGGATGCTAGTTTAATTAAAGTTTTGAGAGAGAAGGTTAGGGCTTGAGAGTAATTCTATTGCAATTAACTTTGTTTAAGCAATTGAAGCTGTTAAAGGGATTTCTCACAACCAATTTGGTGTTCTTCTTACTTTTTTGCTAATTAGGGTTTCTCTATTCGTATTGTGGATTAAGTGGTATCAGTTTTTAAGTTACGATTCTCGGGGGTGATTATGGTTTATGGTCTCTACATGTGACCGTCTCAAGCAAACGAAGGAGAAGCTAGTGACTCCGTTGAAGATTTATCGAAAGCTTAATTTGAAAAAGAAGAACAATTTGGAGATGGGCGATTCTGACGATCGACTCGCGAGTTTGAAATGACAGTTTCTGACATAACTTCTATTATAAGGGAGTTAGTTCAACAATTGCATCTTATAAACCTCGTGAAGGCTTCCACTTTGGCAAAACCGTAAGGCCGCTCTCAACGGTTAGATAGGTCAATAAATCCTATGCATAATCTTTGTGTTGACTTTATGATTGAAATTCCAGTATTCGATGGTTTAGTCGATACCGAGAAGCTGGATAATTGGTTAGATAGGTTAGAGACCTATTTTTTGGTTTATGAATATTTCAACGCTCAGAAAATTTATTTCTCTACGTTGAAATTTGCAAGTCATTCACTAACGTGGTGGAAATCTTATAGAAAATGCTACGATGTGGGAAGTTTGAGTTGGAAAGAATTCAAGGTTCTAGTGAGGAAGCAATTCTATCCAATTGGGTATGAACAGGAGCGATCGTACAAATGGCACGATTTGTGCCAAAAGTTTGTGCAATCTATATAACAATTCACTGTAGATTTTCATAACTAAGCGTTGGTTTTGGATATTGATGTGGATGAGTACGAGGTGTTCATGAAGTATACAAGAGGTTTGTCAGAGTTCATTAGAAGATAATTAAGGCTCTTTAATGTAGAAAATGTTAAAGATGCTACTTTTAAAGCAATTTCTATTGAAGGCAAGTACATGAAGAGTGACAAGAAAGACGACAAAAGCAAGTTGGGGTACAAGTCTACTTGGAAGTATGATCAGAAAGGGGAGTCCAAAGGAGCGAGGTCTTCATCTAAAGGGAATATATGTAGTCATTGTAATGCTAATGGGTATATTTTAGATAAATGTTGGAAACTTCACCCGGAGCTTAGGCCGAAGGAGGAGAGAGGCAAAAAAGAGAAACGTTTACTAGCCGCAACGATTGTGGATCTTCCTGATTTAGATAAGCCAAATCCTAAGCTTACTATAATATTCAAGCAACCTATAGCTTTCGACGAGGCGAGTCGGGAAGAACTTTTTTATGTCAACATTCAAGTAAAGTAAATCTTAGTCGAGGCCATCATTGATCCGGGTAGTCAGAAGAATTTAATTTTTGAGGCGGTGGTGAAGAAGATGGGTTTGGCAACTGTGGCTCATCCGAAGCTGTATGGTTTGGGTTAGATTAAAAAAGATACAGAATTAAAGATCACTAAGTAGTGTACGTTCAAGTTTGTGATTACTGAGAAGTTTATTGACAAAGTGACATGTGAGGTTGTTCCGTTGGACGTATGTCAAGTCATCTTGGGTAGCCCATATCTTTGGGACCGAGATACAATCCTTTACCGTAGAGCTTGCAAGTATCATCTTGTGAAGGAGGGGATTGAGTTTTATATCAATGGGTGTATGGAACATAGTACTACCACTAATTTAGTAACGGCAAATCAGGCGAAGAGGCTAGTTAATGCGAACAAAAAATTTGCTTTGTTGCTGGAACAACCGGTTCAAGTGGGTCCGTCGGCTAAGGTGTTATCTACTTTGGCAATGTCTCCTAAGCAATAATCCAATATGGGGAAGTTATAAGAGGAGTATGAAGACTTATTTTTGGGCATATACGGGATGCCGCGCAAGAGGGATGTGGAGCATGATATCACCTTGGTGAATGGTGAGCCACTACCCAATATTGGGTTATATCGAACTTTAGTTACAGAGTCTGATGAGATTAAGAAATATGTATATGAACTTCTGGAGCAAGGAGTTATTAATCCAAGTTGCTCACCTTGTGGTTCACCGGTGTTATTAGTGCCGAAGAAGGACGGGTCTTGAAGGATGTATGTAGATTTTCGGGCGCTAAACAAGATTACTGTGAAGAATCGTTATCCACTTCCATGGATTGACAAGCTTTTGGATAAGTTGTAGACGGCTCAGTTTTTTACCAAGTTGGATCTTAAGTCGGGTTACCATCAAGTTAGAATCCAGGAAGAAGATACTTGGAGGACAGCGTTCAAGACCAAACAAGGACTATTTGAGTGGTTGGTGATGATGTCCTTTGGGTTATGCAATGCTCCGGCGACGTTTATGCGGTTAATAAATGAGGTACTTCGTACTTTTATTGATGATTTTGTGATTGCGTATTTGGATGATATTTTAATATATAGTCATACATGGGAGGAGTACCTTGGGCATTTATGCAAAGTGCTGGGCATTTTGCGATCACAATAACTTTTTCTAAACAAGAAGAAGTGCAAGTTTGGGATGAGGGAGCTAGTCCATTTAGGATTTATTGTTGGTGGTGGCAAGATTAAGGTCGATTCAGAGAAGGTCTCGGTTACTAATTGGCCTCGACCCCGTACAGTAACATAAGTGAGGAGTTGTATGGCTTCTTATCAGTACTTATGGAAGTTTATTAGATATTTTTCACAAATAGCCGCACCGTTACATTCTTTGATGAAGACCGGAGTACAGTTTGTGTGGGAAGAGTACCATGAGAAGATTTTTTTAGTTACTGAAGCGCAAGATTACGGATGTACTAGTGTTAGCATTGCCCAATTTGCAGTAGACTTTTGAGGTCGAGACAGATGCATGAGACTATATATTAGGGACAATCCTTTTATAGGATAGGAAGTCGGCTGCTTACCATTCTGAGATGTTTACAGGAGCAGTACATAACTATCCAACCTATAATAAGGACTTCTACGCATTTTATCTATCAGTGAAACATTGGCAGAGTTACTTATTGGGGAAGGAGGTTGTGGTACATTCCAATCACAAACTATTATAGTTCTTATCTACGCAGTCCAAGCTCCAGCAAGCTCGCCATATGAAGTGGATGTCGTACCTTCAGCAGTTTACCTTATTGATCAAGTATAAGAAAGGAGTGGATAATAAAAGGTTGAAATGTTATCTCGACCCCTATTACTAACTATTTCCACTTTGTTGGTAGCTATGCATATACAACCTATTGTTCCAGGGTATGACAACGACAAGGAGCTCAGTGTGATTCCCGAGTAGTTGCTGCAAGGCAAGACATGAAGGTATATTTTGAAGGATGGATTGATTTTCAGGGGCAGCCTACTATGTATTCTAGCGGGTGGAGACCATTTGCATTGGATTTGAGAAGTACATTGTTCCTGAGTGGCAGACCATTTTGGGGTTGAGAAGACTCTTTTGAATTTACGGTGTTATGTCTTTTGGTCGAAGATGCAGGTAGATATTACTAGTATGGTTCGTGGTTTCATGCTATGTAACACATCGAAGCCTTCCAATCGGAAGATAGGACTGTACTTACCATTGCCAGTGCCTAGTCGACATTGGGAGAACATTTTGATGGATTTTATGGGTGGTTTTCCTATGACCAAGTATAAGAATAAATATTTTTTTGTGGTGGTGGATCGATTTAGCAAGATGATTGTTCTTATTCCATGCCAGAAGACGGTTACCGGGGAAGGAGCAGTGCGATTATTTTTTAGAGACGTCTGGAGGCATTTCGGGCTCTCTTCTTCTATTATTTTTGATAGGGATAGCCAATTTTTGGGGCATTTCTGGTGATCGTTATGGAGGATGATGGACAATAAGTTGAAGAAAAGTACCGCTTTTCATCCGCAGACGTACGGGCAAACAAAGGTAGCTAATCGCACTTTGGTACATTTACTATGGGGATTCCATTCTAAGTATCCTAAAACTTGGGATGAGAGTTTACCGTATCTTCAGTGTGTGTTTAACTGGGCGTTTTATGGTTCCACTTTGAAGTCTCCATTTAAAGTTTGTTTGGGGTACTTGCCTCAAAGCCCTTTTGATTTGGCTTTTAGTCTTGGCGACAAGACGGTGTCAGGGAAGGAGGAAGTAGAACAAGTTAAAGCTCAGTATTTCATTAAGAGGATAAGCAAGGTTTATTAGGCAGCTGAAGCACAATTGAAGAAGACTCAAGCGAAGTATAAGGCTTGCCACGACAAGCATCGGGTTGGTGTACATTTTAAGAGGACGACCTAGTTTGGTTGCATTTGGGTAAGGAATGGCTTAAGGGGGAAGGTAAAAAGCTCAAACTTATCCGTTATGGTCCATTTATGATACTCAAGAAGATTGGTGGTAATGCATTCCAGTTGAATTTGGCACCTTTCATGAAGATACATTCGTTGATTAATGTCGAGTATTTGAAGCTATTTGAGCCGTCTCTTTAAGATGAAGACTCTGCAATCAACACTCGTCTACCGTCAGTTGATGACTTATGGATGAAACGAGAAGATCCATTGCAGGAGGATGGTATTCTTGATAGGAAAGTTCATACTACAAGGTGGGGTGTATTGAATCGTTCTGAGTTGGGAAGAATGGTCAACTACGTAGTAAGTTAAAGTTATATAGTAGGAAAATGGGCAACGCCGCATTCCCATATTTCTAGTTCTAGTTTGAGTAGGAGCTCAAGGATCCTAAAGGGGGGAGCCATTATCCAGGAGGATCTTGGGACGTTTTGATGTAAACTCGGATGTGAAGAATGGAATTGTCGAAGACTGATTTTGTCGAAGTCGTTCGAACGAGCTTGGATGCCGTTCAAACAAGTGGTCTTATTTATAAGGCTGAAGACCAATTATCAAGTCGTTCGAACGGGCTTGGACGTCGTTCGAACGACAACTCTGTTTTCACAGTTTTTGACTTTGTTCGTCAAGGTCGTTCGAACGATCTTGGATGCCGTTCGAACGAGTTATCGTGTTTCTAGGGCTGAAGACCAATTATCGGAAAGTTGTTCGAACGGGCTTGGATGCCGTTTGAACTAGCTTGGCGTAGGTTTGCTTTAGATGTTATTATGAGACGTTAGGTTTGCCTCGAGATCTGTTCTAATGGTATTTTTAGTTCCCTAGTATATTAATGGGACTTAGGTTTTTTTTTTTATCGGATGTTTGTTCAATAAAAGTTATGAGAGAGAAGCTTAGGGCTTGAGAGTAATTCCATTATAATTAACTTCGTTTAAGCAACTGGAGCTCTTAAAAAGATTTTTCCCAATCAATTTGGTATTCTTCATACTTTTTAGCTAATTAATGTTTCTCTATTTGTATTGTGGATTAAGACCTATACCCTGACTTGTTCTTATCGTCTTCTTTGTCACTCTTTAAGTACCTGCCTTCAATAACAATTACCTTCACGGTAGCGTCCTCGATATTGGCCACAGTAAAGAGCTTCAACTCTCTTCTAATAAATTATGACAAACCCCCCGTGTACTTCATGAACACCTCATACTCGTTCATATCAATGTCCAAAACTAAAGCTTGGTTATGAAACGCCGTAGTGTACGGATTGCACAAACTTTTGGCCCAAATTGTGCCATTTGTACCATTTTTATTACTCTTACCCAATTGGATAAAATTGCTTTCGTACTAATACCTTGAATTCTTTCTAACTCAAACTTCCTACATCGTGGCGTTTCTGATATGATTTCCACCACGTGAGTGCATGACTTATAAATTTCAACGTAGAAAAGCATATTTTATGAGTATTAGAGTATTCGTAAACGGAAAAATAAGTTTCTAACCTATCTAACCAATTATCCAATATCTCAGCATCGATTGAACCGTCATATACCGGAATTTCAATCTTAAAATTGATACAAAGATTATGTATAGGGTTCGATGACTTACCAATACCCGATCGTTCCTTGACGGATTCGACATCACTTGAATCGTTATCTATCTCCGTAATATCCTCGTCTCTATCCACCTTCATAACCCCTTTCTTCCTCGAGAGGCCTCGCCGTTGAGAGTGACCTCGTCGTTTCACCAAAGCAGAAGCCTTCGCGAGGTTTGTGAGACACAATTGTTGTACTAACTCCCCTACAGTAGCAGTTTGGTTGGAAACTGTCATTTCCAAAGTCGTGAGTCGATCGTTGGAATCGTCCTTCTTTGAATTTGTTTTTTTATGAATCTTCAACGACTTACTACCATCTCCCATGTTTGCTTGAGACGGTCACGTGTAGAGACCATAAACCACAATCACTCCTGAGAATCATAACTGGAAAACTGATACCACTTAATCTACAATACAAATAAAGAAACCCTAAAGCGAGTAATTGTACGAAGAACACACAAATTGGTTGGGAAAATCCCTTTACGAGCTTCAATTGCTTAATCGAAGTTAATTATAATAGAATTACTCTCAAGCCCCAAGTTTCTCTCTCAGCACTTTGATTGATCTAACATCCTCTAATAATGCCTAGCCTTGAAAGGGTTACAAGTCCTAATTACAAAATAGGACAAATATCCCCTTAAACGTTTGAAAAAGGCCGAATCATGCCTCTGTTCGAACAAAATAAGTTTTTGTTTGAATAAAAAAAAGTGTATTCGAATAAACATTAAGTATATTCGAATAAAACCACTCAGCAAGAAGTGTATTCGAATACACATAAAAGTGTATTCGAACAAGAAAAAGTGTATTCAAACAGACATGAGTCTATTCGAATAAAACTTCCCAGACTGAAATATATTCGAATAGAAAATGACTCTATTCGAACAGGAAAGAGTATATTCGAGCAGACCAAAGGTCTGTTCGAATAGACTTCTTAAAAAGTCAAAAAAACTTAGATCCCCCTGGATCACTATTTCAATAGAACAATCTGATCCAAATAAAATTTCACAAATTCAAAAGAACTACGATATTATTTAAATTCTTCACAGTGGAGCCGTGGTGCCAAAAATAGGCTAAAGAAGTAGGGATTGCAATTTGACCCACCCCGCCCCGAACTAGACGGGTTTGGGATGTATTAAACGGGTATGTGGGCGGGTATGGGAAGAATAACACAAATCCGTGGGGAAGTGGGGCGGATTTGGGATTGTCTCGAAAAATTTGTACCCGCCCCGCCCCATTTAAATAGTTTATTGCTATTACCATTAAATATATGAATACAAACTTATATAAAAGGAGTTTTTTTATTGAAAAAATAGATTTATTAGTTAAATAGGGGTAGGGATAGGATTTAGTTTTGCAATGTGGGGGCGGGGATGGGGATCCCCATTTCACTTAAATGGGTATTAGGGTGGGGATGGGAGTGGGGAAGTTTGGTGGGGATGGGGATAGGATTAGCTCCCCTATCCCAAATCCTCCCCATTGCCATCCCTATAAAGAAGAGCTTTGCCTTGACAACTTCTGCATGCCAATAATTTCACATGCTCGAGATATAAAGAGAAGTGGTTTATTACACCTGTAAGCATAAAGACCTTTTAGAACTATAAGCTTAAAATAAGAATAAGACAGTGAAAAAAAATTAAGGTGATAAATGAACCATTAATTGATATAAACTGGTTTTATCTTGTTATTCATTGTGTAAATTCAATAGAGGATAAATGTTTTCAAAGTTTTTGTCCATTGCTGAAGACAACTCATTATAGGTTGAGAAAAATTCGCGCCTAACACTAAAAAAACCAAAAATCCATGGAAACTTACCATAACACATGATATCTCAGTGAATATGGCAATACCCGATGTCGAAAGTTGATGTTATTTTCCATAGGTGATGATCTCCTTGGCTAACATAGATTCCATCATATTGAAGAATAGTTTAGGCATTAAATCTTCAGAGATTAATTGTGGTTCTATATAAGCGAACACACATCCTTTGCTTCACTAAACTTGAAAGATATGAAACATGTAATGCATTACTTTACTGGAAGCCTACTTTATAGAGATAATAATAGTATCATGTGGATGAACCTGATTCAATTAAGAATAGCGAAATAAGAAGTATCATCACAATGACTAAATGGGTATGGTAGCCAATAAAATTAATGGAAATCCTATCCTCTTCGAATCCTAAACAAATGATCTTTGTAAAGGACTTAATTTTACTTTGCTGAAATTCAACGAAGGAATACAACATGATAATTGAAGAAAGACACAAATCCATCCAATAATTATATGTGACTAATTTATCGATGTTTTGATCAGGATTTTCTAAAGGGGCAAAAAAGATGTTACTTTACTATCGACGAAATTTCTTAGGGATTGGGATAAATACTTGTAGATGTTAGATCTAGGAGTTATAATTGTGGATTGCCGGATTTAAAATAGATTTGATCTCCTAGATAAGGGAAGAGAAGAGCAAATATGATTGGGGAAATAACACAGAGTTTGGGATGAACCGTGGGGTGAAGAAGAAAGGGTAATCGTGTATTAGGGATAGCTATAGTAAGTTTGACATGTGTTTGTTTTATTTTGAGGAAGTTATAGTTGTTGGGTTACGGTTCAAAACAGACGAAGTCGTTCGAACGAGCATAAAGTCATTTGAACGAGAAAGCTTTCCATTGAAGTCGTTTGAACTAAACTGTATGTCGTTCCAACGAAAACCGTGTTGTTTGTTTTGTAAGTTCATTTTGGAGGCAATGGTTTGTCTCGTAATGCATACTTCGTTGCTGACCTAATAGAGAGTATAAATATAGAGTGTGAGTACAACGCCTGTGTGACACTGTGAGAAAGAGTTAGAGAGAGAAAATAGAGAAATCTAGGGTTTTACTTTGGAGAGATTTCTTGGGTTTTCTTTCTAGGGTTTCTTGTTGGGGATTATCTGTAAGGGTAGGTGTGAGGTTGAGAGATCTCTGGAACTTTTTGTAACCTTAATTAATAATAGATTCGTCGTGTTTGACGGGGGTAGTGTTGATCCTTTGGGGTTTCCACCTAAATTTAAACCTTGTGTATGTGTTTATTGCTTTGGTTGAATTCTTCGCGCTTAGAGTTAGATCTTCAGTTCTTGCTCAATCAAATTGTGCTTCTGCGTTGCGATTTACACCCTTTGTTTCCTAACAATAGTAAGCTATGTAAAGAGAGAAGAGAGATGCTGAGGGTCCACTTGTATCCCAGCCGTCGATTACCTTCTTTTTGCCTCGATAAGGGTACCAACTCGAGTTTGTCTTGATACAAGTACCCTATAATGTAATATAGATTGTCGATTATATATATGTTAAATGTCTAGTGTCCATGATTTATAAACACATACTCCGTTGTTCATTGCAAGAACTTTATATTGCAAAATTTGAGAATGATTTAAGCATAATTGATCGGTTCAGGTCGGTTAAGGATCACCTATATCCTTAAAGGATCGGGCCAGGATCACAAAATTAGTGATCCTTTAGGATCACGGATCATGTCTGGATCACGGATCATGTTAGGATCACTATATTTTTTGACGATACGAGTCAGGATCGGCCAAAATCCTCGCCCGATCCGATCCGATCCGATCCATTGATAACTCTATCTAAGAGCCCAAATATTTTTCTAGGGGATTCGCCCAAAACCCTTGGGTATCAACCATGGTATTTATGAATCAAGTGAAATCCATGCCAGTAAACAAACTAAGATCTCTGCAAGAATGATTTATTAAGCTATATTTAAACCACCTCACCCTTATCCTTTGAGGATTCTTTGACAACTTGGTTGCTGCAAGAACCAATGCATATGGTATTACTTTTAAGTACTTCATTGCTTAAAATGCTATTGTTGCTTCAAAAATTTCCATATTCAGAATTATTCTTACACAAAGAGAGGGCTTGATTCACACAGTAGTAGACAGAAGAGATAACCGGAGCACAGCGAAATATATGGCCGTGCGGCGTACACGGACGTGCTGTAATCCGGATGTCGCTCTAGGATCCGTGGGACTATTCCACTGGCGCGCCGCGCCCGTGAAGATGGATGGTACACGCCGACCGCACGTGCGTGTACGCCGCATGGTCACATATTCCGCTGTTCTCCGGGCACTGTAGAGGCAGACCCGGGCTGGGCCGTGACAGATAACTTGCTCAAACTTAATAGTTATAAGAAAAATTAATTAAACAAATGTATCAGTTGAGACAATAGCGAAAATAACATGATTTAACCTTTCTTTGCTGAACAAATAACTCACTTCCAACCTACAAATCTACAACCGTGACAAGGTAATCTTCTTCAAGGGTTTGCTCCCATTGTCCTACACGTTCCGTGTAAACCACATTTGTGGTAACAAGAGCAAATAGTCATTAACAATAAACTCAGTGTGTACCATCCTCAAAACTGTATCTTCTCATTCTCTTAGAACTACCAACTTTGCCTCTTTTACCATAGAAGCCAAAGAAATCATCAACAAAGTAGATGTAATTTGGCTTAAGTTCTGGATAGTCAGATGCTAAGAGAGAAAAGTAAGAATTACGACCAACAAAAACGGCATTGTCATCAGAACCGGACAACTCCCATTTCCTCGTGCAAAAAATCATCTTGTAGATTCTAAATGATAGCATTAGGTTGTCCACACTCCGCATTAAATAACGAGGTCGTACAACCAAGTAAAGCTCCCCGGACATCTCTACAAGATAATATGAGATTTCATTTACCCTTACGGGGAAGTCAAGATTGATAGGTTGAGAAAACTCCGCTGCCTTCGGGGTAAGGCCATTAACATCACAAACGAGGAGAGCTCCCTTATCATTAAGAGCATAGAATTGATCCCAAATGCAAATGGTATGCACATATATTTGTGGTGATGTTTTAAAGCAAGTCCAAGTAGTATCACCATATCTAGCAATACCAATGTTACTAAAACTATTAGGGATCTCCTGACTGAAAATTGTCATAACAATGTAATCACTGTTAGCGTTAGCTACCCGGGGATGAATACGATGGCAAGTTCGGTGATAAAATTAACGTGGGTCTATGAACTTCTCTAGTAGTTTTAGGAAGCAGAATCTGGCAATGGGTTATCGGATTAAATAAAAACATGTCGGGTTTGTATTTTATTATCAACCATCCATGGGGAGAACCCCATCATCTTTTTTCTTGAACCTCGACCAAGTGAAGATTAAAATACCTTTTGGTTGAAAGACTGAAAATCTCGTAATCGGCATCATCGAAGTATGAACGATCGTGTATAGGCTATGGAATTTGGGGTTGACCTCAACGTATAGGCATTTGTCAGCTGTGACCAATTACCAAGTAGTACAGACTGCTCCAAAGTTGAGAAAATCGCGAAGATCTTATGATGTAGAATTTTGTTTCAATTTAATTCCATGTTAGATGCATGTTTAGAACTATCATGTTTCAACTTAATTCCAAGCTGTGACCAATTACCAATTACTAAGTAGTATCTTAGATGCATGCTTAAACTATCATGTTTTAGATCTTATGATGTAGAATTTTGTTTCAACTTAATTCCATGTTAGATCCAATTTGTAAGTTCTTAGGTTTTATTTCTTTTTACCCTAATAATATAATCATGTATGATTTTTCCATGCTAGATGTGGTTTTTGCATACATATTCATGTTAGATCATAGGTTTTGATCTATATTTTTAATGTGATAATAGGTTTTTTGTCCTCTATTACATGTTGTAGTTGTGGAATTTCCCAATTTTTGGGTTTGTACTATGCAATTACATCAATTTGATCATGGTTTGATTTATATTATCTATTGAAAACGGTGTTTTCCTACGTTTTTTTACTCGTTTTACGTTAAACCTAATTTTTAAATTAGTGATTTTTGGATTAATGTTTAAAAAATATTTGGATAATTATTGTTGAGATTTTATCTTCAATATTTAATAGAGAAAATATTTTGTGGTTATCCAAATAATTTTTCCTTCTATAATCTAAAATTTGGTATATTTTAGATATATAGATATTGTGGTATATCTATAGAAGATTCTAATTATGTATTTGTTTCATATTGAACTCTAGATTTGATTTTATACAAAATAGTAGTTTAAAATAATTGGATTCAATTTTAGGAGTTGCAATATATTTCATATATATCACCTAAAAATAGGAATTTCTTGTTTAAGAAACTCTTTAAGTTTTAGGGCATATTTTGGTTGGTAGGTCCGAGGGCCTAGCCACTATAGGTGACGCACATGTATAGGCAAACTACAAACGGTATTTTCGATGACACAAACTATTTGGGACCCACAAAATTTTTGGGATTCATTGTGAGCTTGCTTCTGAACCCCAAACTAAGGTTGTAGAGGACGGTCGAGCTTGCTCTCAAACTCGAGCTTAGTAACATGGGTGGAGGTTGAGCCATGCTCTCACACATCTGAGCCGAATCTTGGTCAAGTTTTCACAACTCCCAAACTATCCTTGTCGAGCCCAAACTCCTAGGAAGACCTAGTCGAGCCTGTAGCTCTTTGCATACCTAGTTGAGCCCGCATCTCCTTGGCAGACCTAGTTAAGCCAGCAAGATCCTAGGCTAACCCAGTTCCCCGAGTCAGACTGATCTGCTTGAGTCGAGCTCATAAGTCTGGCCCGAAACATGTTCTAAGTCCTAACCTGCTTGAGTTCAGCTTGTAAGTTAGGCTCGAGTATGACTCGAGGACCGACATGCTTGAGCCCAGGCTCACCAGTCGGACCGAGCATAGATTAAGACCCAACCAATGCCCACAAGCTGCACTAGCATACATGCTACATATGAGGTCAAGCTCGGCTAGCTCGTTGGGGACCCACGTGTCTATCATACAAGTTCAACCCGCTCGCCAGCTATGTGGCATCGTTCCCTGTACGAGTCTAGCCCAGCCAGTAAGCAGGTGACCCATGTGAATGTCACGGTTCAGCCGAGCTCGATGCCTAGACTGAACCCAGTGACACCGAGTCCGACCAAAATCTGGATCAAACCCCGTGACTCTAAGTTTTGCTTGATGTTTGAACCGAGTCTCATCTTTAACCTGAGTCAAGTCAAGCACTGAAAACCCGATCCAGTAGTCTTACGCCAACCGGTCCAGGTCTAGCCGGCAGACTCGACCCATCGAAACAATTCCCGAGTCTGGCCTGAGTCCGCTCCGAGCGTGGTGCTCAATCAAGACTCAAATGGCCTACCCGAGCACACCGGCCTAGGGCCTGATAGCTCTAGGATCTGACATGGGAGTTCATACTGAGTTCATGTTGAGTTCATGCTGAGTTCATGCCTAGGGCCTGATGGCCTTGGGCCCAGATCCACGATCTCTAGAGTTCATACTGAGTTCATACTGAGTTCATGCGAATTTGGCTTTTAAGCCCAAATCCACAGACTCAAGGGCCAACCCCGAGCGCACACCCGAGCAAATTTCGCTTGAATTTTTGTCATAATTCACATACTGAGTTAGGGCTTATGTTTCGTGGACCCAAACCCGAGCCAATTACCCGACCAGGACTGGGCCGAGTGGTAGATTAGGTTATGGACGAGTTGAATCCATATTTCAGGCTTTAACCTAAGTCACCTTGACTTGACCCCCATACCTTAGTTTTGACCTTCTAGTTTTACCTGTGTCGTACTTCAGGTTTCTAATCGAGTTCACTCATCTTGCGTGACTCACTTCTTAGGCAACACCAACCCAGGCTTTCCATAGCCAGCCCCAAGGTCTTGTGTTTGCACATTTTAAAGACTAATAGGAAGCATGTAGTTGCGTGTTTGACACATGATGCAGTCATAAGGACAAAACTTGTATTCACATTTCATATCCTACAACCCAGATAGAGTGACTTTGACTTTCCCAGCTAGTTGAAGTGATTAATGCCTAGTTCTTTGTTTGTTCTCCACTTGACAATCTGGGTCACTAATAGAGGACTTGTTACCCTTTTGGATTAAGTCAACGGGCATATTTGTATTTAGGAGAATACTAGGACATAGAAATGATCTAGACCTGAACAGAGTAAACAAATTCTATTCCATTTATGTAGTGCATCCCAGCGCCCCCATATGCAGGACATACTGGAAGCACTCTTGGGCATATCATAGTTGCTTGAAGCACTAATTTTTTCCATAAGCTATCGTTTTGTGATATTTTTCGTTAGAACATATGAGTTATTCCCATAGTATCTCCATTTCTAAAATTAAATCGCATATGCAAGTTGATCGATTATAAATTGATGTCTTAAAAGACCCGCAAGCGCACGGTGTACCGTTAAGTACAAGGGTAAGTGGGGTAGTATCCCAAGAGACTTGTGGTGCAAATTATGTTTCGAGCGACTAATTTTATCCAATAAGAATGAGTTTTGGGTTTTTATAAGTACAAAAATTAAAATAAAACACAAACTAGAAAAGGTGTTGATACGATTGGAGAGGAAATCAAGGCGTGATTTCACTCCATCCGTTGTAACCTTGAGATAGTGTACCTAGTTAGAGTATTCACGAATTCCTGTATTGCATATCCTTGGTCGGGTATATACAATACATCATGAGATAAAATAATTATTGATTGAGAATTACCCATAAACCAACTTATTCAACTATGGTCCGATTGATAAGCATGGATTATGTTCTCTTTTCCATGTTCCTAACCTAACTTGTTATGGTCAAACAAGATGGTTACTTATATTCCTTATTCATCATAATCCTAGCTATGGTCATGCATAGGACGAAGGAATACGAATATGCAATATTCTAGGATAAAGAAAAAGTAATTACTCTAACTAAGCTATACAATCTACACTAAGGCTACATTGGGTGGAGCTTCCTCTAGCCTTGGCTAAGAAGATTAGCTACTCATCCATTTGATCATTGCCATACTATTATTACTACGATAAAAGTAAAAGACAAGAAAAAGAGAAGAACAAGAACTTTATTGCTTATTGAACCTAGATATTTACACTCTCCAAGATGATCTCTCATGGGTGGGATTCCCCTCCTATTTATAGAGTATAGGAAGGGTTACAAAATATTACCATTAATATAAAATCCCCTAAACAATGCCTAAAATCATGCATATATATTGCAACTCATGAGAATAATATCTATATCTAATTTTTTTCAATGGGCTTCCATACATGGGCCTTTGGTTGACAACTTCAAATGAGAATCATTGTTGGAGTGCATCACCCTTGTTCTTCGTTAAAAATTGAAAAAATGTATGACTTGTTTATCATGTGACCGATTTCTGTAAATACAAACAAAAACACTATTAGTATCACATTTATTTAATAAATGACTAGGTAGATATAAATTTAGAAGTTGTGCACGTAAATATTCCGTGTCTATCAAATACCCCCGAACTTATATTTTGCTAGTCCTGGAGCAAAAGTAAAAAAAAACCATTTTTGCATGTCACGCGGTTGTATTTAGTGTATGCAACAAGCCGTTAAACCCCCAGGTTTAACCTGGTGGACGAGTGTTGTCTCGTGAGGGTTTGCAGTGACTATACCCACAAAAGTCAATAATGACATTTTAAGCAATTCTAGAATACATATGACTCATTTCCTGTGAATTTATCCTTACTTACTTGTGACAAAAATATACCAATAAAAAAATCCTTCAACTTGTTATTTTTCTAAGTATACCAAAAAATATTTTAAGCTTATCAGAAATTAGAGGTACTACCTCAAGATTAGAAAGACATTCGAGTATTTTGTTTTAGCCATATTTGAGTGTACAATGAAAGTAGTTTTATCGCCTAATACGTTGTTTTGAATAATTTATTCAGTTTTTGGTAGTCTAGTTCTTGGTGGAATAAATTCAGCGCTTAGTTTGACAAGTGCCTTAGTCAATTCGTCTTCCTAGAATTTTACTTTTTTTTCTTTTATTTTGCAAGCCTTTTCTTATTGAGTAGATTATTTCTTAGTGAAACCTCCGTTACAAGGAGTTTTCGGTCAATAATCCCTGCCAGTTAGCTAAGGTTGTCAGGGTGTAGTGCCCCATCATGACCTAGACTCAGAATTCTTACAAGTAACATTTTCTTGTGCTCCTTTCACATAGTTCATGGTCAATCTTGAGATTGGTGATAATTTTTCCTCTTTCAGCTCTTAATCATGCGAGTAGCCTTGCAGCGTGAAAGTTTTTAGAACACATTTGGCCTATTATTTATTCTTAGGAATAAACTTATTCTTAGGCAGCTGTCTCCCTTGTAGCAAACTATTCCTAACATAAATGCTAAATTTCCCTTATACTGAGAAAAAATCTATTGACGGTATTAATTGCAAAACTATAGTGAAGTGCACGTTTTTAAAATATGCCAAGTTCACTTGAATTAGTCGCTAATAAAAAGATAACAAATCTATGTTAAGATATTCTAAAATATTATAATGTATACTTGGTACAATTTCAAAATTTAGGCTTTTCCATAATATTTATGTCAAGGTAAAATAAGCTTAAGTGTTTAGAAATTCGTCAAAAATAAATCATAAATTGTCAAAGTGCCATTATTTTAATTTTGCTTCAAAAAGTATATAAAAAATGTTTTCCTACCCCTAAACTTAAATGAAACATTGCCCTCAATGTTTGAGAGCATAAAAAAAATGGAGGAATAAAAACTGGAATTTCTCACCTGAATGTGTCATGGGTTGCCTCCCAAGAAGCGCTAAGTTTACTGTCTTCAGCCAGACGAATGTACCCCCATACTTAAATGATTTATAATGGTACTATAGGGGTACAAAGTACAATAAGTTATAAACTATTTAGGTTGCAAGTTCTCTTTAAATAACCGAGGAACAGCAAAATTGTCCTTATTCTTGAATAACCAGATAATAGAAAAATAGTGGTTCTCTTTATCTGTACCTTATTGTGCTGATACAATCACGATACATAAAAATAACTCAGAGTCTAATCCCCCAGGATAAAGATTTTCCTTATTTAATTTATGGGGAATCTCACTTTGAGATATTTTACAAGGTATAACCCCATACACCAAAAATTTATCTTCATATTCATCATTTCCCAAAAAGTAGTTTGAACCATTAAAGTGATGTCAATCGGGTGGTTGTGGGTCAGGCTCTAGTTTGTATGACTCAGTTGCAGGTAATAGTGCTTGCACTATTTTAAGAATTATGGGGTCATCCCAGTACTTGAAATATTTAAGACATTGATCAATAGAGTGGGTACAACAAGAGTTATCGCGTAACAAATCCACAAATTCATTAACAATTATGCTATCCCCAAGTGACTTGTGAAATAGAGATATAGGCATAAGTTTAGGGGTGGTTGGTGAAGGAATAGAGATGTAGTCATAAGTTTAGGTGTGGTTGGTAAAGGAATAACCAAAATAAAATTAACCCCCAATAATGGTAATATATCCTGTAAAGAAGGGTCGTCCACCCACTGGTTTTCAATATTACAATTTATGTCAGGTGAACGCGGCTCAAGGCAAGGCTGAGGTGACTTATAAGGAAACTAAAAAGGAAAGGACAAGTTGATAACATCTACAACAGGTTCGACAATTTCCAATTTCTTGACTTTGGTACAAATATCATCATCTACAAATTCCTCGCATGTTATCGTATAATGAGACGGTGATTCCATATGTTCATATTTTATATCGTCATCATCATCGTCAGAAAAATCATTTGAGAAGAGGGAAAAATATTCAGTCTCGGTCATAGTTTCCACGAAAGAATTTATTGGGTTGAGAAATGAAATGATGGAGGGTAACATCGATGGTTGAATGTTGAGGGCTGAATTTGGAGGTGATGGAGAAAGAATTGTATTAGACATGGTAACTGCTTCTTCAAGATCTCCTTGTGAAATAGGATCGTTGACCTAAAAATGTTTATCTTCTAAATTTGTCATTCACCCCACGGAGAAAACATTCCTTGATTACGCTTGAATTCATCCATTTCTAAATCACAAGGGGATTTGACTTTGGATTATTCTTCTTCATCCCTTAGAAGTTTTTCATGCTCCATTTTACTCCACGTAGTTGACAACTGAGTTATCTGAGTCTCTAATTTAGTGATAGATTGGGTCGTAGAAGTTTAATTCACCAATGTCTGTTGCTGGAATTGTATCATTTGTTGCTAAAATTGCAACGTTTGTTTTTGGCTCTCCATTAATTGTTACATGAAGAAAACAAGGGTATCTTCCAAAGATGGTTTGGGTGGAGCGGGTGGAAGCTGATTGGATGGCTGAATGGACTGATGGGCCTGCATATATGAATGAGATTGGAAAGGTTCCATGCATTGAGAATTTTGGTGATCCAATGATTGAAAATGATTTTGAGGTTGTTGCGGGATGTCAAATTGTAAGCTGTATGGATTCCAATGTTCTTGCATGTATGACATTTTAAAATAAAAGCAACACCCAATGCAATAAATGGCCAATCAAACCTAAACTCTAGCACATCAACATTTTTTAGAAGTAATAAATAGGTCTCCTCTATATTCTTCTATGTCCAAAATGGGTACGATGGCAAAAGGCTTTGGTTCCTATACTCCCCTGTATCACTATGCTAGTACCAGCTTAAAGTAGATGTTCAGTTTTCACGCCCAAGCGAGTCGCCTTATCGTACGTCAGTACTCAGAATGGTGACGTCGCAAACCTACAACCAGTATTTTACGGCGCTAGGCTAGGGCCGTATCCTATGAACACGTGTTTGTACCCCGATCCGGTACTCCTATCCATTGGGTGATGAAATCCCGCGGGAATCTTGCTACTCTTTTTTATTAACAGTTATTTTGAGGTCCGGGACGTTCAATTTTCGTGTGATACAAATTTCTTCGTATCCCTAATGGGTGGTCCCACTTGTTAGAGAACTTTCTGGGTGATGAAATCCCGCAATTCTCTAATAGTTTTTACTTTACTAATATTGGAATAAAAAAAAATTTAAACACGTCAATAGGTCAATCCAACCGCAACAAATATTTTATTAGAGCAGCGTGTATTTACAGAGTCCACACGACTTTATGTTCCTAGTGCCGGGGCGGAGCGGATCAGAACCCCTTATAGATGTCATGATTAGAGAGGTACCAGCCTACGGGAAGTGTTTCCCGATAAAGCTGTGGCCGCCCTTTCACTTAGGGGGCGAAAGAAGGAAGTTCCCCTTCACTTAGGGGGCATAAGAAAGATTGATTTCATGATGCTTTTAGCTTTGCGTATTATCCATCTCATTTCCAACTTTGTGGCTATCCTGTAAAATAGGAGAAAAATGATTAGTGAACTTGCGACAATAATATTAATTCAATTTTCAAGTTTATTGTAGTCTATGATGTCCTAATTTTCAAATGCACATATCTTTTAAATCGGTTGCGAGAGAACATTCAATAATATTATTTTGGAAAGATAAATCAGAAAGAAAAAATACTCAAGAAGGAAGTTTTCTAGAATTTAGCTTTCCTAATGCTCAAAACAGGTGATGAATGTACAGCGGCGTCCTTAACGGAGACTGTTTTTACTGTTGTTTCAAAAGGCTGTAACTCCCAAACGACTAAACAGAAAAATATGATCTATAGCAATTCGGAAAGGATTTTGAATTATCTGAAACTTTTGTAGCAAACGTATGTATTTCCTAATTGTGAAATATAGATAATCAAAAACTGTAAAACATTCAGGGACAGACTTCACACATACCGTAACGTCAATAAAGTTTAAGCCAATCACTCAATCACTTTGTTTCCGGATCCAAAAAATGAAAAGATAAAGAAAAAGAAAAGAAACACAAGAAAGAACAATTGGCTTAAAACAACTCAAAAATAAAACGCAACTTTGCAAGTCCCCGGCAACGGCGCCAAAAACTTAATCGATTATAAACCGACGTCTTAAAAGACCCGCAAGCGCACAATATACCGTTAAGTACAAGGGTAAATTGGGTCGTATCCCAAGAGACTTGTGGTGTAAATTATGTTTCAAGCTACTAATTATATCTACTTCGAATTAGAACGATCAAAGAAGGATAAGCTGAAGAGCTCCTCTGTCATCCAATCTCGTGAAACATTTACATCTCAACCCCTAAAATTAACCAATGCCGAAGCTCCCAAGAAATGCAGAAGAAGTAGCTACAATGCTTGAAGATGAGATGGAAGGCCATACAGACCCGTCCCCGTTCTACCTCTAATGACAACAACTCTCTCTGCTATCTTACCAACGATAAAGAGAGATGAGTTCTATCGGGCAGCACAAGCAATACCTGACATCCCTAACAAACATTTATGTCTGTATCACAACGTGCATAGTCACGAAACTTACAACTGCTACTCTTTCATTCAAATTTTTCATCGCATTCTATTAGCTGGAAGACTTCATAATTATGTAGTCAATATTCAAAAGTTCCTCGAAGAAGAAACTAAGAACAAAGACGTCGAACAAGAGCAAGACCAAGGGAAAGCTCTCCATCTTTACATGATCAAAATTAAAAAGGAAAGAAAAGAAAAGAAAACAATCGAATTACATCATGTTGCAAAATTAATTCTATAGATAAATTAGTAAAACTTCTCCCCAGCTCGAGCAAATCAAAACGTCCGTACCATATTACCTTCGAGGACAGTGACACCGGCCATGTCAAGTACCCTCACGATAAACCTCTGGTCATTATGCTCAAAGTAGGACAAGACTACCTACATACGCTTCTCATCGATACAGGAAGTGCCGCAGATATTTTGTTCAGAAGGGCAATTGAAGTTTTGGGACTTAAAGATTCAGTGAAAGCGTCGACAATTACAATCACATGTTTCAGCAGTTCAAAGAATCGGCGACAGGAGAAATTACACTGCTAGCTTAAGCAGAGTATGAAACCACCTTAGTTAAATTTGTGGTCATCGATGCTCAGCCCAAATATCTGGGAATTTTAGGGAAAAGTTGGCTGCATTCGATCCAAGAAATACCTTTTACATATTATTTAGCATTGAGATTTCCAACAGATCACAGAGTCTATAAAATTAAAGGCAACCAAGCAGTTGTACGTATGTGTGAGAATACCACCACCAACTCTCATACGGTAAAACTTCTCAAGGCATAGCAACTACAGCAGGAAATACCCCCCCATATTCGAGTAATATGACACTGAAGTAGTAGATTCTATTGAACTCGATGGGCCCTGGCGTAACACCTTCATTGGCTCCAAGCTGTTATCCGATGAAAAAGAAACCATGATCCAGCTCCTTAAGAAAAGCGTCGATATCTTTACATGGTCTTTCCAAGAGATGCCCGACATTTATCCTTCGATCGTATGCCACAAGCTCAACCTCCTTCCAGACAGTAAAACAATTGTACAAAAGCATCAAAATCTAGCTCCCCACCTTCGCGAAGCCATTAATTAGGAAATTGATAAACTCCTTCATGTAGGATTTATCAGGGAAGCCAAATATCCACAATGAGTTTTTAACAAAGTGGCAGTCCCAAAGAAGAATGGGAAAATCAGAGTCTGTGTTGATTTTATAGAACCCAACAAGTTTACCCCTAAAGATTACTTTCCTCTCCCACTTATCCCGTAACTCCTCGACTCTGTCGTAGGATACAAACTTCATTCGATGATAGATGTAGCTTCTGGTTACAATCAGGTTCCTCTCGCCGAAGAAGATCATGAAAAAAAAACTTTTATCAGAGAAAGAGGTCTTTACTATTACCCGGTAATGCCTTCCGGGTTAAAGAATGCAGAAGCCACTTACCAATAAATCGTCATCAAAATGTTCAGAGATCATTTATGTAAAATCATGGAGGTATGCATCGATGATATGATCTGCAAAAGCTTGAAGCGTGGAGATCACTGCAGCAACCTCCAAACCATATTCAATATCCTTCGTACCTAACAGATAAAACTCAACCCAAAAAAATGCCAATTTGGTGTTGTATCTGGTAAATTTTTGGGGCATCTGGTTAGTAAAAGGGGAATCAAAATCGATCCAGCACAAATCAAAGTACTAATGGAAATGCCATCTCCTCAAACTAAAAATGATGTACATAAATTTGCTGGCAAGATTGCTGCTCTTCACAGGTTCATTTCAAAATCATCTGATCGATACAAACATCTTTACGTGAGTTTTCATTGAAATCCAACTCTACTATCTAAAATGCAAACCAAGGAAATCGTTTGAACTACTGACTGAGAATTAGCTTTCCAAGATCTTAAACGATACTTGAGGCATCCTCCTATCATGAGTACTCCAATTGATGGTAAAATACTGATAATGTACTTATCCACAACCGATGATTCCATTAGCTTGGTCCTTATTCGAGAAGACGACGGTGTAGAAAAACCAATCTACTTCATCAGAAAGTCTCTCATTCCTACTGAGAAAAGATATACAGTAACCGAGAAATAACTATTTGGCCTGGTCTACATCTTTCAGAAACTTCAACCTTTTTTCCAAACTCATCCCATCAAAATCATTACTAAATATCCTCTCAGACTTGTACTCTCTAAAAAAGAAAAATCTCGAAGAGTTTAACAATGGTCCGTATTCCTCGAAGAATATGACATCTCTTTTGAACCTCAAATATCAATCAAAGGACAAACAGTAGCTTATTTCTTAGCAGATTTTCCAGCTGAATACCTCGATTGGGAAGAACTCAAAGAAGTATTGGTTGATGACTCAATTGTAGAGACAAACGCCTGGTCCCAAAGCACAGGGTGGAGACTCTTTACTGACGGATCTGCTGGACCGAGAGGATCAAAAATCTACATCGTTCTAGTTATACCATCCAATCATCGCATCAAGAAAGCTATTAAACTTAAATTTTACGCCACCAACAACGAAACAGAATATGAAGTTATCCTTCATGGACTAGATCTTGCTATCATACTTAGGGCAAAAGAAATAGCTATCTATGTCTACTCCTTACTCGTTGCCAATCATTTCAACAAGACATTCAAGACATCCGCTAAGATGGTTGACTATGCAGCCTTAGTCGAAGACAAAATGAAAAAATTCAAGTCTGCAATAATCTTTTACCTCCCTTAAGCCATAAATCGCATCGCTGACGCTGAAAAGAGATCTTTAGAGATCGAGGTTATCTAACATTCTAGTCTCAATATGAGCTCTACGATGCAAATCAATGTTGTTGAAGATAAAGATAAAGACGATTAGAGAAGACCTTTTTATGCTTACCTCAATTCCAACATCCTCCCAAGTAACAAAGAAGAGGTCCGATTACTCTTGGCCAAATGTCTACGATTCATAGTCCAAGATAAAATCCTCCATCGCATTACGGGAGGAGGACCTCTTATTGAATGCATCTCTCAGAAGCAAGCCCAAATAAAAATCAAAGAACTTCACAAAGGGATCTGCGCAGCTCACATTTCAGGATGATCATTGGTCTAATGGACAATCACTCAAGGTTTATATTGGCCGAAGATGCGGCGAGATTGTGAAGACTTTGTTTGAAGATGCTACAAATGCCAAATCCACGCACAAGACATCAAAAGACCAACACTCGACTTGCACATAAGCAATGTCTTCTGGCCATTCAAAAGATGGGGGATCGATATCATTGACCCCTTCCACCCAGCATTGGGAAATCGCAAATTTGTTCTTATAGCCACAAACTATTTCATAAATTGCGTCGAAGCAGTTTCTCTATGTCACACCGGTGAAAATGAATTCATCAAGTTCCTTTGGGAATACATAATCACCAGATTTGGCTACCCACAAATGATATGATTCGACAATGGTAAACAATTCATCAATAGTAAAGTCCTAACTTTCCTCCACAAGTACAAGATCAAACTCTTAACTTCGACGCCTTACTACCCACAAGGAAACGGACAAGTTAAAGCCATCAACAAAAACATTAAATTAGGACTATGCAAATGCCTAGACGAGAAGAAAGGAAGATGGGTAGATAAATTACTAAGTGTTCTCTGGGCATACCAAAAAACTCCTTGAACGTCCACAGGCTGTACTCAATTGATGATGGCATCAGACCTCGATCTGCCAAGTAGTCGAAGTAAACTCACAGATGAAGATAATGAGCTAGGTCTTCTCTGTAACCTCAACTGGATCCAAGAAACCTGAGACAAAGCCATTTCAAACTTGAGACGGTACCATGACACACTAAAAAAATGCTTAGAACAAAAAGGTTCAAAAATAAAAGTTTGGTATTGAAGACCTTGTCCTTCGAGGGATTCAAGATAGTACTCGACCTAAGAATTCCAAAAAATTGTCAGAAACTGGGAAGGGCCATACATTATTAGTGATAAAATAGATAGTTGCTGGCTGATGATGGAAGGTAAAATCCAGCTTGGTTATCCATCGAATACAGCCCAAACTGAAAATATTTTTACTGATGACAACTGTATCAACTTTCACCGATTCAAATAAAACTACCTTTACTTCCTTACATCTTTACTATCTTTACTTAGTCTCGGTCCATACTTGATAAGTATGCATCGAAACTAACAATCATCTTTACTATCATTACTTAGTCTCGATCCATAGTTTAAAAGTATGCGTCCAAACTTACATTCAATTCTTTGCAAACACTATCCAATTACAGAATACTCTTGTTTGCATTAATTACTTATCGAACAAAGCATGTCATGTTCTGTTCATTTTAAATCCAAACGCAGATACCCCATTGCGGATTCACCACTGGTAACCATTCACGCTACTTGCCATTCCATGGCCATCAATTACTCATCGCACAAACTTGCGTTCATTTCTTATCTGCTGCTATCTATAGTCCCATTTCACAATATCAACCTTATCAAATGTAAACGCTTAGCATAAATTTACACAATCTATGCATCAATTATTTTTGAACAAATTCTTCAAAACCATAAAACATCAGCATTCAAAAACACTTAGTTAAAAATTATTTTGGTCCCATCAACAATGTTTACATCTCTCCTCAAAACAAAATACTATTTATAAAAATAGATTTAAACTACAGGAGGAGATACTACATCATCAACCTTCGATAACCCCTCAGGAGCAAGCACATTCAGTATTTCCTCGGGACGCAAACCATCAGAATTCATCATCATAAAATCATCGACAACTTCCTTCCATCTGGGAACTTCATGAGTTTTTGGAACCTCGTCTTTTGGATCTGAATCCTTGAAAACCAATCGCCCAGTACTAAAAAACCCTTTATAATGATCTTTTCACTGCTCCATTACCTGGTACTGACCTACATAGTTGGCCGTTACCTCCTTACATGCTTCTAAATTATCTCAAATCAACTGAGCTCTTACCTCATCCAAAATCTTCCCATGCTCCACCTCCATCAACCTTCGAGCATCGTATACCTGCTCCCGCACATCCTTCTTAAAATTTGTTCTCAACAATGCTAACACCTCATCTTTATCCTTTGCCAACTCAGCCCGTATCTTGTCAACCTTTTTCTCCTAAACTTTCCTTGTATCACGAAGGGAAACTTCCTTCACCTTCCCGTCATCCAGCTTGTACCTATTCAACGTAGCATTTAATTCCTTCTTTTCCTCGATAAATTTTTCTTTCTCCTTCATCAAATCTTTCTCGATATTCTTGTATGCCACCAGTTGATTTTCCAAAGTGCCACCACCAACAATACGACCTTTAGCCTCAGTCAACAACTTCTTGGTCCATATTACATTCATAATATGAGTATTTATGTGGGTACCAGATTCTTTAAACGAATCAAAGCAGAAAATTTTCTCACCTTCGACATATTTTGGTGGCCCTCACTAAGAAAAGTTATCAAACTTTCTGCACCAACCAAACAGTCGTCTACTTCTGCCTCAAGCACATTCGTCCTAGCAACATATGCCTCCATCATCCTTTGGACCTTTGTCTCAGATTCTTTGACATATTTCTTCTTTGACGACTCTGAATCTGCCCTTTTCTTCAAAAACGTATTTGTCGAGGATAATAGAGGTCGCCCATCAGGAAAAGCAATTAGGATCTCGACCTTTGACCCTTCCTCGACGTTTGACTTTTGAGAGTGCCTCTTTGGAGGTAGTAGAGGAGCAAAAACTTGGCCAGCCGCCCTTTTCTTCTTACCCTTCCCCGATATTTTAGTAAACATTGAATCTCTCTCCGTAGTTACAGAATCCATCGTATACCCAGCTAACGAAGGATTTCCAAAGGAAAACTAGACTCTGAGGCCCTTTTGTTCCCCGCAGAAATCTTTCCATCGATTACTAGAACTTCTGCCCCTTTTTCCCTAGACCTCATTAAGCCTGCCTCTTGAAACAAGGTAGAAACTTTCAAGGTTGTTGATCCTACCGTAGAAACCCTTCCTGATATTGTGCAACTGCTCTTGTACTTCGGAATTCCTATCGATCTCTTTCAAAGCTGCATAAACACCAAAAATAATTACAAACAATGTAATCAAATACATAAATCCAAAACATTGACATTTACGTTACTTAACTACAAACCTAGATGAAAAGTCTTTCTTTTCAAGGGCTCTCCCAGATCTTTCTTATCAAACTCGTAGTTCCCAGAAATGAGTAGATGTACATCACTATACCACCCTCCTGTTGACACCATGTCATAGAATAACAGTCTTTTTTGGAACTTTGCCAAGTATCGATAACCTAGCTTTTTTAGGTTTTGTTTGAGTGTACAATACACACATAAATCATCCATTATGATAAACTCATTTCCCCTTGACTTTAATCAACTGTTTATCGGCCCACATACGCGTAATAGGTCATACATATTTGGGTTGAACTGGCCAGGTACAACATCAAAAAAAATTAGTAGCTTCTTCTGATCATCTCGAAGAGAAAGCTTCAAACCCTTTTTAATTTGTTCTTGATGAACGAGAATCCCACCAAAAGGTATTTCCTGGTCGATCATATCATATTGATACTCCTCTAACCTAATATCTTGCGTAATACCATACTTTTTCTTAAAACTCAATGTCTCATTTGTTTTTGGACCCTCTCCATAACAAGCCTCCTCACCCTCCTCAACGTATTCCTCCCTACCCCCACTACCTTCTTGATTACTGGCCTGTAGCTCATGATCTACGTCTATCTCGGTACCCTCCACGTCAAAAACTTCCACAATCCTAGGTGTCAACCTAAATTGGTCGACACTAGCTATGTCTACAATACTCACCCTACCCTATATCTACCGCCCAACTATTGAACATAGGTGGTTACATTTATCATCAGGGGCTCTACATCTTGACAGTTCTTGAATGTATCTTTATCATCAATATGGATAGGTTCAGCCATTTTTAGGAACCTCAAAATCAGATTCCATTTTTTACAATAATTAGTATCTTTCATATCTAATACATTATATATATTCATATGTTCATATTCATATAGTTGTCGAGTTTATTCTCCAGCACATCATTCTCTCATTATTATTATTACTATCTGATAGAAATTACTACCCGAGAATACACTTACTACATTCAGTTCTCGATACAATATTTTATTACTATTTTTTCTGAGTCCTAATATCGATTACTGTATTAATATTCCTTTTGTCAAAGTTCTGGAACCTCAAAGTTATCGATTAAACTTTGGCTATTTCCCGCCAAAGCCAATCAAATTAAAAAATATGGAAATCCATCTTCTCCGGCGTAAAAACCGGCCAAATAACACCTAATCCGAAACTTCATTTCTAGCAATCTCACCGATATCCTAACATCACCCTATAGTCGTACCGTACCTCATCACCACCCATTTCTCACAAACTCTCTCTCCCCAAATACCTTTATAATCATTTACGACTACATTGCCACTGAAATAGAAACCTTCAACCATCACCATCACGAATTCTATTATCAAAACCCTACTACAGTAAAATCTCTAATTAATTCCAATCAATCCTTCCTAATACAAATTCCTTCTAACACTATACTTATCATATCTACATCTATACAAGTTTATAAGGAATTATTCAAATATCACACAGAATAACAAAAATTACTAACCTTGAATTCGCGCTGCCTCGGTATCCCTTTGCTTGGCCCACTTTGCTCTCTCAATTAAAATACTTATCTCCTCCTTCCCAATTGTTGACAACGATTCTAGGGATGAGTACAAGAAATTCACACTATAAAGAATTTTTTCAGAGTTTGTGAAATATTAACTGTCGCCTACCACAGGGATATTTATAGACCCCACGCGATTGTT
Organism: Kingdonia uniflora; assembly: GCA_014058105.1. Lineage (NCBI taxonomy): Eukaryota > Viridiplantae > Streptophyta > Magnoliopsida > Ranunculales > Circaeasteraceae > Kingdonia > Kingdonia uniflora. The sequence goes on along the minus strand of JACGCM010002399.1, from coordinate 404,286 downwards.
CATTGTACCACTTTGCGACCGTTTGAGTACTTGAACATAATGCCTTATCCGTCTTTTATTGAAGTCTTTAATTCTTCGCCTTCTAAAAGCCAACAAACTCATGCACTGCTGCTCAAAACCTAGCATATCTTTTTGAACATCCTCTGATATATCCATACTCGACAAAATGAAGCCTATTGTATAACAAAGATGTTGTACATCAATTTCTTTATACTTCAAAATGTCACCTACAGGAGTATACCTAGCCATTTTTAATTTTATTATTACCTCGACACATGTTACCTTATTTACAATTCCCCAATAATCTCCAGAAGATTTTCAACATTCAAGTCAAAATTAAAATTTTATTCGACATTACAATTATCCACATGTAACATTGTATTAGTACTTTCATTCAGTCACACAAGTCAAAACATATTCGACAACATTACTCATTACATACATTGACAACCACTTCTGACAAAAAAATTCATTCTATTTTACCATGCAATTATTCGATCATTACATTGCATACTTCATAAAACAAATTGTCCTCAAATATTCCTAATGGCAGCAGTATCCTCCTCCCTAACCAATAATTTAGCACGAGTGTACATGCTACTAACACGTTCCAGAGGACTCAAAAATTCTAGTCGGCAATGAAATTGAAATTGAAATTCTTCTTCTGTACCCTTTGCCACATCCTCGTTCATCCCTTTATAATTTGGTTCAACAGGAGCTTCCATTTGAAAATTGATGCACCGGTTTCCAAAGTAATGCTTATACATTTCCCAGTACTTAGCTTGAGCATGATTGAATTGTTTCTTACGTACTTGCGCCCTAGTCTTTACCATTTTCTCCAACACAAAATCTTAATTTTTATAAGTATGCGGGGTACTTATAGTACATCAAAGTCCAAGTCAAGCCAGTCTAACATTTATTTTTCATTGAAACTTTACACTTTCAAAAGTCAAGTCAATCAGCCTCGAAATCCATTCCTGGCCCTACACAAACAAACTATACTTCGAGATGTATTAAACTCGGCACTCATATACATTCAACACATTTACTTCGACATCAAAATAATTTGATCCCTTGTTTATTTCAAACTTTATGATCACAAAACTATAAACACAACAAGAAGTCGAAGAACAAAGTTTATTCATAAAACTCTTTGTTACATTTTATATTCAACAATTCACTCCTTCGATTACATTACACCGAGCTACATTTCATATATTATTCGACTTGAAGGCCTAATTGCTATGTGCCTCTTTTTGCTAGAATCTAACATTGCCTCTGGCAGAAAGAGCAACGATATGCTAAGAAACTCAATGAATCTCAAGTCAAGGAACTTCTAAATAGAGCTACCTCTGTAGAAGAACGGCAGCAAAAAATTACAAGAAGATTCTTTAGATCGACAAGATCCCAGGACACCCAACCAACCTTCACGTCATCATCTTCAATATGAATAGTAGCCCCATTCCAAATATTTTATGAACTCCAATACCCTTTGCAATAACAACTGACACTAGCTCCAACGAATATTATGCGTGAAAACGCTTTCTAACTCCACCTCCCTTAAATCTCCCCCCCATGATGGAAACCAGTGCAAATTTAAACAACAAAGACTTACAAACACACTCTACCTTTATATTGTCGTCACGGTAACTATCTACATCCTCAGGCCACTTGTTATGCCATGCTTGGGGCGACATCTTTTCAAATCAACCACTAAACATCCCATATTTACACCATCTATTTATAACCTCCACTTCCAGTTGCCAAGTCAAATGTTCTGCATTAAAAGCTCCTCAGGAAAAACATGACCAGATTCACTTGACTTTGACCTTGAAAGTGACAACATAAAGACTTGTGAGAACATTCGATAAACCTCTTCATTTAGACTTGTTATTGCCTCGTCCTTACTAAAAGTATTAGCAAAGATTATTCACCCAGAAAACACGCCATTACAGTATCTCCTCACCTTAATCTCCAAGCTAGAAGTTTTGTTAAGATATGATCGTAGTGTATAATGGTTAAACACCAATGATATCCACATTCCTATTGATGCCCTCGTAATAGAAGCATAGAATGTATGACCTTTTCTAAGACCTGTGAACTAATAATGTGTCTGCTGAGAGAAGAACACAGTACTCTAATTCTTTGGGAGAATCATGACTACGGTCGCACCTAGTACACTTAAAATAGATGCACGACTTAGTGTATGTAGCACTTTACTGTGTCGGTAGCATACATCATTAAGCCTGGAGCATATGCTATTATGCTTAAGCCCATATACATGTATTTTATACACATGCCTGCAATCTATTAATGCTTGTGCATGGAGCACTCGTCCATACTTTATAAATATGTTTATGCCTAAAGTACAATACTAAAAGTTCAGGTGGCATAGGTTTTATCTGTGGCTAAAGTTGCAACTAAGGATGAGGAAGCATACGTAGTGCCCACCTTCGGTAGAATCCACGAAGGTAGAAAGACAACTCAACATAACATTACGTTAGAATGTTACGTTGGGTTGATTGTGGTTTTAGAACCGCACACCCACGAAATTCTTAGAGTTTGCCTGGAGTCAAATTCAGAATTGGAAATCATTGTGTATGGAGTCATATAGGAATTAGCTTGTAGCTAATCCAACATTCATTGACTATAATCCCTTTGTTTTGTCATGTCTCACTCTTTCAAGGTTCTAACCGTGTCAGAGTACTTCGACCTATAATATCCTATTAGCTTTATCTGATGTCATTTCATTTTAGTACTTGACTCTGTATATTGTACACACTATGCTTCTTAGAGTAATCTAGATTGAGTATGTGCCCATGATATCATTGCTAGATCTAGTTAGAGATAGTTGCATCATTCTTTGAGTGCACATATACTTATAACATTTTTAAAGAATCTATAGTATGCCTATTAGAAAATAACCTTTACATTACCTTATTTTATGATTGCCTACATCTTTGCATAGACGGTTCTTACTGCAAATCGAGTATTTTGATTCATACATGGATATGGATATTGTCAAGCAGACTATGTTATTTTCCATTCCATCTTTTGAGAACGATTTTCTTGACCTGGCCTAAGTAACTTGAACATTACAACTATATTTTCAAATTTAGTGGAGGGCGTTAACAGAGCCACGAAACTCCGTCTAAATGGGCATGTTACTATGTATCACTTTTTCCATACAGTCAAAAAGGTCTGGAGTATACCTGCTGAATTGTACAAATATCCACAGGATTGGATATCACATGGGACACATAGAAGTTGATAGTAGGTCACACCTATACCTCATTTCTTTCCACGTAGTTCAGTTGAAGTCTGAAATGGTATCTAAGCATCTCATTTGGGCTCCCTCGGACATGAGAGATCAAAACCCGATAGTGCGTCTCCTTGTAAAAGAATAATATCCATATTATAAAAGGCATTTGTGCTAATTTCTCCTTTGCATCCTTGGATAACACTTGTGCTCTTATCCATCCACAATGTAGCTTTTGGTCATTTTAGATGCATCCTGATGATGGTCTCATGTTTGCCTATAAACGACTAGGAACAATGCAGTTTTATGTTTACACATTGATCATTGGACACTGGGCGACATTCCCAGATTACTCGACAAGTCCTGCAGACTTGACTGATAGGGGGAACTTGTTTCTTCAATAATTTGATGTTTTTGATCATCTGTTGGGATTGATGCTGGATATCCATTATCCCATATGCAAACCATTGAGTGTTTGGCATAGCCTATAATCTAGAAATCTTTGGTGATTTCTTAGCTACATAGGCGTGCAAAACTTTCGACAATTCTCGTAGACACTTTCATGTCTTAGAGTTGTTTAGATGAGACCAATTTCATACCATAAAATTATTTCCCAACAACTAGTACTAGCATGTAGCCAACAATGTCTTCCATTCATGTGTCTTGAAGTGTGTGGTACATGTGCCTAAAATACTTATATATGTACAGAGATGTACCCTCAATACTGCCGGGGACAGGAATAGATTATGATTGATAAGTTATCTTATTATAGTTGGAACCTCTATCGGGCAATGTATTTCTACGATAGTTGGGATATATTTCGCAGAACTTGTCACTTACTTAGACGATGTATTCGTCGCTAGGGGGAAAATAGACTATATAAGGGCTTGAGAGTTTATAGTAAACACTATCGTTGCCTTATGTGATTCCCTACTTTATACAGAGGTAACATATGAAGACCAACTCCTCTTTGATGGATTTCTCTTGAGTTGCATTGAAGAACTCAATGACACAATGTTAGTGATAAAGTCACATAGACTATAGCAAATGCGCCAGCATAGTTTGTGGTATCCTTGAAGGATTAAAGCTGAGCTAATCCGGCAAATGAATCAAGCCCGCGTAATGTGTGGCATTCTGTTGGCACATAGATCATACCACTAAAGTTGATGACAAGTCATACCTATGGAATGGAGAGGAATGGAACTTATGACTCCTGGTGTAGTCGACACTCTTGAAGAGGCTACACCTATCCACAAGGCAATAGTAGCTATGTTATCAATTATCTCCTTACAGATAGCCCTATAGTGGCACTTGCGCTTGCATGCTGAATGTAGACTTCTCAATATCATGTCTGAACGTAGAGTAAAATATTGATCATTATCGATAAACCTTCATGGTCACTATAGTTTAGGATTCTTCATGCTGGCCATGCCAGCTTAAAACAAAGTGTACGGACCAGAAGTCAGGTGATGTTGTGTCACAAGCATGATGGATGTGGTGATCATATATAATATAGGAAATGGGGGAAATTGTAAGCGAGACTAGTTGCACATGGTTTCCTGAAGAGACCAGATTCATCGATTATGATGAATCTTATCCCCCAGTGATCGATGTAATCACATTTTTTCAGTACCTCAGATTGGCAATCGTTAAGTTGAGTAGCTCCATTAATTATTTGTCCCAGTTGGGTTAGACATGCATAAAAAAGATATAGTTACATTATAATTATGCATCTTCATGGAAAATGAGATATATACCAAAATCTATACGCAGCTCCTTAGAAGACTTGTAGAAAGTACGATAGTCCTATTGCATGGAACATTAATATGCCAAGAGCATATGTATACAATAGATCCTTGAAGCATCATAGAAAATCAGGACTCCATGTGGTACAGTCGGTTGACTGAGGATTTAATGGACGTGGTGTTCACAAATGATCTGATCTCCCCATCAGCCTTCATTCTAATGAAGCCGTTAGATTTATTATACTTTACAGCTGTATATGTCGATGACCTAAATTTCATTGAGTCTCCTATAGAGATCATATATCCATTAGAGATAGTTAGAACTTATGAATAACTTAAGAAGGAATTCAGACTGAAAATCTCAAAATTTTGTGTCGACCAGAAATCAAAACCTTGAACATTTGCTTCCTTGTGCATATACAGGGAAAATGTTAATGCATTCTCCACTCGGATGCATACAGCTTAGCGGTTGAGCATGTACATGGTTATTTACTTACTTAAAGGTAGATCTAACCATATTCTACCCTCCGATTAAAGGCAAAGACTCATTGGTCCTCTTGTATCACCTCAGAGTTATATTATCACTGTAAAAACTTAAACTTGAGTTAATTCTTCCTCAAGAAGGCAAACAAAAATTTACAGGTTCAGAAGCATCAGATCTTGATGAAGTATGCTTCTCGTCAAAGTGATGTCATCCAGTAGTTTGGTTAAAATTCTATTTGTAAGCCAGGCTGTATTGGTTACATTTTTGTATAAGACCAATACACATGTATATTTTGTATGCGGGGGAGTATTGGCTACCTTTGTTCATAAGACCAATGCCTACACACTTCTTATCAATTGTTGATAGATCTTAAGCGATGACTTTGCACAAGCGGCAGAAGCAGCTTCATTCCCAAAATGAAATTTTTTAAGGAGCTCATCTACATGTTTAAAATGCTGAAGTTTGTGAGCTTGCTCACTTTAGAGGGAGAGTATTCTCCAGAGGGAGACTCTCTACTATCACTTCTTAGTGATCAGGCATATGCGCTTTGTACTCTTTCATGAGCATTGAGTTTTTCACATTGTGTTTATCGGGAAAGGTTTTAATGAGGCAGACAATTACCAGCACGCCCAACACCAATATGGGACTTGTTAGTATTGGCTTTGCCTTCAAATTATGGTCTTTTTTCCACAGGGTTTGCTTGATTTTGATTTTTGAGACAATTATCTCATCGATGGTAGATAACCTAAAGATGGAGTATTATAGTCAACATTTCCCAAGGTAGGGTCCCCACATGGAGTGGGTTGGGTTAACACCAAACTACTATCCCCGTAGGGTTACAATTAGAGAGAGAAAGAAAAAAAAAATTGAGGAGTTTTCTATATAACATATAGAAATTCCCAACTTTACTAGCCATTGTTTACATCTCTATTGGCATTTAAAGCCTTAATGAAATCTATTTATCTCGCTATATGTGTTTTATATTGGCTGATTGATATTAGACGGTTACATATATATAAGTGTAGTCTACTAATTTCTCTCAGATACGATAATGTGTTTCTGATCATTATGGGCTTGAAGCGTTCGACTGTAGGAGGGCAACACTTAATGGTAATCGTCTTTTCTTCTTGATACAGGATTGAGGTTACTTTTTGATGACTTAACAAAAAAATGTCTGAACTCGTTTGGGCAAGCAACTGGCCAAATGAATGAGAACTTCTACCGAGTGATGATGGGGTATCGACTGATTAACCAGTCAGTACCGCCTCGGTGGAATGTGGGCTGCGGGGATATAATTGTCGCTTTTAAGATGGGACACTGTCCTCGTCAATGGGATACCATCCCCGAGATTGTGGGCAAGGAAGTGGATGAGCCGAGGGAATTAGAAGGGCCTGCGTCGCCTCGTATTATGCATTCGCGAGTGTGAGCGGGCCGTAAAGGGTAGCAAACCTGGACCGCAGTCAAAGTGAGAAAAGTAGTAGCCAAGGTAGCCCCAAGTAAAGAAGGTGAGGCTGTAACGAAGGTCCAGCGGTTCATGCGTTCGTGTGCGCCAGAGCGGAGGTACTGGTATTATATAGCTCGCAAGTCTGGCGAGCCCAAGATTTTTAAGTTGGCGATGAGCGGTAACTATTGGTGTCTACACCCAATATTAGTGACCAGGGACTTTGATTTTCGCAATCGTCCCAATCATCGCTTACACCATAACGTGTTTAATACGAAATATACGTTATTAAGTCTGATATGTATTAATATGTTCTCGTATGCTGCTATCGTATATTACACCATAATGTATTAATATGCTGCTCGTTGATGTACAGTATGACTGTTGCGAGAGTATCGTATAAAAATTTTTGGTTATGCGTGCTCAGTCAAAAGATCAAGGACTGTCAAGTGTTAAGGAGCATTTTGAACATCACGTTCGACTCAGATAAATATTAGTCAGCGAAGAAGTACAACGAGCCTCGTCTACGACTGACCAGTGATACTTATTCGGTAGAGAGTGTGCATAGTTATAAGTCTTTAGAAAGTGTTGGGATGAAGCCACGGTTCTTGAATGCGAAGGGGAGGGATGCGTCAACGTCGTCAACAGCTGTACCTCTTACCGTAGGATTGAGCCCCGGTCCGAAGGGTGTGAGTGGTCATCCGGGGAAGGTCCCCATTGCGAAGTAGCAGAAGATGGTTAATGCCAATCTGACGGAAGAGGAGTAGGAGGGGCTGGAGGAGCTGCCAGGTAGGGAGAGGGAGCCGTTGTCGCTGTCCTATATAGAGGAGGGGACATATTTAGTAGGTAGTGGTAAACTCTTTACTGGAGGATTGCCCATGGGGGAGGTGTAGAGTATGCCATATAAGGACAAGGAGAAGATTTGTGTGGCGCGGCGTGCAGCCGTTATGGCGGCTGTCAGATTAAGTGCTTTAGTCGTTTATTTGTGCTTGTTTGGTTTCCTTGTGGGTTCATACTTGGTGAATTGGTTTAACTGTACATTTGGCTGTTATGCAGGGTACTCTGACCCTTGAGGCTGCGTTGCTCCATAGCGAGAATCTAGTGATCCGCAACACCAAGCTGGAACAACGGCTGAAGGGGTCGTACACAATACAAAAAGATCTCGTGAAGGAGGCTGTACAGAAATAGCTGGTTGAGTGTTTGATGAACATGTCTGCGGGTCTCAAGGAACGTCTGAAGAATGTTATCGAGGAGAAGGCGTTGGTGGAGGGGGAATTAGAGGTCACCCAAGGTCATCTGAAAAAGATGGCGTTAGAAAGAGATGCGAGAAAGCAGACCCTTCATGAATAGCTAGTAGGTGTGAAATAGGTGTCAAACGACCTCCAGGGTCGTGTTGCAGAGTAAGTGGATGGTAAAGCGCGGTTAGAGGAAGAGTTTCACTTTTCCACCGAGTGGTGGGTGGCGACGCTGGCCTCGCCCTTGCTTGTGCTGCGTCAAACCCAAGACATTCCTGAGCTCCGCCATCTCGGCAGGGGCCTCGGCCACACAATGACCGGATGGACATTACCCTGGAAGAGGAAGTACAACTAGCCGTGGAGGAAAAGGCGACCGCTGAGGCGGCAGGTGAGCCAAAAGTGTAGTTAATATCATTTGTCAGGCCTTTTAGGGTGACTGCGTGCTGCTCAATTATTTGTAAACGTGTGTCAAGCTATTGTCGGTTTAAGTATGTGTGGTATATGCTTAAACTTATAATGCATATTTACACGTAGTAAGTTCAAAACAGGTCGGGCTTATTTATGCGTCGTTCATGTTAAATAGTTCGTGCTTATGTATTAGTGCATACCATACATGTTGTGTTTATCTGTGCATTGTTCATGTCAAATAGACTCGGGGAGGGTTCCAGTTGGCCAGGGATGCCCTCGTTGATCATAATTCATCAGCAAACCCACGTATGAGCCACTAAGGGGCAGACGAGGGAAGCCGAATTGTCATGTCTAATAAATGATGTGAGAGTTTCTAGGAGCATTGATTGGGGCTATGATAGGAAGAGTGGGTGGCATCCCAAAGGCACAATAAAGATGTAGTGGGTGCATTAATGAGACTTTTGGGTTCCCAAGATAAGGAACTGTGTGAGGGACGCCTTAATAATAGTAAGGCTTGAAGCTTTACATAACTGCACACAGCTTGACATAGCACGGGTTAGGGCATCATGCCGGAGGGTCAGGCTTCAGAAGAAAAAAATACAAATGCGATCGCAGGTAAGGATTAAGTCACCCTTGACCGCATGGGTAGAGTTTTACAAGGACTTCTATTTCGGCAACCGTGGACATGAGGGGAAACCCTTAGTGTGCTCCTACATCGAACCGGAGTCCCTTCTTGCTCATGAAAGGTAGACGCAGGAGAAGTGGTGGTTCTAGTGCCACGTTTTACGGGACATGGTTCAGAACTGCGTGAGTCGTGAAGTGGTCCTGCGAGCGATGACAATAGAAGATGTGAAGGCAGCGAGCTGCGAGGGGCCGGGCTATGGGGTTTCAGAGAGGCCGTGCCCCTACTGTCTATAATTTTACTTTTTTGAGGGTCGTGTTTTGTATGTTTGTGTGTTTTGGAGACGTTTGATGACCGTGTAGGTGGTTTTGTTTTAATCGTTAATGTAGTTGAAACTTATTGACTGTTTTGAACCTCTTGGGTGAACTAGATGCGTGTAAGTTGATTGGCTAACGCACCAGGAGTAGGAACCCGACTGTTTGGTAGCAGCATTAAGAGTAATAAATTTAACCTAGAAAAAATAACTCTACCGGGCGATACAGTCGGGGTCCCTATAGCGACCTAAGATTGTCAAAGTTCCCAACCAAACTTTTATATAGTCCTCGTTGGAGTATGTGCTCGCTATCGTTATGGCGATCTGCGAGCAATTTAGTGTCTACTGGGCATGTTATGGTGCACAAAATAGCTGTCGCTATCGTGAGGATGTCCGACTTCATGGGTGCCCCAAGTTTGTTAAGTGCATTATTTCGTCAAAAAATGACTATCGTTATAACGAGGACGTTCTACTTCAAGGACGCCCTAAAGGACTGTCTTTATAGCAAGGACGTCCTACTTCAAGGACGCCCCCCAGTATCGCAAGTGCATTTTTACTTCAAAAAATGATTGTATTTGTAGTAAGGATGTCCTACTTCATGGACGCCCCCAGTATCGTAAGTACATTTTTACTTCAAAAAATGACTGGCTTTTGAGTGAGGACGTCTTACTTCAAGGACGTCCCCAGTCTCGAAAGTGCATTTGGTTGAAACTGATATATATAAGGAGTAGTTATGTACACGTAAAGAAATCCTACTAAACCCATTTACGGAGGTTCATGGCATTCTAGGGGGATTTGAGCTCCCCTTTATCGTGATTTAGTAGGTAGTATGCCTTGCCAACAACGACTCGGAATATAAGGTATGGGCCTTCCCAATTAGGCTGGAGTTTTCCCTTGTTATGGTTGTAAGTTGTAGGGAAGACCTTCTTCATGATGTAGTCCCCTGTGCTGAACTACTGAGGAATTACCCGTTTGTGATAGTGTCTCTTGAATGTCTCATGGTACTGGAGCATACGGGATGATGCTTCTTCTTTAGTTTCGCCTATCAGGTCAAAGTTTTTAGCGAGATGTCAATCATTAATTTTGGTGCCCACAATTAAGGATCTCGTGGTATTGGAGATAACCTCCGTAGGTAAGACTGCATTGGAGCCATAAGTGAGCATAAATGGGGTGAAGTCCGTACTCTTCCATGGAGTCGTGCGGTAAGACCACAATACGTGGGGTAGCTCATCCACCCGGCAACCTTTGGCCACATCCAGTTGTTTACTGATCCCATTAATTACTTTTTTGTTAGTGGCCTCGGCCTGGCAATTACCCTAGGGGTAACTGGGGCTGGAGGAGAAGATTTTGATATTGTAGGGTCGGACAAACTCTGCGACCTTATGCCCCATGAACTGTGTATCATTGTCAGTCATCAAGACCGCAGGGACCTTGAATCGTGTGATTATGTATTTCCATAGGAAAGTGATGACCTCTTCTTCCCAGATTCGGGCAAGGGGTATCACCTCCACCCATTTAGTAAAGTAGTCGGTCGCAATGAGTAACCACTGGCAACGCCCTCTTTCCATGGGGAGAGCCTCAACGATATCCAATCCCTATTTTGCAAACGGCCAGAGGCTGGACACTGTGTAGAGGTCAACAACAGGTGCATGAATCAAGTGGTCGTGGAACTAATATTTGCCACATTTCTGGGCATACGTTATGAAATCTTATCGCATCGTTGACCAATATAATCCTTGTGTACGGGCGCGATTGACAATGGAGCGACCTACTGTCTGGGCACCGCAGATGCCTTCATAAATTTCTTCGATGACTCGATTGACCCTTTCCCCAACGATGCATGTAAGATGTTGGGCATACAGCCTAGTTCAAAAGAGTTTGCCATTAATGACTGTGTAATTGCGGGCTCTGTTACGAATATGCTCTGCAGTGGACCGGTCAACGGGAAAAATGTGGTGTTCCTTGAGGAAGTCAAGGAGAGGCTGGCTCCAGTCGGGGAGGGCATGACGGTCAATCTGCATGGCCTGGATCAGAATGCTTTGTTTATCAAGGATTTCAACCTGAATCACACGGAGTTTGTCACCGATGATGTCAGCTAGGTATGCAAGGGCGTTGGAATGTCTATTCTCGTCGCTGTGGAAGTATTCCAGATTGACCTTTCTGAACTTACTGAGTCATTATTTTAGGCCATGTAGCCGGACATTCTGTTGTTGGCCTGAAACGTCCCGCTGTACTGATTGACAACTAGCTGCGAGTCAGTAAAGATGGAAATTTCTTCCACGCCCAGAGCCAACGCAGAATCAATGTCGTTCAATAATGCCTCATATTCAACTTCGTTGGTGCTAAGGGGAAAGTTGACCCGGATGGATTTCTTGATTTTTTCATCAGTGGGAGTAACCAAGACGATCTTGAGGCTTGAGCCGCCTGTCTTGACGGACCCATCTGTATAGAGCCGCCCCCTTAGTGTATGTGGGATCGTTAGGATTAGGGAAGGTGTCATGGTCTTCATCCTCGTCATTGTACCAATGGTCATCTGTGATGGGGAAGTCTGCGAGGAGGTCAGCGACCGCTATCTTTTAATTGCGACCCGTGGCTCGTAAGGGATGTCAAACTCTCTTAGAGTAATCGCCCATTTAGCGATGTGCCTTGAGTGATGACCTTGGAAGCAGTCGCTTCAGGATTCACGACATGGAAGCAGTCGCTTCCACCTATCATCAAGCATTCCGCTTCAAACACAATGATGGTATTAATGAAATTAAGGGCAGTCAAAAGCTTTCTCGAGCTTGCTAAAACACCGTTTCAGCAATTTTAGATACCTCAGACAGATACACTGCATAACAATTACAGAAAGCTGATCATCTTGGTCAGCCCTCCAAAGAAGAGCTTGCAAAATATATCAACACTAATGGACCTAACAGAGGTACTTTTATCGGTACTAAGCTTGTTTAGCATGATAAGGATGTTCTCATTCAGTTCTTATGACTAAATCGAGACGTTTTTGTATTAACTTTCGAAGAGATGCCTGGGGTCAATCCGGCAAAGGCATGTCCCAAGTTGGCCATCAACATTAACGCCATGGCAGTCAAACAGAAACAGCGACGACTGTCACCTTGACTTCAAGATAAAGTTAAATGGAGATTAAGAAATTGATCAAAGTAGGATTCATTCGAGAAGCCAAATATCCATATTGGATATCCAACATTGTCGCTGTCATAAAGAAGAATGGAAAAGTCCGGAGTTTGTGTAGATTTCACCGATTTAAACAAACATACTCCAAATGACACTTTCCCTCTTCCCAACATTCATCAAATCCTTGATTCCATAGCAAGTCACGAACTCTTATCAATGATGGATGCTACTTATGGATACAATCAGATTTCACTCTTGGAAGAAGATCAAGAAAATACTACTTTTATCACAGAAAGAGGACTTTACTGCTACAAAGTCATGCCCTTCGGAGTCAAAAACGTAGGCTCGACTTATCAACGGCTGATGACGACTATGTTAAAAGTACATTTTGGGAAAATCGCGGAAGTCTATATTGACAATCTCTTTTACAAGAGCATACAGTCCGCCAACCACATTACATATCTCAACACAATATTTAACATTCTTTGATCTTATAGGATACGTCTTAATCCTGATAAGTATCAATTCAGAGTACATTTAGGTTGATTTCTTGGCCATCTCATTAAAAAGAATGGGATTGAGGCCGATCCAGATCAGATTCGGGTTCTCCTCAACATGCCATCCCCAAAAACGATGAAAGCCATACAGAAACTGGTCGGCAAGATTGTTGCTATCAACTGATTCGTTTTAAAATCTTCAGACCATTGTTATTGGCTGTTCCAACTACTTCACAGTTTTACCAAATGAGGAAAAGCTCAGCCAAATGTAGAGGTTCAATGGACGACAAAATGCGAAATAGCTTTTCAGGATCTCAAAACCTATTTGGGGAGGTCTCCCATAATGAGTACCTCAATAGATAATAAGGAACTGATTATCCATCTAGCAGTTACAGATAGTTCAATCAGCTCAGTTCTTATTCGACTTGATGGGAAAATTGAGAAAACAGTCTATTTCATCTGTAAAACCCTCACTCTAACGCAAATGAGGTATTCTAAAATCTACCCACTTCGGGAGGTTCTATTTCAAAAATAAAAATCAAGGAGAGTACAACAATGGTCTGTCAGTTTGGAAGAACATGATATCAAATTCGAACAATGTCATTTTGAAAAGGGTTAGGCCGTTGCTAATTTTCTCATAGATTTTTTGGAGGAAGATCCTGAGTGGGAAGAACACGATCTTGACCTTGGCGAGCATTTGACGAGCGAGCTGAATGGATTATAAGGAAAGAGTGGAAACTTCTTACAGATGGAACAGCAGGACCCGCATGGTTAGGAATTTGAAACGTACTGATTACCCCTTTCTATGACAGAATTAAGAAGTCCATCCACTTATATTTTGAAGCCTCCAACAATGTTACCTCGCACTTGAGCTCGGGGTCCTAGAACTCTCAGTTTGCACAGATTCACTCCTCATCGTCTACCATTATTCTAAGCAATATAAAAAGAATGGGAAGAAGATGATCGAATACGTGGCCCTCGTTGTAGATAGGATGAGCAAGTTCAAGCAAGCAACTCTCGATTATCTTCCATGAGGTGAAAACAGACATGCCAATTCCTTGGTATATCTAGCCAGGGTCTTGGGAACAGAAGCTTGATATCTCCAGATCAAAATAATTTTAACCCCCAACATTGATAGCATTTCTGTATGCACGATCAATACTGGGGGAAATAACGGGGAAGATGACGATTGACAAAATTCCTTACCAGCCTATCTCGGTATCCACAACAAATACAATGGACCACTTCCAACAGATCCAAAGAAGCACCGACAGCTAATTGACAACTTAAAGCGCTACACAAATAAAAACGGTTCCTTATACTGCCATTCAGTCACAGGGCCTTACCTCAAGTACCTCTCCAGAAAGAAAGCAGATGAGATGCTCTGTGATTTACATGAAGAGACTTGTGGCTCCTGCTCCGCAGGTCAATTACTCTCAAATAGAGCCATTATATAAGGAGTATTCTGGCTGGGCATGCACAAACAAGCAGAAGAGTACTCATGCCAATGTGATACATATCAACGATATGGACAAATGATATGCGCCCATGCATTAGAACTATATGCAAACAAGGTGATTTAGCCATTCAATAGATGGGCACTCGATCTTGTCAGTAAATATCCTAATTCTTTAGGTAATTACTGACACCTACTCGTAGCTACATATTATTTTACAAAATGGGTAGAGGCAGTTCCACTCAATCGAACCACAAAAGAAGAGGTCATCTCTTTTATCTGGGAGCACATCATTACTCAGTTTGGATGCCCTCACCTAATTCGTATCGATAATGAGCCATAATTCGTTAGAGAAAAAGTAGTTACATTCCTCAACCACTCACCATCCAATCCGTACCACCCTCAAGATAATGGCCAAGCCGAAATCACTAACAAAACCATTGTGGATGGACACAAGAAAAGACTTCACTCACAGAAAAAAGGAAACTGCATTCGCAAACTTCCTCATGTCTTTTAGGTATATCGTTCCACTCTACGTTAATCAACCAGCTTCACTCACAAGACCAGGGAACACGCCATCGCTAACCTAGGTTGATATCACCATATGCTGGCCAGTTCGTACAACAAACGAGTTAGAAGACGCACCTTCCAAATCGATGATCTCGTCCTTAGAGAAATCCCTCAACACAGAAAAGGGCCTCATGCTAAGAATCTAGCATAAAATTGGGAAGGTCCATTCCTTATCACAGATCTTACAGGCCTGGGATCATATTACATCATAACAGAAAAGAGAGTTAACATCTCAAATCCTTGGAATACTAGGCGACTGAAATGGTACTATAGTTAAGTCCCTCACTACTCCATTTCAAATTCTCGCGTTTTCCACTCCAAAAGTGAGAATTTCATCTCATTCCCATGTACATCCTTTTCTATTCAATGAAAACTTCCAAGTTTTTTCCCACACAACTCTCTACTTACGTAGAAAATACATAGATTAAAGCATAGGTAATACTAGCATTCAATCGACCTCTATACTAGTTAAAATAAGGATAACACTTGATTTGACTGACTCTACTAAATTTCTAAGATTAAAACAAAGGTAATACTAGTTTTCAATCGAGGAGCTCTACCAGACATAAGATAAATCAAAGGTAAAACTAGCTTTCATCTCACTCAATATGGCTGCGATATTATACCAGTTAAAATAAGGATAACACTTGATTTGACTGACTCTACTAAATTTCCGAGATTAAAGCAAAGGTAATACTAGTTTTCAATCGAGGAGCTCTGCCAGACATAAGGTAAAGCAAAGGTAAAACTACCTTTCATCTCTCAAGCTTGAACAGTCATAACAATCTTGCCCGGTTATACCAATTCAGTAGGTCGAGGGCCAAACTCTATTTCTTGGGAGTTCATGCAATTTCCACGATTTATATCAGCTCTAGAAATATATCCCTTTTCTAACAAACAGTCATGCATGGTATTCCTCCTTAACTCAAGCCTTTTTACCTCCTCTACAAAATAGGCGATCACCAATTCTAAGTGCGATGCCTCGGGTATAACCGCCTTAGAAAAATTTGTTCTCGCCCTCTGAAGGCGATTTTCCAACTTCTTATACCGATCTTTTAACAATTTCATTTCACTATGTACTCGATCCATAAATACGATGTTCTCTTCCGCTTTCTTATCAGCTTTAGCTGATTTAGCCTTTTTAATCACCCTCAACTCCGCCACCTGAGCTCGAAGTGCCTCTATCTCACTCTTTAAATCTTCCCCAGCTAGAGTTTTCTATAACAGTTTGTCTTTCTTTATTATTAAGATCTCCTTCCCTCTAATAACCCGCTCTAACCTTTGTTCCCTGGTAAGAGCAGCATCCAACTTACTTTGGCACTCCCTTAATCGCTTATTTCCTTGTTTAACATGGCCTTGAGTTTGAGCAACAATTCCCTCTAGCTCCCTTATTCACGCTGATAGGCTAACTACATCCCCTTGAACAAGGGAGACCTTGGCGTCACTTTTATTCTTCCTCGAGCGCTCCCCTGTCTCGACGTTTCTGGTACACAATTCGGTCTTCAATTGTGCCACCCTTTCATTCAACTCATCACACATTCGTTGCACCATCCGAAACTCCATATCTTTAGTAGGTAAAATTGTAGACAACTTCTCAACAATAACTTCAGGGGTAGATAGATCTTCTCTAGCTTTCTTCAGCTCGCCATCTTTATCAACCATTTTCTTCTTCAATCGCTCCCGCTCGTTTTGGTATTCACTAGATTAACTCGAGTTTTCTCCTGAGCATTCATTTTGTTAATCATTTGGTCCTTCAGACTGGCTATAGAATAATTTAAACCTTCTTATGATCTTTCTAATGCCTGTATATGGAATCAAGCCACGTCAGTTTCCCAACTCTTCGCCATCAGTACATTATTATGGCTTTTGAGCTTCGCTGCATGTTTTTTCATCTCCGCGAGCTCATTTTGCCTTTTATTAATTTTGGCATCCTTCTCTTTGATCTTCCGAGCGAGGTCGACAGCAGTTTGGGTTGCCTCAACAAACTTGAAGTGTACCTTTATATGTTGATCTTCCCTGTCTTTACTCGCCTATCTCATCCTATCAAATTCCTCTGCAAATTCTTGGTTATATTGGCGTATCTTATCTTCACTCGGGTGAGTTGCTTCTAATTCGACCTTCACATTATAGATACAGCATATCAAGTTTGACTCATAATACTTACTTAACAGATATATTTCTTTTCTAAGGAGATATCAATTTTTTGACATCTACTGTGTGAAACTACTTCTAAACTTAAGGTCGAAGTACAATCTCAAATGGACAACCAATAAGGCATACTTCCAATTCTAAGGTATACGTTCTCTCTACTTTAATTAGTCAATTTTTTGATATTTTCTATACACCATTTGAGTTCCATTGCCCTTAAACTGATAATAGGTTTTTGGTCTGTCTCTATACTCTTTTTTCTTTAATTTATAAATCTATACTAATGAAGCATACAAGTCAAATATTTCTTGCTCTTTTTTAACCTATAGCTCCGCTTGCAAAGATAATAGGGACACTGAAACATCTACCTCTTTAGTGAGCTCAGTCTCTAACTCTTTTATTCTGAGGCGCATTTCCTTAAGTTCCTACAACGTGGTTTACAAGAACAACTTAGGCTATAAAATTCCATCTGACAAACAATATCCCATCAGTTTACAACATTCTATAAACCATGCATACAACTACAAAATCGACATTCTACTCTACCTTCTCATTTTCTCTCTCCGGACACTCATTGTCATCCCCTTGGTTGTCTCACACCGTTTGGGGAGAGACACCGTCCAACTCATCCACAACTCTAGTGGCAACATCTTCTGCCTCATCATCTTCCTCCTTCTTAACATAGGTATCTGCCATGATGGCATTTGCCTCAACTTCAGAATGTCACTTTGATATAAGGTGGCGCTCGAGTCTATCGCGCTCAGTTACTACCTCTTCCATGATCACTCTCGCTTCCGTGGATAGATTGTTGATCTTCACCATTTGAGAAGCCTACAGGTCCTCCAGCCGCTTCCCCTCTTTAATCAAGTCAGGCATAAATTGAGCTACGTTATTCTCAAGCTCGACTTTCCCCTTCTTCAGCGCAGCTTTCTCCTCCTCGACCCCATGGAATATCCCTTTCATCAGACGAGCAGCCTACAAAACAAACAAAATCGACCTCATTGTTAGCTCAAATCATAATACAAAATTTATTACATATTCAAGCAAATGAGCTTACCATTTTTTTTAAATCCTCCTCCCCGTTGTGAGCTGCAATCCACGCCCTTTCCTCTACCTCTTTCAGCTCATCTTCTATAATAGGTCGATCCTTTCTAACCTTCATCCCCATCAGTTTAAATGTTTCAGCCCTTCCCTTTTTCATCTCTCCTGCGACCTTACCACTTCCTATGGTTCCAAAGGTTGAACCACGCTTCAGCATCTTCTTCTTGGGAAATGTTTGAGCTAGTTTGCTCAACGTAGTCAACTCTGGCATACCAGTGAAGTCTACTCCAGAGGCCTTGGGTAGATTCACTCATCTCTTCTTATCAGTTCCTTTCTTCTTATTGCCATCAACGTCCATCATTAGCCTCGTCGATTGAGACTTTTGAACTTTCTTGGATCAGCTGTTAGCACGTTTCTTTCTGCTAATATCAAGATCTTTTAGTACAGCCTCGAGCTCTGTCCCTTCCTGAGCGACTGTATTCAACAAAGACTCCTTCCTCGTCACCTTGGATTGAGGACCTATCAATAACAATACATTATTATCAGCAGAGCAACATGGAATTTTAACATATCAATCTTGTTCATTATGTATTATTATATACTTACTTTGTTTTACAAATCTATGCAGAAGTTCTATGGGTTCTTCATCATCTCTTTGAAGGCAATCACCCTTCACCCATATCACATTATTATTCCATGGTTGTCCTGCTGAGTTCAGATTAAAGAATTGAGGCTGAGTCAAGCTCACGAAAAATATGCCCCTCTACTTGCAGAAAAGTATTTTACTCCATATTCAGAAATTCTCAGCAGATAACCTCATCTCACTCTCATCCTCCTCTCACAGCTTATTCAGAAATTCATAAACATTTATCACCTCCCACATGTTCCCATTCAACTAAGTAGGATATGCCCTGATAATGTTCATAATCCCTTTTGTCAGATTGCCAAGGGGAAGACTCAACCCGTACTCTAACTAAGGCAGGTAACACAAAAAACCTTCTACCAGGTCACCCTAGACATTCCCATCAAAGTACTCCTTAGAGATCGATTTATTTAAAACCCTATCTTTTTTCTCTTTCTCCAAATCAGCCAAGAAAAAATGTATTCCTCCCCAGATCCTACAATACAACTCCTAAAATACCTACTAGCATGTTCTATACAACTACCTCATCTTCCCCCTATAGAAGCCTTAACTTTACAAAACTCTTTGAAAGCATACGAATTCGGAGGATAGGTTACCAATTTTCCAGGGAAATCTAGAAATTGATTAACCCTACATCTTCCTTCCTATCGAACAATATAATCTCAGAATCTGATTGACCAGAGGTCGATGCCTCATTGACAGGTAAAATATCCATATCACTACAACTCTACAGATGAGGGTTTGATCCTACACAGCACTCCTCACGATTGACCTACATACAGGTTTAGGTATCCATCATTATATTTTACATATACATCGCCCACATACATATATCTTTCATATATCATATATCAAATAGGTTTTTATAGATTACTGTAGATAGTAATTTTAAGATTTGCCTAACCTAAAATATGATCTTCAAAAACAAACCATTCAAAACATAATAAATCCTCTATTAACCTTTTATGTCAGAATGTAAATCTGATACAGTACCAAATCCTTCGGTCATAACGCTACTGTATAACCACCTTCATGACTCAGTCTCTGCAACTCTTTGAAGCTTTGACTGTTGATCACTCTAAATTAATTTCTTATGAGATTCTCTGCTATTTCTTCTCCTTCCTCTCCCACTGATCTTCAAGTTTTCAGAAGTTGAGAAACATTTGAATGACGAAGATGAAACATTATTTATATTTTCTCTCTCTAACTACTGGTAGTTATTGAGCCTCGCATGAACCGTCCTCAGTTTTGGGAGCGAGGCATCCTTTCCACTATCAATGTCAGACATCTTGCACCTTTTTGATAAAAATGATTTCCCATTATTACCCTTTGCCCTATATTAGTGTCTATTTTCATCTCTCTTTTCCAAATTTCTCTTTGACCTCCCTGTACTCATGATGACTCCCACTTACATGCAATCAGATTTTTGCAGCTTTTACACAAGTTACAAAATCAAAAGCTATTGGCCTTTTTTCTATTTCTTCTTCTTCTTCTTCTTCTTCTTCTTCTTCTTCTAATAGAAGTGCTGATGTCATTTCCAAAGTTCTCAAAAATTTAAAAATGTTCAAATTCATTTTTCACAACAGTCACAAACAACATTCACAACAATAGATGATCGATTCAAGCTTTTTTCCCATTTCATTTATTTACCCATAATTCAAACTCTTTACATACATTCATGCCACCTCAAGTTATATTTACTTTATTCACCTCAGATATAATTGTACCTAAAACACCCCTGATGTCCTGATAAACCACATCCGATCAATTAGCCTCTAACAATCCTCACATCTTCTAATTCGATATCCTCTTCAATAATCAATCTCATAACATCTTTTTGAGCTCCAGAATCTGACATTACTTCCCGAAACAACTCCTCAAAGAAACGACGTTCATACTCAAGTTCCCTACCCATCTAATCTAAGCCTTCAAGTTGACACTCCCTCACTAGCAGTTCAGCATCATAGTCCAGTAAACCAAAAATTCGCTCCCGTACTTCAGCTATCTTTATCGTCATCCGCACCTCAGTGGCATAACGAATTCTCCCTGTTTAAAGTTCTTTTATCCCCTATTTTATCAATTTTTTAGATTGTTGCGGATCCACCACATTTTGCAATATTTTCCTATTCTTTCATAATAAAAAACCCTAGTATCTTGAGAAAATTTATCTGAACATATCTCTCCCTATCGTCCTCTGTCAGTTAGACCTATTTCATATCGAGTTATTCTTTCCAAATCTAATTTTTCAAGATGACCTCCCTGAGCTTGAGTTCCCCTTCATGAAAACATTTACAGTTTTCTCTCTCCCCTAAATTTGAGCCCCTAGGTCGAACATCATATATTATTCATATTTCATGTTAAAGCTCGATAATAATAATCACGTTGTGCGTTCTAATCTCATACATAACATTCCATTATATATTCATAAATCTTCGGATCCTTCATAGTTTGATTTTAAGAGTTATTTCGTACATATATCAACACAGAGTTTAGATAACAAATTTTATTCGGCTCGAATACAAATTACAAGTACTTTACAGATAATAAGTCTTTCAGGTACCTTACAGATAGCAAGTCTTTTAAGTACTCCAACATCAGGTACATTACTTATAACAAGTTTGTCAAGTACTTTTATAGATAACAAATCTCACAGGCACTCCAAAACATTAAATCTTTTAGTTCATCCGACTTCAATGATGTTTTACTCCAAGAATCCTCTGATGCAAGATAGGCAATGGAAGTCACCATAGGTCCTTTTTTTACACCATCTTACTCTGACCAGAAACTTGGTTTGGAGAAAGTCTGGGCATGAAATAGAAGGACTCAGCGCTTGAAACCACTCTTTAAACAAAAGGTCTTCTTAACGCCAAGGAACAATGGAAGTACAGAAGCAGACTTCCATTCTCCGCCTCCCTTATCCACTACTACCGTCGCCTCCTCAATAACAACCACCTCCTCAGAGTTGTTAAAGATGAAGAGGGCCCGACCTTTGAATCCAATTATACATAAGAGATCAGTGCAACTGCCCCACAGTTACGCCCATCCCCGCATCTATCTTCCAAACCTTGTCCTCCAGAAGGATGCGGAGACAAATCTAACGTTACTCGCCTATTACGAAAACCTAATGAAATTCCACATATAGTAAAAATCTTCCTCAGCTTTAGCCACTTCCTCTTTTAATAGACCTTGATACGTTAGAGGAACGGGAACGGGGGTAGGAATTTCTATGGACTGATCACTAAAGTATTTCAACTTCAACTTTTGCATCTCAATAGCAATTCTTTCTTCAAGAACCATCCTCTAGGTCTTCACCATCGTCAAAACTTTTAGAGAATTTGGCAACAAACAAACGTACTTTTCCATAAACCTCGGTACATGTACTATTTATATAACCCTACATTTAATGTGTAGGTACATTTTTCCAAGCGTCATTATTTAATACAGAAGAAACTCTCCAAACCCTAACTGTCGTATACATCAATATTCCCATTAATATTCAATGCGAAACATCCCCCCATAACACGCGCAATTTCTATGCAGTCAAATCCACATCATTACTTCCTTCATTTACAAACTTTAAACCCGAATACCTATATACCCACAAACTATTTCTCAACCAAAGCTACTCCTGACTTCAATTGCGAAGGGGCGATTATAGGGGCCTACCTCTCGATTTAGCCCCAAATCTATTTGTTTCCAATTCAAATTACCTCCATGTCAGACTCACACATTATACATACAACTTTAACAGTCAACATTACCACCTGCTCTTCGAACAGATGAAGAACGTGGGTTGAGCTCAAACTGAAAAGCACAAGTCAAAGACACCAGTCTCTCACAAACTTAATGGTTACTCAGTCAACCGCTACTAACCATATTGTTAAGAGAACGTTCTTTAGCACGATGAAGAATTGCGGAGAAGGCCTTTATAAAGAAAAAGTTCCAGAAGAGACAAGGACCAGAAAAATACATGAGAAATTACCAAGAAAACTTAATTTTCATGATTCTCAAAACATGCAAAACTTTTCATTAACAAGATTCAAGTATTTATAAGTCGAGAGATCACTTGTAATAAGTTATCAGCCTCAAGAAATAAAAGTTACTATTATAAAAATCCTCAACTCGAGGTCATGTTTTTTTTTAACTATTTAGAGGTTTTCCATGCTAAATCACTTGTGTCATCTTTCTTTTTAAAATTAATTTTTGTCACAGGAACACTGGTGTAAGAGCTAATTCCAAGCCATATCAAGCTTACATAATTAGGCCATTGTAGATACAGGTAAGCAATTACAAATAATATTTCTCCTATCTTTGTGTGAAGTAGGCGAACTTCACGGATTATGTACAACGACACAATTTCACAAAGATCTATTATTGTGGATATGGAATCTTCTCAAATGATTGAATATCTTTGATATGGCTCTGATAACATTGTTTTATCGAATCTAGGAAATATCCTACCACAATCGCCCATTTAATGATACAATTACTATTTGCTAGTTGTTATGTTGAGAAGAACATTAAGGAATTTGTGATGTTGACTCTTGTCTGGAAGAAGAAAAATCTCATGATGTGCTGCGCGAATGTAGGGCCAGTATATTTGACTGGTGTTGTATATATATTTTTAGAGTACTTCTTCTATAAACAAATATCTTTGTTTAGAAGAAGGTGTAGAGGTCTGTTGCAATGATGAGAACTCGCTCACATCGTCAGCATGATGCAGAGGAAGGTTGTTTGGTCATTAAGGTGGCTGAAGTAGAGGAACGGTATGTTGGGCATCTGTCACTTGTTAATGTATTTCCTCCTCAGGGCCCTTTAAATGTTGTAAGGATGTTACCAGAATAGATGGAAGTAGAAGTTAATCGCTGGATCTAGTATGACAATTTTGCATATAAAGTGCATGATTAATCATCGTCATGATGTCATGGGGTATATCATAGAGGATAAGATTAGGCAAGATGATGTTCTTGCTGTTGGAGGAGTACTGATTCCATGTGGACAAACAAATCATGGGCCTTATTTCAAATGTAACTATATATGACCAAAAGATGTATTGTTCTCGATGGTAATTAAAATATATTTTGATTGATAGGTTCTCGATGTGTGATTTAGTAATGAGATTTTCTTGTCGATTTTTTTTTTGAAATTTGCAAGTTCATTTATAACTGTCCCGTGAATATAGGAGATAAAAAAAACAAAAGATATGGTATATTTTTGTAAAGAAAAATTGCTAGGTGTATTCTTTTAGGTGATGCTGTAATTTTTAAGGAATCGGATATTCAGTCTGTTTTTGTTAGTTTAAGAACTGCATTAGAAAAGATATAGAAGATAGAGGAGGTAGGGATGTATCTAGATGGTTTAGAGCGCCATTGTAATAGTTTGTTATCCTTTAGGAGTAAAGGGTGCAGGAATTTGAGTAGAGATGTGCTAGGCAAACTGCCAGACGACTAGCCAAAGGGTCTCGAAGGGGTATGTCAAACCGTCACGTGAGGCCTATAATTACCCTATTGGGTGGCGGCTGTTCATACTCTATTTTGTGTAAAAATTTCACTAGTGATTCTCTTTGTTCTTCTATTGTTATCTCGTCCATCATTGGCACTGAAGAGATGGCTAAAGTTGCAAAGGAGAAGGATTATGAGTAGCACTGTAGTGACCTGTATTTTTGTTATTTATTATTTATTGGTATATATCCCTTTTCTGCATATATTCCTATCCATTTAGCATCTGCATTTATTACTTTACATTAAGCTTCCGCATACATTCCTATTGCCTTGTAGATCCGCATATATTTTGCATATATTCTTCTATCCATTATGCATCCATTTTATTCCTTTGGGGTAGGTTTTGGAGTTAGATTCCTTTTTTGCGTTTTTGGTGTTTCGGTGGTTATTAGGAGGAGGTGGTTGTGTTGAGGTTTTGGGATCCCGTGGTTGGGTTGGTAGAGTCGTGGTTATTGTTGTTGTGGTGTTTGTGTGTGGGTTGTTTCTGCGTGTGGGTGTTCGTGTGAAACTGGGAAAATTTGTGATTTTCCAGTAGTCGTTCGAACGAGGTTCATTTTCGTTTAAATGAGTTGACTTATCTCCTGAAACTTGGCCCATGATCTTCTAGTCATTCGAGCTACTTCTATGTCCATTCGCACGACTTCTGTGACCATTCGCATGACCCTTTTCTCGTTTAAACGACTGAGGTACCTCCTTGGAATTTTTGTCTTCAGATCCTCTTCGTTCGAACGACCTCCTTTTCGTTCGAGCGAGTCTGGCAATTATTTTCTTCCTTCTGGGTATATTTTTCATTTCATTCCTCTTTCTCATTTCTCTCCCCTAAATCAGAATCCCCTCTTCCCCAAATTTGAATCCAATCCTTTCCCTCGCTCGCCGATTCCACGCCGTGATCTTTGCCTTTATCCTTGGTGAGTAATTTCCCTATTCCTTTTATTCTTTTCATCCGTTTAGAGGTTGGATTGATTTCTAGGGTTCGGGTTATTGATTAGTTCCTGTATTGTTTGATTAATTATCGTTATGATTGTCTGTTATAGCTTGTCATGTGTTCCGTTAGCCGAGTCGCTGATTATGGGTTTTGGAGTTTCGGTTTTAGTTTCGTTAGGACTCTGGATTATTATCAGGCGAGTCCCCTTCATTTATAAATTCCTCTACTTGTTAATAGATGTTGATTAAAGTAGTACTCTATGTAGAGAGGTACATGTGATTTAGTTATGGTCTGTTATTGCTTTTCCCTGTATAAGCTATTAACATATGAGTTAATTATTCTGTAACTTGGTATATAGTTTTCATTGGATGTTGGGTTTAGTTAGAAGCTGTTAGTGTGGTATTCTCGTAGCTGTGTTCTTGTTATTGGTTTTTTTCTTCTAGAGAGTGATGTTGGTCAGTTGTAGTGACGGTTAGGTTGCTGTTTCATCTAGGTTTAGATAGTGTAACTAAGTCGCTGTTCTTCCAGTTGTTAGGATTGTTTGCCACGCTCTTATGCAGGTGGTCATCCTATGTGTGATGCCGGGTTTACGGCTGCTGTATTGTGATCCCTGGGACCTATTACATCTTTTAAATCATGTAAAATTCTTTTAACTTAACGAGATCAGATACATAACACAGCTCTACATCGGTTAACCTCCGATAGGATCGCAAAAGTCCTAAATCGGGTTAAAATAGTAGGTGAAGAACTTGCTGTGAACACTATCATACCTTTAATACTCATCCGGAAGTGTGGGAAGGTATGAGATAGTTTGAATCCAGTACTAGACTTATCCTCGGTGAGGTCGAAATTCCTTGCAATAAAAATAAAGTTCGGACGTTGGCTCCGTGGGTTGAAATGCCCGGAACACTTTGATCAAGTGAGTATCCACTAGCTTGGTCGAGCTTGACAAAAATCGTACCCATTGTATCCCCTTAACATATCTCTTTAAGATAATCATGCTAGCGGTTGATCAAACAATTTTTAATACGATTGTGAACACATTTTAAAACATCAATCATTCAACATTAGGACTACAGTAGAGCATATTGCAGCATACAACATTTGGGATAATTGTAGGATTATCCCAGTTCATCATGTCATATCATATCATCATCACTTATCATTATTCCTTATCACTATTCCTTTTCTCTAAACTCCTATCTCTATTCTTCTATTCTTATAACTCTCTATCTGGATCATAATCACTTAGTTTACTATTTTTTTACTTTAAAACTTCTCTATCTCATTTACCTCACCCTCTTCACTGCGCTTATTATATTAGTAGGTTATTTAGCTCTGTTGGGTATTAGTGAGCCGTGGTTTTTTTCACTCTGGCTTTGTTCCCCCCATTCAGAGGTTGAGTAGCTTTGATTGCTAAGCTTCAGCCTGATTGGAGCCAGTATTGCCATTGTAGATCTTCTTTAGTTTAGACTTTCTGTATGTGATCTCAGCATATGTCGCTGTACTTTATTCGAGATATTGTATTATGATTTCAGTCTAATATGTATATATATATTTTTCTTCTTCTTTATTATTCTTTCTTTACTCTGATGATTATTGCTTTAAGTGAATGACTGAGCATAAACTTGCCTATGACTCAGTTGTTCATGGGGCGAATCTGCGGATTCCCCGACCTGTATAGCTTCGAATCTAGTAATTGGTCAAGCTTACCGATTATTGGATTTTGGGGTGTGACAGACTTGGTATAAGATCCTAGGTTAATTTCTATCTCTGTTCCTGCAAATCATATGATAAGCTATTCTTTAGATGGAGTTAGGATCGATTCTTTTCGGATTTTACGTATTTTATCGTATTCCTTTTTGGTTCTTATTCCTTTCCTCATTTCCTGAGTTGTGCTTCTTTATTCATACAGATGGCTAGAAGTGGTAGAAGCAGAGTTCGTGCAAGAACCAGTGAGGGTATTCGTGGGGATTTACGAAGTGGTGCAGTAGCTGGTGAGCCAGCGATTAGTCAGGAGAGTTTAGGTTCTGTTCCGATCATTCAGAGCGAGCAGATAGTTTCAGAGGCTAGGGTTGGTGTGGGGATAGTATTGGGGGCTCAGATTCATCAGGGTACCCTACCTACACTAGTGATTCCTGGGCAGGCAGTCATTTTACCAGTTCCAGCTGCTTTTGGTGTTTCAGCATAAATGAAGCAGTTTATTGAGGGTTTTGTGGCTTATTTTCAGCAGGCTAAGAGCCTAGTGTCCAGAGAGCACAGCTACTTTGACCAACTCCAAAGATTCAAACATCCTATATTTCCTGGTACATTAGTTCCTTCTGAGGCAGAGATATGGTTCAAGTCTATTGAGAAGACTTTGGACGCGATGAAGTGTCTTGACGATCAGCGGGTGACACTTGCGACGTATCTACTTCAGGGTGAGGCAGATCATTGGTGGGATATGGCCAAGAGGACCATAGTAGAGTCTTTGATACTTTAGGCATCCTTCCAGGACCATTTCTTTGATCAGTACTTTCCACAGAGTTATAGAGATGCTAGAATTTTTGAGTTCTATATGCTGGAGCAGGGCGATATGAGCATATCGAGGTACGATCAATGATTTAACGAGCTTTCTCATTACGTTCCATTCATTGTTAAGGATGAAGAGCAGATGAAGATGAAGTTTCTGAAGGGTTTTCGTCTGTATTTTAGGAAGTTCTTAATTACTTTCGGTGTCAGTTCATATAGAGAGGTTCTCATTACGTTCCATGCAAAGACCCGATAAGGGCAAGGCGATTCAGACTCAGTATGATAGCTTGGGATCTAAGAGGCAGAGGTTTAAGGGTACTCAAGCTAGAGTTATGGGCGGACAGTATTTTAAGAGAGCACATCTTGCTTCTCATCAGTGTTGGAACTGCGGGGAGACGGGGTACGTCAAGCAGCATTGATCTAAACCAGCCAGAGGTCTACAAACATTGCGACAGCTTCAGAGTCCAGTTAGATTTCAGCCGCGATCGCAGCTGATTCAGTAGCTTGCACAACGACAGTTCCAGGGTCCACAGAGTAGGCAGCTAGTTCTAGGCCATCCGGGTGTACAGAGACCACAGCATCCAGAATAGCAGCAGGGCCAGGGTCAGGGCCGCGGATAGGGCAGTATGTACATGGTGTATGATTTAATTTAAATAATAGTTTGTATTTGTCGAGAAATTGGTAAAAACCTGTTTTAGGTATTTTCGATATTTTATGTGTTCTGGAGGTGAAATGGAGGTGATTGGATGTGAGGAAGTGTTCGTGGGTTCAAAGAAGTTATGTATGTCTAGGGATTTGATTTGCAATTGTATGAGGTGGAGAGAGGATTAGTTTTGGTCACCGTAGGTGTTACGGTGTGATTTTGGGAAGTTTCTTAGGTAATAGGGAGTTTTAGAGTCGTAGGAAATTGGGGAAAGTTGCATTATCTGATTGTACGCTGTTTGTTGCCAAATTTCATTCCAGAGATATCTTAAAATCAAAAATCATGTTTTGATGCCATTTTGGCGAGAAACTGGATGCCATGTGCATTTTCTTCGAGAAGCTCGTAAATATCCCTGTTCAATAAATTTGAGTAAATTGATAAGTGCCTTCAATATTTGTCGAAGAAAATAATGTCGATTATAGAACTTATAAAATATTGGTTTTGTGAATGATTGTTGGAGCATAAGCTTCGAAAACATTTGGTAGAATAGTAAATGATTTTTTTTACTATCATACGGTAATAACTCAACGTACTATGAAGAAAATGATATATAAATGACTTAAAACAAATGATATGATTTTCAGGTTTGAAATGGTTGAATCAGTACAAAACACTAACTTTCCTGATGTGGTTGCAAAAGGAATTATGCATAATATAGGTTCAAAATGGCGAGAGGAGAGTAATTGATATCTGTTGATGATCTGTGTGTGTATTATACACTTAAACAAAATCCAAGTAGAGTGGGGTATTGGTATCTTGCCAGGTTCTTGAAGAGGCCTAAACTGTATGATATGGCTTTGATAGGGGGGAAGTATTTTGCTGATCGACTCCTTGTGTCGAGGAACTATGAGTTCAATCCCAAGGACCCTGGGGAACCTCTGAAGTGGAAATACTTTTACTAAGGTTAGTGGTATAACTTGTGTGTTATTTTTTATCTTTTTTTTGTTTTAGTTGTTTTTTGCTATCGAACTTGATTTTTGGTTAAATGCTAACTGATGGTACTTTTTTTGTGGCATTGAAGGAGGTCGATAAAAATTTCAAAGTTAAGGAAAGGCTGCATAATCTTAGAACTAATTTCTTTTGTCGAGTTGATTCCCTTATCGAGGATCAAAGTGTTGTGGAAGTGTTGTTCAGGGAAGCCGGACTGAAAAGATCTCAAACAAAATTTGACGAAGTTTGTGAGATCAACAGGAAAATATTGGCTAGAAATAGGAGAGCTGCCGATACTAGTCTCCCTCTCGAGAATCCTCTTCCTAGTAGGTATACCATAGATTCTGCTACTATAAAGAAAGAGTCCATGCTGATTAAGATGTTTGGTAATGGAAGGAAGAAACAAGAGAGCTGTTACTCTTCCTCTTAAACTTGCTCAACCTTCTAAAAGGTTGACTTGACAACGCCCCATCGAGAAGGAAGGGATAAAGAGGTTGATGGGTCAGGGGTGGAAAGTGTCCTAGAGATTCGAACAACAAAGGCGACTAAGGTGCCTCAGTAGAAGGCTGATGGTGTGAAGAAGAACTCTCCTACTTCCTTTAAGTCAAAGCATGCGGGGAACTTGGTGGACTCTGAGGAATAGACTCAGCAAACCATTGAGTTCTTCGCTTCTGGGATGAAGTTCATGAAGTAGGATTTTGATGACTGCGGCTGGGGCTGAAAGCGTCTACTTTTTTCGTCAAAGGTCATCATATGATGAACCAGGTGAGGAAATTTAATGTATTATTTCAGCTAACGAAGTTGGTTCCTTCCTCATGATCTCATATTGTAACTATCAGATCAAGAAATTACTTCTCGATGGGAAGACTTGGCTTATGGGTGGACAAAGCTTAGCGAATGAGCTACTTGCCTTAAGAACATTGAAAGGGAGCTAGTTGGGGAGAAGTAGGAGCTTGAAGCCAAGCTAGAAAAGTTGAAGGCTGGTGTGGTAAAGGCGAAGGAGGCTATCATCCGCGAAGCCAAAAAGATTTGGGAGGGGGAGAGAAGGAAAGAGATTGAGAAAGAGAGGGTTGACTTGGCTAAGGAGAGGGAGGAAGCCTTAGCTCTTCAGAAGTGAAATTTTGAAGATGACATTCGTGAATAGATCCTGGCTATTTGGAATTTGATAGAGGCAGAGAAGACGAGGGCTCTTACCCAGGCTGCTGAAGAGGCAGATTTGGCTATTATAGAAGTTACCCCTGGCAATGGAAAAAGGAAAATACATTTAGAAAGGTCTAGCTGCTGCTACTGGTGCAAGCTTCGCAGACTCTGATGTCGAAGACGATGTGGTCAATACTTTAGAAGTTACCCCTGTCTTGACCGATGGTGTAAAACGGATGGGAGGGGAGCTTCTTGATGATCTGACCCCTAATGTAATGGCCTAATTTCATAGCTTGAAATAACCCGAAATTAGATCTTACACTAAATGTACCTGTGACAAAAATTAGTATAATACAAGAAATCATATAGGTAATTTCGCGTAGAAAACTTTTGAATAGGTAAAAACCACGACCTCAAGTTGAGGGTTTAGCAACAGTAACTTTTATTGCTTGAGGCTGATATCTTATTACAAGTGATCTCTTGAACTTTAAATGCTTGATCTTGAAGTAAGAAGTTTTATGGTGTTTAGAATAGAGAAATTCCTATATTAGAGTCTAAAAAATATGGTTTTTCAGGTCCTTATCTCCTCTTAAACTTTTCCTTTATATAGACCTTACCTGCAGCTCGTTATCGTACAAAAGCATATTTTCTCGATAATGAGGTAAGTGGTAGTTGAATGTGTAACTATTAGCTGGTAGGAGATAGGTATTTTTGACTTGTACATATTTTACTACAGAGCTCGATCCACATTCTTTATCAGTTTGTGGTCTGGATATCAATGCTGACTGTGCATATCTCATGTATAATGCATGAGTATGATATTAAGGTAGTTCAAGTTTGGACTGGGTTAAGGGATAGGTCTCTACAATTGCCCCCTCACAACTAAAGGCACGGGTGGCTTTGGTTGAGAAAGAATCATTTGACTGTTGGTGTTAGAAGTTGGAAAGTGATGATGTATTGATGGGGAATTTGACTGGTTTGGTACTCGGTATTTATTTATAAATCATTGTATCTGGCATTTATGACGGTGGAAAGGATTGATGTACTTGACGTTTAGGGTTCTAAGATAAGTTGTTCTTTGAATGATGACTGCGTTAGAAATGTTTCTTCGTATTAAATACGGGTTGGGTATAAATAGCATATGTACTGTAACGTCTGCCATCTCTGTGAAAGTATCCTGCTGATGAATATATCCTACTATACTCTGCATTGATAATGGTGAAGTCCAGGCGGTAGGTATATGTGGAAAGGGTAGTTACAGAAATTTAGGGGCTGAAGTTGCGTTACTTTGGCAAACAAGCATTGGAGATGCCCACTCCTATTCCTGTCCCATCAACTTACCATGGTATGACGGAGGAGGAGGTTGCTAAAGCTAAAGACGGTTACTACGACATATGGAGGTTTTACTACAAGGCTCTGTCTGGGGAACAGTGTCGGATGTGCCTTCTCCTTTTGGTAGAGGACAAGGTTGAGGTGACAGATATGGAGGTCGACGTATATGTGAGGCATTATTTCTGGTATCCTATGAGGGACTGGGTTCTAAGGTAGGGCTCCCTTTAATATATACAAACTCTCAGCTGGTGGAGGTTATGGAGGAAGAGACGGTGGTAGTGGAGATGGGAGATGGAGATTGGAAATCTTTCTTCTACACAATCATTATTTCTTATCATGAAGAAGTTCCTCCTTCTGAAGGTTGGCTTAAGCGTTGATACCCTTGCTTCCTCTATTTTTTGTGGAAGTAAATAGTGTGAAGGATTGCCTAGGCCGTTCTTGGAGAAGAATTTCAGAATGAAATAGTATTGAAAACTGAAATGTAATGTAAACTATAGACCAATCTATAGAAATAGTTGAAAAACTTGTTATCTGTAAAGTATTTTGTAAGTAATATTGGAGCTAATGAAAAAGATATTTGTGAAATCAAAAATTGTGTTAATAGATCGAATTAGTATTTAGTAGTTTAGTAGTGAAATTGAACTAAAAAAAATCTTAGAGCATAAAATTAAATGTAATGTTTAGAAAGCGAACTAAAAATGAATTTTATGAGTTGCACTATTGAAGATATAAAAACAGAGATGTATGGTTTGAAGATTGAATTGATGGAGATAAAAATAGAGATGCATAGTTTGGATATCGAACTGATTAGGTCTAGAAGAATCGAGCTGTAATTAAAATTCTTATGTAGAATGGAATATGCAGAAATCCAATCTCGAGCTTGGGAGTGTTGTGAAAATTAGCTCAAAAAGCTAATGGACGATTTGTAAAGATGTCGATTTTGAAAGAGATGTTTAAATAACTTTCTATCATGATATTAGGGTTTCCAATTATGGCCAGTGGAGTAGATTTAGCTTACAATATACAAAATAGGAGGAAATTGAGGCTATCTCGAAGAGGTGTATAAATAAAGCATGAAAGGATATGTAGAGAGGAGATAGAAGCATAAAATGGTGAGGACTCATTTTCAAAGAGCTCATCACGTGTTAGAGGGGTGCTTAACAATAAAGATTGTAGAAGTGTGGGAGAAGATTTTTGGGTTATTAGATTATGATGCAAACTTGTCTAAATCTGAAATCCAGTTTGACGGGTTGGAAGCAAGGGTGAGCGAGCACCAGATTTGGTGTCACTTTTACTCGGAGATATTTTGTGAAGTGATCTTGGAGGTGGAAACTGGAAAGGCTGTTGTGAGGCAAATTGCTATGGAAGAGATAGTTGAGTAAGATGAGAGAATTGTTGGGGGCAAACTGATTAGGTATGGCACTCCTGGGTATCTTGGCTGTTTTATGTGTGATTATGTATGAGAGAGTGAACTAATTTAGATCGAATAATTGGAAGTGAGTGTAGGTAGAATATTTCTTCTTAATGGACTCCTGTTTTGTTGTAAATGTTGTTAGAAATTATGGTGGATAAAAAAAATTAATTTTGATATGTTAGAACATTAGAAATGACATCTGTAGGGACTTATCCCTCGAGCTCATTCATAATCCAGCTCACACAGGTCGAATTACCACTGTCTCAGGCTTACGCAATCTCAGCACCTAATAATCCAGTCAAACATTCCAAATAACCCCACGACCTACTCTAAAACGTGGGTCGAGCTAAACCCAAAAAACGCTATTTAGTCAAAGACACCCGTCTCTCATGAACTCGTCAGTTATACAGTCAGCCGCCACTAACCACATTATTTAGAAGACGTGCTCCAGCACGACGAAGAGCTATGGGAAATGCCTATAAAATGGAAAAGTTCCAGAAGAGACAGAGACCAGAAAAATAACTCAAAATTCTTATTTACGAGATCACAAACATTTCTATATTCTAGAGATCATTTGTAATAAAGATATCCACCCCAAGCAAAAAAGATACTATTACAAAAATCCTCCATACGAGGTCGTGGTTTTTTACCTATTCAGAGGTTTTCCACGCTAAAAGCACCTGTTTTAATTTCTTGCTTTATATTAGCGTATTGTTGCAGGATCATTGGTGTGATAACTAATTCCTAATCATATCAAGCTATGGAATTTGGCCATTACATTTCGCGCCGTATGTGGGAAATATTGCATTTCCACGATACCCTAAGGCAATCTTTCAGTACAATTTTCAACTATGGTTTCTTCCAGATGACAGGCCGCAAGAACTCAACTCAAAATTTCTGTGGATCTGGGACAAATCACCGAGTTATGGGCGAATCTCCACGCAGATGCAGTGAAACGCATAGAACCTAAACTTAAATTAACGATGGATTGTGAGCTCTGGGAGAAAGAGCTCGATACAGAACGACAAGCTCATTTGACAGGGTTTAAACGACACAAAGATCAGATGACGATGATGTAGACTACACTTGAAGCTCTACCAAAAACACAGCAAGCTCCTCCTACCTGGGGTCGTGAGCAGCGTCCCGAAGCCTCCTGTATTTCAGCAAGGGAAAAAATGGAACCGCGGGGAGTCACCAGTAAAGGCATTTCCCAGAAATCTGCCACTCAGACTGCAGCCCTCCATCCATCTGAAAGGAGAAGTCCAATTTGAAGTCAGTCGAGGTCACCAGATTCCTAGCGGTCATGAGGAAGACCAAAGACCTCTACATCAAGTCCTAGCATGAGATCGAATGAATGATGGAATGGGAATTCATCATCCCCTTCCAGCACATCCAGGGATTTAACCAGCACGTCATTACGTCACAAAGGAACATATGGACCAACGAATTAAGGAGTTGATCGAAGCACAAGTTTTGAGTACTACCGGTGATGCGATGAAATTCCAAGGGAGTCCGATTGCCAAAGAACTATTCGACATGGAAATACCGAAAGGTTTATATACTCCCCAAATTCATAAGTACAAAGGTACAGACCCGAAAGAGCATATCTAGCAATACCGCAATTCATTAGGGTTGTACTCCAATCTCAACCACATTTTCTGTCGACAGTTCACAATAAGTTTATAGGAAGAGCCACTCCATTGGTTCTACTATCTTCCTGAGGAATCAATCTATACATTTGATCAGCTGCATAAATAGTTCATCAAAACCTATGCCCACATCAGAGACAAAGGAATAGCACTTGTATTCTCTTATCGGTCTTAAGCAGCCACAAGGGGAAAATCACGAAGACTTATCAAAGAAATTCTTGGATCTCGCAAGAAATGTAGATAACCTCGACCAAAAGGCAGCTATGGCCACATTCACCAATGCTCTCCGTCTCGATTGCAAAGCCAAAGATACCTCTTCCTTAACAAGCCTACTATGTTAGAGGAGATGATCACCAAGGTCAACGGTTACGTCGACTTAGAGAGGATGATATCTGAGCGACAAAAGTCTACTAAATCTGTCCTCCCCACCAAGTCCCCATATACAGAGCTGACCACTACAAAAGAAAGAAGAAATTACGACTTATGAAATCGACTAAGTACCATGTCGCTAACAAACGACTATAGTTCCTTCGCTTTTTAATGTGTCCTGTAATTTTATGCTTTAACTCTGGTATACTTATTCTTTTTTAAGCTTACCCAAGATTACCATTTCCAATTTCTTAGGTTTATCGCGTTTCAGAACTTTTCACCATATTTTTAAAATTAGGGATTGAAGCGAAGCTAGAGATGATACTGTAACGATTTTGTTACAATTACTCATGACAAAGAGAGAGAGAGAGAGAGAGAGAGAGAGAGAGAGAGAGAGAGAGAGAGATAGTGTGTGTGTGTGTGTGTGGAATTGAAATTCCTATAAAGAAACTAGGGAAGATGAAGTTTTTTGTTAGAAAAACTCACAGATCGGAGGGTTTAATTCATGGCTGATTTTATAAAAAAAGCCCTATTTGGCTTGGTGAGTTCCCTCTTTAAATCTTATCTCTGAAGTTCTTAATTCTGTTTGATTGTGAATTTTGTGATACAAATTTTTGTGTGAATTGGATTTTGTTACTTTTGGGGTTTATAGGTTTGGGGCTCACTTGTAATCTTCAGAGGATTTGTACCATCTATACCATGGGTTATGTTTATCTAAAGGTAAAGAAGTAATGGGTTGTCCACAAATTCATAATAAGTTTAGGTTTGGAGAAATGATATTACTGAAGAAAAGGGCTTTGAGGCTGGAGAAATGATATTTAGGTGTTGGTGCGTCGGTTAAAAGTAACAAAGCTTGACAAGATGAATGAAAAATAATAGGGGGAGGAGGTGATTCAAAGATATATATAACCATTAAAGAAATTGCACCCTTATGGAAGCATTAAGGTTGAGCTCTTTGTCTATAGGTTGATTGTTACCGCAATGAAGTTTCTTAAATAATTTTGAAACTACATTTACTACTTATTTCTGATGATTTTCTTCTCTTCCTACATAAGTATATTTATAGATTCCAAATATTAAATTAGGCTTAGAGCTTGACAATGTGTAGTCCATGGTATAAAAACTATGCCAACAATTTATGCAAACTTCTGCTTATTTTCTAAGTTTCCTATTTATTTAGTAGATGATCTAAAGAGTAGCATCATGCTTACCATAACCTAAAATTGTAAAGGTGATGATACTTCCAGTTTATACAAGACTTTTAGGCCTTATACAGCTTCTTCATAATAAGTACTTTTTATTATCAGTAAGTACTTATGAGTTATCAAACTTGACATCATTCTAACTTAGACTATTTGTTTGAGCGGGATCTAGAATGATGATTTACTCCAGAATTATGTACCCTTTCACTGTAAGGCTATTTGTTCAAGCAAGGGAAATTTTTGCTCAATTTGGTAAGTGGACCATGGCTTTATGTAATCAGCTCACATCAGCCTTGCTATAATAACATTGACTATAGAAATTGAGCCTTGTAATGTATTTATCTCCCCTACCTGTTTTTTCTGTTGTTTAACTATGTTTCATATTTCTTACATTTTCTCATTTGGAATATTCTCTTTTATGCGATAGAGTAGGGATTTAATTAACACAGCTCTTAAACCTTGAGGATATCCAGGTAAATGGCAGCTTTGTTACCTTTATGTATTCATGCATCTAGTAAAAAGTTAGCTTGAGATATAATATCTTATTCCTTAACTAGTCAACAAATATAATTCCAAGTCAAGATGTGCTTTTGACATCAATGGGAAGCAGGCATCTATGGAAAGCCATTGTTGGGTTTTTGCAGATGAATTAAACTCCATGGTACTTCCGGAGAACGCAAATCAAGGTGCCAAGCTCTTTATAAGCTTGACTTGGCTAAGGTAACCAACTTTTTTCTTGAAACTAAGGATTTTTCTTATGAAGCTTTTTTGGACATAAATCTTTCATTCTTATTCTTTGGTCACAGGCTAAACGAGCACTAAGAAATTATGTATGACGATACCAAGTTCCAAATGTCATCCTCCATCATACGCTTCAGGTACCTACTTTTGGCGCATGAATATGCCTTATATGTGTTCATTTCACTTCGTTGTAGTATATTTTCGGAAGCATCAAAAGTCTATGCAAAATTGTACTGATTCTTACATGAACGCTTTGGTACTAAATAACTCTATGCACTTACTATAGGGACCTCAAAACTTTTGTTTCTTGGGTACGAGTAACTAGTTTGTAGATTTAGCTTCTACACTAGAATAAGGGCATCTGACTTTAGCTGTTCCAGGATAAATTTTCTGGATGGCCACTAGTTTCAGTTTTTGTGTTTAAATAATATCTTAGCACCAGCTTATATAGATATATACATCTTCTTCGCCATTTTTGTTCTAGGGAATTGATTACTTGAAATATAATAATTGCCATGCTAAGGGAGTGAGCCCCCATGAGAGGTACCTTAGTACATTACATAACCGTTAAGTTAGCAGTATATCTATAATTAGCTCTTGACCACTATATAATAAATAGTTTTCTATTTCGTTCCTGAATGTTAGATATTCTAAGATGAGCAATGCTCTTCTCAGTACCGGACGGCCTATATTCTTCTCTCTATGTGAACGGTATCGTAAAGTCTCTGTGCAAGGCCCTATCATCTTCTTCTTATCTCTATCTTTGTAGAACAAATTAACATATTGACATGTTTTGTTACTTTAAGGTTGTTGAAGGCCCAACAACTTGGGTACCAAGTCTAGGAAATAGTTGGAGAACAACTGAAGATATTAAAGATAATTGGGAGAGGTAATAAAATCAGTTCATTATAAATAAATAAAAGTACCCATTGCCATAGTTGTTAATGATTGTAAATTGTCAACTTTGGTTTATAGTATAACAAGCAAAGCCGATCTGAATGAAGCATGGGCATCATATGCTGGTCATGGTGGATAGAACGGTGTGACATATTAAAATCTTTTGCAGCATTGTAATCGCAAGTATATATTAGAAGTAGGTATAAAGGAATAATTTGAACTTTACATGAAGGCAAGAAAAGGGTAAGTCAAATTTACTCCAGAAAACTAACATGTCACAAAATCTGATGTCTCATGTGTTCAATTTAGATCCCGACATGCTTGAAGTAGGTAATGGAGGAATGTCAATAGAAGAATACCGCTCTCACATCAGCATTTGGGTGATATCAAAAGTACTGGGCAATGCGACTCAGTCTCCTACCAAATTTGTGATTTTTTTTTTTTTTTTTCTGTTGTTATATTTTGAATTTCTAATTACGTTATTGGTAGTTTCCCTCAATTCTTGGGTGTGATGTGCGATCCATGGATAAAGATACATTCACGTTGTTAAGCAACAAAGAGGTCATTGCTGTTAATCAAGGTATAAACCACATTATGAAATACGAAGTAGTTTCTTTTTTCCTTAAGGGAGCAGTACCTGGTTGTTTTAAGGTAGATATGTTTATTAAGATAACTTGATGAAATAGATATGCTTGGTATTCATGGGAAGAAGGTCAAGACTGGAGATCTAGAGGTAAAAGAACATATGCTATTTTTTTTAATATCTCAAATGAGTTTCATCGTTATCTGAATTAATTTATGGCAGGTTTGGGCCGGTCCTTTAAGTGGCAACAGAGTGGCCATCATAGTGTGGAATAGAGGATCCATTAAGTGGCAACGGAGGTGTTTTTAAAGGCTGAACCTTTCTTCATTTCGTCATTTCAACTGATTCCTGTCGGGTTTCTGCTTATTGCATTTGCTGCTTGCAGATGAAGAAGGTTTCCTTCTGGTTATAAGGCCTGGTTTTCCATCGCTCTCTTCGGATTGGTGGATGCTACCTTATTTCAGGTAAATACTACTACTACTAATTTTATTCGATTCTGCCAACTTTAAATATTATTTACACTTCACAGGGGTTTCTTGTGGAAGGATATTGAAGAGGACATCTGCAGTTTGGGCAGTGTATGCTTTATAACTTTTATTTCCCTTTAGCATTTACATTGTATATATATATATAACTTATAAAGGAGAATATATGCATTACATTCATCTGAAAATATGAATCAAGCATTTTATGGTGAATGCAGGTGATAATTCACTCACAACCTTTGACAGTAGCTATACTTGCAGCTCTTTTATTTGGGGAGTCCATTGCGGTGGTTGGTTGGAGTTGCAGGTCTTATCCTTGGTGTAGCATGACTTCTACTTCTTGAGGTAAATTTCTTAAAATAGTGTGCTTCTATAAATGGGGCTTTGTTAATGTTTCTAGTTTTTCCTAGATGAAACTTTTTATTCTTGTGATGCCGTGTGAATAAAATTATTCCAAATTCGAATACATCCATCTCTTCTTCCTTGCAAAGATAACGTGTCCTTGCATCCCCCACAATTATCTGAATAGTAGCTAGTAGCCTATAAATTCATTGTTAATACCCCAATTACTTCACTGACACCATTTCTGACGACTGCCCCACATCTTCCAGTCCCATCTTCCAGTCCCAGAGCTACCAAGAGATGATCCATCACAGCAGATTTTGAGCTCATCTATTGGAGGAGGTATCCAGAAGTATGATTTGATCATAGTTAGCCTACTGCAACTGGCCTGCACATTCAAATTCCTCGTTATCTACAAATCATGGATTGAATTTTTGTGGTGGCATCAATTAGCATGTAGCTATTATGAATTTCCATAAGAATCGTTTTCTTTATTTTGTTCATGAGCAATGGCTTCCCTTGATAAATATGATTATTCCTAAACCTCCATATGAAATAACAGCATGAATAATTTACTTCTGTTATTTATTGATAATTGCAAGACTTGCATCTTGATTAGAAGTGTACAGGGGTGTGATAATGTTTATTTTCTAGGTACCAGTACTACCTATTTATTTTATGTACGTCAGTTAAGGTGGAAGTATTGATTATACATTTGTTATACATTTGGCAATATATATTTCGTGTCGTTATTGCATAGGTACTCTAGACATCTGTACTTGTAATATCGGTGGAATATGCAATGCTGTTATTTGGCATGCCATATTTTCTTCCTTTGTATCAGATTTTCCTTAATCAAAAGAAATAGAACAACACAGGATGAAAGCTAGAGACCTTCACCGGAGTTCACAAGATACTTTCGGGGAAATATGTGGTCTTTGCAATTGTTAGGTACAAATTTTAGTGTTGCAAAATATCAGTAATTACCTTCTGCATAGTTGATAATTACTTTGGTTGCTTTCTAGTTTATCTGTTATCTTTTTATTAGCTTTTTATTAACAGTATGAAATTTGTACTCTATTTTATCTACGTTGCTGGTCATTTCACATTTTGTATTCATGAATAATTTAGCTGCATCTTTTATGTTCTGGAACATTTTTGGTACTCAATTCTACTAGCTGCTATTCAGATATCCAATCTCATTAGCATTACAACTCTCTCGCATCTGGTATGTCATTTAGTATTGGCATATATTTAATAAACTTTCAAAGTGTAAGAACTTTGAGTTAATGCACATTAGCCTGTTGATCTGATTCCTTGTTACCATTGATTTACTTGTTGATTTGAATTTGATTAGTGTTTTGACCTGGGATTATGAGCTTTGCAATCGCAATATGTCTGAAGCGTTCGCTTTTCTTGGCTTGGCTTACATGTTTCAGCTTGCATATATTAATCTCTTAAACTCTAAAGTTAGTCTTTTTTCTTCCGCTCCAAATGGTAAGTTCCACTCTTGATAGTATTTGTTTCTTTTTGCTTTCATGTCTATTTTAGGATGAAAAAAATACTAATAATTAATTCATTGATTTTGCTTATATGGAACAGCCTCCAATGCTTTCCATAAACATGATTAGTTGACCAGGTACAAAACTTAAACTTTACGCCCCTCATTGCTAAATTTCATTGAAATCAATTGTCTTTTACATTATTAACATTTTATGTTTGTAGTTCCCCATATTTTGTTTGTACTTATCCAAGGTTCTCTATTGATGGCGAGGGTGATTGATATGTTAATATTCCAAGAGTATATGATATGCCAAGATTTCTAAGGCATTTTAAAGTTTGGGCATGCAAATACAAAATGTCTCTATTTTCCATGCTCTTCAAAGAAGACTTAGCCTCCGAGATTGTGCTTATGGATGAAGAAAGTTGTTTTATTACTAATTCCAATATTATGTATTGTTAACAATTTGTAGAATCTTGATTGATAATATTTTTTGAATAATGATATTTATTAATTTTTTATGAATGAATTTTTTATTTTAGTATAATATTGCATTTTTGTAATGAAAAAATAGGAATTTTTTATTGAAATTATTTATGATATTTACGACGGTTTCAGACGCCGTTTCTCTATCTTAATATTAGCTACAAAAACGACGAGTTCACTTAGTCATATTTTGGCGACAGTTATATATGACATTGTTAGATAATCGAGGGTGTGCTCCGTCGCTAATTGTTTAAGTAACATGGTTATGGAAGGTAAAAAATGACAGCATATTATAGTCGCATTTATGCGACGGACTGGTTTAGACGTTAATGCTTTGTTCAACTAGGGTAAAAACGACGGTTCGTGTTGTCGCAGTTTAGCGACGGATGTGAGTAGTCGTATTTCCCTTATAAAACAACGGCAAATAGCGACGCAAAAAAATGCTGCTAACAAACGGCGATGGGTAAATCGACGGCAATTCCCCTCCTTTTTAAGTAAAAATGACAGACTACAGCCCTCGTTTTTTAACCTTTTTGTTGTAGTGGACCAGTGAGCCTAATGACGAACAGGGAGATCATAGACGCGCCAAGGGAAATACTAAGTACCCACTGAGAAGTGGTCCGCAAAACAATTCCCGTTCTCCCAAAGCTGAACGTCCGAGTCTCCGCACTTTTTCCACTACTATTAAAAGACCCGCTCCACCGCACCTCCCGATCACTGGATCCCATCGAGGGTCGACCATTTTGCCTACATAATAAGGTAAATCATCATTCTACTGATAATTTCTATACTATACAGCGAATACTCAATCTAATTTTTAAGGATAGATGTTCGAATACATTGTTGACCTGAAGTCGTACCAGGATGGTAACCATAAGAAATAACTCGAGGTTGTTCAGGTCAGCGATAAGGCTGAGGAGAAGCATCTCTACTACATGTACCTCATCAACATGATTAAAATCAGCCAGATCAACAATTTTAATCGATCAAAGCACAGAAGGCTCTCCGAATGCTGTGATCTTACACCTCAAGACAAGAAGCCAAACTTCTTCCCGAGTCAAGCAATCGCCAACTTGGAATCTCTTTCGAGGATTACAATTCTAGTAATGTTAAATTTCCACATCATGATGCGTTAGTCATAATGCTCAAGATGAAGCAGTTTGTCGTGTACACAATGATGATCGATACTAGAAGCAGTATTGAAATTCTCTTCCAGAGTACAATCTACCAGATGGGTTTAGCCGACAAGGTTATTCAGAGCGACATGGATATCAGTGGTTTCAATGGCTCCAGGGAAGAACGAGTAGGCAAGATTATCTTTCCTATTACCACAGGACCTGCCACTATCGACACTGTTTTCTACATCATCAATGCCAAGTCTCGCTATCTTGGGATTATGGGCCGTTATTGGATACACATTATGGAAGCAATCGCTTCTACCTATCATCAAGCACTCCGGTTCAAGTACGACAACTTTATTTACGAGATCAGAGGTAGTCAAAAACTCGCTCGAGCTTGTGAAAATACTATCTCTGCCATCCTACATACTTCAGACAGATTGGCCGCATAACAATTACAGAAGGTTGGTCACATCGATGACCAAACACCTACAGGGGAACCCACGGAATACATCAACATTGATGGACCTAATAGAGGCGCATTTATCAGAACTAAGCTGGTAAAGTACGAGAAAGATGCTCTCATTCAGTTCCTGCAACTCAATCGAGACGTTTTTACATGGTCTTTCGAAGAAATGCCCGGTGTTGATCCAGCTATGGCTTACCACAAGTTAGCCATCAACATAAACGCCCTAGCAGTTAAACAGAAACAACGACGACTCTCATCTCATCTTCGAGATAAAGTTAACAGCGAGATCGAGAAATTGATCAAAGTGGCATTCATTCAAGAAGCCAAGTATCTGGACTGGATATCCAACATTGTCGCTATCCCAAAGAAGAACGGAAAGGTCCGCGTTTGCATAGATTTTACAGATTTAAACAAACACACTGCAAAGGATAGTTTCCCCCTTCCCAACATTCATCAGATCCTCGCTTCTACTGTAGGCCGTGATCTCTAATCAATGATGGACGCTGCCTCAGGATATAATCAAATTCCACTTCTGGAAGAAGATCAAGAGAAGACGACATTCATTACCGAAAGTGGCCTTTACTCTTACAAAGTCATGCCCTTCGGGTTCAAGAACGCAGGGGCCACATACCAATGATTGATGACTGCTATGTTCAAAGCACAACTGGCAAAAATCATTGAAGTCTACATCGATGATCTCTTGTGCAAAAGCATATAGTCAGAAAATCACCTTTCAGATCTCAACACAATATTCAGCATCCTTCGATCTTACAGAATGCATCTCAACCCAGATAAATATCAATTTGGGGTACATTCTGGCCGCTTCCTAGGCCACCTCATCAGTAAGAAAGGGATTGAGGCCGATCTAGATCAAATCCGTTCTCTCCTCAACATGCCTTCTACAAAGACAATGAAAGAGGTTTAAAAACTTGCCGGCAAGATTGCTGCTATCAATCATTTTGTCTCTAAATCTTCAGACCGATGTCATTGGCTATTCCTATTACTCTGAGGCTGTACCAAATGAGGAAAGGTCCAGCCAACTGCAGAAGTCACATGGTCACCAGAATGCGAAGTAGCTTTTCAGGATCTCAAAATCTATTTGGGGAGGTCTCCCATTATGAGCACCCTAGTAGGTAATGAAGAACTATTAATCTACCTCGCAGTCAT
Organism: Kingdonia uniflora; assembly: GCA_014058105.1. Classification (NCBI taxonomy): domain Eukaryota; kingdom Viridiplantae; phylum Streptophyta; class Magnoliopsida; order Ranunculales; family Circaeasteraceae; genus Kingdonia; species Kingdonia uniflora. Next base: position 359,830 of record JACGCM010002399.1, on the reverse strand, counting down.
AAATACTTCTCTCAGCTCGGTTCTCATTCGCCTGGATGGGAAAATCGAGAAACCAATCTTCTTCATCAGCAAAGCACTTATACCAGCAGAATCAAGGTACTCTAAAATTAAGAAACTTCTTCTCACCCATGTTTACACTTCGCAGAAACTCAAACACTACTTCCAAGCGCATTCCGTCAAGGTGATGACGAACTACCCCCTTTTGGAAGTTCTGTCCAAAAAAGTAAAGTTACGAAGAGTGTAACATTGGTCAGTCAGTTTGGGGGAACATGATATAAATTTTGAATAACGTCATTCTGAGAAAGGTCAGGCCGTTGCCGATTTTCTCGTGGATTTTCTAGTAGAAGATCCCGAGTGGGAGGAGCACGAACCAGACCTTACCGAAAGTACGCCAGAGAATCCAACTCCTAAGCCATTCGATGAACGAGCTGACTGATTCGCTACTTCAGGGTGGAGACTTCTCACCGATGGATCAGCAGGACCTGCAGGGTCAGGAATCGGGATCGTTTTGATTACCCCTTCAAATGACAGAATTGAGAAATCAATCCGCTTGGATTTTGAGGCCTCAAATAATGTCACCAAGTATGAAGCTCTCATTCATGGACTCGACCTTGCTCTTGAGCTCGATGTCCCCGAGCTCTCAGTTTACACAGATTCATTACTCATCGTTTATCATTATTTCGTGCAGTACAAGAAGAATGGGAAGATGATTGAATACGCAGCCCTCGTTGAAGATAGGATGAGTAAGTTTTTGAAAGTAACCCTCGAATATCTTCTTCGAGGCGAAAACAGACACGCCGATTCCTTGGCATATCTAGCCAGGGTCTTCGGTAGAAAAGCTCGATATCTCCAAATCGAAATCATTTTAACCCCCAACATTAATCGCATATCTGTATGCACAATCAACACTGGGGGCACAAAGGAGGAAATGACGATTGACAAAAGCCTTTCTTAGATTACCTCGGCGATGATAACAAATGCGATGGACCACTTCTAACAAACAAATCTGAAGGATCGCAGATAGCCGATCAACAACTCGAAGCATCACATTACTCAAAATGGCATGCTTTACCGCCTATCCGCTACAGGGCCCTACCTCAAGTGCCTCAAAAAGTCAAAAGCAGACAAACTTCTCTGCAAACTACTCGAAGGAACTTGTGGTTCCCACGTCGCAGGTAGATCATTAGCAAACTGAGCAATAACTCAAGGAGTATTCTGGCTCAGCATGCGTAAGCAAGTAGAAGAGTATTACCGTTAATGCGACACCTTCCAGAGACATGGAAATATGATACGCGCCCCTGCGCTCGAGCTCTATGAAAGCAAGGTTTTCTGGCCGCTCAAAAGATGGGCACTAGACCTCGCCGACGAATTCCCTAACTCTCCAGGTAATCGCCGCCACCTTCTCGTAACTACCGATTACTTTTTAAAATTATTAGAAGCAATTCTATTATGTCGAACCAGAGAAGAAGAGGTCATTTCTTTCATCTGGAACCGTATAATAACTCAATTCACGTGCCCCCACCTAATTTGTATCGATAACGGGCCCCAATTCATGGGAGAAAAGGTCTTTACCTTCCTAAATTACTGCAATATCATCCATTCACCATCAAATCCATACTACCCTCAGGGCAATGGCCAAGCCAAAATCACTAACAAAACTATCGTGGATGGACTTAAAAAATGGCTTCACTCACAGAAAATAGGAAATTGGGTTCGCAAACTACCTCACGTCCTGTGGGCATATCAAACCACTCCCCGACAGTCCACTGGGTGTACCCCATTTCTCCTTTCTCATAACACTGAGGTAGTCAATCCTTATGAATATCATCATCTAGTTCGGGATCATAAGCTAACTGACGAGGAAAATAAGTTTGAATTGGCTTACAACCTCAATATGATAGATAAAACCAGGGAACGCGTCATCGCTAACCTAGGTCGATATTATCATATGCAATCCAAATCGTTTAATAACGGAGTTAGAAGCCGTACTTTCCAAATCAAAGATCTTGTCCTTTGAGAAATTCCTTAATATCGCAAAGGGCCTCACGCTGGAAAATTAGTCGACAATTGGGAGGGTCCATTCATTATCACAGGTCTCTCAGGCCTGGGATCATAATATCTCATAACAGAAGAGGGAGCCCCCATTTCAAATTCTTAGAACACTAGATGACTGAAAGATACTATCGCTAGTCATCTTACTACTCAATTTCCATGTTTCGTTGTTTGTTATCAATTCCAAAAGTAAGATTCTTATCTCCATCCAATATAAATTCTGAACTTATCAATGAAAGTTTCCTTTTGCATAATATCAATCTCATCGCGACACAGTCGTTCACATTCCACAGATTCAAGCATAGATAATACTAGCTTGCAATCCACATTCCACAAGATCGATCAAGGAACATTGCTGGCTTCAGCCACTACATATCTGCGAAGGTGGCAAGTGTAGAAACTTGTTCCACATCACAGAGCCAAGCAAGAGATAAGACATAGGTAATACTAGTCTTCATCTTTTACAACTTGTTTGGTCCACATCAGTAGGCTAGATCGAAGATACCACTTGGTTCAGCTAAATTTATACATATCTGCGAAGGTAGCAAGTGTAAAAACTTGTTCCACAACACAGAGCCATGCAAGAGATAAGACATGTAATACTAGTCTTCATCTTTTATAAGTTTTTTAGTCCACATCAGTAAGCTGGATCGAGGATACCACTTGGTTCAGCTGAATCTATACATATCTGCAAAGGTGGCAAGTGTAAAAATTGGTTCCACATCACAAAGCCAAACAAGAGATAAGACATAGGTAATACTAGTCTTTATCTTTTAAAACTTGTTTGGTCTGCATCAGTAGGCTGGATCGAGGATAACACTTGGTTCAACTGAATCAGCCCGACATAAGATAATGCAAAGGTCATACTAGCTTTCATCTCTTTCAATATGCCTGCGACATTTCTATAGTTCAACTCAAGTTTCAACTTGGTTTAACTCAACCCATCTTTACAAGCAAAACATATGTAACAATTTGTTTTATATCAAAGACCCCACCAGATACAAGATAAGGCAATGGTCATACTAGCTTTCATCTATAACAATGTGTCTGCAATAATTCTACTTATTTTCAGGTCAAAATCATATTACAAAAGATTCTTTTCTGCCAATGGAGTGTCAGCAATACTTTCCCCCACATCATTAAGAGATCTATCTTTCAGTTTGCAGGCCACAATAGCCCTACCTCTTTCTACTAAGTCAGAAGTTCGAGGACCCAGATGGGTCTCCATGACACCTAGACAGTTTCCTCAATCTATCTGCGCTCCACATGTGCACCCCAGGTCCAACAGAGGTTTGAGCAAGGAATCTCGTTCTGACTCAAATTTTTTAACTTCCTCTGCAAAATATGCAACAATCACCTTTAAGAAATCAGATCGAGCCACATCAGGGGCTACCGCTTTTGCAAATCTAGCCTTCAACCTCACGAGGCGTACCTTTAGACTAGCACAAGTATCTTTCCATGCGATTATATCCACATCAACCCTATCATGATAAATGGCATCTTCTTTCAATTTGGCAATATACTGCGCTGACTCAGCTAGGTTTATGGTTTCTAACTCTACTACCCGAGCACAAAGTTTAATAATTTTTGTGCTCAACTCTTCCCTAGCCGGCAGGTCCTTCAATAATTCATCCTTCCTCTTCACTAGCAGATCCTTAGCTCTGATCTCCCCCTCAAGAAATTTTTTCCTAATAAGAGCAACATCCAGGTTATGCTGACATTCCCTCAAATTCGCATTTCCTTTTAGAACATGCCCCTGAATTCGAGATACATCACTATCTAGCTCTCTAATATGACCTGAGAGACTAACAACGTCCCCATGAACTAGAGGAGCCTTAACCACAGTTCTACTTCCCCCAGAATGCTCTATAGCCTCAGCTTTCTTGGTACGAGCAATGGCTTGATCCCTTCAGGCTTTAAGTCGAGCAACTCTCTAGTTTAAGTCGTCGCACCTACGCTGCATTTCTCAGAATTCCATATTCTTGGCGGGGAGGGCAGTTTGCAAATGTTCAGCTGTGGCCTCCGACGTCGATAGATTTTTTTGAGCTATCCTCAGCTCGTCATCCTTTCCAATAAATTTCTGTCTCATTTGCTCTATATCGATCCTGTATCTATTGAGACCAGATCGTCATAGTTCTTCAGTTTGTTCCAGCGCCTGAATACGGTATTGAGCCATGTCGGCCTGCCTACCATTCACAGCCAACGTATCAACCTGATGCTGAAGATTCTCGGCACGCTCTGTACCCTCGGATAAATATTATAGTCCCTTCTTAATCCTAGAATCTTTCTCTTCGACCTGATGAGTCAGGTCGGAGATGACCTGATTCAGCTTCCCCAATCTGAAATGCACTTTTACGTATTGATCCTCCCTGTTCCCGTTCGCCTCCTTCATCCTATCGAACTACTCCGAAAAATTCCCGATTACACTTGAGTGTGTGATCTTCATGTACGCGAGATGCATCCAATTTGACCTGAGACATATAATGAGATTTAGTACAGTTCAATTAAGAAAGTATAATGCCTAACATATACATACAACATTCTAAGAGATTAGGTGATTTTTAAGCATCTTTCTCCAAGTACTTTTAGATTAAAAGTTTGGATTCCATTCTCAGATGAACACTTCATGAATATTCTTTCGGCGTACAAGGTATACACTTTCGATATCCTACTTGATATTAATAGCGTTGGATTTTTGCTATGCATTTCTATCCTATTTACATAACTTAGCGCTGGTATAACATGAAGATTGAACAACCTATTTCAATCAAACCTGCAACTCTGCTTACGCTGACAACAGGGCTTTTGAGGTTTCTCTTTCCCTGGCAAGTCCAGATTCTAGGTCATATATCCTGAGACTCATCTCTCTAACTACCTACAAAAGATTTATAAACAAAATCAACATACAAAAGTTTCTGTCCCGCGCAAAAGTTATACAACTTACAAAAATTTAGACAAAATACAGGTCTACCCTACCTTCTCACTCCCACCTTCTGGGAGCTCAACATCATCCCCTTGGTTATCAAGCACCGTTTAGGGGGAGACACCATCCAGACCATCCACAACCCCCAGTACTTCTGCTTCTCCTCTTCTTCCTCAGCGTAGGTGTCAGCCATAATGGCATCAACCTCCTCCTGAGAGTGGCCCTTCAGCATTAAGTGACAACCTAGTCTGTCACGCACATCAGCCATCTGGTCTAAATTGGCCTTTGCCTCGACCTGTAACTGGCCGATCGCCACGACGTGAGCGGCCTTCAGTTGCTTGACTTCTTTCACGACGTCAGTCTTGGCCCGAGCCAGGTTTTTCTCGAGCTCGCGCTTCCTCTTCTTCAGCTCGGATTCTTGTTCTTCAATACCGAGCAAAATCCCCTTAACAAGACGAGCAACTTGCAAAAATTATATCAACCTAAATTACGAGCTTGAAATATAGTGAACATTTATATTTGATAATATAAACTTACCATCTGGCTCGTATCTTCTTTTCCTTGTAGGATCGCTAACCTAGCCCTTTTCTGGACCTCTTTGAGGTCATCCACTAAAGTAGATCACCCCTCAGCGACCTTCTTTCCTGAGTCCCCCAAAGGCTCAATACTCCTCCTCTTCCCTTGCGCGACCTCACCACTTACAGTGGTACCAGAGGCTGGCAAAGCCTTTTTTATCTGTCTCTTCAGAAGCTTTTAGGCTATTTTGCCTGTCGTAAGGTTCAGTTGAGCTGAACTGCCCGACCCAGGAGTCTTAGTTTGAACCTCCTTTCAACATGTTTGCCTTTTTACTTTATCGACACCTTCATCGACCTAATAGACTGAGCCTTTGTAACATTTTTTGACCTACTTTCATCACTCTTCTTTCTACTCAGGCCGAGTTCCCCCAAGACCAGTTCGAGTTCAATCTCCTCTTGCACAACCTCGTCCAACAAAGACTCTTTCCTTTATACTGTAGACTTCACACCTATAATAACACATTTTTCTATCAGCTACACTTGTCAAAGAAGCATAACAATAATTATATATATGCATGTCTATACTTACTTTTCTTTACAGATCTAAATCGAAGGTCAAAATGTTCCTCATCATCTCTTTGAAGGCAATTACCCTTCACCCATATGATATTGTCATTCCAAGTTTGGCCTGCTGAATTCAGATCGAAAAAATAATGCCGAGTAACGCTCGCACAGAAATACGACCCCCCACTGGCTTTAAAATTGTTCACTCCATAAAACTGCAGAACGCCCTCAGGGGTTATCCTCCTCACTTTTTTCTCCCTTTCCCACCAATCATTCAGATGGTCACATATAGTTATGACCTCCTACATATTCCCGTTCATTTGAACAGGACATGCCCCAATTGTATTCATTACCCCTTTTGCCAAATTAGTGAGAGGGACACTCAACCCATACTCTAATTGAGATAGGTAACGCAAAAAACCTTCTGAAAGGTCACTCCGGACATCCCCATCGCAATACTCTAACGAGATCGATTAATCTATTCCCATATCTTGTTTTTATATTTCCAAATCTGCCAAAAGATAAAAATACTCTTCCCCCTCTACTGCAGAACAACCCCTAAACTGCCTGCCGGCAAACTCTACACATTTACCCCACTTTCCTCCTATAGCCCCTTTAGCTTTATAAAATTCTTTGAAAGTATCAAAACCTAGAGGGTAAGATACCAACTAACCACAGAAACCCCGAAATTGTTCCAATCCCCCTTCCCCTCTGCTATCTGACTCATTCGTCTTACCAGAGGTCGAAACTTCATTAACAGACGACCTACCCATCTTAAAAATAGATTCTACAGGAATATTTCGACCTCCATACAGGTTAAGGTATTTATCATTCTTCCATCTATGTATACGTATATTTATATATATATTCAACATATATCTCTGATCAGTGATTCACGTATAACACTTATCTTTAAACTATCAAAAATCAAACTATATTGCATATATCTCTGCTAACCTTTAGTATCCGGATGCGAATTGGCAGAAGAGTCAAGCTTTCCCTTCACAACACTGCTGTATTCCCACCTACGAGATACCGAACCTTTTGCCCTCTTTAACCATTTATCGCCTTCAGATAACTCTTGATTGATTTCCCTAATTTTTTGCCTTTCTCTCTGAGTGCTCTCCAAGTTTTTTGTGATAAAATGAATTTTTGGAGACGAAGAAGAACTATTTATCTTTTCTCTCTCATGAGGCTGGCATTTATTGCTCCTCGCACGAACTGTCCTCAATTCCAGAACTGAGGCGTCTTTTTCACTCTCTATGTCAGACGCCTTGTACCTTTTTGATAAAACTACCTTTCCATCATTACAACTCACCTCATTTTTTAACATATTTTTTCCCTCTTTCCATATCTTTTCTTGACCTCCCCTCACTCATGATGACTCGCACTGTGGGATGTCAGAGCTTTATTTCTTTATTTCTATAAAACAAAACAAGAAGCTTCTGCATTCAAGTATTTTTGTTTCACAGTCCTTGTTTATCATACTTATAGTGATTGACGTTATTTACAAAATTATACAAATATTCAAATTTATTTAAAATGTTTGCTGAACAGTCTGAAAACAGATTCACCCCTATTGATGATCCAATTGACTAATACTATTTCTGCTACATTCCTCCATTTATTTTATTCGTTAGAGAGCATTCTCCATAATTTCCATCACAGCCCTGGTAAACTTAAGCAACTAGCAGCTAATCATATCATTCACCGATCCTCATATCTTCAAAATCGAACTCCACTTTCGAAATCAAACTCACCAACCTTTCTCGTTCTGCCGAATCCCTTATGAATAAATGAAAGAATGACTTATAAAAGTAATGTGCACACTCAAGTTCTCTACTCCTGGTATCTAACCCTTCGAGCTGACATGCCCTTATTGGTAACTCAGTACTGTAACCGAACGAGCCAAAAATTCTCTCCCATACTTCAGTAGTTTTTATAGCCAATTGACCTTCTGCAGTATGATGAATCCTCTGAGATTGAGTCCACACCATCCTACCCTTCCCCTAAAATTTTGCAGGTCATGATATCAGTATTTATAAGATTTCCCAATCACTTTCTCCTTTCACTCAATTTTTACCTAATATCACGTAACAAAAACACAAATCTTGGAATCACTCATATATCTTACCCCCTCACTATAGACACAGTGATTGCTAAATCGACCATACGAGTAGTATCTCTATCGACCTTAAACAACTCGAATTTACATCTTTTTTGCAATTTCTATCACAACACATATTCATCTCAGTTTGAACAGCATTACAATATTGTTTCATCAGTTGTCAAGCAGTTATTTAACTAACATCCAACACATTTCAGGTCGATTCAAGAAGTTTTTCTATGCACAAATTCATGAGAATCATCTTTTATTCATATCAATCATAATACATACGATTTACAAATAATAAGTTTTCACACAGGAATACAATAGAATGTTATCCGTCCAGCACCGAACTCAGGTACTTTACAGATAACAAGTTTTCCCTATTTGTTCAAAACTACAGGTCATTCAGGCACGGCGAGGCATCATTTTTTTTCAGTTCTTCTTACTTAAATGATTTTTCACCCTGACGCAAAGAGAATAGTGGAACAAACAAAAAGTTTTCCTCACATAGCTCGGTTGAAGCACAGTTAAACTCCAAGCGAGGACTATGTAAGCAGTAGACTCAGTGTGGCATCCACAAAATAGGATGGAAGGTTTTCTGAGCGCAGAACCACGATGGAAAGCCTCAGCAGGATCTCCCTGCAAGTTCTCCTCCTCCACTGCCATCACCGCCTCTTCTATAACTACCACCACCGAAGAGTTGGTAGAGATGAAGAAGGCCCGACAGTAGAATCGACGACAACACTAAAAATCAACATATCTGCCCAACAGATATACTTTCCCTGCATATGAACCCCTAGCCCTATCTTCTGTAAGGGTACAAAGACAGGCCCAACGCTCCTCGCCCGTCAAGACAAAGACATAAAATCTCCACTTATAGTAGAAATTCTCTTTAGCTTAAACCGCTTCCTCTCCCGACAAGCCTTGGTACATCGAAGGAACAGGGGCTGGGATCGCCATTTCTAAGGATCACCAAAGTACTTCAACTTCAACCTCTGTATTTCAGACGCAATTCTCTCTTCAAGAACCATACTCCGAGTTTTTACCATTTTAAAGAAAGTTACACATCCAGAATTGATCTAAACAAGGTGATCAAAGTACTCTTTATATAACCCTAACTTTATTGTGCATGTATGTTTTCCCAAGCGTCATCATTTATTACGGACGCGACTATTCAAACACAAACTGTCACATACATCCGCATCATCATTTATTACCCATCACTTCCAAATATCACGCAATATCCACCCAGTCAAACGCCATCATTGCTCCATTTCAAAATTACTATTTTTTACATCTCCTTTCTCAACCAAAGCCACTCGTGACTTTGGTTACGAGGGGGCGATTGTAGAGCTTAAATTACTTTGAATTTCCTCCGTCACAGGCTCACGCAATCTCAACACCTAACACTCTAGTCTAACAATCCAAACAGCTCCATGACCTACTTAAAAACATAGGTCGAGCTAAACCCAGAAAATGTTATTTAGATAAAGTCGCCTGTCTCCCACGAACTCATCAGTTATACAGTCATCCACCACTAATCATATTATTCGAAAGACATTCTCCAGCACGACGAAGAGCTTTAGGAAACGCCTATAGAAAGGAAAAGTTCCAGAAGAGACAAAGACCAAAAAAATTACTCAAACTTATTATTTACGAGATCACAAGCATTTCAAAATTCTAGAGATCACTTAAAATAATGATATCCACCCCAAACAATAAAGATACTGTTACAAAAATCCTCCATACGAGGTCGTGGTTTTTTTATCTATTCAGAGGTTTTCTATGCCAAAAACACTTGTTTCTATTTCTTACTTTATATTAGCGTATTGTTACATGATCATTGGTGTGATTGTAAATTCCTAATCATATCAAGCAACAAAAGTTGGCCATTACAACGTCAGCAGTGCTATAAGTAATAGATGTAGGAATAGAAAAATCGTTTCAGCTTTAATTGCTGTTTTTTGTGTAAGGATAGAAAAAGTTCAATTGCGTGTGATATAGACTCATCATGAGTAGAAGATCAGAGAAAGATTTTAGTATAAGAGGGAAAATATATTAAAATATAGGATGTGTGATAATGATGGGAATGTATTTTAACTAAAAAGGTACGAAATGTCTAACATTAATTGTGGAAAGGACGCCTCATTTCTAAAACTTAGGGCAGCTTGTGTAAGGCCCAATAACTGCTAGCAGTTAGAGAAAGAAAATATAAATAATATTTTGTCTTCTTCAATCAAATGTTTATAAAATCTAGACAAACGAAGGAATAGAGGGAGAAAAAAGAGAGTAAGTGGTAGAGATTCAAGTAGAGAGATTAGACAACAACAATCATCGTATAAGGACTGAGAAGGTTGTGGAGGTAGAGTCAAGATAATGGGTACACGGTGCCATTGTGAAAGAGGGAGTGAGTACTATTCCAAATTCATACTCTGACGTTGAAGGTATGTGATTGATTTAGAGTTTGTGATTGTGAAGTTTGAAATGGGAATTATAAGGTTTGGGGGTTTTAAAATTTTGAAAAATTTGCTATTTATAGTAGACTTTTGGAAAAACCAGTTTGATTTGTATGTGTATATGTATGTATGCATGTGTATAGAGTCAAGAAAATGATTGAGAAATTGGCAAAATTCCTGGACCAGTATGAAGGTTGAGGCGTGCAGAAAATCTGTTATATAAACTAGCCTCATCCTCAAGTCTATATCTGACATGGAGGTGTCACCTGATAAGGAAACGTTGACCTCTGGTCGCATGGATGAATCTGAAAAGGCAGAGGTTATAGATGTTGACTCCGAGGGGAAGGATGAAGTACAATATCCAAATTTCCTGGGTCATTTAGTATACATTCCTCCAAAGTCTGATGTATTTAAAGAATTCGGTAAAATTAAAAATACTTTAGGTGGGAAATGGGGCAATGTCATAGAGCATACCGGTAGGTCGTTTAAGGGTTGTACAATGTCAACTAGGGAAGATCATTTCTTTATGTTGCCCAATTTAGAAAAGGAGAAATTGGATAGGAAAGTGGAGGAATCGATCTTCTTTAAGTATTTTGATGGGGATGTCCAAAGTGACCCGGAACAGAGTTTTCTGTGCTATCTCTCTCAGTTGGAATATGGAATGATTCTGCCTCTTAGTAATCTTGCTAAAGGTATTTTGAATACCATAGGGGCTTATCCTTCCCAACAGAATGGGAATATGTGCGCGGTGATTAATTTTTGTGATAATCTGAATAGATTGTGGGAGGAGAATAAAGTGGAGAGGAAAATAACTCTTGAGGATGTTTTACAGTACTACGCTATGAAATATTACGGTGCAACTGGAGGCGTGTATTTCTATTCTAGTTATTCTCGACCTCTTTTCTTTGATCTGAATTCAGCAGGACGAGCTTGGAACGATCATATAATATGGGTGAAAGGTGATTATATTTAGAGAATGGACGAGGAGCCCAAGGAACTTCTATATAAAACTTTGAAGAAAAGTAAGTAATAATATATGATATCGAACTATTATAATTGTAGATTTGTTCTGTGATTGTTGAACAACTTGTTGTGTGATGTTACAGGTCTTTGATCGAATGCTTCTAAATGAGAATCGTTTCTAGATATTGTAGCTTGAGATTATCTTGAAAGAGCTCGACATCAGCATAAACAAAAGAGCTAACAACTGGTTAGAGAAAGCACGAAAGTCTCAAGCCAAAAGATAAATGACAGGAGCTTGAGCTAACAAGAAAAGAGCTATAAACGGGGAAGAGTGTCCGGTGTTACCGAGGGTAGTGCCAACGGCACTGAAGGATGTTTATGGGGGTATTACTTTGAGAAAGCTCGCTCAAAATCATTTAAAGAGGAAGGTTGTTAGGGGTTGCTCTACCTCGCGGACCACGGTGAGTGGTAAGATCGAAGTGAATGCGAAGAAGAGGAGGGTTGATGCTCATGCTGCTGTGAGTGGGGCAAAAGTTGGGGAGAATCAACCTATTGTAGGTGATGAGCTATTAGCAGTGGAGAACTGGCTGAAGTTAGCAGCTCGAAGAGGTGCTGAGGAGTTGAACTACTCCGCATAGTTGGAGTTGAGCAGGGTGGTAAGTTAAATTTAAGGGCGGGAGAGCCGAGCTTGAGAAGAAAGTGGCTCAACTTGAGTCTGATCTGGCATTGGAGTGAGAGCTCTTGGTTTATGTAAAAGTCTCGCATAAGGTGTTGATACGCGAGCTCACTGATGAGGCACAGAAGAATGTGTATAATGTTGTACCTACTCGGGATAGCCTCGGGAAGAAACTGCTAGATGTGGGGTACTCTATTGTTAATCTCAAAGCCATTGTAGCAGGTTCCTATGTCGAAGAGTTTGAGGTGGAAGAGGAGTTCAAGGTTGATGATGGCTCTCTCCAAGATAAGATTATAAGGCTGGACGCGGTCTATGCTAGAACTGATCTAGAGAAGCGTGAAGGTGATAATGAGAAGGTTGAGTAAAAATTGTTTGGAGTTTGTTTATGTTTTAGTGTGAGTTTGAAAACTGTAATTGTATGGTACATTGATTTGTAGGATAAATTTAGGATAGGCTAAGAAAAATTATAAATATTGATTTGCAGGAACATAGAGAAATGCGCCACAGAATTAAGGAATTAGAGAAAGAGCTTGCTAAGGAAAAAATGCCTCAGCGCCCTATTGACTTCGCAATCGAAGCTACATGTTAGAAAAGAGCAAGAAATATTTTACTTGTATGTTGTACTACTTTAAATCTTCCCAGTAAAGTTAGAAGGTAGACATAGATCACAATAATGTGTTTGATGATTTCAGAGGGTTAGTAAACTTAAATATAGAAAATGTGTACCTTGAAAGAGGATGTAGATGTTATGCCTTTATTGTGAAATAACTTTTTAACTTGAGGTCGAAGTATAATCTCAGCTTGTCTGCATGTTAGAAATAGAAATCTGTAAAGTTATTTGTAATATGCATTGATTGTATCTGTAAACTATTGTTGAATCGAGCTTAATGATGCAGGTCAAATTAGAGACTGTTTGCCTAAGCATACAATAGACGCTCCAATAGAATCATGAGTTTGTGGCAGAGTTTGCAAAAACTAAAGAGGTATCTGAAGATAGGGAGGATCAATATGTCAAAGTAAAGATCCAGTTTCCTAAGGCGACCAAAACTGTGGACGACCTGGCTTGGAAGATCAAAGGTAAAAATGCTAAAATTGAAAAGTGCAAAAGGAGATTGCGAAAGCGTAAATTGAAATAGCAAAGTCCAAAAGCAGGTTAGATTTATTGATGGTGAAAAGTAAAGAGGCAAATGCCGCTCAATACCATATAATGTCGCTAGAAATGATTGAAAAAGAGTTACGTGATTTTGCAGCTAGTTTGAAGATTCAAATGAACAGGAAAGTTACCAAGCTTTAGAAAGCTCGAGCTGACCTGGCAAGTTCAGAAAGTGGGGTTTAGCAATTGAAGAATGAAATGATTAGGAAATTAAATGAGCTGGAGAAGGCTTGAACTGACCTGGCATGTTTCAAAAGTGTGGTTGAGAAGTTAAGTGAGGCCATGCCTACTAAAGATATCAATATTTGACTGGTCCAAAAATGATGTAACGAATTGAATGAGAGGGTTGCAAGGTTGAAGGAAGAATTAGCTATGGCCGATTAACGATCCAAGAAGACCGAGGATGGAGAGCGGCTAAAAAAGAAAAAGACTAATGCTGATGTGATTAACCTATTAGCTCAAATTAAAGAGTTGGAGGAAGATGTAGCTCATTTTCAGGCTAATGTACAGAGAGGAAATAAACGTTTAAGGGAGAATGGGCATAAGTTAGATATTAATCTTCGTAGAGAGCTAATGTTAGAGGGGGTGATCAGAAGGAAGGATGAGTTGTTGAAGAAGGCTCTTATTGGGGGACGTGATAGAAATGACTAGGAGTTGGTAGAACTTCGTGGTCAATTAGAAAGTGTGAGGACGATGAATAAATTTGAGCTGGATAAAGTAGCGGGGACAATAGCGCAGCAAACTGAGGCGATAATAAACTTAAGGAAATAGGCAGAGTTGAGAGATGTTTTCCACAAAGATTTAAAGCAAAATTATCAGATGTTAAAAATGCAGTTTTTCGAGAAAGTCATGGTTGACCAAGAAAAGTGTCGCCCTGAAGAGGTAAATTCTTTAGTAGCCTACTTGCAGCCTTCCAAGATTAGTCAAATACTAGAATGCTACATCGAAGCCCAACTGCCTTCCGCAGAGAAGCCTTCCGAGACTAGCCGAAAGGTCAAAGGCTGCATCGAAGTTATCTACTATAGTCAAAGCCAAAGATAGTCGATCAGCAGTACTAGTTCCAGAGATATTTTGCCCATATTAATGCATGGTCGAAGGTAGATATACCTGACAGCCAACTCACCAGACAGAATAGTAAAAATAAGCTGCCAGATAGCTACAGTGTCTGAATCAACTTTACATACAGGACAGCTGCCCCAGAGGATATACATGTAATCTGACCTCACATGGTTACTCACCATTTCCTATCTCTTATAAATAAGAAAGAGGAAACACTATGAAGGAGTTAGAAAAACTTTGCCTAAACCCCCTCAAAGATCACCTTTGAGTACCTTTGATATATGCATAAATGGTCGATTGAAAGCTAGTATTATCTTTGCTTTAATCTGTATAGATGTCAATTGCAAGCAAGTTTTACCTAGCTTGAATCAATATAGATGGTCGATTGAAAGCTAGTATTACCTTTGTTTTAATCTATGTATAGATGGTTGATTGAAAGCTAGTTTGACCTTTGCTTCAATTTATGAGATTTATTATATTCTTCGTGAGTAAAGAGTAATATGGGAAAAAACTTAGAATTTTTTATTAAGTAGATTAGAATGTACACTGTTGGAGATTGAAATCTCACTTTTAGAATGTAAAGAACGATAATTGAGTAATCTATAGTAGAAAAACTAGGGACTTAACGATAATACCGTTTTAATCACCTAGTGTACCAAAGATTTGGGATTCAAACTCCTTTTTTGATCATGTGATAGTACGAGCCCAGGCCAGTTCAGCCAATGATGAGGAAAGGACCTTCCCAATTTTCTGCGAGCTTCCAAGCATGTGTTTCCTTTATGCTCTGTCAGATTTATTTGAGGATAAGATCATCGAATTAAAACTCACAGCTTCAGACTCTTCTGTTGTACGAGCTTGTGTGCATATGATGAAATTGACCTAGGTTGGTAATAACACGTTCCCTAGTTTCATCAATCTAGTTCATATTGCAGGCCAACTTGAATTTATTCTCTTCGCCTATAAGTTCGTGATCTCTAACAGGATGGTAGTACTCTATTGGAATGACGGCCTCTGTTCTATAAGCTAGGAGAAAGGGGGAACAACATGTTGATTATGGTGGAGCATTGCGGTATACCCATAAGTTATGAAGAAGCTCCCGTATCCAATTTTTTTTCTTCTGTGATTAAAGCCTTTTCTTGAGTCCATCCACTATGGTTTTGTTGGTGATTTTGGATTGTCTATTGCCTTGTGGGTAATATTGATTAGATTAGGAATGGATGATGTCGTACTTGTTGAGAAAGGCTGCGACCTTTTGTCCAACGAACTGCGGCCCGTTATCAATCAAAATCAGGTGGCGGCATTTGAACCACGTGATAATGTGTTCCCTGATAAAATAGATGAGCTCATCTTCTCTAGTTCGACAAGAAGGAACTGCTTCCACCCATTTCGTAAAGTAATCTACTACTATGAGCAATTAGCATCGGTTACCTAGCGTATTAGGAAATTTTCCCATAAGATCGAGTGCCCATCTCTTAAAAGGTTATAATACCATGCTTGCATGTAGTTCGAGTACAGGGGCGTAGATCATGCATCCATGTTGCTGACATGTGTTATATTTGTGTAAGTATTCTTCTGCTTGCTTGCGAATTCGTGGCCAGAATACTCCTTGTATAATTGCTCTGCTTGCCAGTGCTTGACCTGCGGCATAGGATTCATAAGTCCCTTCATATAATTCTTTGAGAATTTCATCAACATTTTTCTTGGAAAGGTACTTGAGGTAAGGCGCTGTCACTGATTGGCAGTATAGACGGTCGTTCTAAACTGTATAACACTTCAAATTTTTGATCAATTGTTGACCCTCTTTTAGATCTGTCGGATGGGGCCCGTCGCATTTGTTTTTCTGGCCGAGGTAGGCAATAAAGGACTTTCCCTAATCGTCCGCCTCCTTATCAACGCCCCTATGTTGATCGTGCATACATAATGGAAATCAATGCTGGGGGTGGATCATGCTTCTATACCCAAGACCCCGGCCAAATAAACCAAGGAATTGGCATGTCTGTTCTCACCTCGAGGTAGATAGTCGAGAGTTGCTTTAACAAATTTACTCATCCTATCGGCAATGAGGGCTGCATATTCGATCATCTTACCATTTTTCTTATACTGTTATGAGTAATGGTAGACGATGAGTAAAGAATCTGTATAGGCTGAGAGCTCAGGGACCCCAAGCTCGAGTGCTAAATCGAGTCCATGAATCAAAACTACATACTTTGTGACATTATTGGAGGCTTTAAAATCTAAGCGAATTGATTTCTTGATTTTGTCGTTGGAAGATGCAATCAGTGCGATTCTAATTCCTAACCCTGCAGGTCCTACTGAACCATCTGTAAGAAGTCTCCACCCTTTCTTTGTAATCCATTCAGCTCATTCATTAAATGGTTTGGTGGGTGCATCTTCTGTAATTTCTTCTTTAAGGCCAGGATCGTGCTCCTCCCAATCTGGATCTTCCATATGAAAATCTGTGAAAAAATTGGCAATGACATGACCTTTATTTGAATGCCGTCGTTCGAACTTGATATCATGTTCTCCCAAACTGACTTACCATTGATGCACTTTTTGTGATTTTTCATTTTTAGATAAAACTTCCCATAGTGGGTAGTTTGTCATGAATTTGACTGAATAAGCTTGAAAGTGGTGCTTGAGTTTCTGTAAAGTGTAATTAAGAGTTAGGAGTCTTTCAATTTTAGAATACCTCGTTTCTGTTAGAGTGAAGGTTTTGTTAATGTAATAGATTAGCTTTTCGACATTACCCTCAAGTTGAATAAGGACCAAGCTGATTAAATTATTTGTAACTGCGAGGTAGATGATCAGTTCCTTATTATCTACTGGGGTACTCATGATTAGAGACTTCCCCAGATAGGTTTAAGTGCCTAAAAAGTGGTATCGCATTCTGCTGTCCACTGGATCTCTTCATTGGGTTGAACCTTTCCTCATTTAGTACAACCTCAGAGGAGTAAGAACAGCCACCGGCATCAATATGAAGACTTAAAGATGAATCGATTGATAACAGTAATCTTACCTACTAGTTTTTGTACGTCCTTCTTTATTTTCGTAAAGAGCATGTTGAGGAGAGATCGAATTTGATCTGGGTCGGCCTCAATCCCTTTCTTACTGAGAAGATGGCCGAGGAACTTGCCTAAATGCACTCCGAATTGACATTCTTGTTGCGAACAGACAACATAGAATATGGTTGAGGTTTGAGTTCAATTCCAAGGAATCTTAGAATTGCTGAATGTACTCCTTCGGATCGGTGCCTTTGTATTTACATATCTTCAGAGTATATAAACTTGTTGGTACTTCTATGTCAAATAACTCTTTGGCAATCAAGCTACCTAGTAATTTGGTGAAATTTTCTTTACTGCCTAGAGCTTGAGCTTCAATCAACTCATTGATACGTTGATCCATGTACTCTTGTGTGACGTACTGACGTGTTTCCTAAGTGCCGTGGCGAGCCGGTTGAAGATTATGAGTATCGCTTCCTTCGCTCAAGCCCTCACATACTGGAATCTGGGGTTGAGGTCATTGTTCTTCCTCTTGATGCTTGGAATGTCGGAGACCCCTGCTGATATTGGTCTGAACTTCTCTGCCCAAATAAATTGAAGGTTGAGGTTCATGCTGAAGATTTTTAGAAATGGCTCTGTTGATCGCTCCTCGAGGTCCTAATCTTTCTCGTGCAAAAATACAAGAGTTCGTTGGTACTTGATCACGATCTCTAGTATGGGGAGTCTATTAAGTGTCCTACAAAGCTTGCAATGCGGTCTGCATAGTTTTCATATGTTCTTCATGTCTCTTGAATGCTGCCAAACGAGCTTGGGGCTAACTTTCCAGCTCTTTGTCGTAGTCAAGAGTTAACTGACGCTTGAGCTCATTATATTTCTCTATTTTGACATAGAGATAGCCCCGTAGTTCAGTGAGTTGTTCCTGTTTAACTAAAAGTTCAAGTTGGATTCCTATTGTTGGTCGCTTGGAAGTGACCATAATTGGAATTGGATATTAGAGATAATGTATACCTTATGATATCGTGGAAATGTCTTTTTTCCCACATACGGCGCCAAATGAAATGGCCTAATTCCGTAGCTCGAAATAACTCAAAATTAGATCTTACACCAAATGTACATCTAACATAAAATAATATAATAGAAGAATGACACAGGTGATTTAGTGTAGAAAACCTTTGAATGGGTAAAAAACTACAACCTCGAGTTGAGGATTTAGTAATAGTAACTTATATTGCTTAAGGCTAATATTTTATTTCAAGTAATCTCTTGAGCTAGAAATGCTTGAACTTGAAATAAGAAGTTTTGTGGTGTTTAGAATCTAGAAATTCCTATGTTAGAGTCTAAAAAATCTTTTTTTTCTTGTCCTTATCTCCTCTAAAACTTTACTTTTATATAGACCTTACCTGCAGCTCCCTATCGTGTAGAAGAACATTCTTTGAATAATGAGGTAAGTGGTAGCTGAATAAGTAACTGTTAGCTCGTAGGAGACAGGTGTCTTTAACTTGTTATTATTTTACTGTAGAGCTCAATCCACATTCTTTATCAGTTCGTGGTATGGATTTCAATATTGACTGTGCATGTTACATATGTAATGCATAAGTTTGATATTGGGGTAGTTTAAGTTTGGACTGGGTCGAGGGATAGGTCCCTACATTTGGTCTCCTAGTGAAGATGGCAACCCAGATAATTTCTCCAGAGAAGTAGATAACCATTAATGTAATACATTTTTTGGTAAGGTTGAAAGCAAATTTTGTACAAGTGGTCGATGGGACCTATTGACTTTGATTTGTTTTGTGAATGATTTTTGTTTTGGACTTCTAAATTCTGAATGGCTTATCGGACTTATCGAGCATAAGTAGACTTAATGCAATATATTGATTAGATGATATGACCTTTTTGTTAAGATCGAGGTAGACAACAAAATTAAGTGATATCTATTATTGGCTAAGTATTTCAGATATGTTGCCCATTGAGGGGATATCTGATCGGATTGATGGGATAGCCATAAAATGCTCTTACCGTGGGTACAAAAGATTTACAGATGTATTTCCTCTCTGGGAAATTCGATTTAATTGAGAAGATAGCCATGCGATGGCTTATCTATTTTAGTAATGATTGGGAGACATGTGTCCCATGAAAGGGATATCTGTTGCCGATTAAATGAGACTCGTTTCTGACACTAACTTGTAAAGTTTTGTCAAAATCTAGATTAGATGATATAATGTTTTGAAATAAAGATTCCATATTTAGAAGAATGGGTTGTATTCCATGGGAACTCGAGCTGTAATTCATCTTCAGTCATTAACCAGTATGTACCACTATCAGTTTCGTCACTTTCAATGTAAGGATCTTCCCAATTTTCTAATAATTTGCTAAAGTTCTTTGGCCAAGTACTATCTTGAATTCATCTGATCCAGGAGGATCTAGGGATGTTTTGATGTGAACTCGTATGTGAAGAATGGAATTGTCAAAGACTAATATTGTCGAAGTCGTTCAAACGAGCTTGTATGCCGTTCGAACGAGTGGTTAAGTTTCTAGGGCAAAAGACCAACTATTATAAAGTTGTTCGAACGGGCTTGGATGCCGTTTGAACGAAAACTCAATTTTTACAGTTTTAGACTTTGTTTGTCCAAGTCGTTCAAATGGGCTTGGATGCTATTCGAGCGAGTTGTCGTGTTTATAGGGTTGATGACCAATTATCATAAAGTTGCTCGAATGGGCTTAGATGCTTTTTGAACGAGCTTGGCATAGGTTTGCTTTAGATGTTATTCTGAGACGCTGGGTTTACCTCGAGATTCGTTCTCCTAGTATTTTTACTTCCCTACTATATAAAGGGGACTTAGGTTATTTTTTTATCTTAAGGAAGATCAAAGCAATTCTAGGAGAGATACTTAGATTGGAGAGTAATTCAATTGTAATTAACTTTGATTAAGCATTTAAAGCTCTAAAAGGGATTTTCCCAATCAACTTGTTTTGTTCTTCGTGCAATTATTCATTTTAGGGTTTCTCAATCGTATTGTGGATTAAGTGATATCAGTTTTCCAGTTACGATTCTCGAGGGTGATCGTGGTTTATGGTCTCTACACGTGACCGCCTTAAGCAAACGAAGGAGAAGCCAGTGAGTCCGTTGAAGATTCATCAAAAACCTAATTCGAAGAAGAAGGACAATTTTGAGATGGGCCATTCCAGCGATCGACTCACGGCTTTGGAAATGACAATTTCTGACCTAGCATCTACTATAGGGGAGTTGGTTAAACAATTGTGTCTCACGAGCCTCGCGAAGGCTTCCACTTCGGTAAAATGACGAGGCCGCTCGAAGAAAAAAAGAGTTATGGAGGTGGATGGAGATGATAATATTGCGGAGATGGATAGTGATTCTAGTGATGCCGAATTCATCAAGGAGCGATCGGGAATTGGTAAGTGATCGAATCCTTAACATAATCTTCGTATCAATTTTAAGATTGAAATTCTGGTATTCAACGGTTCAATCGATGCCGAGATATTGGATAACTGGTTAGATTGGTTAGAAACTTATTTTTTTGTTTACGAATACTTTAATGCTCAACAAATATGCTTTTCTACGTTGAAATTCGCAAGTCATGCACTCAGGTGGTGAAAATCTTATCGAAAATGCCATGATGTAGGAAGTTTGAGTTGGAAAGAATTCAAGGTATTAGTGCGAAAACAATTTCATCCAATTTGGTATGAGCAAGAGAGATGATATAAATGGTACAATTTGAGCCAAAAGTTTGAGCAATCCGTACAGGAGTATACTACGATATTTCATAACTAAGCTTTGGTTTTAGACATTGATGTGGACAAGTATGAGGTATTCATGAACTACACGGGGGCTTTATCGGAGTCAAATAAAAGAGAGTTGAAGCTCTTTATTGTGACCAATATCGAGGACGTTACCGTGAAGGCAATTTCTATTGAAGGCAAGTACTTGAAGAGTAACAAAGAAGATGGCAAAAACGAATCGGGGTACAGGTCTTGTTGAAAAAACGAGCATAAGGGAGAGTCCAAATAAGGGGGGTCTTTGTCCAAGGAGAAATATTACAATCATTGTAAGACGAGTGGGCATATTTTAGATAGATGTCGGAAACTTTACCCGGAGCTTAGGCCAAAGGAGGAGAAGAGGAAGAAAGAGAGATATGCACTAGCCGCAGAGGCTGTTGACCTCCCAGATTTAGATATACTGAATCCTAAGCTTACATTTATGTTTCAGTTGACTTTGGCCACCGAGGAGGAGAGTTGGGAAGAACTTTTTCATGTCAGTATTCACGTGAAGCACAGTTTAGTCGAGGCCATTGTGGATTTGGGTATTAAAAAAAATTTAATTTCTGAGACGTTAGTGATGAAGATGGGCTTGACGACTATAGCTCATCCTAAGCCGTATGGTTTGGGGTAGATTCAAAAAGATGGAGATTTGATGATCACGATGTAGTGAACATTCAAATTTGCGATCACTAAAAGGTTTATTGACGAGGTGACGTATGAGGTGGTTCCTTTGGATGTGTGTCAGCTCATCTTGGGTAGCCCTTTTCTTTGGGACCGAGATGCAATTCATTACCGTAGAGCTCGCAAGTATCGTCTTATGAAGGAGGAAAAGGAGTTCCATATCAATGCTTGTAAGGAGCATGTCACCACAAATAATTTAGTAACGGCGACTCAGGTGAAGCGGTTAGTTAATGTGAGCGGAAAGTTTGTGTTACTGGTTTGACCGGTTCAAGAGAGTAGGGTGGCTAGAGTGCTGTCTACAATGACAACATCTTATAGGCAACAAGCTGACATTGGGAAGTTACAAGAGGAGGTTGTGGTACATAATGATCACAAACCATTTCAGTTTTTAGCTACACAGTCTAAGTTAAAGCAAGCTCGCCAAATGAAGAGGATGTTGTATCTCTTACAATTCTCTTTGATTATACAGTATAAGAAGGTAGTAGACAAGAAAATGGCTGATAGGTTATCTCGACCCCCATTACCAACTACTTCCGCTATGTTGGATTCTATGCATATACAACCTTTTGTTTTGTCAGGGTATGTTATAGGATATGATGATCCCAAGGGGCATAGTGTATTTTGCCAAAAGTTGCTGCAAGGCAAGACATGTGAGTATGAATTGGATTTTCCGCCTTCTATGCAGATGTATTTGGTAATTAATGCTGAGCATTTGAAGCCTTTTGAGACGTCTCTTTTAGATGAAGAATCTATAATCGGTACTCGCCTACCATCAGTTGATGACTTATGGACGGAAAAAGAAGATCCATTGCCGGATGATGGTAGTCAAGAGAGGAAAGTTCATATTACAAGATGGTAATGAATTTGTCCCGAGTTGGGAAGAAAGGTTAGCTACCTAGTAAGTTGAAGTGGTACAGCAGGGAAATGGGAAGCGCCGCATTCCCACATCTCCAGTTCTATCTTGAGAAAGAGCTCAAGGATCCTAAAGGGGGGAGACATGATCCAGGAGGATCTAGGGATGTTTTGATGTAAACTCGTATGTAAATAATGGAATTGCCGAAGACTGATATTGTGAAAGTCGTTCGAACGAGCTTGTATACTGTTCGAACGAGTGGCGAAGTTTCTAGGGATAAAGACCAACTATCGTAAAGTCGTTCGAACGGGCTTGGTTGCCGATCGAATGAGAGTTCTATTTTTACGGTTTTGAACTTTATTCGTCATAGTCGCTCGAACGGGCTTGGATGCCGTTCGAACGAGTTGTCGTGTTTCTAGGGTTGAAGACCAATTACCGTAAAGTCATTCGAACCGGCTTGGATGTTGTTCAAACGAGCTTGTCATAAGTTTGCTTTAGATATTATTCTGAGATGTTGGGCTTGCCTCGAGATCCGTTCTGATGGTATTTTTAGTTCCCTAGTATATAAAGAGGACTTAGGTTATTTTTTTATCTTAAGGGAGATCAAAGCAATTCTAAGAGGGAAACTTAGATTAAAGAGTAATTCGATTGTAATTAACTTTGATTAAGCAATGAAGCTCTAAAAGGGATTGTTCCAATCAACTTGTTTTGTTCTTCGTGCAATTATTCGTTTTAGGGTTTCAAAATCGAATTGTGGATTATTATTGAAGGACGAGGTCGTTGATGTCGAACTCTCGTTTCCTCACTTTTTGTTATAAGATTTTCGTAGAGTGTGGTGGTATCACCCCAAATGTGTGATAACGTGATCTTTGGTTTCTTCGATCCAATTGAACTTACATAGAAGTCAAAGTTCATTTTCTTCATCGGTGATTCATCTTCTAGTACTTGGAAGGTCGAGATCTGAAGGAATTGTAGCTTCAGTGCCAAAGGCCATCATGAATGGTGTGCAACCTATGGATTTTCGGGGTGTAGTTCTATATGCCCATAAGACGCTTAGTAACTCAGCGACCTATCTTTCTTTCTTTTTGTCTAGGCATTTTTGTAATCCTAATTTGATGTTTTTATTAATAGCTTCGAAGTAGTCAATGGGATCTTGTATTTGTGGAGGAAGTTGAGGACTTTGCTACTAATGAATTGCTTGCCATTATCTGACCTTATTAGTTATGGGTAACAAAATCTTGTGATGATATCTTCCCGTAGAAATTTAACTACTTCATTTTAATCAGTGCGACAAAGTGGAATAGCCTCAACCCATCATGTGAAGTAATCTTTATCTACAAGGATGAATTTTTGGTTGCCTAATACGGGGTGGAATGGACCAATGATGTCGCTTGAATGGCCAGAGGACATTGCTGACATGCAAGTCGAGGGATGGCCTTTTGATGTCTTGAGCGTAGATTTGGCACTTGTAGCATTTTTGAACAAAATTTATGCAGTCTTGTCTCTTCTTTGGCCAGTACAATCCCTGAGTGAAAGCTCCTTGAGCTAGTGATCGTCCTGAGACATGTGCTATAAAAATTATTTTGCGGAGCTCTTAATTTTTGACCTGTGCCTATCTCTGTTCGATATATTGGATAAGTGGACCTCTGTCAGTAATTCTGTACAGTACCCCATTTTGGATTTTGAATCGTAGACATTTGGCCAATAGTGACCGAGCTTCCTCATTGTTTTTGGGGAGGGTGTTAGATTTGAAGTACGTGAGGAATGGTATTTTCCAGTCATCAGGATCTTCATCTTCAGCAATTTGAATTTGCATTGCATTGTTGGCCTCGAGGCTAGAATGGTGGATCACTTCGATGTCCAGTGTTCTCTTCGTACTATCTTTGAGCATTGCAGCAAAGTATGCTAGTGCGTCAACATGGTAGTTTTCAGCTCTTGGTAAATAGGAAATTGTGGCTCTTGTAAACTTCTTCATTTTTCTTCGACCAGAGTGGCATATTTAACTATTTTTCCTCATGTTTTAATGTTTTATTATAGTGGTTGGCCACCAGTAATGAGTCTACATAAATTGCGATTTCTTCTGCCCCGAGTACTATTGCAAGGTCTAAACCATGAAAGATAACTTCGTACTCCGTTTTGTTGATTGTTGCATTGAACTTGAGTTTGATAGTTTTCTTGATTCTGTGGTTAGATGGTGTCACTAGAATTATGCCAATCCCTGATCCTCTGTGTTTGTATTTGTAGTGCTTACAACATATTTTTTTTAACCTTGACATTAATTTTGAAGTTCTCCATAGTCCATGCAGATGCTTTTGATCCATAGTTTTGAACTATTGCCTATCTACAAAGATAAGATGTATGTTAAGAATTACTAAATATAATATCGTTTACGGTATGGAGAATACAACATTGAGAAAGTGCATCTTCTTATAGTACTTTTTGCAAGCTAAAGCTGTTTAACACAGTCCAACCCATGCTGACCTTTGGTAAAACTCTAGCCCGTTCTTAAAGAAAAAATGTACATTGTGTACTCTTTTGTTTCGGTGCCTATGGTTTTTCTCAGTGGGTTTATGGCAAAGATTTAAGAAGCAGTGGTGTCTTTTGCTTGGTGGTACCCAAAATTAAAGGGGAATGTTGCATATTAGGGGCTTACCTAGGGTATGGGAGGCAGCGATCAACTCTAGAGGTCTTTGTCCTTCTCAGTTCTTCGGGAGGTGTATGCCCTTTTATATTCATATTAGTAATCAAGATAAAGAGAGAAAGATTGGCTGACAGATATCGTAGGTTGTAATCTTGTTTAAAGTAATAAAATTACTGGTGGGGTGTCTGCCTTAACCCCAACCTCAGCTCCCCCCCCCCCCCTAAAAAAATGTTAGGTATATTCTCCTACTTAGCTTAACTTGATAGAGAAGTATAAAGAGATTCAAATTTTAGTAGGCACCCAAACCCAAGGCGTAAAACAATATGTTCATTAAACTGTGGTAATTTTACCACAAGTCGACTGGGAAAATAAAGAGACAATCTGTCACCAATACTAATTTTAATAGATTAGGCGCTTGTTGAAGAGGATACTGAATCAAAATCACTGATATCACCCCCTCTCGCACGACCTTTCAGGACCTTCGACGTTAGTCCCCTATTGGGGAAAAAAATCCTAGAGCATACTATTTAGGCTATATTAGTTTTAGTTTGTGTTAAAACTCCCTGCAGCAAATGTACTCAATGGGTTATATTAAGAGAAATTTAAACTTATTCCTCAAAGTCTAATTAGTGAATAGCTTCCGAATTTATCATTTCTTTGAATTTATCCCTCATAGTTGTTATCCCGCCATTAACTACTTGACGTATTGTATATATGCACTGCACGTAAATACATCTTCGAGGAAGTACTTGATATATTTATTTTCTATAAAATGAAAATGCATGGCATATGAAAGTCGGTAAGATAGCCAAATCTGTCTCAATCTATTATCTGATGATATCTTTTCATTTGTTACGGCTGAAAAGGTTCTTCCCGCATAGACTTTTATTTCTCTTTGATAAAAAAATCAGTGATTCTTCAATTTATTTTGCATTTTCATATTAATCCAATCTAATACCAGGAATAAAATTTTTAGTTAACGTCATGGAACTCATAATTAACAAAATATATTGTTGAAGTCCTCCCAGAGATGACAATGCGTGATTACTTGTTTTGGGCTTGATACATCTCACCAGAGGAGCGCACTGCTCAACTCTCTCTGAGTCTCTTCTCCCTCTTCCTCTAGAGATGTTA
Organism: Kingdonia uniflora; assembly: GCA_014058105.1. Lineage (NCBI taxonomy): Eukaryota > Viridiplantae > Streptophyta > Magnoliopsida > Ranunculales > Circaeasteraceae > Kingdonia > Kingdonia uniflora. The sequence continues at coordinate 333,274 of JACGCM010002399.1, read as the reverse complement.
AGGTTTCGTAAATGGAGGAGGAGGTTCTAAAAAAAAAAAGGTTCCCTTCTTAGGTTACCTTCTCACCCTATTTATAGGGGGAGTCATTAACCAAACAGTGCTCGGCCTCACGTGCCGCGTGTAACTCCAAGGTTACCCTTCCGGGGTCTTAGGCTTTACCTTTCCACATAGGTTTGGCATGAAGTGTTTGTTGGTATCAATTGCTTTCATCATAGCTCGAGGGATTTTAAGAGAACTTCCCTTAAGACCTGCTCGCCTTTCGGTGGGGAGGTCGTTTAATGACCTGCAAGCCTCGTGCTTAGCGGGAGCATGCTTTTATAATCTCCCCCCTTAGTTCTTATTCCTAGAGAGGAAAAGCTGAGGTGAAATGTATGTATTTGTTGTATCATTTAGTTATGAAAGCATTGCCTTGTTCTACTAGATGTGTGGCTGTTTTTTGAATTATACTATTTCTAGCTGTTGCGTTAGAAGTTGTGAGTCATCATTATTTTATGTGCATTAGGATAACAAAATATAGTAATTAATGCATCTTGAATTTATGTGGCGTGCGGTTACTACCGCAACTATTGGGCGTCGTGTCCCATAATTGTAGTGGGGCCTACTTAGTATTTCTTTAAAACTGCCCTTTCGCGTTCTTTCTTTAAAAGAAAGATCTGTGTTTCTTGAACAACCTTTAGTTCTCTCTTTCATCTTTGAAGTGCCATTTCTGAACTTGGCTTTGATTATCTTGTAATAGCCTACTCGTAGCCTTCGACCCCACTCAGGCACTCCAAGGCTACTTCACAGCCTACTCGATTATATCGAAGCCTATTCAATCCTTAAAACAAAATTTCCCAAGATCATTTGAAGGCGAAGCTTTGACTCTAAGAGGCCTCGAGAACGGACACCACACATCGCAACAGAAACACTTCGACTATATCTGCACATAGTCGAAGTATGACGGGACAGGCAGCCAGCCATTCAGACAAGACGGCGCAGTGGTTGGTCCTTGCAGCTATAGTAACAAAGTACAGAGACATCTCCAACAACTGTTACAGTGATAGTATAGACATGCCTGGCGCCCATACCCCTCCGGGATATTCGGACAGTACCCTTATAATCTGACCCAACCTTGGTGACTCAGCCCTTCCTATGATTCTATAAATAGGAGAGATGGGGAACCAAGGAGGGGTTAGAAAAATTCTCCCCTGCCTCTTTGATGTTTACCTTCGACCACTCTGCAAAAACCCAGTACTCGAACCTTCGATTACTCATCAGTAATAAATACACTCTTAAAATCCTTATCAGAGGCCGTAGAGCGTCACATTCGGGACTCTACGCAAGTATTTTGTTTATAGATTGTTCATGCTTTAGATTTTTCCTTGCATTCCTTTGATTGAGGGTTAACCCCGAGTTACAAGAGCTGACTTCTCTCCCGAAAGAAGTTAGGCCCCTATAATTGGCGTCGTCTGTGCTTCCAACCCTACCAATATCTTTTTCTCTTTCCCTCCTTTTGTTTTCAACATCTACAGATTCTCCTCAATGGCACCCACCCTCCGATCCAGTTCAACCCATGCCGGCATCACCATCGACGGAGTAGCCGCCCAAATAGCTTTACTATCTCAACAAGTCGCCCAAGCCGAGGAGCGCCACCACGCATAACTTAACCAAGAGCGTGAACATCACTGCCTGGAATTGGAAACCGAATGGAACCGCCGCCTGGACGATGAGAGCTAAAAAAGATGGGCAATCGAAGAATTATGCAAGACCGTTAAAGAACTGTAGAGACTATAGCCTTTAGAACCTGCTCGACCATCCCAAGCACCAGATCTGTCGTGCATGTCTGCCGCGCCCGTCTGGGACCCCTACCCACTCTCGGAGTAGTCCAAGGCCGTATCCAACCCGAGGGTGCTCCCCACATTCTTCCTCCTTCCGGTTCCATCCACCTCGGCATTCACCCCATAAAAAAACTCTTTAGACTCCACCCTCCGATCCTCTAGACACCCTATACGACGCCCTGCTCGAGAATATTAAAGGGAGCGCAGTGCTGAACACATTCCCCTCACTCGAACTCACCATCCTCGAATCCCTCGATCTCTCCCTCATCCTGCCTATGCTGCACAGCAGGACTTCAACCTCAAAATACAACTAGTTATCCGCGTCAGCGCGAGCCCAGCCACCAACCCTTGGAGTCGCCTCAGTAACTGATAGACGTAGAAATACGCAGGATTAATGCGCCTAAAAGTATCGCTTTATTAATCCTGATTTATTAATTTCAAATGTTAGTAGCATTTTCTTATTTTCAGGCACTTATCACTGTTGGAGCTAATAAGTAGAAAAAGACATCTAATAGGAGGTATAAAGAGTTGAAGCATCTTCAACACTCTCTCAGGCACAAGGAAGATGCCTACATTTAATATACTTGTAGATTTTCTCCATAGAATAAAGATGATGAAGGACTTTACAAGGATTAACATGTGATAGGATTTATCTTTATCTGATAGAGTTTTAGAATTGTAAATAAGTCTCTCCTATCTCCTATAAATATGAGAGCAATTCTATGTATTTTACACATCTCAATCTCTGGAAGGAATAAAGCTTGTGTTTTTCAGTATCTTTCCCTTTCTCTCTCTTTTATTTATGCGTTTAATTTAAGTTGTGATCAACACCATTAATGGAGAGCTAATCTCTTTAGCTTAGGCTAAGGATTGAACCTCCGCAGAAGTGAGCTAAATTGATGTTAATAGTAGTTTAGATCTAGAATTAATCTTTAATTCTTTGATTTGAAGTTACGAAGAGTTGATCTAGCCATGACAACTCTAAGTTACTAGAGATATGAGGAAGATGTCGAATTAGCCATATTCAATTATTTTCATGCTCAAAGGGAATTCTAGATCACTAGAGTTAATACACTCCACCTAGCCATGTAAAAGAGTTTATAAACCCTAAATCCGATTGTCCATGAATAACGAAGTTCTTACTTAGGGTTTTAGCCACAAACCCTAGATCTTAGACCCAAATAGACCTAGTCATGGCTATTACGTGCGGATAGAAGCTACCGTTTTCATATCGTTTGGTAAACTAAGTCGGAGGTGATCCAAAGCCTAGGTTTTTTTACTTATAATCGTACCGAATGTTAGTAATTTAGATTTATGTTTTAGATTAAGACCCTTTTATCAAAATTAGCTTAGATTCGTTTATTAGTTAATTAGGAAATTTTATTTTTAATACATTTACTCCCTGTGGATTCGACCCCCGCCTACCCTTATTATATTATGACACCCGTATTATGACACCCATAGTTTTTGTCGCATCAGTAACCCCATATGCCCTAAACTTCTGGCTATTGAGATACCCCCTAATTTTTGTGCCCCCAAACTCAGTAAATACCGCAACGCAGACCCCAAATCCTACATTCTCGAATTCCAAAATGCCCTGAGCCTCTATTACACCGCTGACTACCTACTATGTCGCCTTTTTCTAACCAACCTAACTGACAACTCCCTTCGATGGTATCACAACCTTACAAATGGCTCGATACGAAGCTTTGAACAACTATCATGGCTTTTCATCGCCCAGTTTGCCTTCAATAAGGATAGAGAAGTCAGAGTCGGTGTCCTGTTCAATTTTAGAAAAACCAGCAATGAGACACTCGAAGCCTTCACCAAAAGGTTCCTTGAAGAATCACGGAAAATTGAGAACCTTGACTGCGCGAATGATATACTCGCATACTTGAATGCCCTGCCAGATCACAGTCGAGTAAAAGAACACCTAGTTCTCCACAAACCTCAAACCTTCAAAGAGATGCTCTTGAAAGTCAATGGTTATATCGATCTCGAGCGCCTTCAGGAATCCCACAAACAGAGCCAGCCTTTGCACACCACCGACTTCAATAAATCTCGACAAAACCCACATTCTACTCCAATACCCCAGATCGCTCCCATCTCACAGGAGACTGAGAGACGCAAAGGCCCTAACATCGATAACAGAGCCGAAACTCGCAAGAAGCGACCGAAGCCTATTTTTCCTACACTTATCGCCTCCTCAGCACCCTTCTACTACATATACAAGCAGACCCCATCTGGCGCATCCCTTTCCCTATCGAAGTTAGGCCATGCGAACCTTATTGCACCAATCACAAATGCAACTGCCACCATACCAACAAATGCTTCGCCCTCCAGCGCTCTCTCGAACTCATCCTCAGAGCATGTCATCTACACCAGTATATTGCCGATCATCCAAGCTATCTTGATGGGTCTTACCTTAAACCTCTATCCACCCCTACTACTGACCCAGCTGAGGTGCACATTTACAGAATAAACTTCATCAAAGTCAACAACATATATAGTGGACATTCCAAACGCAAACACAAGCGCATCGAAGAATGCTAAAAACTCACCTATTAGGAAAAATTTCCCATCCTCCTGCTAGAATCATGTAATTGCCCTTGACTCGAAGGCATTTCTTTCATCGACTGTGACACTTCGCACGTCTGTTTCCACCATTCTGATCCATTAGTGATCATGATTAAGATCGTGCACTTTGTCCTCCACACCATGCTGATAGATACAGGAAGTACAGCTGATGTCCTTTTCCTCCAAACTGCCGAAACCATGAAGAAGATAGACCTCATAAACCCTGCCAATGTCAAGTTGAAAGGCTTCAATGGGGCCACAGAAGTCACTATTGGTCGAATCAGCTTACTAGTCACAACAAGCCCTCTTACACTGCAAACCAGCTTCCTTGCCATCGATAAAAAGTTAGAATACCTCGGTATCCTCAGGCGTGACTGGCTCCACGCCATGCGTGCCATACTTTTGACCTACCATCAGACCCTTCGCTTCACAACCCCCGAAGGTACTTGGAATTTGAAAGGCTTTCCACGCCTCGCCCGTTCATGTGAACACCCAGAGATCGATCAAAACCGAAAAATGGCTAGCCATTCATAGTAATCACTGTCTCATTCATCCCCACACCTTCGACAGATACCACTTTACCCATCGAACCCACTGTTTATATCAAACTCGATGGTCCTAGTCGAGGTACATTCATTAGAACTTTTCTAGATAAGGCAGAACGCCTCGGGCTTGCTGAATTCCTTCGAACCAACAAATATGTCTTTGCGTGGACATTCCAGGAGATGCCCGGTGATGACCCCAGTATGGCATGCCATCGCCTTGACCTCATCCCCTATTCCTCAGCAGTAAAATAGAAGAAGCGTAACCTTGCACCACGACATCGAGAAGCAGTGAACCTTGAACTAGACAAGCTAATAGCTACAGGTTTTATCCGAGAAGTGAAATACGCTGATAAGATATCAAACATTGTGGCAGTTCCCAAGAAGAATGGCAAGATCAGAATTTGCGTCGACTTCACAAATCTCAATAAACACACACCGAAGGACAGCTTCCCCCTCCCGATCATTTTAGCACTCCTCGATACAGCTGCCAAACATGAATGCGTATCAATGATGGATGCTGTTTCGGGTTATAATCAGGTACCCCTCCTACCCGAAAATTAACTTAAAACTTCCTTTATCATTGATCAAGGGCTTTACTGTTTTAGCGTCATTCCCTTTGGCCTTAAAAATGCCGGAGCCACTTACCAACGCCTTGTCACAATCATGTTTAAACCCTTGCTTGGCAAGTCGGTCAAAGTCTATATCGACGACATGTTATGCAAAAGCCTTCAAAAACAGACCCACATACAAGACCTAGCCAAAGTCTTCTCTATACTTTGTACATTCAACATAAAACTTAACCCAGACAAATGCCAGTTTGGCGTTTCATCTGGTAACTTTTTGGGCCACCTTATCAGTAAACGAGGTATCAAGATTGACCCCACCCATATTCGAGCCCTCGTCGATATGCCTTCTCCCCGAACAAAAAAAGACATCCAGAAAGTGGTTGGTAAAATGGCAGCCCTCAACTATTTCATTTCCAAATCCTTAGATAGATGTGCTTGGTTCTTTTCCCTCCTACGCTGTAAAGGCGTTCACAAAGTGAAAAGGAAAAACAATCCAGTGATCAACTGGATACCCGAGTATGAACAGGCCTTCCTCGAACTCAAAACTTATCTTGGTCGACCACCCATTATTAATACCCCTATCGAAGGTGAAGAACTCTCTTTATACCTCACTATTACAGACAGTTCTATCAGTTCAGTGCTTATTCGACTCGATTCAAACGTCGAGAAACCTGTATATTTCATCAGCAAAACTCTAACACCCGCAGAAACCTGATATTCAAAACTTGAGCGTTTGCTCCTCATCCTTGTCTATTCATCCTGCAAACTCAAAACATATTTTCAAGCTCACCCCATCCGTGTTATAACAAGTTACCCCCTTTGAGAAGTACTCAATAAAAAAGAGAAATCCAGACGAGTACAATAGTGGTCTGTGTACCTTGGCAAACATGACATTATATTCGAGAAGAAAATATCCTAGGAAGGTCAAGCAGTAACAGACTTCCTCGCAGACTTCCCGGTCGAAGATGTCGATTGAGAAGAACACGAAGATGACTTAACAGAAGACCAACCCGAACCAACAGACCCTTGGAACCCTAACACTGGCTGGCGCTTATTCACTGATGGATCCGCTGGATCTAATGACTCAAGAATTGGTATTAACTTGGTCACACCCACTAATGATCGAATAGAGAAAGCTGTCAAACTTACCTTCGAATGTTCCAATAATGAAGCAGAGTACGAAGCCTTGATCCACGGCCTCGACCTCACCCTCGACCTTGGCATTCCCAAGTTTGCCGTTTTCACAGATTCCCAACTTGTTCAAAGATACTTTATAGGAGAAAATCAAGCTAATGGTCGCATGGTTGACTTTTCTCTTTATGTTAGACAGTGCATGGACCATTTTCCAAAAAAATATACTATCACTCATTACCCTCGAGGAGAAAACCGACATGCAGATGCCCTCGCCGATATTGCAGTCATGCTCGGACAGTCAGAATCCCAGACCCTTCATATCGAAGTACTCGAACGCCCAAGTATCGACCAGATGGAAGTCAATGCCATCAATACTGGGGGCGAGAGTCTCGATCCTGACGATTGGCAAACTCCATTCCTCCATTACCTCAATAATACTACCCTCCCAGATGATCTCAAAAATAGACGATCGTTGTTAAAAAATTGCCGCAGATACATTATCCACAAAAATGAATTACATCACAAATCCCCAAATGGCGTCCTCCTTCGATGCATATCCCAAGCCGAAGCCTCTACAATCTTAACCGAGCTTCACGAAGGAACCTGCGGTGCTCATACTGTTGGTCGTTCTATGACCCTTCGAGCCATCTCTCAAGGATTATTTTGGCCGAACATGAAAAAATAAGCTGAAGAATATGCTAAACACTGTGACAAATGCCAACGTCACGCTCATGACATTCATTGCCTTTCACAAGACCTTCATTTTAGTCAAGTCTCCTGGCCATTCAAAAGATGGGCTATCGATCTCATCGGCCCCTTCCCAAAAGCCTTGGGTAGCAGAGAAAATTTCCTTGTTGCAACAGATTACATCACCAAATGGGTCGAAGCTGTACCTTTTTCCTGAACCAGAGAAGAAGAAGTTATCAAATTTATATGGGGAAACATTATCACATGCTTTAGCTGCCCCCATATGATTTGATGCGACAATAGTCCCTAGCTAGTAGGCAGCAAAGTCAGAAACTTTCTCAAAAAACGCAATATCATCATCTCACCCTCAACACCTTACTATCCCCAAGGTGAAGTAGCCTACTCGTAGCCTTCGACAGACAGCCAAAGCCTACTTTATAGCCTACACGAATGTATCAAAGTATACTCAATCCCTAAAATAGGTTCCCCAGAGATACCCTTGAGGCGAACCTTCGACACCAGAGAAAGCTTTGGGGACAGATCAGTATATTGCAGCAGACATCCATCGACCATATCTACATATGGTCTAAGTATGACAAGACAGACAGCCAGCCCACCAGACAAAGCTTCGAGAACGGACTAACATCCTACAGCAGAAACCCTCAGAGCTCACTAACACACGGTCGAGCTAGATAAGACAGAAAATTACCTCATCAGATAAGACAACGCATTAATTTGCTCGTACATCTACAATAACAGGTCCAACCACCGCGCCGTTCAGAGACATCACCAATAAATGTTGCAGTAATAGTACCGATAAGACCGACGCCCATAACTCGCCGGGATTTCCTGACAGTGTAATCATATAACCCTGACCCACACTTGGTGACTCAGCTCTCTGTGTTTCTATAAATATAAGAGAGGGGAAACCAAGTGAGGATTAGAAGAAATTATCTCTAGCCTCTTGTATTTTACCTTTGACCACCCTGACATTCTGTGCTCGAACCTTGTCATTTACTCTTCATTAATACAATCTGTCTTAAAAATCCTCATCAGAGGTCGTAGAGAGTCACATTCGGGCCTCTACGCAAGTATTTGTCTTAGTTAGATCTTATTTTAGGCCAATTGCTTGTATCCACTGACTGAAGATCAATTCTACGTTGTGAGAACCAACTCCTCCTCTGAACGGAGTTAGCTCCCTACAATTGGCGCCGTCTGTGCTTCCCATCCAACCAATATCCCTTCCTATTTTACCTCCTTTTGTTTTCCACTTCAGAGATTACCCTCATTAGTACCCACACGCCGTTCCAATTCCTCCCAGGCCGGAAATTCTATCGACGGAGTCGCTGCCCAAATTGCCTTATTATCTTAGCAAGTTGCCCAGGAAGAGGAGCGCCGCCAGAACCAACTGACTCAGGAGAGAGAAAGCCACCGTTTGGCGTTAGAAACAGAGCAGAATCGCGGCCTCGATGACAAAAATTGACAGAACTGAGCGATAGAAGACCTGCGCAACACCGTTCGAGAACTACAGAGATTACAGCCCTTGGAACCCGCTCGTCCGTCCCAGGCACCCGACCCATAGGGAGTATCTTCCCGCACCCGCCTTGGCCCTCCACAAAACCTTGAGTTACCCCCAGCTAATGCCAAGGCCGAAGGTATTCCCTGTACCATTCCCCCAACCAGCTTTATCCCCTTCGGGATCCATCCCACAGAAGATACTTCTGACTTAACCCTTCACTCCTCCTGAAACCCCAGATGCCGTCCTGCTCGAGAACGGCTCGGGGAATACAACACTTATTTTATACCATATACCCAACCCAACAACCTTCGACTTCATCAATCTCCCCCTCATCCTACATACGTTGCACGACTGGACTTCAACCACAAAATACAACCAGCAATTCGCGTTATCGCGAGTCCAGCTACCGACTCCTGGAGTCACCTCAATAACCCGATCTGCCCTAAACTTTTGGCTATCAAAATATACTCTAACTTTTGTGCTCCCAAACTCAGGAAATATCATAAGGCAAACCCTAAATCCTACATCCTCAAATTCCAAAATGCCCTGAGCCTCTACTCCACGGCTGACTACCTACTATGTCGCCTTTTCCAACGAGCCTTGCCAATAATCCCCTTCGTTGGTACCACAATCTCCCAAATGGCTCGATTCATAGCTTCGAGAAACTTTCATAACTTTTCATAGCTCAGTTTGCTTTCAACAAGGACAGAGAGGTAAGAGTCGATGTTCTTTTCAATTTCATAAAATCTGGCATTGAGATCCTCGAAGCCTTCATAAGAAGAGTCATCGACGAATCCCAGAAAATAGAGAATCTCGATAGCCCGAATGCCATTTTGGAATATTTGAATGCCTTGCCTGACCATACCCGAGTAAAAGAGCACCTAATCCTTCACAAACCAAAAACACTCGAAGAGATGTTCTCGAAGGTCAACGGCTATATCGATCTCGGGTGCCTTCAAGAGTCCCGCAAACAGAGCCAGCCTTCGCAAATAGAAAATGTCAATAAACCTCAGCAACACACCCACTCTGCTTCTACATCCCTGATCGCTCTAGTCTCATAGGAGACTGAGAGCCGCAAACGCCCCATCATTGATAATAGTACCAAAGCTCGCAAGAAGCGACCAAGGCCTGTTTAACCTACAATCACTGTCTCCCTCAGCACCCTTCAACCACATATACAAGCAGACCCTATTTGGTGTATCCCTTTCCCGATCGAAGTCAGACCAGGCAAACCTTTCTGCGCCAACCATAAGTGCAACTGTCACCTTACCAATAAATACATCGCCCTTCTGCGCTCTCTCGAACTTATCTTCAGAGCAGGATGTTTACACCAGTATATTGCTGATCTACCAATCTACCAAGCTACCTCGATTGGTCCAACCTCAAATCCCTATCCACCCCTACTACTGACCCAGCCGAGGTACACATCTACAGAGTCAAGCTCATCGAAGTCAACAACATAGATAATAGACTTTCCAATAGAAAATGAAAATGCATCGAAGAATGTTATAAACTCACCTATCAGGAGAAATTTCCTACCCTTCTGTCATAATCAAGCTCTCACCCTCGACTCGAAGGTATTTCTTTCATCGACTGGGATACCTCACATGTTCGTTTCTTCCATTCTGATCTATTAGTCATCATGATTAAGATCGAGAGCCTCGTCCTCCATACAATGCTCATAGATACTGGGAGCGCAGCTAATGTCCTCTTTCTCCAAGCAATCCAAACCATGAAGAAAATAAACCTCATAACCGTTTCCAACATCGAACTAAAAGGTTTTAATGGATCAACAAAAGTCGTTATTGGCCGTATCAGTCTACCCATCACTACAGGTCCCATTACCCTTCAAACCAACTTCATCGTCATTGAAAAGAAGTCTGAATACCTTGGTATACTCGGACGAGATTGGCTTCATGACATGCGAGCTATACCTTTGACCTATCATCAGACCCTTTGATTTAGCAATCACGAGGGTACTTCGAATTTGAAAGGATCTCAATGCCTTGCCCGCTTATGCGAGCACCCAGAGATCAACCAAACAAGCAAACTTGTCAGACGCACATAACAATCACAACATCTTTCTATCCCTTCGACTTCGATACATACCACCCAACCCATCGAACCCACTATTTATATCGAACTCGACGGTCCTGGTCGGGGTACATTTATTGGAACCCTCCTTAACGAGTCAGAATGCCTCAAACTTTCTGAGTTCCTTCGAACGAACAAAGATATCTTCGCCTGGACATTTCAAGAAATGCCAGGTGTCAACCCCAGCCTGGCCTGCCACCACCTCGATCTCATCCTCTATTTTATAGTAATAAAACAAAAGAAGCGTATACTGGCACCACGACTTCTAGAAGCTGTGAACCTTAAAGTTGACAAGCTCATAGCCGCTGGTTTTATCAGAGAAGTGAAGTACACAGACTGGATATCGAACATCGTGGCAGTGCCTAAGAAGAATGGCAAGATCCAAATATGCGTCGATTTCACAAACCTCAACAAGCACACTCCGAAGGACAGTTTCCCCCTCCTAACTATGATGGACGCAGCTTCGGGTTACAATCAGGTACCCTTCCTCCCCGGAGATCAACTTAAAACTTCATTTATAACAAAATAAGGCCTTTACTGTTTCGATGTTATGCCCTTCAGCCTTAAAAATGCCGGTGCCACCTACCAACGCCTTGTCACATCCATGTTCAAACCCTTGCTTGGCAAATCTGTCAAAGTTTACATCGACAATATGTTATGCAAAAGCCTTAAGAAAAATAACCATATCCAAGACCTCTCAAAAATATTCTCAATACTTCGCACGTATAATATGAAACTCAACCCAAATAAGTGCCAATTTGGAGTACCATCTAGAAAATTTTAAGTCACCTAATCAGTAAACGCGGGATAGAGATTGACCCCACCCACATTCGAGCCCTCATAGACATGCCTTCGCCCCGAACTAAGAAAGACATCCAAAAAGTGGCGGGCAGGATAACTACCCTCAATCGTTTCATTTCTAAATCCTCAGATCGATGTGCCTAGCTCTTTTCCCTTCTGCGCAATCAAGGCGTCTACAAAGCAAAAAAGAAAAACAATCCCGAGATCGACTGGATCCTTGAGTGAGAATAAGCCTTCCATGAACTCAAAACTTATCTTGGCCGTCCACCAATCATCAGCACACCTATCGAAGGAGAAATACTCTCTTTATACCTTGCTACCACAAAGACTTCTCTCAGTTCAGTGCTCATTCAACTTGATTTCAACATCAGAAAACCTATATAATTCATCAGCAAAACCCTCACCCCCACAGAAACTCGATATTCAAAACTTGAGCGTTTACTCCTCACACTTATCTATTCAGCCCGTAAGCTTAAACCATATCTTCAGGCTCATCCCATCCGTGTTATTACCAGTTATCCCCTTCGAGAGGTACTCAGCAAAAAAGAAAAATCCAGGCGAGTGGAACAGTGGTCCGCATACCTTGGCGAACACGACAATACCATCAAGAAGAAAATATCCCAGAAAGGCCAAGAAGTAGTTGACTTTCTAGCTGACTTCCCGGTCGAAGATGTCGATTGGGAAGAACATGATGATGATTTATCAGAAGACCAACCCGAAATAGTAGATCCCTGGGACCCTCTAACTGGTTGGCATTTATTCATAGACGGATCAGCAAGACCTAATGGCTCAGGAATTGGTATTGTCTTGGTAACACCCACTAATGATCGCATAGAGAAAGCTGTCAAACCTTCCTTCGAATGCTCTAATAACGAAGCAGAGTATGAAACATTGATACACGACCTCGACCTCACACCTGAATTTGACATTCCCAAACTTGCAGTCTTTACAGATTCCCAACATGTTCAGAGACAGTACACAGGAGAAAACAAAGCTAACGTTCGCATGGCTGATTACGCTTATTTTGTGCGACAGCGCATGGATTGGTTCCCCATAAAATCCACAATCACACATTACCCACAAGGAGAAAATAGACATGCACATGCCCTCGCCTACATAGCAGCTATGCTCATAAAATTAGAATCTCGGACACTCCATATCGAAGTACTCGAACACCCAAGTATCAACCAGATGAAAATCAATACCATTAATACTAGGGGCGAGAGTCACGATCCAGAAGATTGGCAAACACCGTTTCTTCACTACTTTAACAAGGCTACTCTCCCAGAAGATCCCAAAGCCAAACGGTCTGTCCTAGAAAATTGCCGCAGATATACTATCCATAAAAACCAATTACATCGCAAATCCTCAAATAGTATCCTCCTTCGATGCATATCCCAAGCTGAAGCCTCTCAAATCTTAGCCGAACTTCATAAAGGAACATGCGGAGCTCATACTACTAGTCATTCTATGGCCCTTCGAGTTGTTACCCAAGGATTATTTTGGCCTGATATGAAAAAACAAGCTTCAGACTATGCAAAACAATGTGACAAATGCCAGCGTCACGCTCACGACATCCATTACCCCTCTCGAGACCTCCATTTCAGTCAAGTTTCTTGACCATTCAATAGATGGGCCATCAATCTCATTGGACCCTTCTCAAAAGCCTTGGGTAGCAGAGAAAACATCCTCGTCGCAACCGATTATTTTACTAAATGGGTCAAAGCTGCTCCTCTTTGTCAAACCAGAGAAGAAGAAGTTATCAATTTTTTATGAGAAAATATTATCACTCGCTTCGGCTGCCCCCATATGATTCGATGTGACAATGGTCCCCAATTCGTCAGTAGTAAAGTCAGAAACTTCCTGAAAAAATACAACATCATTCTCTCACCCTCAATGCCTTACTATCCCTAGGGTAACGGTCAAGTCGAAGCAATCAACAAAACAATTATCGACGGTCTTAAGAAGAGTGTCGACGCAAAGAAGGGAAGATGGGTTCAAGAGTTATAACACGTCCTTTGGGCCTATCACACAACACCAAGAATATCCACAGGATGTACCCCTTTCCTCCTGACATATGGGACCAAAGCTGTACTACCAGCTCAATTCGAAGTACCCACCCGAGACCCTAACCTCCCGGACGAAGATAATGAGTTCAAACTTGTGTGCAACATGTTATGGATCGATGAGACCATAGTCCGAGCTAATTCCAACCTTGGCCGCTACCATACTTCACTTCAAAAATCCTACAACAAGAGAGTTTGACCAAGAAGTTTCAACATTGGAGATCTAGTACTTCGACATGTCAATCAATCTTTGAAATCTCAGAATACCGGCAAGTTAGCCGAATCTTGGGAAGGACCCCACGTCGTCTACGATAAAATAGACAAGGGTTGTTATTACTTAATGATGGAAAATGAAGAACCTCTACCAAACCTCTAGAACACAATGCAGTTGGTCTCCTATAACAAGCCTTATCTCCAATCATGAACAACTAATATAATCCAGCATATTCAATAAACAAGATTGTTCCACCCAGACTTCGTCTCCGTTTTCATTTTGTATTTCTTGGTTTTACTTAGGTATCATGTCCAACTCCGTCTCAACTGATATTTGGGGGCGACCTTGAATTGCTCAAGTCTCCAGTTTCGAGCAAACTCGAGGGGTAAGGATGGTCGAAAGACCGGACCCTCGGGGATGCATTGGGGGCGATCAGATATTGCTTCGCGGTGGCTTAGGCCTTCAAAGTCCAGTCCTTTTCTTGGCTGAACCAAGGTATCATGTCCACCCTCTCCCCGACTGATATTTGGGGGCGTCCTTGAATTGCACAAGTCTCCAATTTTGAGCAAACTTGAGGGGCAAGGAAGGTCGAAAGACCAGACCCTCGGAGATGCATTGGGGGCAATTTGATATACTTCGTCCAGGCTTTGAAATAGTCGAAGTCCAGTCCTTTTCTTGGCTTACCCCGAGTATCATGTCCACCCTCCCCCCGAGTGGTACTTGGGAGCGACCTTGAATTGCTCAAGTTTCCAACATTCGAGAAAACTCGAGGGGCAAGAATGGTCGAAAGACCGGACACTTGGGAATGCGTTGGAGGCGATCAGATATTGCTTCGCTGTGGCTCAAGCCTTTGAAGTCAAATAAATTTTCGGGTTTCCTCTATGTATCATGTCCCCTCGGCCCGACTTGTACTCGGAGGCGACCTGGAAATTTTTCAAAATTTCAACATCGTTGTGGCTTCAGCTTTCGATGTCTAGCAAAACATTTAGAATTCGATCTATATATCTTCGATACTCTTCAGGTTTCGATCACACTACAGTCAATCGAACATATCAAATTTCTACTTCAACCAAGGCAATTTCCTACTTTGAACAGAATCAAATTTATATTCCTAAAGA
This sequence comes from Kingdonia uniflora, assembly GCA_014058105.1. Classification (NCBI taxonomy): domain Eukaryota; kingdom Viridiplantae; phylum Streptophyta; class Magnoliopsida; order Ranunculales; family Circaeasteraceae; genus Kingdonia; species Kingdonia uniflora. The sequence goes on along the minus strand of JACGCM010002399.1, from coordinate 318,136 downwards.
CCAAACTTCTACAATCCTAAACAGTAACCGTTTACAAAAATACTATCTGCAAATCCATCTAGCACAGAGCACATATAACATATTACCCATCAGGGGAACAGTTGTAGCATAATTCAAAGATCAATCATCAAGAGTCCAAAACAAGCATAATCAACATAACGTGCATTCAAATTCCAACAATTCAAAGTCAGAGAGATAACACAATCTATCCGCAAGTCAGATGTCGATTCAGAAGTTTAGAATCAGTATGTTCAGAAAATATGCATCAATATGTTCAGCATCAACTTTAGAAATTTAACAGATAATAAAAGCAAAAAAAAAAGCCTACCAAGTTCAGAAACCAGCAAAAAAAACAGCATCGCTCAAACATAGTACAACTCAACATTACAACCAGCAGAAGAAGACATGAGAACCCAACCTCAAATACCTCATTTGGGCACGGTTGTACATTCTTACTCCATAGACGCCCCATCACCACCAACCTCAGCAGCCTCATTCGAAGCATCGACCGCCAGACCATCAGCAGTTCCACCAATGGGCGCTCCAGAATAGAAGTTTCAACACCACCCCCAGTACTTCCAATTTCCTCCTCAACAACGTTCACCTCCCCTCCCTTCATCTGCAACTCATCCCCCTCAACAAGTTCTAGAGACACAGGATAAGGTTGCAATGTATTGGTATCATACCCCATACCATCTATAAACTTCTTCAATATCACATTCTCCATGCATTCGTTATCATATTGCCACTGGAAACCCACCTTCTATTCCGCTTTCACCTTCTCACACGCGTTAAGCTTGGCCGACCACTCTCGCTCTAACCTTGACCGCTGCTGCTCGGGCCTCTCATCATAAGAGTCAGTAAGCACAAATATATCTTGCTTCAACTTGAGACACACATGATGCCTCTTTCCCACGAGAAAGATCCAGGTTTTCCCTCGCTTGTCGCAACTTCGCATTTACCAACTTCATCGCCTTATTGCAAGTCTCTACCCAGACTTCCGTCTGCTAAAAATTCTCAAGATATCAGTGAACCTCAAAACTCGAACAATTTGTAAGTAACCTCGAAATATCACTACAGAAAGCTACATATAGTTACCTGAGACATGTGCTTCTTTATCTCCTTCGAAGCTTCGTCAGGGTCATCTTCCCAGAGCTCAACCATCGAAGCTTGCTTCGCCACAACCTGCTCCTGTCGTTCAGCCTCTATCATTTCTTCATCTTCCTCCATTGTATCATCCTCCCCGAGCACGATATGCCTCTTACATTGAATAGCCTTCGATTACTGTACCTTAGGGGCTTCGGGAGCTACCCGGCCCTTCCCTTTTTCAGCTTAAGAAGACACCTATTTTGGTTTTATCCTTGAAGCCTCTCCACCCCCTTCGGACACTGGCGCCGCTTGCTTCACACCCCTCCGCGACCTGGGCACAAACTGGTAGTTCCTCGGTAACTCTTCCCCTCCTATTTCTTTTTGCCCCTTCAAAACAACTACCCCTTTTTTTCTCTTCGGTCGCTTCGGCGTAGCGGGTATGTCTCAAAGCTGGGAATCCACCTTTTTTCTCCTTTGCCTTTTGATCTGGAGACTGTCTAACACCGAATTTACCCAGTCTTCACTAGCCTTGAGTAGAGTATCAATATAATTTGCCGGATTATCCCAAGACGAACTCTTCGGACCTGCAGAGTAAAGCAAAAACACATTTATCACTTATTTAGAAACACATCAGCAACAAACCCTTCGACAGTAAACTTACTTTCGTTAGATACCCTGTGATGTAATTTATACAGGCCATCATTATCTACATTCTCGTAGTTACCCATTACTATCAGTAAATCTTTATTCTGCCCCCGGCCTGCCGAGCACAGATCAAAGAACCAAAGTTTTTCTGGGTGACATTGGATGTGATAGGTCCCCAAGTTTTTACTAGCCTTCCACGAGTAAAAGGTGATAATGTCGAACCACTTAATTAAACTTTGACTCTCACCAGAAAATTTCACATTCATCCCCTCTATCACCCTCATCATCTCATAAAAATTACCGTTCATCTGCACCGGAGCCACCCCCCATAAATTCAGCACTTCTTTCATTAGTCACCGAAGAGGAAGCTCCAGTCCCAATCGAATTTGGTCCCTGTAAGCCATAATCCCTTCCCCAGGGTCTGATTTGAAGGTTAACCCTGCCCCCGCAGTACTAAGAAACACCCCCATCTTTGAGAGTTCTAATTTCGTGGCAAACCGATCTAACCTAATCCTATCTTTAGCCGAAGCGACACCTTTGAATTTATCTGACTTAGTGGAATCCTCACTATCGCCCCTCTCCACCTTACCTCCCTCCCCAGCACCCAAAGGTCTTACATCACATCCCTTCCCCCATACTATTTCCTCTTCATCACTATCTTCGGTCACTATCGTCTTTCAACGTCACATGACCAGAACATCTTTAACCAACAGAATCATCGACAACGGGGCCTCGGTTACCACATTTAACACCTCTAAATCGTTACCCCTGTCTATTGGGTCTTGACCAGAAGTACTGGCTTCGACCTCGTCGACCTCTTCATCCACCAGTCTCTGCCTCGAATCCCGACGGTTACGCATTTTTCCCTATAGAAGATGAGACACGAAATTAGGGTGGAAAATTCGACAATCCCGTGTCTATCACCCTTATTCCATCTATCCGTTCCAGATACTTCTCCCAACTTCAAATCTCAGACACAATACTTCCTCCAAAAAAAAATTCACCAAATCCTAGACTTGGTCGAAACCCAGCTCTAACAAGCCTCCTTACTTCCGAAAATAACCCTTACACCACAGACGCAAAATCTCTTACCCACCCTCTCAGACAGAGAACAAAACAAAATAAACATGACAGAGATCAAGTGACTTACCAGTGGCTAGCAGCACTACCCTCGAATCAACAAGATCAAACCAACAAAAGCTGTAGCAACCCCCAAGTTCAAAATAATGTATGTTTTCTTCTCCCAATTTTTTGACTCTCACATTAAAACGGTACAGTAATCAATCTTTTCCCACTTATATATCTTTCAAAAAAACTAAACCGCTTCGATTTCCTAAACACTATCATTACCACGAACCCACTACCCTGGCTTTTCGGCTCCAATATGGTTTAACCAATTTACCCCTCGTACCTCCCACGTGCAAACAATACCCTTACTACCATCTGCTTACAAAATCTGAAGCTTCTCGAACCTTCTCTTCCCCTACTCGAAGCTAAGCAATCTAGTCCAAATAGTCACATCATAACCTTTATTCCGTCATAAGAGAAAAATAATATCACTACTTTTTTCACACTGCCCTAGGCGCCCGTACCAGTCTGACAACCCTGCTGTCTGGGCTATCAGAATGACAAGTCAAATTCAACATAACCTTCGCCACAATCCCTGAGCCCGAGTACTCGACCATCTTACGTCTCGAACAATCCTCAGCATCATGCCTCAAACAAATTCATCTAAATATATCGACCTTCGACATCTAACACATCCCTTAACTCAAAAGGTTCGACCCTTCGACCGAATACAGTCGTAAACTTCGACCAATCAAAAACCTCAGGCTTACAGATAAATTTTTTAGCTTTGCCACAGTTTACTTTTCCCTTCAACAAATTCATTTTTATCTTCGAATAACACAAACTATACATTTCGACAACTGCATTATCCATTCAATATCAGATTGTATTACTATTACCCACAGTTCGACAAAACAAGTTATTCCAAGAAAACATTTTCATTCAAAAAGGCAGCTAACATTACAAACCTCGTACAAAAAAAACAATAGACAAAAGAAATAGAGCAAAAGAAAGCAAAAATAGCACCATATTGCAGAGGACCCTAGCTACTAGCGGGATGCTTCTCTTCGACAACGGCCGCTGCATCTGCATCCTCTTGGTCAACTATATCCTCTGCGAAGCCCTTGAGAAGAGACAGTCAGTGGCCGGGGAACGGCCCCATCATCTGCATTATGCCCCACCAGTATGCGAAGGGCATGTCATAGAGTGGTGCCCCAGGTTCCTCTTCAAAGAGTTCGGGTATTTCAACATCAATATCTTCCTCTATTCCGAACCTCCGTTGAAGACCCAACAAAGCCTCCTGGATCGTCCTGGCTCTTACCGCCGCTTGATCTCCCTGAATCGGTACATTTTCAGTCATGATTGAACAACAAACAAAGCAGGAGATAGAGAGAATGATGCAAGACAGATGAAGAAGTTCCCTCCAACCTATTCTCTTTTATACCTGGACATCCACCACGACTTTCCCTCTCCCATAACTTAATTAATGACAACCTTTCATTTCCAACCTCAAAAAGTTAACATGCAACCTCTTTAACTTCTTAGACGTAACTGATTCATCGGTACATACATTCAAACCTCATTCCCGAGGACCTCTAGTCGAGCATAACACCCACATCGAGCATTCGGCCATCATAACCATCGATTATTACAAACAGCATTTCATCATACCTTCGACGATATCTCGTTCTGATCATCATAACCTAGATAATAATAACCTAGATAATAATGACCTTTGACCATCTCTATACCTCGCGCCTATAAGAGTATTTGCCTACATTCGTCTATATTATCAATCAGATACAGCAATATAAGTACGCAGAAAATACATTGTCCATTCCAAATAACCAATCCAACAAACAAATTACATTTTTACTACCACTCCAAACACAAAAATAACCCCCTCTCACACAGCAAAATAGAAGCCTACAGAAATATAAATATTTCCACCATCAACCTGAAGCCCTACTTCTGGAAGGGCCAGCTCCGCATGCCGCGTGTCGCTCCTCGATGACCTCTTCTGGACAAACGAGACTTTCGGCCAGAGCCATCAGAAAAAGATAGCGCCTCTCAGCAATCGTAAAATGAAACCTCAGCTGTTCCCACAGATTAGAATATGGATCACCATTAAAGAACTCCTCAGGCCCTGCCTCCACAAGGTCTGGCATGTCCCAGTTCAGGTTATGTTGCCCAAAAAACTTCTATGCTGTTCCGCCATCTTCCGCCCTACTCGACGATCGCGAGCGAACCCCATCTATTTTAGGTAATGCGTGTTCGGCATGGTATCCATCCAAATGTTAAGAATATTAAAAACAAGTAGAAGACTATTACAGATGGAAGAAGATACAGTATACCTCCACAATAACCCATATTTATAGGCCTCAATACATTTATTACCCTATAACCACCTACATCTCTTAAAATCCCTTTTTTATTACTTTCCTGAAAAACGAGACAGTCAAACCGCTCAAATTCCAAGACCGAAAAGTTTTCTCAGCGAACACCTCTTCACCTGGTTTCGAGACCTTCGCTAAGAGGGGGCGAATGTAGTAACCACTCGTAGCCTTCGACAGACAGCAAAAGCCCACATCATAGCCTACTTGAATGTATCGAAGCCAACTCAATCCCTTAAATAGGCTCCTCAGAGATCCCCCAGAGACAAACCATTAACACTAGACAAAGCTTCAAGGACAGATCAGTATATTGCAGCAGGCATCCTTCGACCATATCTACATATGGTCAAAGTATGACAAGACAGATAGCCAGCCTACCAGACAAAACTTTGAGAACGGATTAACATCCTACAGCAGAAACCCTTCGACCTCACTAACACACGGCTGAAGCAAGATAAGACAGATAACTATCTCATCAGATAAGACAGCACATTAATTACCTCGTGCATCTACAGTGACAGGTCTAACCACCGCGCCGTTCAGAGACATCACCAATGAACATTGCAGCAATAGTACCGACAAGACCGGTGCCCATAACTCGCCGGGATTTCCTGACATTGTAATCATGTAACCCTTACCCATACTTGGTGACTCAACTCTCTGTGCTTCTATAAATAAAGAAGAGGGGAAACCAAGTGGGGGTTTGAAGAAATCATCTTCAGCCTCTTATATTTTACCTTCGACCACCCTGACTTTCTGTACTCGAACCCTGTCATATACTCTTCAGTAATACAATCTGTCTTAAAAATCCTCATCAGAGGTCGTAGGGAGTCACATTTGGGCCTCTACACAAGTATTTGTCTTAGTTATATCTTATTTTAGGCCAATTGCTTGTATCCTCCGACTGAAGATCTATTCTACATTGTGAGAACCAACTACTCCTCTTAACGGAGTTAGCTCCCTACACAAGGTAAAGTCGAAGCAATCAACAAAACCATTGTCGACGGTCTGAAAAAAATGAGTTGATGCAAACTAAGGTCGATGGGTTCAAGAGTTACAGCATGTCCTCTGGGCCTATCCGGCACCACCAAGAAAATCTACAGGCCGCACCCTTTTCCTTCCAGCATATTGAACTAAAGTTGTGCTCCCTACTCAATTCGAAGTACCTACACGAGACCCCAACCTCCCAGACAAAGATAATGAGTTTGAACTCGCATGTAACATATTATGGATCAATGAAACCAGAGACCGAGCCATCGCCAACCTTGGTCACTACCGCACATCACTTCAGAAATCTTATAACTAGAGAGTTCGACCTCAAAGTTTCAATATCAGAGATCTCGTACTTTGGCGGGTCAACCAATCATTGAAGCCTTGAAATGTCGGCAAACTAGCCAAATCTTGGGAAGGACCTTACGTCGTGTATGATAAAACTGACAAGGGTTCCTACTTCTTTATAATAGAAAACGAAGAACCTTTACCAAATCCATGAAACACAATGCAGTTGGTCTCCTATAACAGGCCATATCCTCAACCTTGTACAAGTGATGTAATCCAGAATAATCAATAAACAATTTTTCTACCCATACTCTGTCTCCTACTATCATTGAATCTCTTGGTTTAACTTAGGTATCATATCAACCTTCGAACCGACTGATACTTGGGGGAAACCTTGAGATTTTTCAAGCTTCCAATTTTGAGCAAACTTAAGGGGTAAGGATGGTCGAAAGAGTGGACCCTCAAGAATGCATTGGGGGCGAACAGTTATGCTTCTCTGTGGCTAAGGCCTTTGAAGTCCATTCGATTTCCTAGTTTCTTCTAAGCATCATGTCAACCCTTCGACCCGACAGATACTTGGAGGCGACCTCGAAATATTCAAGCTTCCAATTTTGAGCAAACTCGAGGGGGAAGGATGGTCAACAGACCGAACCCTTGGGGATGCATTGGGGTGAATAGATAAATTTCGATCAGGCTCTAAAACTGTCGAAGTCCAGTCGATTTCTTGGTTTACCCTGGGTATCATCTCCACCATCGCCCCGACTGATACTTGGGGGCAACCTTGAAATTTTTAAGTTTCCAACATTCGAGCAAACTTGAGGGGCAAGAATGGTCGAAAGACCGGACCATCGGGAATGCGTTGGTGGCGAACACGCCTTTCATCCCTGTGGCTTAGGCCTTCGAAGTCCAGTAAATTTCTGGGAGTCCCCTAGGTATCACGTCCCCTCGCCCCTACTGATACTCGGGGCTGACCTTGAAAATTTTCAAATTCCCAACATTCGAGCAGACTTGAGGTGCACGAATGGTCAACAGACTGGACCCTCGGGAATGCGTTGGGGGTAACCCAATCATATATTGTTGTGGCTTCGGCCTTCGATATCCAGAAGATTCATCAATTTCAAGGGAGGTATCACAACATCCTCGAAGTTCTTCACGATCCGATAACTCTGTAGTCATTCGACAAAAACAGTACACAAAGATATTATCATGCATAAATATCTACAATGAAAAGAAGATTCAAAACCTCATACATCAGAGCAACAATTTCATTACAACTCAAGATACGTCATCAAAAGTTTGATACAAGCTAAACCACCAGATTACACATCCACATTCTAACAATCCAGAATAACGCAAGACTAGTATAAGACAACAAATCTAGTTCAGAAAATCAGGCACGAATTCAAAATGTAGTTCAGAATCGAATTCAGAAATTTAACAGACAAGCACCGACAGTACAGTATAATAGCTTACAGACATATCAAGTTCAAAGACCAGCGCCACAACAAAATAAACATGGTTCAAAATATTACAACTCAGCAGCAAATCAAAAAAGATGGGCATGGAGCCCCAATACCGAATACCTCATATCGGCATAGCCGCATCCTTTTCTCCCGCAGGCCCTACAGCGTTAGATCCCTCAGCACCTTCAGTCAAAGGCTTTGACCCCGGACCTTCGACAAACACACCATCCACGGCTTCAACACTGGTTGCTCCAATCACAGGAATCTTCATACCACCTCCACCACCTCCATCTACTCCATCAACAACATCAGCCTCTCCTTCCTTCGTCTCCAAATAACCCCCATCAACGAGCTCTGGGGAAACATGGAAGGGTTCCAATGTATTGGGGTTATACCCCTTATCTTCAATGAACACTTTCAACCTGATAATCACCTTACATTCATCATCAAACTGCCGCTGGTAAATTATTTTTTGTTCTGCTTTCTCCTTATCTTTCGTAGTAAGCTTTGCCGCCCATATCCGCTCCTGTTTACACCGCTGATGCTCGAGCCTCATCAAAGGAGGTTGCCTCCGAATCTCATTTCAAACTTTTGACCTCAGAAACAAATAAAGCCTCGGTCCCTTGAGCGAGATCAAGACTTTCAACCGCTTAATGCAGCTTCCCCTTTACTGACTTTATCGCCTTATTTTAAGCTTGCACCCAAACATTCTTCTGCAAGAATATTTTAGCAGTCAGTACCCCCACAACATGAAGGACATAAACAAAATCTCATAATCTCACAGAAGAAATTAATAGACAGTTACCTAAAAAATACACCTCTTAACCTCCTTCGAAGCTTCATCTAGATCGTCTTCGCAGAGTTCAACCATCAAAGTGAGTTTGGCTGCTGCTTGCTCTTATCGCTCAGCCTCCGTCATCTCTTCATCCTCATCCTCTGTATCATCTTCCCCCAACGCCCTGCGTATTTTGTGCGAAATAACTTTGGTCTGTTATTCATTAGGAACTTTGGGAATAACCTGGCCTTTCCGCTTCTCAGTCTGCATTAGAGCCGGCCTCGACCTCAGTCTTGAAGCATCGCTAGCCACTTCGGGCACCGGTGCTGCCTGCTTCGAACCCCTCCCTGTATTTGGAACATACTGAATATTTCTTGGCAACTCATCCTCACCCATTCCTTCTGGACCCTTCGAACCACCTTCGTCTCTCCTCTTCTTCGATGGCTTTGGTGTAACGGGTACGTTTCGAAGCAGGGAATCCGTCTTCTTCCTTCTCTCCCTATTGATACCAAGACTATCAAAAACTGAGCTTACCCAATCCTCATTGGCTTCGAGCAAGGTATCGATATAGTTTCTCAGATTGTTCCAAGTCAAATTCTTCGGACCTGCAGAACAAACAAAATATGATCATCACTTATTCATGACAACTTCAAACAACAAAACTTTGATAACAAACTTACTATGATTATACACCCTATGATGCAACTTATACAGATCCTCCCCTTCATCATTCTCATAGTTACCCAGTACTATGAAAAAGCCTTTATTCCACCTTCGACTCGTCGAACACATATCAAAAAACTAGGGCCTCATAGGGTGACACTAGATGTGATAGGTACCTATGTTCTGGCTCGCCTTCTTCGAGTAGAAGGTAATAATGTCAAACCCCTTAATCAAACCCCTCCCCTCACTGCTCAATTTTGCATTCATCCCCTCTATAACCTTCATCATCATGTAAAAATTTCCTTTCATTTGTACTGGGGCCACCTCAAAAAAATTCAGCACTTCCTTCACCAGCCTTCGAAGAGGAAGTTCCATTCCTAATCGAATCTGGCCTCTATAGGCCATTATCCCTTCCCCAAGGTCTAATTTAAAAGTTAACCCTGCCCCCACCACACTAAAAAATATCCCCACTTTCGACAGCTCCAGGTTGGCAGCAAATCGATCAAATCTAACTCTATCTCTAGGGTTAACAACACCTTCGACCCTATCCGACTCAGTCGAATCCCCACATTTATCACTCTGCCCCCTTCTCCCTTTCTACCACCAGAAGGCCCCACATTACCCTTGCCTCTCTCCCCCCATACTATCTCCTCCTCCTCATTATCCTTAGTCACTACCGTCCTACAACGTCTGGTAATCGAAACCTCACCAACCGGTAGTACTATAGACAAAGGGGCATCAGTTACAACATATAACACTTCTAAGTCGCTGCCCTCATCCATTGGGGTATGACCAGAAATACTAACTTTGAATGCTTTGATCTCTTCGTTTATCAGCTTCTGTCTCGAAGCTTGACGGGTATGCATCTTACCCTGCAGAAGAAGAGGCACGCAATTAGATTGATATATTCGATAATTACGTATTAATAACCCACACATCTACCTCTTTCAATAGATCTAAACACATTTGAAACTTCAATCCTAAACCCAATGCTTCCTTCAAAAACCCCCAAAATCCCAAAATGGGTCGAAACTTAGATTCATCAATTCTCTTATCCTCGGCAATAACCTCCAAATCTAGAATATTCGACTCATAGACACAGAAGGAAAAGCAAAAACAATTTTGTCAGAGTTTAAGTCACATACCTGTGTTTGAACAACTAAACTCGAAATAGCAAGATCAATGCAACAACTCCAGCAACTTCTCTCAAGCACCGATACTAATGGCGTACGTCCTTTTTTTCACACTCTCTCTAGTTTTTTCTCAATGAATAGCATAGTGGTTACTTCTCTCACACTTATATACCCTCTTGAAAAGCCAAAACCACCTCGATTTTCAAACAACTATCATTACCACTACCCTACCACCCCAGCTTTTCGGTTACAACTAGTTTTGACCAATTTGCCCCTTATCTTCCTCACGGGCGAATGGCATGCTCACTTCAACTTACCTGCAAAACTAAAGCTTCCCAAAACCTTTCACCCTCACTCGAAGCTAAACAATCAAATCTCACCATCCAGTCATAACTTTTCTGTAAAACGTGCAAAAATCATGATTACTTTTTGGCACACTGCCCCAGGCCCACGTACCGTCTTGGCAGACTAGTTGTCTGGGCTATCAGTATGGCCAGTCAAATCAAACACAACCTTCGGCACACTTCTCACATATGAACAATCGAATGTACTGCCTCTCGAATATTTGACATACAACACATTCGTCAGTTCAAAACTCTTGTCATTACTACTTCGACAGTCTTCATTTTTTTTTAACTTCGACAATTCAAGATTTTCCTTCGACAGTTCAACCACCCTACTTCAACAGATTGTACAGTTACTTCGACAGTTAAGAAGTTCTGTTTCGAAATTTCAGACATTTAGTACGACAGTTCAAATTGCTACATATAGTAAGACAAGCTACTATTTCAATATTAATTCAAAATTCCAATTTCATTCAACAAGACAATACATCAAGTACTAACTACAGACCCAAAAAAAAAAAAAAAGATGAAGAACAGAGCAACAACAGAAGCCAACCATAACACCCAACAGATAGAGGACCTTAATTATCAACGAGATGCTCCTCTTTAACCATGGCTGCAGAATCAGCATCTTCCTGATCTACTATTCCCTCCACAAAGTCCTCAAGAAGATACCACCGATGGCCGGGTAATGGCCCCATCATCTACAATATTCTTCACCAGTACGCGAAGGGCATGCCAAGAATGGATGCCCCAGGTTCTGCCTCAAAAGGATTCGCCATCTCAGCATCAATGTCCTCTTCAATACTAAACCTCCATCGCACCTCCACCATCTTCTCCCGCATCTGCCTGACTCTCACTGTCGTCTGGTTCTCTTGGGTGGGTACATTTGCAACCATTCTGATCTGAGTAAATAAGAAAAAAGAAGAAGAAAAGAATGTAGAACGATGAGAAATCCTCTCCACAACATTTCCCTTTATATACATGAAAGAACGATTTCAACTTTCCCTCTTCCCAAGCTAAATTAATTGTTATCTTCAATTTCCACCTTAAAAACACAATAGTCCAACCTTTACAACCTTCTAGACATAACAGTTTCCTCTGCATGCCATGGAAATACCATTTACGAAGTTTTGCAATCAAAACTTGAGCACCAAACCTTCAAAAAGTTACCCAACAGACCACCCCACATCGAACCATCGATCATTTTCACACATTCGGCCACATCATTATACTTCGAGAACACCTTTGGCAGCATTAATCAGTATTACCCGCTAACATTTGATGAGATAAGTTTGTTATCGTACCAACGAGCCTATTCGTTTCCAATGCCAAGCAGTTATAAAAGCTTAAATATGCGGCAAAATATTATTCTCATTCCATCCCATCACATACAACAACAAAATAGCAAAATTTCAAACCCAAATACATTCATACTACCTGCCTAAACAAAAACCTCCACATAAAACCTCACAATAAAGAGAAAACCATCATCGCCACCTCAAACAGTAGCCCTACTCCCAGAAGGCCCAGTTCCACTTACCGCGCTTTGTTCCTCCATCTCGTCTTCTCCACAAATGAGGCATTCGGCTAAAGCCGACAAAAAGAGATAATGCTTCTCCATAGTAGTAAATTCGTACTTCAGTCGGTCCTAAAGATAGGCGTAAGGCTCCCCATTGATGAGCTCTCTAACCTCTACCTCCACCAGTTCGGGCATGTCCCAGTCTAGATCATGATGCCCAAAGAACTTTATATACAATTCACCAATCTTCTGCCCTACGCGACGGTCCCGGGCGAACCCCATCCTCTTCTAATATCGTGTATTGGGCCTGGTATCCATAGAGATTTCAAAAGTTACAGAAGAAAGAAAGAAGAATGGAAAAGAAGAAAGTTCTATAGTGTCCCTACTCAATAGCCCATACTTATAGCCTCATTTCATTTATTACCCTATAACCACCAATACCTCTTAATTACCCTCTTTTATTACTTACCCAAAAACCAACAGTCAAATCGCCCAAATTCTAATACCAAACAGTTTTATCAACAAACGCCTCTCCACTTGGCTTCGAGGCCCTCGCTGAGATGGGGCGAATGTAGTAGCCTACTCGCAGCCTTCAACCCCACTCAGACAGTCGAAGGCTACTTCGCAACCTACTTAAATATATTGAAGCATATTCAATCCTTAAAGTAAACTTTCCAATGATCGTTTGAAGACGAAGCTTCCACTCTAACAAGCCTCGAGGATGGACTCCACACATCGCAGTAGAAACACTTCAACCATTTCTGCACATGGTCGAAATATGATGAGACAGGCAGCCAGCTCATCAGACAAGATGACGCAGTGGTTGGTCCTTGCAGCTATAATGACAAAGTGCAGTGACAGTACATACATGTCCGACGCCCATACCCCTTCGGGATATCCGGACAGTACCCTTATAATCTGACCCAACGTTGGTGACTCAGCACTTCCTATGATTCTATAAATAGGATAGATGGGGAACCAAGGAGGGGTTTAAAAAATTCTCCCCCTCCCTTTTGCAGTTTACCTTTGACCATTCTGTAAAAACCCAGTACTCGAACCTTCGATTACTCATCAGTAATAAATACACTCTTAAAAATCCTCATCAGAGGTCGTAGAGCGTCACATTCGGGACTCTACACAAGAATTTTGTCTATAAATTGTTCATGCTTTAGATTATTTATTTGCATTCCTTTGATTGAGGGCTAACCCCGAGTTGTAAGAGCCGACTTCCTTTCCGAAAGAAGTTATGCCCCTACATCTCTGTTCTTTGATGTTCTTCTTTCGTTGTTGCTCACTTGCTGATGTTGTTTGCCAAATCACTTAGAGTTCTTTTATTTTCGGTAAGTTTTCAAGTTACAATGCTTTTCTATTGCTATTGTTATTGTGCCAGTTTTACATGGTGTGTATTGGTTTTCCAATTCTTTGGTAGCCTTTATTTGTATGGATGTTGGAAAATCAGTACTAATACCGGCCACATTTAGGTTGTGCGTTATTTAGATTTTACTAGGACCGTAGTTAGGAGGGTTACCATATAGAGGTGAGAAGTACATTTGGGACGATAGGTCCCTGAGGTGTCCTAGTATATAATAATTGTTCCATTTTTGTTTGGGTGAGTCTAATTTTTGCACCTGGCTCGTGCAGGGATGATCGCTCATCTTGTACGTGTTTGTGAGCCCTTACCATAAAGTACTCGCTGCAAAGGATGGATTCATCTAGTAACGATTCGACGACATAAAGGTCGTATGTAGGACCTCCATATATTGTTCCCCCAGATTGGGGAAGTAGTCACGACTATGGGGTAGGCACTTCGATCCCTCATGACTTAGAGGCTGAGGCGGGTATAGATTTTATACCTCATAGGTGGGTGATAAGGGATTTGGTCCATGAGGCAATTATTTGTGGTCGTACTAGGAAAGACAAAGAAAGATTTTGGCCTTACTCGATTGAGTGGAGGCCAACCACATTGTTAGCTGAGTATGAAATTGACTAGATAAGTATGGAATAATGGTGGATGTAAACGAGCGTATAAGGGAAATAGTGGGAGTAAAGATTAGATTTGGCTTGATTTCCAAACATTGGCTATGAGCCAGTGTATCTGCTACTTCAGGCAGTTTGATGCTAGTCAACGGTTCCCTTTAGATGACCTTGCGAAGAAATATGTTAACTCGTTTGGATGAGCGCCGGGCGGGATGAACATGAATTTTTATAAGATCACAACCGGCTATCGTTTGATTAACCAATCAGTACATCCTTGTTATAACATGGGTTGTGCTAACATTATGGTGGCGTATAAGATGGGGCGTTGTACCCGAAAATGGGATTTGGTCCTCGAGGAAGTTGTGAACGAGGGTGAGGAGGTTGATGCGTCGGATGAGCCTGTACCGTCGCCTCGTGTGACCCGTACTTGTTCAAGGGTACGTCATGAGGGGCATCAAACCCCTACATCGGCGAAGGCGAGGACAAGTGTGTCTAAGAGGTCCCTGGTAAGAAGGGTGGGGGGGGACCCGAAAGGTCAGGGGGTCATGCATACATATGCTCCCGAGTGGAGGTATTGGTATTACATAATTTTTAAGTCAGGCGAGCAAAAAAATTTAATTTTCCCACCAGTGGCAATTTTTGGCGTCGCCATCCAATTTTGGAAACAGGTGCGTTTGATTTTGACGACGGTCCCAATCGTCATCTCCGTCACAATAGTTTTAACACGAAGTGTATGTTATAATTTTTCTTATTATATTCGTGAACTGTCATCATTTATGTGTGATCTGACCTCTTATCTTTTCCTTACAGATGTTATACTTACAGGTTACGTACAAAGGTTCTCGTCTGCATTGGTTAGGAATTCAGAACATAGATTGGCAGGTTCATACAAATATCTTTGATGGGAAGTTTAACTCAGATAGGTATTGATCGCCTTCTAAGTATAGCGAGCCAAATGGACGCTTCTTAAGCAATACTATCTCCGTGCAAAGCACACATAAGTACAAATTGATAGAGACTGTTGAGATGAAGCCTCATTTTCTTGTTTCGAAGGAGAATGACTTTGTAGGTACTTTACAAGTGACTCCCCTTGTGCCCTGCCAGACTACTGGGCTGAGGGGTGTCAGCATCCATACTTAGAAGGATACCAGGAATGTCAAGGGCCACAAGTCTGTGCATCAAGGCCTTATTGGCGAGGAATTAAAACGTTTGTAAGGGAAAGAAAGAGAACGTTGACTCAGTCTTTCACAGAGGATGCAACCGGTCTATGGGTAGTGGCTAGGCTAAGAGGTATCAGCATCCATACTGAGAAGGATGCCCCAAATTCCAAGCACCACAAGGTTGTGCATCAAGGCCTTATTGACGTTGAATTAGAAAGTTTACGGGGGAAAGAAAGAGAACCGTTTTCTCAGTCCTTTGCAGAGGATACAACCTAGTCCGCAGGTAGTGCCATGTTATTATTAGGCAGCTTACAAGAGAGGTAGACCCAGAGTATAGCCAATAAGGACAAGGAGAAGGCCAGTTTGAGAAAGGCTCTCTAAGACCACCATGTAAAACGCGCTACTATCCTTGTGATCGTGCAGGTAAGATTTTTGTTAATAGCTACCTGCACTTAAATTTCTACTATGAAAGTATCTCGTGCTCCCTTTAAACTATTATTATTTTTCATTTACAGTGCACGTTAACTCTGGAGGCCGCTCGGCAATGTGGCGAGAACCTTACTAGTCGTAACAATGACCTAGAGCAACGCCTTGCAGACATACAGGCCTACTAAAAGGAGCTTATTAGAGAGGTGGTATAGTGCGAGCTTGCAGAGTATGTGGTAGATCATATGAAGGCATTGGCAGAGGAGGCCAAAGTACTTTGGGAAGAGAAGGTGACCCTCGTGCAAGACTTGGAGACCACCAATGGTTGCATTAAGAGTCTGGGGCTGGAGATGGAGTCGACGAGCAAGTTCTCCATGAGCAACTCGAGGGCGGAAGGATGGTGTCGGCAAACTTGTAGGGCCGCATGGGGGAGCTAGTCAAAACTTGGCGAATGTTAAAAAATAATTTTGTTTGTCCACCAACTTGGGTGTTGCTATGGTTGCTTCATCGTTGCTTACTATGCGCCTAACCCAAGATGTTTCTAAGCTGCGTCACCTCGATTACTTTGCCCGGTAAGGTCCTATTCTAATGGGATTGGAGAAGGATATCACTGTCATGGAAGAGGCTGAGGTTGTCGATGTTGAGTCGAGCCCTGCCCCGTAGCTTTGTGTTTATAAGGGCTTGATAGAGCCCGTAGTGGCTATGTTGTTACATATGGGAAAACTATTTACATTTCTGTAAGTTGTAAACGATATCGTTTGTTTGGTCTTTGGTGATGTAAACTATATTTTTTGTTTGTCCACATTGGGCTATAACTCTTTGGTGTTTATATGACCTCACTTTAAAATTTACATTCGATTATTAGTTTACCTATTCCTCATTAGAATATATCTCTTGGTCGTTATTTCGACCTAATCTAAACATATCGATTGGGTATTTGAAACTCCCATGAACTTAAGCTAGTCCATGTTGGGCTATGTATCTTGGTCGTTATTATGACCTACCCTAAAAATATCAGTAAGATTTTAGTGGTTCTACAAACTCTAAGCTAGCCTTCCTTGGGCTATGTATATTGGTCATTATTATTGACTAATCTTGATAATATGGATGGGATATTTGAAGCTCCCACGAACTTATGCTAGTCCTTGTTGACTATGTATATTGGTCATTATTGCAACCTAATCTTGTTAATATCGATGGGATTTTTGGAGTTCCCAGAAACTTTAAGTAGTGCACCTTGGACTGTTTAAGGAAGTTTAAAGGAGTTTTCTTGGGTTTGGGAGTGAATTGGTGAAGCCGTTGGCTTTCCCAATATGCATTAATGTGTATTGGTAATCAACACCATTGATACTAGGTTTAATACTCTAATGCACTAAAAAAGATGCTTCAGTCTTCAACTTCCCCATTCTCATTTTGTTTTCTAAGTTTAGAATTTTTTCAAGCTTGTTTGTATAATGCAGACCCGATCCCAAACTCGTTATGAAGCCTGTGTTACCACATGGGTGGACTTTTACACTCTCATGAATTTTGGTAGTCGGGGTTCTACAGGGAATCCCTTTGAGTGCGCGTACGTGGACCCTGCGGCTTTCTAAAAAGGGAACGAAAGGCACACCAGAATGATAGTTTTGGTACCAGGTACTGCGTGACCAGTGAAGACCTTTCCTGGTTGTTCAGTCATCCTGAGGACCATGGAACGGGAAGATGAGAAGGAAGAAGATGAAGCAGGTGGGAGTAGCTACGTACGGTGGGGGGGGACCATGATCTTGGTGTTCGTAATTTGTATTTGGCTTTGTTTGTTTGTTGTAACTATTGTTCCTGAAATGAAATTTCTATTGGTATTTCTACGCTTACTTGTTAGCCTGTATATTTTGGGCCTGTGGAAGTGTCCTAGGCCAAATGCTTTGGTAATATGCAGGTCGTCGTAAAGACGTTGCAGAAAATATACGCTTAGGATTTTTTGTCCCCGCAAAACCGATTACTAGTCCTCGTTAGACAATATACTGTGGTCATTTTTACAACCGAACGTTGGAATATAGATGGGTTTTTTGAGTTCCTACCAACTCTTTTACTAGTCTTCGTAGGACTATTTTTCGTAGTCATTATTACGACCTAACATTAAAATATAGAGGGGTTTTTTGAGTGCACACCAACATTTTCACTAGTCCTCGCTAGAGTATTTATCATGGTCATTATAACGACCTAACATTAAAATAATGATATGTTTTTTGAGTTTCCACCAAAACTTTTTACAAATCCTCGTTGGATTGTTTATCAAGGTTTGTATTATGGCCCAACGTTGAAATATAGAGGGGGTTTTTGAGTTCTCACCAACTCTTTCCCTAGTTCCCTAGTCCACGTTGGACTATTTATCGTGATTGTTTTAACGACGTTGGGAGAAAAAAAATTGGTACTAGTATAGCTTAGGAAGGAGTTGGGCTGACTAGGTCAAGTCTTGTGATTTGAAACTGATGGCGCTGATTATGAAAGTACATTTATTATTGGCAATGAATGTTTTTACTATAAAGAGGGCTAATCATCCGTTCCCCACGGTATTGATTTCTTGGCTTTAACCTTCCATTATACTAGTGAGGACGATAAAGACTCGATCCCAATCTCATGAGGAAGAGATAGAGGCGGTGATCATACTAATTATTAACAAGTAGACCACGTTCCTCTTTGGGTCAAGGGGCATGGACGGTATACCTGAAGTACGGCAGCATCCCGTATTAGAGTTCCTCCCTTAATGTGATCGGGAGGAGGTGCAGGAAATGGGGCTTGTATGTTCTGCTTCATGACGTCAGGCAGGACTCCATATCCCATAGCTTTAAGCTATAAACGATTACATTAGATAAGCTGGGGCTATTCGATGACTATTACTATGGCAAAGACTACCAGTCCCTTGAGAAGAAATGTAGGTATCCTGGGTATTTTACGTAGATTAGCCTGAAATAATGTTCAATCAGATTCTATGAATAAATAACATTGGCTTAGTGGTTTGTGGTTTATATGATTTTAGACCCTCATACAGTATTGTCATAGTAGTCATCTAGATTATCTTATAATATTATATGACGTTGTACTTCAAGAAATGGCTCTAAGATTTTTGAGGACATTTTACACACCCCCAGTATGGGGGAGGATGTTTTACTTTAAAAAGTCCCCCAATAGAGGGGAGGTTGTTTTTACTTTAAAAAGTGACTTAAGTAATTGGGAGGTCATTTTCACTTCAAAAAATGACTTTACTAAAAGGGAGGTCATTTTTACTTTAAGAAGCGACTCCAGTATTTGGGAAGACATTTTACTTCTAAAATGCCCCCGGTAGAGGGGAGGTTGGGTTTAGTTCAAAAAATGACTTCAGTATTAGGGAGGTCATTTTTACTTAAAAAATGACTCCAGTATTTTGAGATGTCATTTTTACTTCAAAAATTGACTCCAGTATTTGGGAGATCATTTTTACTTCAAAAAATAACTCTAATATTTGGGATGACGTTTTTCTTCAAAAATTCCCCAAGTATTGGGTGGGGCCGTTTTTACTTCAAAAAATGACTCCAGTATTTGGGAGAATGTTTTACATCAAAAACGCACCCAGTATAGGGTGGGGTCATTTTTACTTCAAAAAATGGCTTCAGTATTTGGGAGGGCGTTTTACTTCAAAAATTCCCCCAGTATTCAATAGTGCTTAAGTCAATCAAAATGAATATTGAATCTTTGATCTATAACTTTATACAAGTGGGGTACACTAATGGTTTCATTTTTAAGGATTTATTATATTCCAAGGATATTTTAACTCTTCCTCGTCCCTATTCATAATTGAGTAGAAGGTATTTCCATCAACGACCCTTAAGATGAGGTACGGTCCCTCCCAATTTGGTTGGAGTTTTCCTTTGTTATGGTTCTGATCTGTGGGGAAGAATTACTTCATCTCACATTCCCCTTCTTGGAACGTTCGTGGGTGGACTCGCTTATTAATATTTTATTTAAAGGTCTCCTAGTACCTTAGCATTCGGGAGAAGTCTCCTCTCTTATTTCATCAATCAAATTAAGGTTTTTTGAGAGGAGTCAGTCGTTGATTTTACTGCGATCGTTTAGAGATCTGGCTATATGTGCTATGACCTCGTTGGAAAACACAACTTCAGACTTGCAGGTAAACATAAATGGAGTGAAGCCTGTCAACTTTCTCAGAGTTGTTCGGTAGGACCATTAAATGTGGGGTAGCTCGTCAACCAATCGACCTTTCATGACGCCCAACCTCTTACAAACACCATCAATTATTGCTTTGTTGGTTGCCCCGGCCTGTCGGTTCCCTTGGGGGTAACTTGGGATTGATGATAATATTTTGATGTTGTAGGGTCGCACGAACTCAAATACCTTATTGCCAATGAACTGAGTCCCGTTGCCCGTCATCAGGACCGCTGTGACGCCAAACCTTGTAATGATGTAGTTTCAATGAAAATTGATAACCACTTTTTCTCTTATACGAGCGAGTAGTATAGCTTCGATCCACTTGGTAAAGTAGTCTATCATGATCAACAACCATTTACACCTCCCACTTACCATATGGAGCGCTTCGACTATGTCCAGTCCCCATTTTATGAAAGGTCATGGGTTTGAGACTGTATGGAGGTTTACAGCAGGGGCGTGGATAAGATAACCATGGAACTGACATTTATTACACTTTTTGGCATATAGTGTGAAATTTTGTCTCATCGCTGGCCTATAAACTCTCAACTATATGTGCTCCACATACTCCCGCGTGAATTTCATCGATGACAGTCGTCATATATTCTCCTATAATGCATGTGAGGTGTGGGGCGTATAGTCTCATTTTGTAAAGCTTGTTGTTTATCACCATGTACATCTTTAATTGCTGCGGATACGTTCAGCTGCCAATCTGTTCGCTGGGAGGATGTAGAGTTTACCCAGAAAATTAATAAGTGGTCATCGCCAGTCAGCTTCTTTATTTGTAGCTCTACTGTTTGCCTGTATTACTTTGGCCATGTGCTCTAGTACACTTGGCTGATCAAGGATTTCGACTTAGATAACTCTTAATCGGTCGCCGATGATTCCATCTAAAAAGAGAGGGCGTTGGAATGCCTATTCTATCCTTAGTGAATGTGTTTGAAGTTGACCTTCTTAAATTTTCTAATTCTTCCCTTCAAGATCTCCATGTATTTGGCCATTGAAAAATGTCATCAATGTAGACTTCCACTGTTGTACCCAACTGCTCTTCAAATATCGTCGTGGCTAGCTTCTGGTATATGGATACTACATTCTTCAGGCTGAAAGGCATCACGGCATAATATTACAAGCCTTTCTCTATGGTGAAAGAAGTGCATTCTTGGTCCTCGACCGCCAAAGGTATCAGGTTGTACCCCGAATAACCATTCATAAATGCATTCGTTCGTGGCCGGCCGTGGTGTCCACTAATCGTGTTATGAGGGGCATGGGGAAACTGTCTTTCGGACAACTTCTGTTTAAGTCAGCGAAATTAATGTAGACTCATGTTTTTCCATTCTTCTTGGGGACTGCCACCACATTTGTACTCATTGGGGACAATCCACAGGCCTGATAAATCCTTCCTTGAGTAATTTTTTGATCTTACCACTTTTTCATGCTCGAAGTCTTGGTGCTGCTCGTCGTGGCTTTTGTTTAATAGGTGTTGCCTTGGTGTTAACATGCAAATGGTGGCAGGAAAAACAAGGGTCGATGCGTGGCCTTTCCTCGAACGACCAGGCAAACACGTCATTGTATTATTGGAGGAGGGTTATAAGGTCTGATCATTCTTCTTTTGTCAATAGTGAACCAATATATGTAGTTCTTGTAGGGTCGTCGATATTAATCTTATCAACCGGCTCTATGAGAGGCGGTGTCAATTCTCTACTGAGCGTGTTTATAATTATATTGCTCTGGTCAAAGGTAAATTGTGTATCAACTTCCATATTGCATGGGTGGGCAGAAATGGGGGACGAGTCCGCCGCCGTGGGCCCGTTCCCTGTTTCCTTCTATTCCCCAATTTTAAAAAATTTCCTTTCTTTCTTGAATTCTCAAGGGTAACCAAGTTTGTTAAAGAGTTGGCGTAACAAATACGAGTGACGACTTGGCAACCTCGTATATGGTACGTTCCAAACTTCATTGGGAAACATATTACCTGGTGGCAAGAAGATGGTATTGCCTTAATTGCATGGATCCATTCCCGTCTGAGGATTTCGTTATAGTAAACCGAGGAGCTGTTTACAATGATGAAGGTTGCTGACATCATGACGAGTCCAAATTGTACCTGAGTAACGAGTTCCCCGGCGGCTTACTCGGTAGATCCGTTAAAGTCTGATATCTCGGTCTTGGAGGGTGTCATACAATCTTGCATATTCATATTTTTTAGAGTATTGTGATAAAGGATGTTTACTCCGTTCCGAAGTCGACTTGCACGCGCTTGATCAAGACTCCCCCGATCATGATCCAAATGACTAAGCGTTGTCATGAGAATAGGATACCGATCCTATATTATTGTCTACAAAGTAGATGGCTTGCCTATGGATTTTCTCAGGAACTGTCGTGTTCCCATGAGTTATTCTCTTATTCTCACCTATTCAGTAACCTTTCCTCGTGGAATTGGAGATGGCGTTATGGGATTGTGCCCTATTGATGTCTCCTAGTATCATCTCACAGACTGCCACGTGCCCCCTATACTTCTACGGTTACTACTAGTTCAGTCAGCTCCGTGTAAGGGAGTATGTCATCTGCTAGGATTGGTCATTTTAAGTATTGAGTGTAGCGCTCTTTCCTAAACTATGCCTCAGCCATGTTGATTAGGTCATAGTACTTCTCAATTTCATGGTTGTAGACTTTGTGATGAGCGTAATATGGTTGTCCATGATGGTTGACCTTTGGGTGGGGCTTCCTGTAGTCTGGGTCTCTCTTATCAATGATGAGAAGGCCCGCCCATGCAATAGTAATTTTATTGGGCAAGTTTTGTTCCTACCGATTAACCTTTGGCTTACCTTCTCCGTGGCGGGTTTAACTTTACCCCGAGGATCTTTGTTTACTATTATTTTGTTCCTCCTCTCGTCGTATCCGTGCTTCCTATCGGGCACATCTCTCGGATGTTTCAGCATTTCTGGGAGCATGAGTGGCAACGGGGCAGAGCCAACATTGAGAAAAGTGGCTATCTAAGAGGAAAATGCACGATTGTCTACTTCCATATTCTAGTGCTTTTGTACCTTTTCGTATAGGTTTTCCAATGTCTCTGTTCATTTCATGTGCAAATCTTTGCATAACTTGGAATCGGATAAGCACATGCCCATGAATGCCAAGGAGGCTATTTGGGCATCCACTCTTTCAATGAGTATAAGCTATTTCTTGAACCTCTTCAAAAACGAATCAATAGTTTCTTCCACCTGCTCTTTTAGAGAAAAAGTCTCCGCTAGTTGCTTCTTTGATTACTGGTTGTGCAGGTATTTTTCCACAAATATCAGGGAGAACTGCTCGAAGGTGGATATCGAGTTAGGTTCACAGCTTTGGAACTAAGCGAGGGCCCCATCTGATAAGGTAGATAGGAATAGACGGTACATGTATTCGTCTATCTGTTGTTGTAGGTCAATACTATACTAAAACTTTGAGATGTACTGGCTTGGGTTTTGGCTCCCGGTGAAGGCCTTTATATTTGGTCTAGAATAGCTCTGCCCTAGCATATAATTCTTGATGGCCTCTATGAATGGGGTGCTATGTATCTTGTGTAGAGTCTCCTTCGATAAACGCTTAGCCAGATTGCTGTTTTGCATGTTTCTGATCAATGCCTTGATAGAGGCAGCTATTAGGGGTAGGTGATCACTTTTACCATGACCTCTTCTTGGGCCTCATCCTCCCTGGATTGATGACTCATCATAGTACCTATCCTCATATGGCTCATTTGGCTCGCCAAACTAAGGCATTCCATGGTGCAGTTCGTTAATACGGTCATTGTATATGGGATTTCTTTCATGAAATTGCCTATGAACATACCCAAGTGGGTAGGATGGGTCGTCAGGACTATATTGTTGATGCCACTGAAGAATGTTCTCATGATAATTATAGTATAAAGCCCCTATGTACGTTGTAAGCGTAGTGGGACGCATACCCTGGTACAGTGGAGCGTATCAGCCAGGTGGTGGTGGGCCAGTATGGCTAAGCTGGTATGTTGGTCATGGCAGTGTGGTCATTTTCTGCCAACTTGAACTTGCTGCTTTGGTGGTAGAGGTTGTCGGACCACTGGTTGCAGTGTTGTCCCTCGAGGCAACAGGTACGGGCTGTAATTAGTTGTAAAGAGGGAAAGTTTCCATGTTTAGGCCATTAGGAGCCTATTCGTGTGGCGTAGAGTCTCCAATGGTTTCGGATACGGCCGGGGTACAGTTGGCGCTTGATTTCTTGTCATGCAATTTTCTCTCATCTCGTCGTTAGCCACTTGAAGCTATCGTATATAATCTTCTTTTGTTAGCATCTATCTTTATAGTTGTAGGAGCGCAGCTCGCATCTCTGCCATTGTTTACTCCTGGGCCTAGTTTCGAGTGGAAACCACCATCTTCGCGTGGCTGAGTAAAGTTTAGTCGCGAGTAAGCAGACGGTACCAATTGTAGTCCCAGAAGTCCTCTCAGGGATGATAATGCATGATTACTAATTTTGGGCTTGATACGTCTCACCAGAGGAGGACACCTCTGAACTCTTTCTGGGTCTCTTTTGTTTCTTCTTGTTGAGTTTTTAAGGTTTTGTAGATAGAGGAGGAGGTTCTAAAAAAAGGTCCCTTCTTATGTCACCTTTTCTCCACATTTACAGGGAGAGTCTTTGACCTAGCAGTGCCCGGACACATGTGACGCATGAAATTCCTTGGGTACCCCTTTGACATCTTAGGCTTTACCTTTCCATGTAGGTTTGACATAAAATGTTTGTCAGTATCAGTTACTTTCGTCGTGGCTCCAAATTCGTTAAAAGAGCTTCCCCTAAGACGTGCTCGCCTATCGGCGGGGAGGACATATAACGATCTACAAGCCTCGGGGTTAGCGGGAGCGTGATCCTATAATTGCGACATAGAATTTGAATGTTATTGATCCCATCAAAGGGGTAGTTATCTATTTCTCAATGAGAATGACTAGGTTGTTCGCGAACAACATAGTTTTTGCAAACATGGTCATCTCATTCTTCTTGTACATGTCTAAGATATACTTTTTGCATGCATTATTTTTTGTTATGTAACTTCATGATCTTCCTTGTGCTTCTATCTTAAAGATGATAATTCGTCAATGGTAATCTTTTCTCAAAAAAAAAAATAGATTTGCTAAGAGATTGGAGTAAACCAAGTTGAATATTAATTCAATTAATGTGTGCTAGAAATTACAAAATATAATTTCGTTAATAATAGGGGGCACCTTATTTTGTCGAAGGTGATGATGCCATTAGACGTATATCCATTTCGTGCATGAATGAGGGTTCCTAAGGTTGGTGGAGTGAAGTTGTTTTCATCTCCAGATCTCCAATACTGCTTTCGCCCACCCTGCAGATTTAGGTATTGTCGGAATGTCGTGGTCAGACCACACAAGGTAAAGGCATGCGACATCCTTAATTACATTATACGAGAAGGAAATTACGGGCTTGAATTCCAAAGATGTATAGGCAGGCCTTACTCCCAAAGCATTTAGTTCTTCGGGAGTGATATCATTTTATTGAGTCGGGGGTTCTAGCCATGTCCATGGAAGCAATAGCGTTGCCAAAGTTCAAAGTCTCTCTCATAACCTTACAACTGGGTAGTAAATTTTGATAATTTAAAATCGGTTATCGTATTAGTATGGGGTTGATTTATTTTTTCGCTTGCTTTTGATAGAGGAAATAAGAACATCCACAGCAGCCTCCCTAAACCTATTTTAAGGAGGTAAATTGTTAAAAATCGGCTTTTATAGACTCTTTATTAGGCTCTCTATCCCTATATTTCACATTCTTTCTCCTCAACAATAGGTAGCGGGCAAAAAAATTGGTTAGCCACGTTGTAACTTTAATCTTGCGTGGAAACTAAATTTGTTACTTGGAAAGTCCTTTTGCCGCCAGAAAGTTGTTTTTTGGGAGGGAAATTCCCCACTATGCACAACACTTTAAGCTTTACCTCCCTTTTCATAAACTAAACTTCATCTCTCTCTATATATATATATGGATTTCAAGTCATGAGCATGACCCCCTCCTCATAGAACAACTTTTGGTACTATTCATCATCCTAAACTTAAATTTGATTACGTATATCATATTATGTTCTTTATTAGGGTTTTAATGCCTGCCCCTTAGCAAAGACAAATGGGTTATTCTTAATTTTGGTAATCAAACTTTAGTTTGTTGGGGTTTCATGAAATTGTAATGTAATTTTTTTTGTTTATCGATTATGAGGTATTGTACTTATCATGCCATGTTTAGATTGTGATTATTGGGGTATTGTAATTTTGTTAACTTTTTATTGGGCTGAGGAAATTATGTGTTGATCATGCTCGAAAACGATACCAATGTCGGAATTACTTTGATTAGGTGTTGGGTTTATTTTAGGCTTCGCTGTAAATGGTGTTATTATTTTGCTAAATTGGTAATGTGTTAATGAGATCTTACAAAAAATTTAATGGATTGATGTTTGTTTTCTACCATTAACTTCTATTTAGCCAAATTACTTATGGGTTTTGAAGATCTTAAAGTTGAAAAATGTCCTAATCCTTAACACTAAAGGGATCTAGTTTATAATAATCATCATCTCACTTATCTAATCTAATTCTCGTGGTTTCACTATTAAGATTTTATAGCTCGTAATCAACCGTAACACTTACACGCCTAAACACAGAATGATGGAGAAAGGGTTGAGAACTTGATATATCAAGTAGGCTATAACTAACATTTTGATTTTCCAATCTTTGATTCCTTCTTAGGTAATTTATGATACACCTCTTTTGCTTGAGATTATGTGATTCAATATGACACTCAACAATCCAAGTACGTCAGATGATCAATTAATCAATGATTCTCATCAAGCTTTTTCTCCCGAAAAAATTGCACAGCAACAAGCTTTTGTGCAATACCAACTACTTATGCAACATCAAGCTTACATGCAACAATACGCATTCTCGGTGCCTCCATTCTCGCAATAAGTTTTTTCATAAAACCAACAAGCAAATACTTCTCAACCAACAACTTATGAATCATGCTCGGCTCAACCAACCATTCATGAATCATGCCCGGTTCGACCAATAATAATTGAAGAATCAATAGAGGAAGTGAAGATTGTTGGAGCACGTGGTGGAAGCTACACAAAATATGAGGATTTGTTGCTCATATCCACATGGCTAAATACTCGCCTTGACTCTATTAATGGTGCAGACCAAAAAAAATATACATTTTGGGGTCGGATCTGGAGTTATTTTAAAGAGCCCAAGAACTTCGATTCGAATCACAATTCAAACTCTCTAATGAAGCGATGGCCGCAAATCCAATTAATGACGAACAAATTCTGCGGGCATTAGGCGCAAATTGTAAAACAAAATCCTAGTGAGGCAAAGCCATCAGATTTGGTATGTTATGAAATTTTGTTCAAGTGCTAATAATTTTTACTTACGTTAATCATTTACTTAATTTTTTTTGTATTCATTCCTCAGGTTAAGTTTGCTCGTAAGATGTACAGAACTATAAAAAAGAAGCCCTTTAGGATAGATCATTGTTTTGAAGATCTTAGGCATCACAGAAAATGGAATATAGAAATTAAAAAGAAGAATGAGAAAAACAAAGTTTCTACTACATGCCCAAATTCAGCAAATGGTAATCCTTCAACTCTCGTAACTAATCACAACAAGGCTGAAACTGTTAAGGGCAACAATGAGCGGAGGCCGAATGGAAGGAAAAAAGGTAAAGAACTTAGAAAGCGGAAGGGGAAAGAAATAGATAGTGAAGTTGACTCAAAATTATCTCAAATTTTGCAAGAATTTATCGAGGAAAAAAACAAAGACCGAGATAGACGTTTTTCCATGGATGATTTTAAAGAGAATGAGCGAATAATGCTAATAGATACCGAAGGAATGGATGAAATGACAAAAGAATTTTACAACAACAAGAAGAGGAATTGTTGCAAAAAAGAAATCTATGTAGCTTAGTTGTATCTCTATTTGAAGATATATTTCATTATTTTTTGTCTTTCTATTTTGAAATGTCATCCTACAAGAAGATCCGCCTCCATTCAGTGGATGTGTAAGGACGCAATGTCCTCATAAACTTTTGGGGCATGAGTTTACAACAGAAAAGCTCCAATAACTTGTACGTAAGTGGCAAACATTGATCAGACAGGGTACATGATCTCTATGACCTTAGCTACCTTAAGGATCTACCTGTGGTTCACAAGTCCGGGTTCCCAATTAAAAAAACATGGCAGGAAGCAATATCGTTATTTTCATGCTTGGAAGCAATCTTGAAGGAGGATCCTTTAGGGCCTGATGACATGTGGTAGATGGCAATGCACTGTTAATTTTGAGATAGTTTAGACACAATCAACTCGATCTTTTTTAGGCATACATTAGTTTACTCTTTTCATATGTTACATTGTTAATGCAGGTATTGCACCAACTGTAAAGATCATCGACAAGCCATAAAGAAACTCGACCTGTGGAGATTGCCATAAATTCTCGTTGTTCATTTGAAAGGATTCTCTTATAGCCGATATATGAAGAACAAACTCGACACCTATGTGAATTTCCCTATATCCAATTTTGATTTAAGTAAGTATGTAACAAGCAATACAGGGCAGCTGAATCTCATGTGGACAAACTATATGCTATCAGCAACCACTATGGTGGCCTAGGTGGTAGCCACTATTCTGCATACGCAAAGGTAAGAAACATAGATGAGTATTTTCTTTTATATTGTGTTATGCAAAATTAGTAGATTGGTCAGGGAATCTAAAATTATATGCTATCCAAGTATGATATCTGAAACAAAGTTACAGCCTCTCTTTCTAAAAACCAATCTAATCTATTATATAATGGGAAATACTCCACTGGAACTGATGCTCTCTTTGCATAGATTATTGTACGAGTAATTGTTGCTATCTTATTTTACCTTATTTGTTTTGTAGTTATTAGAAGGAAATAGATGGTATGATTTTGATAATAGTTTTGTTACACCAGTTAGTGAAGATGACATCGAAACATTGCAGGCTTATTTGTTGTTTTATCAAAGATCTCAAGTTGAACAAGATAAACCAGTCGATATATGTCATCCAGGGATGAACAACTTGTGTGGCACTAAAGAAAATGTTAAAGTTTTGTATGTTACCTTCTCAAGACTATATGCCATCCAGGGATCAAGGATAATTGATGTTCAGGTTGGTGATGCTAACCAAGACGAACACTGGAGTATAAAAATATGAAATGAAAAAATATGCTAACAAATGGATCTAGAGCATCCCCATTTTTTCTAAATTATAAGTCCAATAGACATAAATTGGGAAAAATCCATTTAAATTATAAATTCAATGAAAAATATGATAAAATTCAATAGAAAGTGCAAACAGAGATAAAGGAGGACATAAATGAAATTGTAAATTAAAAAAAAATAGTTATCATTAGATGAACTTGGTAAGTCATTTACGATAACATCTTCTGAACTCTCACCTCGTCGTACCCATAGATGTTCGATAAGATCTTTCTGCAGTTGGAAATGTTTCTTTCCATCTCGGATTTTAATATGCATATGTAAGAACTCATCGAAAGCTGTAGTGTGCTCACGAGATATCTCTACAGGAGGATTAACATCATTTCCATCATAAACAAAGTCGCCCGCATAATTGACTCGTTCATCTTCTACAATCATATTGTGCATAATAATGCATGCTCTCATGATGTATATGGGATCATCATGATTCCAGAAATGCGTCGATCCTTAAACAATAACAAAACGTGCCTGAAGTACACCAAAAACTCATTCAACATTCTTCCTTGCCACCACTTGTTGTTTAGCAAAATATTTATATTTTTCTCCTCGGGGATATGGAATTGTTTTCATGAATGTTGACCATGTTGGATAAATACCATCTGTAAGATAGTATCCGTGCGTATAAGGGTTTTTCCCAATTTTGTAACTTGCAGGTGGCGCGCAGCCCTCAACAAGATCTGAGAATAGATTAGATCTTTGAAGAACATTAATGTCACTATGAGAACCGAGCATTCCAAATAAAGCATGTCAAAACCAGATATCATTTAAAGCAGCAGCTTTGAGAATAATTGCTGGTTTGTGGATGTGACCTTTGTACATTCCATGGCACGCAGTAGGACAATTTTTCCATGTCTAGTGCATACTATCAAGACTCCCCAACATTCTTGGAAATCCACGAGATTCACCTATTGCTATAAAATGGTGCACGTCATTACTATTAGGTGATTTTAAATATTCCTCACCAAAGACCTCAACGATTGCCACACAAAATCAGTTGAGACTTTCTATAGTGGTGGTTTCACTAATTCATAAATTTTCATCCAAGGCATCTGCAGGTACTCCATAGCCAGCATTCTCATAGTAGTTATTACTTTTTTAAGGGAGGAAAATCTAAGGGTTCCAGCAACATTTCTTCGTTGTACAAAGTATGAATCGTGTTTAGCCACTTGTGATTCGATACGAAGAAACAATAAATGCCTCATTTGAAACCTTTGCCTAAATCTGGTGTCATTGTAAAGAGGTTGATTGGCAATGTAATCACGGAAAAGCCGTGCATGACCTTCAATTCGTTGTCGCCACATAGCCGAACGAGTTTTACTACGATAATTATTTTTTTGGACTCTACGAGCTTTTGCATATGGTAAGCATGTGAGGACTATGAAATCATCATCGGAAGAAGAATCACAAGACATTATTACTTTTTCTAACCCCCCTTATCCGATGTTTTAAAGATCAACGATCCAAGCAACCTAATAATAACAAATCCCCATTCCTCAAATCAAAAACTAAATAAGTTAAACCACAAGTAATTAATTAAAGAAAATTGAATAAATAAATAAATTTTAACATAAAGGGTGACATAACTTTTATGGTGTCTTTGATAGATGAGAAGATACGCCTAAGATTGTCGGAGAAGAAGACTACCTACCACAAGCACACACAACCTCACATTTATGGAGACTTCCAGTGACTTTTCTTGAGTTCAGTGAAGTGGTTGGTGATGTCTTCTAAGGAATAAGATTTTATGAATAAACAGTGAAATCAATAGGGGTGAGTAGATCTGAGGAGTATTTTTTATTTTATTTTTTTTAGAAGTGGAGGAGTTGATCAGGATATTTCAAACAATCCCAAATATTAGGAAAGAGAGATAGAAATTTGTTTTAGCTAATTTTTTTAACTTTTGACATGGATAACATAAACATTTGAGGTGGCTCTTTTTATTAGGGAGACTATTTTGTGCACAGCTCAAAATTTGATTTAAAACTCCTCAAATCACTCCCTATAAAAAAGAGTCCAATGTGGATGCTCTAACTGTATATAGCCCTCTATTTTTATGGTTGAAAACACTGGTTGCTTCTCATTTATTTTTTGAAGGTACTTGTGCCTGTATATCAACTAATGTCTTATCTATATTATAAATCTCAACGATTGTCCTACGAGGCGTATTAAAGCTGACTAGGACAAGATGACTAGGCATATAACATTAACATTTGTGTTTGCAATAGTAAATAGTATGTAGCCATTTAATTATTTTTAAAATGCTATTAAACACCTTTAATTACTAATTTTGCAAATCCAATATGTAATAGAAGATTCTATTACATCATACATAAGTTTCTTAGAACTTTAGGGGCACTAAGACATGCGCTAACGCGCATGTTAGACCGTTATACTCAAATTACTAATTAGATATTAATGGTGCATAAAATCAGTAGTTGAAAAATATGATTTATACCCTTTGGGATAGATGGAAATTATAATGGTAGTGCAACATGGTTTTTCAGCAAAGTAATTTAAGATAAGAGATAAAAAAGTTATTTTATAGACCTAGACTCAGAGATAGGGAGTTTGCAAGACATAAAGAGGGTTAAAAACTTGGAATACTATAATTGGTTGTTAAACGACCTCAAAACCTGGTAGAGGGAATTAGAAGGTTCTAATGTAATATACAACAATATCTAGAGTTGGAATGGCTAAAAGCCTCGCAACCTTAGAGTTGTAAACAACTCAGCAGTTGCATAATCATGAAGTAAAAATAAAAGCTTACCAGAATCATGTTACAGATAGATTACAACTACAACTTGTGTTGCATAGACACGACGTGTACATCAACAGTAGAAATATGGTCTTATAAAGAGGTGATGTTTTGCATTACCTAAATTCCAGCTACTACCATCATCAAGCTCTCAAGTACTGTAACACTGGCATACATGCACAATTCGAATAACAAATAATGGACAAATCCTGGATGGAGGTAAACCATGGAGTATCATATGGTTCCTGAAATAAATGTTTATTATTATTAAGGAAGGCAACGTTGAAACTGTATTGCTGATAACAAATGCAGTCACGCAAGCGAATCTAGATGGATTCGACCCATCATCCAATCAAAGTATGAGAAGGTCTTACCAATTTGAGCTTATGTATTCATAAGGAAGAGATCGAAGAAAAAAATAACTTATAACAAAATATCTAACCATAAGACAGATCCTATCACTTGAAAAATCTAGTGAATAAGATTTAGATCTTACCTCTAATGCCTAAATTATAAAAATTATTAGCTTTGTTAACCACCAAGATTGATGGTTCAAGCTTAGTGTACGTTTGGCAGTTTTAGCTTCAGAAAGAATATGCACTAAGAGTGCCTGCACACATCATGAAAAATTAAAGTTAATTTTGAAGACATGACTTAGAGCCTCTTGCATTATTTATTTATTGACATCCTCCAAAAAAGACCAGAACTCATTTCTTTGTCCTTACGACGAGATTGCCCTTTTATTGGATGACACAAATCCACATGCCCCATGTTGAACACCTTCCATCACCCTGCTTGTTTCCCTATTAATAGACATCACTGCAAAATCCATAAGAATGATATGAAATAAGTTCCATGGGAAGTAAAAAAGAGGAAGACAAAAGTACATACCATATGGATGTTGTAAGTGAAAGAAGATAATGTTGTAGCTTAAGACCCAACGACATTAAAAGGTCAGACTCCAACTCCAAATTTTTTAGCAATACCAAAAGCTCCTACATGTTCAGTACCAAGATGAACAGTACAAGATTGCATCCATATAGACCATATTGGGATATCCAGCATAAAAATAATAGTAGACATTCATACAAATTTATACTGTAAGTATCCAATAGTTTCAAATTCAGTACCCGAGAGATAGAGTGGTGTAAATATTATACCAAAATATATAGTCCAACAAATTCTATTTCAACAAAGAAAATCTCAAATGATCATTTCAACCATTAAATCGCAGGTGATGAAGAAAGATAATGGTTCAAGTTACAGTGAATTGGAGTAAAGATCCAAAATCAGTAGATAAGAAAAATTCTACAAGGCGAATACAACAAGGATAACTTTGATAATACCATCTCTTACGTTGTAAGACTATTGAACATGAGTGTGCCAGAAAAATTCAATTTCACTTAGCATTTTGACGTTTAAGGGAATCTCTTTGTAACTCACTTTTTTGGCAGCCTTGCACACAGGCTTTCCAATTGATGGCCTTCCTAGAATTGGAGTTTTACACTTCACGGAATTCTTTCTTTCCTTCCCTTTTGTGACTGTAATGTCAGATAAAGTCTCGCCCACTTCCTCCATAAGTTCATTAACAAATGGAGGTACTAAATCTTGGGGATATTTCAACTCAGAGAAATCTTTGTCGGGTTTCGCTTGTTCAGAGATAAGCCTAGCAGATTGCTTGCACAAACACCGCCTATTTTCCCGAAAGGAGAATTTCATATATGTCCAATTCATTAAAAAAGAGTTCATACATTTGCAATACATATACAATGATGTACTAAGGGCATCAGCAAAGATGTTAGCATAACTTAAATGGGAAAAACACTCTCTATTAGTACTGCAAATTTAAGAGTTAGTCTAGATATCCACAAAAATTGAATTGAGAGCATAGAGCTTGAGTTGCATCTAGAGTTGTAACAACTTAGAAGAAAAATGGATGACAGATGCAAGAAAACAATGGTTTTCCACCGTGTATTCTATGCAAGAAATACTATTTTATAGTCAGATTATCGTTTGTAAAACCAGTGTACTAGCTCAAAAGATTGATCCATTTTTTTCTCAACCTTTTCCAAATTAGCGCACAATTTGAGATGCTCTACCAGAAGAATAGTTGTCACAATATTCCGTATTTATAATTTATTCATGGTACACGTATAAACCTTTTATTATAAGCTTTCTCACTAGTAGGTTCTGGTTGTTCGCGTTTCAAACTTTATCCAAGAAGAAGAAAAATCAGACATGCTAACAATAATAATAACACGACAACTTACCATGAGTAAGCATGTATTCAATAAAGATGTAGGCAAACCTTTTATCTTCATTATTCTCCTTAGGAGCTACTTCTTCTCTAACAGAGCAAAACCCCAATGTTGTAAGTCATTCATCATAACTTTTGTTTATACAGGACACCAAATACTAATAAAATTAGGAAAAGCTAAATTAATTAAGCATAAGGGTTCCAGTACTTACATTGAGATCTTAATTGCATTACAAGTTTTTGTGGAATCATTTACTACAGTTTCTTCCCCATTGGTCTTCTCACATTTCTCCATTTGGTGCTTCAGTCATAATAGTTTGGTAGATAATGGTTTGGCAGAATTTTATCAAATTTTTGGGAACAAATATAATCAATTTTTGTATGGTGGTTTTCTAATATAAAAGAAGTTTTTTAGTTGTTGTAATTAACCAAATTGAATCCCCCTCTATGTGTTGATTTCATATCAATCATACTTCCAAACATTGGTGATTTTATGGGGTTTGTATTTCAAAAAATGTGGGATAGGTAATTTTTTGGTGGTGAAGTGTAGTTGTGTGATGGTGTCTTTGGTGGCTCTGATGATGTTTAGTTGGGGAGGTGGTGAGGGATATGGTTATTCTTATTGTAGGTGTCAATATTCAACCATTCTCAAACTCTCTTACAAACTTCGTTGTGCACATCGTGCGTTTAAAGCACATGATCGACTTATGGGTCACATCTTGAAGAATATTCCAGCGACCTCGATTTAATTTGAGAGGTTACCTCGATTTAATGATCGTTGAAGGTGTCTGTTCTGCACCTCAGTTTAAAGGCATATCCTGGTGAATATCACCAGGACAAATTTACATCTTGTAGGTGTCTGTTCTGTATATTCACTAGGATAAGCATTAGGAGGAAGTTATGGAATTTAGGCCTAAGTTGATTACTTGCAGTGGGAGCACTTACTAGATGGATTATGATAAATGTGGACTACCACCCTTATAATATTAGTGTAGAGAGTTAGAGATTTTTGGTGCCAACCATTGTTAATAAGGGATCAAATTATATGTGTTAGATAACAAGGGTTTTGCAAACACCCTCAAGCCGATCGTTTTACACAAAATGTATCACGCAACACAAGTATGTTGGTGGATGCATTATTGTATGACAGAAATTCACATAGATAGACAACAATAGAGAAGAGAAGAATATGAAAAAGAATGAGGACAATGTATGGTTTCTTCAAGTTTTGGTTTAATTATTTCAGAAATAATTGTTGTTGTTCTCTTTTAGTTTTAAATTTTTAATTGATGTTCCTCTTTTGCTTCAATAGTTATTTTGTTTTTGTCATCCCTGATAATGAGGACACATACCTCAAATATTTTTTAACACCTCAAAACCAATTATTTTTTACATAACTCATTAAACACGTGAAATTTGTCATAGGCTGTGCGCGAAGCGTGCCACTGAAAAGGACTTGCACGCCTGTAGAGCGTGCAACAACACTAGTATGGATGAACCAAAATCCTTTTTAACACTTGGTAAGTTGGTCTTCCCTTTTCTTTTTTCATGGAAATTATTTTTCATAGAAATTTACTCCCAAAATATTATTTTCAAAAAAACTTCATAAAATAAAAATGGAAAATTATTTCCCTAAATCAAAAAGATGAAAATAATATAAGAGAGAACATCGAGGAAGAAAATTATGACTACAAAATAAAGGAAGAAAATTATAAAGAGAAAATTTTTGAATTTGGGAAATGGAAAGAAAACTTTAATCAGGAGAACCTAAAAAGAGAAAACTAGATAGGGATTAAAAGATCCCAGAAAGATAAATTAAAGCAAGAATATATATACCTCAACAGTTTTTAGGTTAATCCTAATAAGCTTATTTCGACTCTCAAAATTAGGAAGAGGAATATAAATCCATTTTTCTAACCTCCTCCTGCATTGGATCATATTGAGAACAATGAACCATTTAATATAATGAAAAAAATAAGTTCCATAAAAATGTAAATGAAGTAACGACTAAAAGAAGTGAGCTCTAACCTAAGTGCTTCATCTATATCCCACAGAAAGTTAGTAACAGCCAAAACCATTACTATCCTGCGCCTACCATCTTCACCGCCAGAGCTATTGTTAACACCGTGGACTTGAACAAAAAATTTAGACTTCACCCTTCTAGATGATTCGCGCTCCCCTGAAGCCCTGAAAATAAAATTGTTAATACGACTCAAAAAGTAGGAAAAATAATAAAATAGTATATAACCTATTCAAACTTGAATGAAGACTCAATAATGTGCCCTTATTACAATAACATCTCCAAGGAGTAACCCTTGTCTCTCAGATTCAGGTAACCATTTGATTTATTTTTCCTCTATTTAGAGTTTTTTCTTCCATTGGTTTTGAGTCGTATGAAGTTCACCACTGGAATCTTTTCATTAATTGTTAAATATACAAATTTATCCTTTAAAGGAAGCATCTTCAATGATGATCTACCAAATGAAGTGAGAAATGTCAAAGTTTGAAAAACAGGCTAAGCTACTATAATCCTCAAAGTGGAAGAAAAAAGGGGAGAAATGACAAAAATGGTATTTATTTTTTCAACCTTGTGAACTCAAAATAGAATAGCAAGGTTAATTTTTTTTCTTCTTATGTTCTTTAATATAATACGACTAAGTAGCAGACCATAAAAGTAAAATGCCACACGATTACTTGCACTCTCCTTTTTGTAAATCATCGTACACTCCATGTTTAAGAACTAAATTGTTCCCTTTTGGTATAAAAGACTACAATTTGCTAATATAATGAAAAATGGAAAGGTTGTACATTTGCATATATAGATCAACATTAAAGATTCTCTTGGAATTAATGTAAGAAAAATAAGGTCAAGTTGTGCCTTGAAGGAACAATACGTATATACGATGAATGTCTTAACTAACGCCCAAGAGAAGCATGAAATTAACTATGAAATGATTGGTCCGTAACTAAAAAAGATAATGCAAATTTGTTTCTTTACTAAAAGAAAAGTTAGCAGAATAAATGTCATACCCCCTAGAATTACAAAGAAAATCTATCTCATCAATAAAAATCGTGCTAGGCGCATAAGCTCTGCTCTTGCCAGGTAAAATAAGCATCGAACCATACGTTCACTTTCCCCATACCATTTTGAAGCTAAAGTAGAATAAGAGACATTGAAAAATGTCGTACCACACTCTGTTGCCACAGCCTTAGCTAAAAGTATTTTCCCGGTACCAGGTGGGCCAAAAATTAGAACGCCTTTCCATGGCCTCCTAATGCCCTGTAAATGTTGAAGTAAAATAGTATTAGTAAATGTATAAGATCAGCTTTTTTCATATTTAGGAATTAAGCTTTAAATTATTTGAGGCTCGAATACCACTATGGTTAGAGATTCCTAAAAATATTGGGCATCCACAAAGGAAGGACGACAACTTCTTCTAAATGTCGTTTTGCTTCAGTTAGGCCAGCGACATCATCTCATCAAATACTGGGACTGACCTCCAAGACATCACTTTCGAGAATCCGTGCCAAATCTTGATCAGGTCCTTCATATTATCCCCTTTTTGTCTTCCCTTCTTCAGCATCACCGTTCTGACAACAGAACAAGAAATCAAATCATAAAAAATGCATGTATTATACATATATATAAGATAATAAAGCTAAACTGAAACCAATATTCATGTCCGTGAAAAGAGAAGACAACTGAACTTGATTTACCAAAAGCTCACATATGAGAGTTAAGAAATAAGTAAGAAGAGAAATTTTATAGTATGAACTGCGAACAGTACTTCTTTTTGGTCTTGCATTCAATATCTACTGTAAAAACACCCTCTGCCCAAGATCTATTTAGCATAGAGTATTATGCTTCATAAAAAGGATTCCTTATGCAGAGAACACATTTATTGAGGAGCATATTCCCTATTAACAATGTTTACTACATAACTGATTGTAGCGGGAGAAATTATTACTCAAGCGATTGAGCTATGAGGGAAAAAACCTAATATATACACATGAATACAAACCCAATCCCTTTTCTTCAGATGTTCACACACCCATTATATATCTTTATGGACTAATGTGAACAAATCTAGAGAAGAACTTGATGATTTCCATTAATCAGTTTATGCTTATTGAGGAGCATGTTCCCTATAAACAATGTTCACTACGGAACTTATTGTAGCAGGAGAAACAACCAAAAGGACATGTCCAAAATCTAATCAATCAAAACATTTGAGGGCATAAATCGTTGTATTAACCCTAGAAACTAAAATTACTAGTACTAATTTCTCAAAAATAACATTTTTTAACCTTATGTATTCTATCAAATCAAAGACCAATAAGAATAAAAAAATTCTAAACCCCCAAATCCTAGAAGCATTCATGCAACAACACCCACAATAAACCCCTAATTAAAACCCTAACACATATCTATCAAATTACGCCCAATCAAGATATCCAACCCAAATCAAAGATAAGAAAAAATATAGTACAATTACGTGGAGATCACGGAGATGTCGTCGCTGAAGACGATCGTTGTTAAAACTCCTAAATTAAACGTCCTAATTATGAAATTGAAAATCACAGTCGATCTAGAATCGTTGAGAAAGCATAGATGAAGATGAAAAGACTGAAGTTCACCATATGATTTGGCTTTAAAGCTTAAAACAAATGCTGGTTAATTGAAAATATAGGCTAAATCAGTAGATAATTTGGCAATTTTAAACTTTGAACTAATTTTGAAATTTCTTGTAGGATCCGATGGTTGGGACTTAATTTTAAAAGTATAGAAGAGATCCGTGAGGCCTAAATAATCCTCGACTCACGAGAGATGGGTAACGAACGGCTAAGATCGAGAAATGGCCGATGAGTAATTCGTTTAGGTGTATAGATGCTCTTGCCGCCAATTTATGTTTCATAAATATATCAGTACATCTATTCATTCTTATGAATTTACACTTTTACAAGGCAATTATAAACCCTTCAAGCTCTATTTTCCCAACGTTACAGAGAGCTATAAGATTTATCGGTTATGTTGCAGCAATATTTGTTATAAATTCATTTCATGTTGAATGTGTCATATATGTCTGTGTAATGAAATGATACTGTTTCTATTCTTACTGTATGGACATTGAAGAGCTGAAAGCAACATTGGATTATGCATATACAATTACTCTTTGGCAAGAGAACCAAGAAGAGGAGAAATTTTAGAGTCTGGAGGCTATATAATCGCGTATAGTTTTTCTGTTCTTCGTGTAAAAAACTAAGAAACACATATAGGGACAAAAAGAGATAAAAGGGAACTAAGCGCACATACACCCACGTGCATATGAAGTATTTTGACGATTATGCTAAGATAATCAGAACGTTATTTGATAACTATTTTAACTTGCTTGATTCCCTTTTGTACATAATCAAAATGTGTTTCTATATATTTCTTGTCTTTACAAATTATAAACCCCTTAGTCATGATTCATTAGTGATGATCACAAGACAACCTGGTCATCTCATCCCTCTATGGCCCCTCTAGGACCGTTATAGCCAAAGAAGACAACCATCAAACATCCAAATACACACATTAGACCAAGAAAGCATCACCTTAATACTTTTCTTTCATAAAAAATAACGTTATCACATTTTCACTGATTACAAAAACTTTTACTTAAGAGGGAGTAGCGTTTGGCCTGCAGCGAACATGGTAACAAGGGTTTCATGGGCAATCATGGGCAGCTAGATAAATAGCTCTCTTAGCACCATCTACGACTATTTTTACCCGGTATTGACTCAAAAATAATGAACATCAATTTTGAAGTGAAGGATAAATAAACTGACCATTTGTGTTTCTCTACTGGAAAGTTGTTATCTCCATACCTGAAGAAATGCCTTATGGTGTCACATGACATGCAAGACTTCTTAATTAGTTGGCTGGCACAATATAGACTATATTATTGGGTGAAACCCTACTTAATTGTTTCATCCCTATGGATCGACAGGCTTGCCTTAGCTCTTGCGGGTATCAATAAAAGGGTAGTCAATACAAATTTTTTTCTATCGTAGAAACGGATAGTTCAGGTGTGAGAAAAGAGAATTTTGTACCGACTACTAAGGTAAGAGAAAATACGAAGAAATAAAGAAGAGAAAAAGGTAAGGTAAAGTATGAGATGGTACATTGAAGATGCTATACCGGAAGAGGACATCCAACTTGAATCCATTACTAAACTACTGACTGCAGTGTAGTTTTTTTTCCCCCCAGGAATATATTCATATTTAGCGTGAAATAACATGCATATCTATGGAAGAAAATCAGATTGCCGGACTGCCAAAATTTATTATTCTGTTGAAGTAGCTAGTGCAATATCTTAAGTCGATATTTTTGTAAAACTTCATCCTCTAGTCACTTATGTTTTCTATCTTGCCATGAAAATAGATAATCAAGAGTCTAAACTAATTCAATCTGCTATGCATTTGCATGTGATCTGATCTAGCTCTGTCACTAAACATTTTAATAAATGTTATGAAACACTTGAGCAAGTGTGCTGCATCATGTTGTTTGTATGTTATCGAACACATCAAAATAATGTTTCCCGACTCTTCAAATGAAATGACTAAGTTGTTCACGAACCACACGCTTTTAGTGAGCATTACTTTTCTATAGATGCTTTGGACTGCAATGTTCTTCCTTGTTGTGCTTCCATCTGATAGAAAGATGTTATTTGATCCGCGTTTGTTCATTTTGTATTTTGTTTTCTTTCGCCCCAATTTATGCCCGAACCATCTATCCTCTCGGAACATGATTTGGAAAACCTATCATAAACATAGAGTCTAACGTAAATCTGAGTTGCGGAAGCAAGAACTCGGATTGATAAACGTTAACCTCATTAGAATTAGGATTTTATAAACTCTAAAACACAAAACATAAACTAAACCGTTTAATTCTCTCAACAACAACCAAGTAAAAGATTGCACCACCCTCTCCTATATATATATATATATGGTAGAACTCTAGATATCTCTCCTAGAATATCTCTCAATATCTCTCCAAATAGAAACAAAACTAAATACTAGAAACACCTAAAACAATCTCCAGTAGAGCATAAAGAAAAATAGGAATAGTACAAGGGCATGTGGGAAACAATCGCAGAAGATGTTCACATCAAACCCTCCGTCTTTAAAAAATTTCGACATTTGGTATAAAATCTGTTTAATCCCTGTAATATTATTCTACATTTGGTATCAGAGCCAGGTTAATTTCTTGGATGGATTTTTTTTCTTCTTTTTTCTCTCTCGATGGCAGAGTCGTATTTTGTACAACCTTTAATTCCCTGTTTCGATGGTCACTACAACCATTAGAGTATGTTAATGGAAAATTTCATGAGATCCAAGGAGGATTGGAATCTCATCAAAACAGGAATCTCTGAACCTGCGACGGAGGAAGAGATGAGAGTGTTGACGAATGCTCAGAAAGCTAAGTTGGAGGAGCAAAAGTTGAAGGATTGGAAGGCGAAAAATTATCTTTTTCTTGCGATTGATCGATCAATCATGGAAAAAATTCTCTTCAAAGATACGTCAAAGAAAATTTGGGATTTTATGAAGCAAAAATATCACAAAACAACGAAGGTGAAGCGTGAACTGCTTCAAGCACTTCATGCAGAATTTGATACTCTACGCATGCAAGAAGGAGAGTCTGCTTCTGACTATTTTTCAAGAGCTATGACGATTACAAATAAGATGCAAACCACGGTGAGAAGATGGGGGATATTATCATTGAGAAGGTTCTTCGATCGATGATATCAAAGTTTTATTATGTGGTTTATTCAATTGAAGAATTGAAAGACCTTGATGCACTCATAATCGATAAATTGATGTGTTTGTTGTTGGTTCATGAGCAAAGGATCAATGAACATGTTGCAGTGGAGCAAGCATTACAGGTCTCAACAACCAATCGATCATCGGAGACAAGAGAAGGTGGTCGAGGATGGGGACAAGATAACCGCGGTAGATGATCAACTAATTTTCAGGGAAGGAGTAGAGGACGTTCTAAAAACCACAAAGACTATCAAGAGCCAAAGCCATTTCATAAATCTAATATCAAATGTTTTGGATGTGAAATGTTTGGGCATTACCGTTCGGAATGCCAAACAAACCATTATCTAGAAAGAAACGTCAAGCTAAATTTCGCGCAAAGCAAAAATGAAATTTTACTTCTTTTGGTTTGCAATACCGAAGAAGAAACTCGTCAAAATATGTGGTACTTGGACACGGGAGCAAGTAATCATATCTGTGGAGACAAGTCCGTTTTCTCGGAGCTAGATGATTCTTTCTGAAACTCGGTGAAATTCGAAGATGATTCTATAATTTTAGTTATGGGGAAAGGCGATATCATGCTCCAGGCCAAGATAACTCTCAGCAGGTTATTTATAGTGTTTTCTATGTTTCTGGTTTGAAGAGCAATTTGCCTAGTGTCGAACAACTTTAGAAGAAAGGCTACGAGATCATCATTAAAAAAGGCGTTTGTCTAATTGAAGATCCGAAAAAGGGTTTACTTGCACAGGTAAACATGACTTCAAGCCGGATGCTCCCTGTTTTACAAGTATATTGAATGATGCATCCTGGATATGGCATCTCCGTTATGGACACCTGAACTTTAAAGGTTTGAAGCTTCTTCGAGAAAAGGGTATGGTCTCAGGACTCCCCAAAATTGATCACCATCCACATGTGTGTGAAGATTGCATTGTAAGCAAACAACCCTGTGATTTGTTTCCAAAAGGAGTAACATGGAGAGCTAAGAAGGTACAAGAGCTAATTCATTCTGATTTATACAATTCGATCTATAATCTAATGGCAATTAAAGGTACTTCATGACCTTTATCGATGATTATAGCCACAAAACTTGGATTTATTTTTTGCAGGAGAAATCCAAATTTTTTTCGGTGTTTAAATGCTTTAAGGCTCTCTTTGAAAAAGAAGCAGGGAATCTTATAATGGTTCTCCGATTCGATCATGATGGAGCATACAACTCCAAAGAATTTACATTTTTTTGTGAGAAATAGGGATCAAAAGGAAATTGACGACATCCTATACTCCGCAGTAAAATGGTGTAGCAGAAAGGAAGAACCGCACGATCATGGATATGGTACGAATCATGCTAAAAATAAGGAACACTCACAGGAGTTTTTGGCCTGAAACAATTTTGTGAAGCATCTATATACTAAATCGGAGCCCTACCAAATCCGTCATGAACATGACACTGAAGGAGGCTTGGAGCGGAAGGAAACCCAATATCGAGCACTTGCAAATTTACGGATCCCTGGCATATGCTCGCATTCCTGATAAAAGAAGGAAAAAACATGACGACAAAGGTGAGAAATATATTTTTCTTGGTTATAGTGATTATTCGAAAGCTTACAGATTATATAATCCTATAACCGGGAAGATCATCATTAGTCGTAATATGATCTTCGATAAAGCAAATGCT
The DNA here is from genome assembly GCA_014058105.1 of Kingdonia uniflora. Lineage (NCBI taxonomy): Eukaryota > Viridiplantae > Streptophyta > Magnoliopsida > Ranunculales > Circaeasteraceae > Kingdonia > Kingdonia uniflora. Next base: position 274,246 of record JACGCM010002399.1, on the reverse strand, counting down.
TGGAAATGGAATGATAACCACAATAGGTCGGCTATCCCATTGATGTTTGATAGTAATGATTCAAGCTCAGTTGCACTAAATGAAGTGCAAACATCACATTCTCCTAAAATTTCCTCAATAGGACCATCCATCCTTCAAATAATGCCTCAAAACAACCCTCAAACAATGCCATCAAACATCCCTCAAACCATGCCATCAAACAGCCCTTGAAACATGTCTTCTTCAATCGCGTCCAGTCTGCAAAACATGTCCTCAAACAACCCTTCTTTATTGGTGCGATCATGGTTGGAACAATCCGTTTTAAGACCTCGAAGGACCATTAGAAAACCAGCATATCTGGAAGACTATGAGCTAGGTGGAGTGGTTCGATCAGATGATCCAGTGGTATATATTGCTTTATTTGTCGGCAGCGATCCACTTGAGTTTCAGGATGCAATCAAAGAATTAAAATGGTAGGAGGCAATGAATGAGGAGCTGAAGGCTATTGAGATGAACAGCACATGGGAGTTAATTGATTTACTGCATGGTTCTAGATTGATCGGCGTCAAGTGGGTTTACAAGAAAAAGTTGAATGTATAAGGAAATGTCGATAAGTACAAAGCACGGTTGGTGGCCAAGGGCTATAAGCAAAAACAAGGGATTGATTTCGATGAGGTGTTCGCTCCAGTCGCACGACAAGATACTATCCAAATGGTTCTTGCATTATCCACACAACATTGATGGCCCATTTATCAGTTAGACGTGAAATCGGCGTTTCTTCACGAAGACTTGCAAGAAACTGTCTTTTTGGATCAACCTCCTGGTTACGAGAAGAAGGGGGGAGAGAAGATGGTGTATCGGTTATGAAAAGCTTTATAGGGCCTGAAACAAGCTCCACGAGCTTGATATAGTTGCATAGAGGCGTACTTCCTAAAAGTAGGCTTCGAAAAATGTCCATATTAGCCTACATTTTTTATGAAGTACGAAACTGATGGGAAGTTTCTTATCGTATGTTTGTATGTAGATGATCTGATCTACACGGGTAATGATTGTACGATGTTTGAAGGCTTCAAACAATCGATGATCTGATGTACATGGAAAGATGCATTACTTCCTTGGTATTAAAGTGGTACAATCAAAGTTAGGAATTTTATATAACAGGGAAAATGCACAAGGGAGATTTTGGAGCGGTTCAAGATGCAAGATTGCAATCCAGTCTGTACGCCAGTTGAAGTTGGATTTAAGTTAACGAAAGACCCTCAAGGAGAGAAAGTTGATAGCACAATTTATAAAAAAATCGTGGGAAATTTCATGTATTTAACCCCAACGAGGCCAAATATTCAACATGCTGTAAGACTAATCAGTCGATTCATGGAAACTCTGACGGACATGCATCTTAGCGCCGCAAAGAGGATTATGAGATATTTGCAAGGTACGATTGACCTTGGTATTCTTTACAGGAAAGGAGAATCATCTGATAATTGGTTACACCGATAGCGACTATGGCGGAAATCAAGATGACAGGAAGTGTACAATGGGATATGCATTTTTATTGGGTTCGGGAGCAATTTCTTGGTCCTCAAAGAAGTAACCCATTGTTATTTTGTCAACCATAGAGGCAAAGTACGTCACTGCTATTTCATGCGCTTATCAAGTGGTATGGCTAAGAGGATTGCTTGGAGAACTATGTTTCTCTCAGGATGGTGGCACTCCTATATATTGTGACAATACTTCGACAATCAAAATGTTAAAGAATCCAGTTCACCCAGGGTGAACCAAACACATTGATGTTTGGTACCCCTTCATAAGAAATCTCGTGAAGGATGGTACGATTAATCTCTTTCATTACAGGAGCGAAGATCAAATTGCGGATATATTTACAAAACCACTCCAGATAGATGCGTCTAAAAAGCTTTGAGTGCTCCTTAGAGTATGTTTGTTAAAATAGATGAGTTGCTCATAAGACTCGGCTTAACCTGTGTCGAAAGAACATACAATCAGAGGAATCATACCGCTCCTAAACTGGTATTAGCATATCCAGTTTAAGGGAGGGTGTTAGAACAGGTCATGTGGTCATATGTTTAATAAATCTCCTTGGAGAATAGGGCAGTCCATGTTTGTAGTTCAACAGTTAAGTCTAGTTAATAGTTGTAATAGTGGCTACTGAAGTGGCAACTAATCCTACTATATAAGAAATTGCCTTGCTCAGCCTCAGAATGACGTATAGTCTATATCAGTATTACAGATACAGCCTCAGAATGACACACAGTCATACAAGGTATCCCTCTCAGCCTCAGGCATTTTTACTTCTTCCATAAAGTAGGAAATAATAACCATTAACTCATGTGAGCGTGCCCCATCTTGAAAAGTTGTATTTCGATCAAGTATCACTACCTCGAATAAACGATTTTTCAATCTCTGATGACTCTCTCGCAAGGTTTTGTATCTATCGTCGTCCCGTACCATGCGTTATTCTGTGCGTCTTATCACCTCATTATGCTGCGCTATTTTTCCTGCTGCTTTATCTAGCTCAGCTTTATTCATCGTCTTTAACTCTTCTAATTGAGCACGAAGTTCTACCAACTCCCAATCATTTCCATCATGTCTCCCAATAAGGGCCTTCTTTAACAACTCATCCTTTCTCCTGATCACCCCCTCTTACTCTAGCTCTCTACGAAGAGCAATTGATAACTTATGCATGATCTCCCTTAAGCGTTTATTTCCTCTCTGTACGTGAGCCTAAAGACAAGCTATATCCACCTCTAACTCTTTAATTTAAGCTGATGGGTTAACCACGTTAGCATCAGTCTTTTTCTTCTTTGACCGCTCTCTGGCCTTGGCCTTCTTCGCTCGTGAATCAGCCATAGCCAAATCCACCTTCGATCTGGCAACCTCTCATTCAATTCGTTACATCATTTTTGGGTTAGCCAAAGATCGATATCTTTAGCAGGCATGGCCTGACTCAGCTGCTCAACCACACTTTCGAAGCTTGCCAGGTCAGTTCAAACCTTATCCAGGTTATTTTCTTTCTTAATCATTTCACTCTTCAATTGTTCAATTGCACTTTGTGAACTTTCGAGGTCATCTTGAGCCTTCTCAAGCTCGCTGACTTTCACGATCATCTAACCCTTCAAACTAGCAAAAAAATCACACAACTTTTTTTTTTTTTCTAGCGACCGGATATGGTATTGACCAACATCCGCTTCTTTTCCTTTCACGAACAACAAATTTATCTTTCTTTTGAGTTTCGCTATTTCAGTCTACACCTTCGCGATCAACTTTTGCAATTTTTCTATTTAAGCATATTTATCTTTGATCTGCCGAGTCAGGTTGTCCACAATTTTTGTCGCCTTAGCAAATTGCATCTGCACTTTGACATATTGATCCTCCCGATGTTCAGATACCTCTTTAATCTTATCAAACTCTGCCACAAATTCATGGTTGTATTGGAGCGTCTGTTGTTCATTCAGGCGAACACTCTTTAATTCAACCTGTATAATCTAAATCGATTCAACATACTTAGAGCTCAAATTACATATAACTTTACAGATATCTAACCAAATTATGTTTCTAACATGCCGATAAGCTGAGATCATACTTAGAGCTCAAATTAAAAAGTTGTCTCACATAACAACATAACATCTGCATCCTCTTTCAAGGTACACATATTCTATGTTTAAATTTGTTACCCTCTGAAATCATCTGAACATACGAGCTTACTATCGTTCCTAAATTTCTAACACATTTTGTGATCTATATCTATCTTCTAACTTTACTGTAAAGCTTTAAAGTAGCGCAGCATACAAGTCATATATTTTATGCTTTTTTCTAATCTAAAGCTCTGCTTGCGAAGTCAACAGGGACGTGAGGCATTTTTCTCCTTAGCGAGTTATTTCTCTAATTCCTCAATTCTGAGGCGTATATCTTTATGTTCATACAAATCAATATTTACAAACATCTTTTAGCCTATTTAAAATTTATCCTACAAAGCAATGTTCCATACAATTACAGTTTTCACCCAACACAGAAAACACACAAACAAACTTCAAATAACCATACTCTACCTTATCATTATCTCCCCCACGGCTCTCAAGATCAGTTCTGGCAGATACCATATCCAATCCTGTAACCGTATCGGGAAGAGAGTCATCGTCAGCCTGGGGTCCCACTTCCCCTTCGAGGTCTTTGACATAGGTACCTGCTATAATAGCTTTGAGATCAGGAACAAAGTACCCAACTTCTAATAGTTTTTGCCCAAGACAGTCCTGACCAGCTGTAACATTTTCCACATTCTTTTGCACCTCATCAGTGTACTCGCGTATCAACATATTATGCAAAGCCCACTCATAAATCAAGCGTTCCCGCTCCAGTGCCAGGTCAAACTCAAGTTGAGCCACTTTCTTCTTGAGCTCGGTTCTCCCACCCTTAAGCTCAGCCCTTCCTTCCTCGAGCCCGAGGCAGATTCTCTTTTACATGCGAGCTGCCTACAATAGAATAACATATGTTTAACTCAAAAATAAATACAAGTTCAAATATTACCAAAACATCAACTTACCATCCTGCTCAGCTCCAGCAGTGCGGAGGTAGTCAGCTCCTCCATACCTCTTTGAGCTGCCAGCCTCAGCCGGTTTTCCACTGCTAGCAGCTCGTTTCCCTCAACAGGTCTTCTCTCCATAACCTTTTCCCCTCTCACAGAAGGAGGCGGATCAACCCTCCTCTTTTTTGTATTCCCCTCGGCCTCACCACATACTGTGGTACCGGAGGCTGAGCCGCCCTTCACAGTTTTCTTCTTTGAGTACCGTAGAGCTAACTTTCTCAAAGTAGTACCTTAAGAAATCTCCTCCAGTGATATTTCCATATCCCTCGACAATTCCAGATGTTTTTATCCGTCCGTTCCTCTTTTCTTGATAGCTTCAGCTTCTGTCATTTATCTCTTGGCTTGCAACTTTTACACCTTCTTTGACCTGCTGATGGCCTTTTTATTTCTGTTGATTCCGAGCTCTTTCAGAACCACCTTGGGCTCAACACCCTCACGAGCTACAGTTTCCAGCAGCGATTCTCTTCTCGTCACCTTAGATCGAGTACTTGTAAGATAACACAATAAATTGTTAAACTACAGAGCTCTATACTACAATAGTTTGATATTATACACTATTAATTACTTTTCTTCAAAGTTCCATATACAAGTTTCACGGGTTCCTTGTCCCTTCTCTGAAGATAGTCACCTTTTACCCATATCAAATTATCGTTCCAAACTCGACCTGCATAATTAAGATTGAAGAACAGAGGCCTCAACGAACTAGAACAGAAGTACGCGCCTCCACTGACTGCATAATATTTCACAGCATAATATTACAAAATGTCCTCAGAAGTTATTCTCCTCTCCGCATCATTCTTTTCTCACAATATATTTAGAGTCTCACAAATATTTATCACTTCCGACATATTTCCATTCAGCTGGGCAAGATAAGCCTTTAGGGTATTCAAAATACCTTTAGTAAGATTACTAAGAGGCAGTATTAGTCCGTATTGCAACTGAGAAAGGTAACGCAGAAACCCTTACTCCAGGTCTCTTTGAACATTCCCATCAAAATACTTCAAGGAGATCGATTCCATTACTTTCCTATCTGATTTCTCCTTTTCTAAATTGGGCAACAAAAAGAAATACACTTCCCCCGTCGACGTAATACAACCCCTAAATAACCTACCGGCATGTTCTACAACATTACGCCATTTCTTACCTAAAGTATTTTAATTTTACATAATTCTTTGAATACATCAGATTTTGAAGGATATGAACAAAACTTAGCAGGGAAGTCTGAAAATTGTACTTTATCCTCCCCCTATGTAATCCACAATACGATGAAGAAACTCTAGTTAGCTAAAAAGTACGAAGAACACCAATTGATTGGGAAAAATAAAATCTTCAATTGCTTAAAATAAAGTTAATTACAATGAATCACTCCAAAACCCTAGGCTTCTTCTTTGAACTCTTTCTTGATCTAACATAAGAAAAGAAATAACCTAAGTCCCCTTTAAATAGAGGGAACTAAAAATTATAAATAAAACGCATCTCGAGGCAAAAACACGCCTTAGAAATACAGCCACAGCCAAAGTTGTTCCAACGAAATAGGGAGTCGTTCGAACGACTTTACGCCTAATTGGTCTAAAATCCTAAAAAGTTGACAACTCATTCGAACGGCATGACAACTCGTTCGAATGAAATTCCTTTATGGGCCAAATTCCAGAGAGCATAAAAAAGGTCGTTCGAACGAAATTGGGATTCGTTCGAACGACTTTTATTAAAACTTCAAATGTTCCTAGATCCTCCTGGATCACGGCTCCCCCCATTAAGAGCCTTGAGCTCCTGCTCAAGCGGGAACTGGAGAGGTGGGAATGCGGCTTATTTAGGTATCTCGTTTTGAACGACCTTTCAAACGAGTTTAAAATTGCTTTTTTTTGTAGGCTTATTTGGGGATCTCGTTCGAATGACTTTGGGTTTAATTAGAATGAGTCTTGGGAAAAACTGTTTTAGTATTTACACAAACTTTATTTCATTTTTCTCTTTTCCAAGTTTTTTCACAGAGTTTATTTTTAGAGCATTATATCCTTTATCAGAGAGACTAATCAAGATCAATCAAAAACCTAAAACCCAGAGGTTGATGTTTAATTACTTAATTCTACTTCCCACATATTATTATGTTCTAGAGTGATTCGAGAATTTAAACTAAAGACTGAACATAATAATTTACCCGGAAGAGGGAAGCGAAAAACCCTTATGGATAAAAAACCACTCCTCAAATAATCCACTATGATGATCAAGCAGGTTCCAACAATCTCTCCATGTTTCTCAAGCTTTAATGGAGTCTTTCAAATTCTAGGTTCTAGAACTAATCTCTCAGAGAAAGGATTGTCTAAATAAATAAAGTAAGTCCTCTATATATACTAGAGGACTAATCTCACAGACGACCTACTAAGACAACCAATGCATATCGCGTTCGAGCGAAACACAAACTTGTTTGAACGACTTTTACGACTAATAGTTTACAGCCCTAGAAACATGTAACTCGTTCGAACGACTTTGACGAGCTAAGTTCCAAAACGTGAAAACAAACATCTCGTTCGAACGACATCCATTTTTGTTCGAACGACTTCGACAATATCAGTTCTTCACAATTCAAATTCACACTCAACAATCTCCAACTTGAAATAGAATCCCGTAACCCATCTTCAGATCTCCAAATGAATTGCTCACACTACCCGGACCTTTAATCATGCCGACCCACTTACAAAATTTCACAATCTTCAACAAATCTCCCACTTGAAATTTGAAATGTGAGGTTCCCATAACTACACCCTTCTTCAAAGTAACCACATTTGTAACTGTGTCAAAACGAACTCGTCATGCCAAAAGCTACTGTACCACATAAACTTTCTAAGCCGCACTATACTTATACCTTTGCAAAAAATAATACAAATAACCCTTGACATCTCGATACCCAAGAGACTTCAGTATAACATCTCGAAACTGTAGTCCTTTCCATGTCCCTAACGTACTTTGCCATCACAAATGAACACAACCCCGTAAACTGAACAAGAAGCACTCCATAGCTATGAGCTACAACCGAGTCTTCTTCAAATATATAATCTTCATTATCAACGTCTCATAGCTCCCACTTTATGGAAAAACTCTGGTCTCATGTAAACAATGTCATACATTAGCAAACAAATCATTAATGATTTATGCATACCTCGATCTAAACTCATATCGCATTCCATAGCCAAACAAACACGTGTCCCAAACCCGAATTAACGATAAATGGTGCGCTACCAAATAATACTCCAACCAGTATCAATGTATTACGTCAATAACAACTTCTACTTTACGTTCTTCATGTTGTATTATACCATATGCCAAGGATATGCCAATCCATTGGTCCAACCCTTTATTGAGATAATCGTTCTCACGACTTTTCAATCTCATTCATGCTAGAACTTGCATACGTAACTAGCATATCATCCATACTCTAAGAACAGACGATTAATATGTTCTAAAAACTCACAACATCAATAATGGTCTCTGTGGTATTTCCAAAAAAAAAGCACCAATGATATAAACATATCTAACTTCGAGCCCCATCGTTTTGGTGTATATCTTGAACAAGCATATGAGCTTGCATGTATGAGCCTCCATAATACAACTTCACCCAGTAACTATGTATCCATATAGCCGACTTATATACGCATCTTCAATAAAATCAATCATAAAGAATATTGCATTTCGTATCAAGAATCACTCAATCCGAAAAGCAAAGCCATCACAATACAACTAGCTTCACAACTGGTGAACCAAAACATCTTGACATAATCACCTATTTCTTCTTGAAAGTACTTTACCACAAGTTTCACCTTGAACAGCTTGAACAAACTTGTTCTCATTTAACTTGTAAACGAACTTGTGAAGTAAAGAGTTTTACCATCAGTAATATAATTGCATCATATACCCTATATGACGATTAAGATCCCATCTTATCATCATTCATGACAAGCTCCCACTTGCCCATGACCTCAACTTGTAAATCCATCTTGGAGTCATCACCAATTTTGGCTAGCCACAAACAATGTCGAGAGTAATGATAATGGGCCGCAGGTTTCAAAACCTTGGTTTTTCGTTTTATTACAATCGGAGGAGTATACAGTTCTTGTGGGACATTTTCAACCAATGGTTCCAACACTATCTCTGCTGAGATTTTTACATACTCACTTGACCCCGATAAATCCACTTTTTTGGTCCACTTATCTATGTCTTCGCAAAAGACATCATTATTGGATATCACATCAATAAGTTGGATAATTTTTTAATTTTTCGCATTACAAGATCGGTCATCAAAATCATCACAAACATATCCAATGAACATGCATAAACTAGACATATAACCTAGTAATGCCCTACTACTAGTAAAGACAAAAGAAATATAAATAATTAACTCCTTTTTCATCCAAATGATCTCTTCTAATAGTCCAAGATCTAATGCATACCAAGACTGTATATAAAATGCCGAAACTACCGAATCCGCCCAAAACTGCTTTGACAACTCGATGAAACAGTTCATACTTCACAACCTTTCAGTAATCACACATACCACACTTTCAGCCATACCAAACTATTGTAGTATTATTGGGAACTTCTCAAGTCTTTCAATCCTAATAGATGTTTTTATCTATAACAAACTCATTACAATAAAATTGATCACAATCACTGTTAAACCCAAGGCACTTCAACATCGAACCCGTCTAAATCTCAGTCCAAGCTTTTTATCTGGCGAAGACATCAAATCAATCCATTTCATTATTCAAGAAATGTACACCAAGCTCTCGTGTGGAATCACCAATAAAAACAACAAAACCATGAAATTCCCCATTGGAACTAACTCTAGTCGGTTCCCATACATCATCGTATAAGTGGATCGATTTCATATTTTATTTTCTTCTCTTTCTAGGAAACCCAACTTTTTTTTGCTTCACCAAGACAACGTCTTTACAAAAGAATAAAAATATCAATTTTAACTTGTAAAGTATTATCCTCGAAAACAATGCTTTCATCCAAATGTTCACGTGATCAAGATTTTCATTCCATGCTCTAGAGTTCACCATCAAAGTAACAACACCAATAATCTCATCATTAGTGTTACACGCCCCAAATGTCCGATACCTTCCCCGGGGAAAGTCGCCGAATGTCTCTTTAAAGATCTTCTCTTCTTCATCGATCTACAATCTTCCTTCTTATGACCACCTTTACCACAATTCTATCAAATATCTTATCGATTGTAATTCCAGGCCTTTATGCGCCTTTTGTTTCCATTCTCAATATGTGAAACTTTCTTTCCTCTAACTTCAGCATCCGAGTAATCACCTGATGTTAACAACGAAGATCTAAAAGGTATTACGCGAGATTCTTCTCCAAAGAGATCTACTACGTCGCTGAAACTAACCCGCTTACAAGAATTTGAAGCACTCGTAACACACGTCTGAGAATTTAAATCCTTCGAAGTTGATTCAAACATCTTAGATAGTTTGTCCATCATATCTAACACGGTATTCACTTTAGGCAATTATAAAGAAATAGAACTTGAGAGTGTTGAACGAAGTCTGCCTAGAACATTATAATCTAAAACCTTCCATTCGAAATGATCCATAACGACTGGTTTCGTCGAAATCCCTCCTAAAAGAAAATCACAATCCTCCGCATATAGATAATCTTTTACTTACATCTTCAAAATCCCAAACTTTAATCCATTGAATTCCTCGATTTCTAATTTCTCCACATCGGCCATCGCTCTAATCACACAAGCCCTAACCTTGCATTTACACCAGTTGTTAGGAATCATGGTAGCTAATCCCAATCCCTCGCCCATGAATGGTAAACTGAAATGCCAATTGAGAATTTAAACGAAAGATTAAACATAATAATTTACCGGGAGGAGGGAAGTGGAAAACCCTTACAGATAAAAACCAATCCCTGAATAATCAACTATGATGATCAAATAGGTTAAAATGATCTCTCCAAGCTTCTCAAACTTTAATAGAGTCTCTCAAATTCTAGGTTTCATAAATTAAACTCAGATAGAAATGATTATCTAAGAAAATAAACTAAGTCCTATTTATATACTAGAGGACTAATTACAGGTAGAACGGATCTCGAGGCAAACTCAACGCCACAAACGACCTTCCAAAACAATGAACGCATATCTCGTTTGAAATGATTTTTACGACTAAAAGTTTCCAGCCCTAGAAACATGTAACTCGTTCGAATGACTTCCAAGCCCGTTTGCGCGACTTTGACGAAGCAAGTTCCAAAATGCGAAAATAGACAACTCGATCAAATGACATCCATTTTCATTCGAGCAACTTCAACAATTTCAATTTTTCAACAATTCAAATTCACACTCAACAATCTCCTACTTGAAATCTAATCCCGTAACATATCTCCAGATCATTAAATGAATTGTTCACACTACCTGGACCTTCAATGATGATGACTCACTTACAAACTTTTACAATCTTCAACAAATCTTTCACTTGAAATTTGAAATATGAGGTTCCCGTAACATTACCTCTCTTCAAAGTAACCATATTTGTAACTGTGTCAAACCGATCTCGTCATGCGAAAAGCTACCGTACCACACAAAATTTTAATGGCGCACTGCACGTATGCCTTTGCAATCAATGATACAATTAACCAATGTCATCTCGATACCCAAGGGACTTCATTATAACACCACGAAACTGTAGTTCTTTCCATGTCACTAATGTACTTTGCCATAACAAGTGAATATAACCCTGTAAGCCAAACATGAAGCAATCCATAACTATGAGCTACAATCGAGTCTTCTTCGAATATATAATATTCATTATCAATGTCTCATAGCTCCCACTTCATGGGAAAACTTTGGTCTCATGTAAACAATGACATACATTGGCAAACAAATCATTAATAAGTTAGACATACCTCTGAAATAACTATTCGCCTGAGACTAACCAATTTCGATAGTTTTAGGTCTAAATCGAAAGATCCTAAATCCATTGAATTAATGGTCAAGGCTTAACCTAGTTCAAGTCAATACGATTATCTAATGTTAGGAAAGAAATGGAAATTAAAGATAAAACACAGATTTTTAACCCCGTGGGAAACATTTCTCAGGAGAAAAACCCACAGGTCGCTATCGAATCACTCGATAGCAAACAATCTACTATTGAAAAGGAATTACAAAAATTTAATCACTTACAGACTTGATAAGCACGTCCCATGGTTATCTCTCTTCCATTGAATCTTCTTGTAATCAATTTTGGATTCTCGCAACGCCTCGCTCCAATCTCACGTCGAAGCTCCTATTCTTGAATCGCTCATGTTCTTCAATTTAGTTTTTTAATGCACGACTAAGATTTCTTAATCAATTGATTGATTCAAGATTGAGTGATTTGATTCTCTCTTGAATCTCTCAAAGATAGATCTCTCTTCACTCTTAAAAATCAGGCCTCCAAAAAATAGGTTTTCAAGAAGTGAGTATTTGAAAAAGGCAAGTATGTCTTAAGAAGGAAAATAGAAAACACAGGCTCTGTTCGAATATAAATCAATCTATTCGAACAGTAATCTATCTGATGAAAGTTATTCAAACATTAGTTACTCTATTCGAACAGAGAAGTAACTATTGAAAGTTATTCGAGCACCAATCAATCTATTTAAATATAAATGCAACTGTTTAAAGTTATTCGAATACAATTCTATCTGTTGTAGCATATTCGAACAACAATAAAGGTTATTCGAATAGAACTTCTGTTTTCTTTAAAGAGACATTCTTATTACTTTTTCATACTCTGTAAAATACATAGGCTTGACTTTTTTGAACATAGAGTTAGAAACCCACTTACCTATTCAGAGTTAGTCAGTCCAGCTTGTAGTCCCTCCACGTGTATTCACTGACGCCAGATAACCATGAGATAATGTTGACGCCTACTCTAGACACTAAATAAAACAAACTCCAGAATTAGATGTTTCAATTTCTCCCTTTGGTTTATTTTGTGTCAAAACTTGAATTAGATATAATAACTAAAAGAATACTGACCCAATGGACTAACTCACTCTCAGAACATCCATACTCAAGAGCCTAGCCTCTGAAATCCCTGTACACTAAACAAGCTGTATCACGTAATCGTTCAAATTCAAACTAAGGAATTCAGAGAACAAAAAGGAACTTAACTGACTTACCTGTCAGAAACATTTCTCCCCCTTTTTGACACAGAAGAACAAAGGGTAAACAACCAAAAAGAGAAGAAAAAAAACCCATATAAGACATGGCAGAGTATATAGCAGTTATGAACAAGTAAATAGTTTGGAATAATAAAATCATATAGCAAAATTCTGATAGAAGATACATGCAAAAAAAGAAGCTGTTATTACAGAGCTAAGTCAAATAGAGTATCTAAATAGAATAGACATGCAACAAAAAAAATAGATGCAAAAATAGTTACTGAAAAGACAAAAAAACATTGACCTAACACTCTAAAGTGCAAAAGTAAAAATTAAAGTCGCACACGACCTAAGACCCCTCATCTGTATCTGCGGCCGGCGGACCACTCGACGAGCCTCGTACTATACTACTCAAGCCCTCCACAGAAGTCTAAAGTCGACCAATGTCCGCCCTGAAACTGAGTCTGTATCTGAGTGTCCATGCTAGCAAAATGAGTCTCCATAAAGGTGTACATAGAGGCAAAGTCATGTGGAACAAATCCAGTAGGAGTAGATGAAGAAGTACCAAGTACGGAGGTAGTAGCAGTCCGGGAAGTAGAAGGTCGCACAACCCATCAAGCAGATGTTGTCTCAATCCTCGAGTCCTCTGCATCCCCTTCGGACTCAGACTACGTCTCTACGATCATATGGTTTCTGCTATTCTCCCAGTACCAAGCATTAATAACCTCGTTCTTCTCGTCAACCTCTTAATCTGGATAATAACATACCCCTTATCAGTTAGAAGCTGAGAGATGAATTGGCTGTAAGGCAAAGTCCGTGTCTGATGATCTGGGTTTGCTATGGTAAACATCTCATCCATGATAATGAGGACAAGGTCAACACTGAGCCCCATAGCATAAAGATATACGAGATAAATCCTATTGCCCACCAGAACATTCTTATTTCCCTTTTGGGGAATGATGTTTCTATGAGCCACCATATGGAAAAGGCAGATTGCTGGGTCCAGGTTTTGGCGTCGAAGATATGGACCACTCTTCTTTCCAGCAAACAGAAGTTCCTCCTCCATCTCCTTCTTAGGAGGAAACTCTGTAAGAACCGGAGGCCACGCCAAATAATTCACATCGGGATTGTCAGAATCCCCGAGACCAAAAGCTTTCCGAATATCATCAGAATCTATATGAAAAATAGACCCATCGGTGGTCACCTTGAATGTCTTGTTAATACCAGAGCCTTCCACAACCCGTAAAGAAGCATAAATGAGTCGCACTAACCAAGAGTAGTAGAGCAGCTAAGGTTCCATAATCTCAGTCCAACCACGTATAGAAAAAAAATGAAAAACAGAGGAGACGTCTGGATAGTTCACACTCAACTCCTCGCTATCTAGAGTCACTTCTTTCTGATATCCTCTAAACTTAAGCCCTGATTCGGGGTTGACCAATGAGGAAGATCAACTCCTGTACTAGACTCCCCAGCTCCACTAGCTCCTCTTCTTTGAGGGTTAGTGTGTGGTGGACCCGTCCTAGTACCCCGAGTCGTCCGTCCCTGTTTTGCCGTTTAGCTCGAGTTGGGAGCAAGAGGTCCCTTCTGAGGGCGTTTAATCCTTACCATAGCAGACAAAATAAAATAAAGATAATCCTCTGTAAAATTACGCACAAACACCAACAATCTCCTCACACTACCTGTAAGAAATCACCAATTTCCCCAAACTCAACCCATACGGTTAAACAGGGAAACCACAATAAACAAGCACACAGACAATTCTTTACCACCGCAGTCCAACACTCACCAACCAATCAAATACCTCTAGCAATGCACATTCCAATTCAAAATTCTAACTCCAATTAACAAGGAGAATGAGAAATACCAACTCCAAGTCCAAGGATAATGTAATTCGAAACAACAAACAAAATCCAAAGCACAAATTGACAAAATTGATCACCAAACTTGAATGAGAGAGTATAGAGTGATGTAAACACAACAAAATACCAACCTTGGATTCAAAAACAATGTAAGTCATAGGTGACATTTCTGAGGAAAATTGCTGGAAATGAGAAACCCCAAACGCGAGAATGAAAGCTAAGTAATACGCACGATAGAATTCAAGCAATCAATCACAAGAAGGGAGGGATTCGAGAGAGAGAGAAACAAGGCCAAGGTTATTCGAATAGAAGTGGGTGAGAGAGAATAAAAGAAATGATTTGGTTTTTGTAAAATAAAACAAATTCGACTAAATGTATTCGAACGACAAAATTTATATTCGAATAAACAAGTACCTGCCAAAAAATATTCGAACAACAAAAGTTGTATTCGGATAATCAAGAATCTGCTGGAAAATATTCGAACAACAAAAGTTGTATTCGAATAATCAAGAATCTGCTTGAAAATTTTTGAACAACAAAAGTTGTATTCGAATAAACATTTGCACTGATAAAACGAAATGAAACGCAACAAAACAGAAGAAAAATCAAAAAAATAAATACTAAGTAAGCAATACTCCCCCTGTCTACGCTAGATCAGATAGACTAATCACAGGATATATGAATATCAGATAGAAAATCATTTAATAAAAAATCCAGACATAATAAGTATTTACTCAGAGTGTGTGTGTGCACAGTCAACGTAAAATAGTACCATGCATTCAATAGACCCAATATTCATAAATAAAATACTATAAGGAAAGTTGTTTCAACTTAGGCCTTTCATTGGTGGTCACTCGAAAATATTGAGAATTGACTAGCTAACACTCTGTGTGAAATATGAATATGAATAATATGCATAGAAAGACTTATATTTTGTCAGATAAGCAATGCACTGTGAGCTGGAAGATCTCACGGGCAAGAAATCAATTATAATTAATGGTGTCAAGTTAATTAATATAGACTTCATATCTCTCATCTCTACTAAACTAACTGTGCTAAACTTAAGATTAAACAGGTCTTGAAAAAGTTATAATGTAGGTACGGGTAGGCATATGACGGAGTAGGTATTTTGCTGGCATTCTGAGACTACAGTTACACTAACTCCCCTTCTCACCTGAAACCAAATTCAACTTTTATCATTCTTTTTCTTATTAAGTAGACATATATCAGAACACTTCTTCCCCAATTTCTTGCCCCCTTTTTTTATTTTATTTTAACATACTTTCAAAGATATGGGGAATAAATTGTATTCTCTCTTTCAGCTATTCTAACCCCCCTTTTATATATATTTTCACTGAAAAGTCCTAGAACAAATGAGTACATGAATAAATGATTTTGGTAGAAAAACGAAAGGCTTATTTTTAGGCACAAAGGGCTACAAGTGGATAAAAATATGGTTATGAATAACGAAGGCCTAAAAATGTATAGCAATAAAAAGCCTATTATGATATCTTCGATCTCACATAGCATTTTTCATCACGAATCAAGTATAGGGAATGTTCTATTAGACTAACTTAAACTTGAAGTTACCATTTGACAATTGAGTAAAGAAACGAAATGAGATCACAAACAATAAGATCAATGTGAAAAGTAAATGTTAGAATGCTCGAAGCTTATAAATAAGGTCAGATCCTCACATAATATTAGGTACGAAGTCTCTACATGTATCCTAAAGTATAATATCAATGAGTGTCAATCTATCTAAGCATGCGATAGTTAACTGCCGTGAGAGAAATCAAATCCAAATAAAATACTATACTGAACTGTCCTAACATTAAATTAGAAAGCGTATTTGACCAAGCATATATTACTGTGATAATTTAAGAAAATAGTGTAAAGATGAAGTAAAAGACATACCTAATCAATAGAACATAAACCAATAGATCGTCGCAAAATCTCAAACTTCATAGCATCTAATGGCTTGGTGAAGAAATTTGCTAACTGAGTCTCTGTAGGAACATACTCAACACTGACTATCTTGCGCTCAACAAGATCACAGATGAAGTAGAATCGAAAGTCAATGTGCTTGGTTATGGAATGTTGTTCAAGATTCTTGGAGATATTAATCGCACTCGTATTATCACAAAATATTGACATCGTCCCCTGGATTATTACATAGTCATGCACCATCTGTTTCATCCAAATCAATTAAGTACGACAACTACTCGCAGTAATATACTCTGCTTCTGCTATAGATTGAGAAATACAATTCTGCTTCTTACTCTGCCAAGCCACAAGATTATTTCTCATATAATAACATCCACAAGAAGTACTTTTCCTATCATTTGTATTACCTGCCTAATCTGTATCAAAATACCCAATAACCTTAAAGGATGTGTCATGTGAATACCATAAGCCAAAATCAGAAGTCCCACATACATAATGAATAATACGCTTAATAGCCTGTAAATGAGACTCTTTTGGACTACCTTGATAACTGGCACAAATACATACATTAAACATAATATAGAGACGAATAGCAGTAAGATAAAGTAAACTACCTATCATGCTTCTATACGCCTTTTGATCAACATCCTTACCTGCCGAGTCCTTACTTAACTTTGTAGTAGTGCTCATGGGTATCCTGGCATATTTTATAGATGAGAGACCAAACTTCTTCAAAGATCCCTGGCATACGTGGATTGAGAAACAAACATACCTTTCTCCACTTGACGTATTTGAAGACCTAAGAAATAAGTTAGTTCCCCAACCATGCTCATCTCAAATTCACTTTTCATTAATACTGCAAAAAGAAGTAGTTAGTGAACTCGAAGTAGAACCAAACACAATATCATATACATATACTTGTGTAACAAGCATCGCGCCGTCCTTTCGTTGGATAAATAACATTTTATTATGCTAGCTATGAACTAGACGGGTCTAAAGGGAGTATAATCGAGTATGAAGGGCTTATCAGCTTAAAACTTTTCATGCCCTCCTTTTTCTCAATAGCTATAACACATGTGGGATGATGTAGTACTTGAGGAATGGATCCTCATGTTGAAGGGTATAAGTGCATATATTCTAACATAAAATATGTACTTGGAGGACGTAAAATTTACAGCAATTTCAAAGCTCAAGGTATGTATCGTATGTAGTTTTCACATGTCGTGAGTTTTGCTCTTGAGAAGGAAGGTGCACTTGTAACATACCTCTCAGTCTAACTTCATCAAGTTAGAGTGAATATCTTTGGTTGTTATCTAGAGTGCAAATATCTTTTGTTGTTATCTCATTTTTACTATCCTTCCATGTAAAGCTTAATAGTGCAGGAATTCGGAATTGAATAGTATTTTATATTTTGCTAATGAATGTTATGTTGGATTTTTCATCTATACCGGCACTACTCTTCTGATTCACGAGCAGACATGTTAATAGGTCATATATGTGCCATTGACTGTGCCCAATTGTTACACCAAGTGAAGGTAGGTGGGACCTAGTGTTACTCTTTATTAGGGTTTGAAGGTATAATAAGAAGACTACTATAACCCTATCAGGTTAAATAGAGAGGAAGTCCCTCTTGGAGGCTACAACACATAAAACCATCCCATTGAGGTCTGCAGCAAATACAAAAGAAGAATCCACTCAAGAACATGTGATTTATGAAGAGAATGAGAAGAGGTTAGTATTAATCTCTTTTACATATTTAGATATTGATCATAGTTATTTTTATGTATTTCCAACAATTGGTGTTAGAGCTAGGATACATAATACTATGGTCAAATAATTGTTGTCAGAAGCTTTTTCTCGTAATTTAATGTTGTTTATCTTCCTGAAGAAGATAGAGCTGAGAATATAATAGCTTATAAGTCTTTTATTTAAGGAGTCTCTCTCTCTTGACGAATAACAAATCAACACTCCTCAAAATTTATGTAGAGTTCCTCTATCTCTTTTTCCTTTATTTGAAGTTCTAATTCATTGTTCTTCGCTATCTGATTGTTGGGGTTTATGATTGAGAAGAGCTTGGGTTTATCTCTAAAATTTGCTTGTTTCCTGCTGCGATTGCAAATGTTTTTTTTTTCTTCTTCCCGATTTCGGTTTTCAAGCATCACCATGAAGACTTGTTTCCTACCCATCAAGCCTTGTGTAATATGTTTTGAGAAGAGATTGGGGATTACAAGATCTGATTTGAGAGAAGTTTGAGTTTTTCTGTAATATGATTTCCTTTTATGAAATCTAATTTGAGGAGGTTGGGGTTTTAAAATCGGATTTGAGTAGAGATTGGGCTTTCGAATCTGATTTGTGTACCATATGCATTTTCCCCTGTGTTCTTATGGTGTTAGACTGTGGATATTAGGGTTTAATATCCTTGGGGTGTAATCTTGATTGTTGAACCCAGCAATGGGGTTTTGGGTTGGCTTGTGCTTATTCTTCTTTGGATGTTGGTGAATGGAGAAATGTTTGATGTTCTGAGTTTTGCCATGTCTCTACTAACCTCGTCAGTTGATGAGAGAGAACGGGTTGTTGCCTCAGTTCCGTAGTGTGTCCCGAAACATGTTAAGCTTAAGATAACTTTTGTTTTCTGTCTCTGGACATGACCTTAACCTCTACAGGCAGATGTTACTATCTTTTTTCTATAATTTGTTTTCTATTGCAGTAGAATAGTGCTCTATTTGTTGGCGATGCCCAGTTGTTACCATTTGCATAACTGGTTCACATACTCCATGTTCTTTTTTATAGTCTTATATCGTACAATATGAAATTTGTGTATTGGGTTAGGCTCTTACACTACACCAATTTTACTAAATTACCACGATCCTTATCTGTGGTAATAGTCATTTTGCCAAAGACTAAGTTTGTAGTGGAGGTCTGTAGTAAAAGGTGCGTGGCAATATTTTTGATATGGAGTAAATCCGTGGCAAAATTTTTACCACGGATATAATCAGTGATATAATATCATATGTACCACTAGTTTTGTCCGTAGTTAATATTATTGCCACAGAGTTTCTCTGTCGTTATTCTATTTTGGCTGATACGGAGTAAATCCATGGCAAATGTTTTACCACGGATATACTCAGTAGTATAATAAGGATATGTACCACTACTTTAGTCCGTAGTTAATTTTATTACCATGGAGTAAATCCATGGCAATTTTTTTACCACGGATAATATCAGTAGTATAATAGGATATGTACCACTATTTTAGTCCGTAGTTAATATTATTGCCACGGCCTAAGTTTATGGTAATTTAATTTTTATTTATTTTTTAAAAAAATCAAAAAAATAGCCAAAACCTATATCACACAATTCAGAATTACAAGTTGAACCTGTTGTATACATCATATAACATATATATATACAAAAATGCATAATTCAATAACTTGTTTCATTTATAAATATTGGCCCAAAAAATTCAGGTACACTAGTTACATATATATAAGAGATATACCAATTCAAAAAGAAGCTATATACATGTTCCCTATAGTAAATCCAATAAAACCATGGATTGAATATATTTGAATCTGAAGAATTGAGCAATATTTCGGAATCTGAAGGCAGGAACGACGATCTAAGATCTGTAAGCATTAACAAAAAATTATGTATTATAAACTTTTCAAATTCTTAAGTCATAGCAGAGTCTGTTTAGCGAGTCCTGATATAAAGGTTAAGGCCGCTAATTATAAATTTATACAAGTTATAGCATCCTGTGGTTACAAATATGGGACAATAATGAAGTACGATGCTCAACCAAATTTATTTTTTATAGCGATTTCCATAAAATATTATTGCTATCATATAGCAAAGACCTACATGTATATCTACGGCTAATTGTAAAGTTTGCCAAGGTTGATGTTGAAGTTCTAAAGATGGCTTGGAGAAAACTAGATATTAAAGCATAACAAGCCATGTTTTCACTTTAGAAATACATAAAACTGTGGGAAGAAACTACAATAGATAAAAGTTATCTTTATCGATAAATAGAATACACTATAAGACGACATAAAGCATAACATATTTTGTGTTTGGTCAATTCTTGTTTAAGAAAGGATTCTTATAAAGAATCTTTATATACAAAGTATTCTTCTCTTCATTATCTAAGTCCTAGCATTCACAGTAACATCCTTAATTTACTGATGATTGGAAAGAATGTTGAGGCTTGGTATACTAAATTTTTGGTTTATATTAAATATCAAATGTGATGAACACTAAGAAGTGAGTACTATAAATACTACATCCAAAACTAAAGCCTCTAGCACTACTTTTACATTGAAAATAGAAGGAAGATTACCTTCCATGATTAGCAAACCGTCAGTTAATTCAGAGAGACTCAAATTCCATGAAATATCGCAAAATGATTCGAGAGAATCTTTGTCATTCCCATGCTCATTACCCAGTTCAAGATGCAACCCTACGGGACTTGCCACATCAGACATAAATGTAGTGTCAAGTGCTGATTTGTCTATACCAATTCCTAATATATCTGACGGAGTGAACAAAAATTGTTTACTTGATGCCACTGATGCAGGACTTGTGGCCACCTCTGACATGGCACTACTAGTGTGGATGATAGGTGTTATATCAGCAGCACTGCTCCCTATCCCCATACTTCACAGGAAGAAAGTAAGACTTTCATTAGCAAAGTAAATTGATGAACACTGGTAATTGTAGTGATTAATCTAAATCAATCTTCAAGTACTCCTACATAATTAAACACTTAGAAATTTTTAAGAGAAAATCTTACCAGACAATGGATGGATCCCATTTTGCATTGGGGCCAATAGAACCTCAGGTTGTACAGGGTATTTTATGAGATGGTACTGGTGCTCAAGCATATGGTTGAACATGATGATTTGTTTCTTCAGCTTTAACCTTATGTAATAGGCCCTGAAAAATTTGGCATTTTCTTCCTCGAGTTTCTGCCATAGTAATCAACATATAAAAAAATAAGCTATATCAGACCTTAATGACTGCACTCAGAAGTATTACCTAGAGAATACCATTTTTAATAATATAGTTAAGAAGAAAAATGTATGATACGCCTTCCAAAAAAAAAACAATGTATGATACAAATATCTTATACAAAATATCTTTTGCCTTACTTTCGTTGTATCCCATGCATCTAATTATATTTAAATAGTAATATATCATGGGTACTGAAAAACAACTGTATCATTAGCACATAGTTACCAAGCAGTAGGTGGTACGTATTGGCATTAAAGATTGGTAGTAGAGACTTGGCACTAATTACTAAACAGAGTCATCAATATTATCATGCTCCTAAAAGATGTTTTCTTAATCAATGTCATTCCAGCCCATCAAATATAGCTGACAAATATATGGCCGATCTCTAATAATTGAACCTAGCTGTGATCCTATGCAAGACTAATACACATGACTCACACCGCTTCATTCTTCTTCTTCTTTTCTTAATTAATAATAGAATAATTTAATTTTATCAGGTATAAAAATAACGATTACTAATTTACTAGGTCAAAATATAAGTTCATGGAAAGCAACTAACAGAATTCCTACAATATTTGATAGTGAAAGAGGCTTAATCTCTTTTTATTTTTTTCCTTCTTTTGATAAATGAAGAGAGAACTTATTAGACTATATTTTTTGGCTGAGCTTAATGGCTCGCAATCTAGAAAGAAAAGGTGTCTAGAATGTATAACGGGGCTCATTGGCATTTGGTTTGAGGATGAGGTGTAGGGATTCTAAATGGTAAATTTGATTTTGCAGTTACTTCTTCTTTAAGCAAGTTATTGAGTATTGATGCGTTTTAAAAGTTAAACATAACACATACCATGATAAATAAATATATAGTATTACAGTAATATTATTTAGTACTAATATAAGAACCATAGTACTTGGTAAGTTGTACAACCCGATCAAACCAAAAGTATTTTTCTGCAAAGGCCAAGTAATCGTAATGGAAAATAAAATTATGATGAACTTACCTAAGGTTATAAAACTAGGTTCTGTTCTTGCTCGATTTAAGAGTGTTTTTACCACTTCATTTCTATTCATTTACAACTATAGACAGTGTTCAATCAAATTGTGAACCTACAAAAACTTTCCACAAGGCAGTTAATAACTAAAACATAAGAATTGGCTTAGCGGCGCTTTTATTCAAATAATATTTAGCAAAATATTTTCTTATAAGTGTTACATTTTTATGTGAAACCTTCTGCATATCTTTACTTGTAACAGTTACTGAACTCGAGTCCACCATAGGAGGAGCATCGGTAGCAGTGTTATTCTATAGATCAGAGTTAGGTCTTTCCCAAAAATAAAGTGCAGTGTGTCAGATTCCAAAGTGAAGGCTAAAATATATGGTGAAAAAAGACGTTGAAGTCCAGCCGAGCTCTAGTAAATAGAAGTAATATAAGTATACTCCAATATGCAAGTAGCAATTTAGCATGTTAACCTTCCAAGATAGAGCATGAGGCCTTCGGTGATCAGTCTTCATATTCACCAACTGTTCATCTACTGAGGGTTAAGAAGACGACCTTTTCAGATATATTAGAGCAAAGCCATTTTAGTACTAATGGTGATTCACATTAGGTTTAACACCAAAAACTTGGCTCATGGAACTAAAACATTTGCGACCCTCATCTATCAGCCTCCATGAAAACACACACAGAGAATACCTACAAAGGTGACTTCATTTGGAATTCTTATAAATATATGAATGTACCCATCTTCCTTGATCCAATGCCCCAAGCTCTGTACAAGACGTGAGTATGTTCGACAATGTGGCTTGATTTGGCTCACTTTGTATTTCTACAAGCATATCATGAAGAAAAAGCAATTCCTCCTTGAACCTACTACAATGAACATAACCAGTAACAATGTAGCCTACAAAATTGCATTTATAACTGGCATTTCATTTAACAACTTTTATGCAACAACTACAATGTACATATATATTAGAAGAGCACCGCCTACATACACATCAAACTCCACTCTACCACAAACCACATAAAAATCATGAATATATCTCCCAAACCAAACATCCTCAGTCATCCCAACCGCGCCGAGAACATTAACAACCATCACCCAAACACCTCCATAGACCTCAACCTCATAAAATAATATAGCCCTTTCTTCCCTTCATTGGCATAAGCAGCCACCAATGCATTTGACACAAAAGTATCATTGCAAAGTCCAAATTTCAGAGCATGGGCAGAGGGAGGAAATACAGACGAACATGCCGCAAATCGGTTAACAGTCTTTTCATAAATGATAAGAGGTGTACATATATAAGTTTCTTAGTATCTTACAAAACTATGTAGTCTAAAATAATGTAGTGAACATTGAGTCAACACCCAATCATGATTTCATCATTTTCATCTCTGGACCACTTTTTAACATTTTTCTATAGCTTGCAGCTTATGAAAGGAAGAAATTGCAAGTGAAGAGGGCGCCATCAATATTTAAGCATATATAAAAATGTTTGCCTACTCATCAGAAACCTAAATGAAGTAAAATAAAAACACTTGAAATAAAATATAACATTGAAGATAACTCATCCTTTTTTTGTTAGGCTGGATACCTCATCCTTTCTGGAATATAGAGTAAGTTGAATCCTTATTTCCTTCCTTAAGGCATGTTTTTCTTCCATAATCCATAACCTATACAAAGATTAAACAATTTAACTTGTCATTCACGATTGCCCAGTCATTCAAGGCTTTAAAAACTAAAATAAAATATAAATGTTATCAATTGAAATTATGCAATCCAAACTTTCAAACACTAATTTATGGTTCTGATTGGGACAATATTACAGGATTAAGCACCAGCCCCCATCCAGGGCTTCATCAAAGTATATATTACTTGGTTATACAATTGATAACGGTCAAAATCCGGTGTTTAGTATGGGTAAAAATTAGAGTGTCGTTCCCTTTCGAACGGAACTGGAAATTAGTTTTGGTCTTGTGTTTTAGTAATCTAAGGTAGTAAAACCGTAAAAATCAATGATATGGTTTTAATCAAGAATTAAGGTCTAGGGGCTTCTGATTTTACCACAATTTACATACAATATCAACATAGTATCGTATATTAAATTCTCCACTTAATTGAAATAACAAACTTCGACATTTTGTCGATGTAATCCCATGATTATAACTCAAGTATAATATATCATATGAACTATGTATGTACTAAAAACACATTCCATGAAAGCAATGCTAACTATGAAATGTTAATTAGGATCATACCTTAGAAAAATACAATATTAATACAATTTTACTATGTCATTTGAGAATCACAAAAATCTTCATATATCTCTACTTAAAGAGATAATAGGATGATAATGAATGTCTCCAACAATATAGTTTTGGGATTTGTGATAATATGCTCATATTGTGTTGGAGAAAAATATATTATACTACATGATATTATACGCTTATGGCGGATCCATCCTCATCCCTAGCGAGGACTTAGCCGGCCATTATAACAACTATAATGCCTAAATGATATGAGAATGAAATTAACATAAACTAACAACAAAAAGAGGAATTTTATTGACTTATAAAATAAAATGCTTTAAATGCTTACAAGACTTGCACCAACTTACTCCAATAATGCTCTCTTACACTCTACAATAATGATTCTCTCAAAATTGGATACTTCTTATGAGCTCACCACCTATTCTTTTATAGATGAAGGAGGGAATTCTTACATTTAATATGAGATTTATAACCTATGCCATGAATGCACATAAAATTGTAACCTCTAAGTGTTATCCTCCAAAATTGTAACCTCCCCCATATGGGATCCTTGTGTTTGACAACTCTGCATCCTTCTCCAGCTGTTTATCTTTTGTGTTATACATCCCAGTATTTGCACATATTTGGTAACTGAGCTCCATGCGACCTGAAATATAAAAATTGGTTTTATAAGTCATGTTTAATAATAAAATTAAGGATAATAAACATTAAGTCATAGGGGAATAGTGGTCATTTTATGTGTCCATCAAATACCCCCAAACTTAAAGTTTTCTAGTCCTCGAGTAAAGAAAATAATAAAAGCATAACTCTTTCGTGGTTAAGATGATTGCATTGAGCGTATGCAACAAGCCGTTAAACCTATAGGTTACCCCTATAGACGAGTTTTGTCTCGTGAGGGTTTTCAGTTACTATACCCACAAAAGCCAATAGGGGCATTATTGTAGTTTAGATATTTATTAGGTCATTACAACCAACTTATATATATCTGATAATGGTAAAAACATTAAGAAGGTAAACCCCTTAAAATTTAATTCTTTCATATATATATAATCAGAGAACTTGGAGAACTATCCGAAACTAGAGATACTACCCAATAATTAAATGAGATTTCGCATATTTTTCTTATATCCTCAAGTGTTGTAAAAACAGTTATTGCATGTACAACTTTACTTAGAGGTTCTTAAGTCAATATCCAGTCATTTCGTATTTCGTAAAATAAATCCAACAATCAGTTTGACAAGTGCCATAGTCAATTCGAATCCTGTTATTGATTTTTGGGGAATAACTATAAGCCTTTTTATTTTGGTACTTATTTCCTTAGTGAGGCCTCCATAATATGAGTCGTTGGTCGACAATCCCAACTAGTTGGCTTAGGTTGCCAAGGTTTGGTGCCCCTTCGTGACCTAGGCTCTAGATTCTCACAAGTAAACTTTTTTCCTTGCTCCTTTCACATAGTTCATGACTATACTCGAGATTGGTGATAATTCTTCCTATTTCAGTTCTAATCATGCGAGTATGCCTTGCATTGTGAAAGTTTTTAGAGCTATTTTGGCTTATAAAAATCCTTATTATATTACTTCAGGATCGAACTTATTCTTAGGCAGTTGTTTCCCTTATAGTTGATCATTCCTACCTCAAATACTAGATTCCTTTTGATTGTTCAAAATTCTAGCAAAAGTAATAAATGCAATACTACTGTGAAGTGTATTTATTTTGAGAAATATCAGTCAACATGAAATTTCCTCTAATTAAAGGGTAGTACATCTAGTTTAAGATAATGTTCCAAAATTTTCTAAGCATGTATTTGATAAAAAATTTAACTTTTACGGTTTTTACGACAAAAATATTTAGACCATATCAAATACTTCTAAGCTTGCAGAAACTTACTAAAGAGTTTCATAAATTACCATAATGACCTATCTTTTCTCTAAAAAAATAAAAAATGTGAACGATTTTCC
Organism: Kingdonia uniflora; assembly: GCA_014058105.1. Taxonomy (NCBI): domain Eukaryota; kingdom Viridiplantae; phylum Streptophyta; class Magnoliopsida; order Ranunculales; family Circaeasteraceae; genus Kingdonia; species Kingdonia uniflora. The sequence continues at coordinate 247,470 of JACGCM010002399.1, read as the reverse complement.
CCCACCCCCAACTAGAAAGAAGTATTGTCCCCAATATTTGAAAGCATACCTTAAAAGAAGGGAAAAAGAAAATCTAAACATAGTACCTGCGGATATAACATGGGTGGCCTCCCAGATAACGCTAAGTTTATTGTCTTCAGCCAGGCAAAAGGAGGAACCCCCAAACTCAGTGAAAGTTTGGTAAAAAGGATATGAATGCCACTCCTCATAAACTGGTTCCAAAAGCTTAAAGTCTTCATTGGTGAAGCTAAAATGTTCATAATAAGGCTTAAGCCTTTGCCCATTTACTTTTTGTATTTTGCCAGTACTCGGCTCTTCAACCTCAACCGCCCCATGTGGATATACCGTTTTAACAGTGAGAGGCCCGGTCCATCGTGATCGTAGTTTGCTAGGAAATAAATGCAACCTAGAAGAGTACAACAAGACTTTTTGGTTTGGTTCAAAGGATTTTTGCAAAATGTTTTTGTCGTGAAACGCTTTCATGTGCTCCTTGTAAGTCTTTGCTGAATGGTATGCATCATTTCGTAGTTCATCTAACTCATTGAGTTGAAGCTTGTAATGCAAACTGGCTTTCCCAATGTCAAAGTTCAAGGCCTTTATTGCCCAATATGCTCGGTGTTCTAACTCAACTGGAAGGTGGCAAGCCTTTCCATAGACTAGTCGGTAAGAGGACATTCCAATAGGCATCTTAAAAGCAGTACGATAAGCCCAAAGAGCATCGTTTAGTCGTGTTGACCAATCTTTACCGTTTGGACTTATCATTTTTTGAAGAATATTCTTGATTTCACGATTGGAAACCTCCACTTGCCCACTAGTCTGCGGATGGTACGGTATAGCAACCTTGTGTGTTACTCTAAATTTTTTTATTAAGTTTGCAAACATTCGACTGTTAGAATGTGACTCCTCATCACTAATTATTGCCCTCGGCGTACCAAAACAAGAAAAAATATTCTCTTTAATAAATTCAATAAGAACCGAACTGCCATTGGTCCTGGTAGGAATAGCTTCAACCCACTTAGTCACATAGCCAACGGCTAAAAGGATGTACGTGAATCCAGAAGATGGGGTGAAGGTACCCATAAAGTCTATGCCCCAAACATCGAATGGTTCAACGATCAAGATTGGGTTTAGTGGCATCATATTCCTACGGGACAAGGCTCCCATTCTCTGACATCTATCACATGCCTTGCAAAATTCGTGAGCATCACGAAATAAGGTAGGCCAATAAAATCCACACTGTAAAATTTTTGTAGAGGTCTTTTTGGAGCTGAAGTGACCACCACAAGCTTGGGAGTGACAAAAATCTATGACTTTGGTATGCTCAGAATCTGGGACACATCTCCTAATGATTTGATCAGAATAATATTTGAATAGGTATGCGTCATCTAAGAAGAAGTGTCGAGCCTCACTAAGAAAATTATTCTTATCTGGCTTGGTCTAAAAACTAGAAAAGTGCCATGTGGCAAGATAATTCGCTATGTCTGCAAACCATGGTACAGAAGATATATAGCAAATGGACATGAGTTGCTCGTCAGGAAAGGGCTCACGAATAGGTAACAACCTATCTGAAGAATCATTGTCTATTCGAGAAAGGTGGTCAGCTACCACATTCTCGGCACCTTTTTTATCCCGAATCTCGATATCAAACTCCTGAAGTAATAATATCTATCGGATTAAGCATTGTTTGGTATCCTTCTTGGTAAGAAGGTGTTAGATAGCAGCATGATCTGTATAGACTATTACTTTAGAACCTATGAGAAAAGAACAAAATTTTCTAGAGCAAAGACTATCGCTTGAAGTTCATTCTCTGTGGTTACGTAATTGAATTGCGCATCATTAAGAGTTTTACTGGCATAATAGATGACACGCAGAAGGTTATCAATGTGTTGTACCAAAACTGCACCAATGGCATAGTCAGATGCGTCACACATCAACTCGAAAGGTTTGTTCCAATTTGGAGGTTGGATGATGGGTGATGATGTTAGACGTGTTTGGAGATTCTAAAAAGCTTTAGGACACGAATCATTGAATAAAAAGGTGGTGTCCTTGGCGAGGAGATTGCTGAGGGGTCGAACAATTTTGCTAAACTCAGGAATAAAACGTCGATAAAATCCTGCATCCCCCAAGAATGAACGAACATTCTTGACTGTTCGTGGGGGTGGGAGACTAGATATGACATCGATCTTGGCTTTATCTACTTCGATTTCCTTTGCTGATATGACATGTTCTAATATTATGCCTTTTTTACCATGAAGTGACATTTTTCCCAATTTAGAACAAGATTTTTCTGCTGACACCTAGCGAGAACAATAGATAAGTGGTGGAGACATTGGTCAAACAAATCTCCAAAGAGGGAGAAGTCATCCATGAAAACTTCAAGGAAATGCTCAGCCATGTCAGAGAAAATGCTCAGCATATATCACTGAAATGTTGCTGGAGCATTACATAACCCAAATGGCATACGGCGATAGGCAAAGGTTCCAAAAGGACAAGTAAACGTGGTTTTCTCTTGGTCCTCTGGAGCGATTGGTATTTGATTGTACCCAGAATACCCATTAAGAAAGCAATAGTATTCATGATCGGTGAGACGTTCAAGCATTTGATCCATGAGTGGTAAGGGAAAATGATCTTTTCGAGTAACCGAATTGAGTTTTCTATAGTGTATACACACTCGCCACCCTGTGGTCATGTGAGTGGGGACAAAATCATTATGATGATTCTTCACAACAATGATTCCATACTTTTTAGGAGCAACATAAATAGGGCTTACCCATGGGCTGTCAGAAATAGGATAAATGATCCCAGCGTCAAGCAGTTTCAAAATTTTTTTTCTCACAACCTCAGCCATAGTCGGGTTAAGCCATCGTTGTCCTTCTCTGGACCTCTTGGTATTATCCTCGAGTTTTATCTTGTGCATGCACACAGAAAGACTAATACCCTTAATATCTGAAATGTTCCATCCAAGAGCTTTTGTGTTTCCCTTTAATACACGCATTAATTTCTCTTCATTCTCAGGTTCAAGGTCGGATGCTATGAAAGAAGGAAGAGTCTCATTAGGACCTAGGTAGACATATTTGAGATTTTCAGGGAGAGGTTTAAGTTCTAACCTAGTGGGCAGTTCCTTCACTTCAGGAACAGGATCTTTGACTTTTAACATTTCAACATTATCATTGCTATCCACAATAGGAACATAATCCAACAAGGCATTGACCTCATTGATAAGGTCATTAACATCTAAATTATATCCAAAATGTGCAAGATAAGCTTCTAACGGGTCCCTAGGATTGGAACTATGAAATGTACTATTTACAACAGTACCAAGCATGCTACACTCATCGGGTTCATCTTCAAACGGAGTATGAATTATATTGAAGATATTCAGATGGATGGTCTTATTCCCATAAGTCAACTTCATAGCTCTACTACGGTAATTGATCAATGCATTAGCAGTGACCAAGAAAGGTCGGCCAAGGATCATAAGTATCTCAGTATTTGGGTCTTCTACCGGGTTTGTGTCAAGGACCACAAAGTCGACAAGGTAGAAAAACTCATCAACCTGAACAAGTACATCCATCACAGTTCCCCAAGGAATTCTAATGAATCGATCAACTAGTTGTAAGGTTCTATGTGTCGGTTTTAGTCCTTCTAGACCTAGCTGCTCATATACCGAATAAGGGATCAAGTTGACACTGGCACCTAAATCAAGTAAGGTTTTCCCTATGCGATTTGTTCCTATGTGATAAGAAATTGTCGGCATTCCTAGATCTTTATATTTTATGGGTGCTTTGTTCAAGATTATAGAGCTAACCTGAGCATCCAATTTAATAACATTTTCGCTGCCATGGACATTGAAAGCTTTCTTGGAAACATTCATACGTTTCTTGAATGTGTAGAGGTCCTTAAGATGTTTTGAATAGGAAGGAATCTGTCGTAACGCATCAAGGAAAGAAATAGTAATCTTAAGATTCTTGAACATCTCCTTAACCACTTCATCGGGAATGTTCTTCCTATTGACTAAAAACCGCTGGGGAAAAGGTGCTCTAGGAATTCTAGGCGGATCATTTTCGATAATCTTCTTACTTAACGAGACCTGCCCAGTCTCTTCCTTAACAAAGAGCTTTCTTCACATATAGGTTCGCCTCCTTCTACAACTTTCCCAGTACTAGGATTAGGACTTTCACGTGATTCGTCCTCAGGCATCATAACTTTGTTGGAGACATCCATTTTTTTAGATGCCTAAATATTACAAGATTATAATGGTGAATTGGATCAGAATTTGATGCTTCATGTTAGTGTTTGCGGAGGGATTCCTGAAAAGGGGAAAGAGATTGAAATATTTAAAGTAGAGAATATACTAAGTCTTATAACTAAAGAATTATAGCTGTTTTAAGACCTCCCCTGGTTTCACCTATTTTATGACTTGCCCCCATTTAAAGCTAAAACAGACTAGTATAATCCCATAGTATCTTATATTTAGGCATCTACTAGCTTCAACAAGGTTAGTATGGTAGTTAGCTATACAACTCATTATATTTTATATTTTATTTTATGCTTTGATCTAAAATTAATCTTTGTGGTCGTTTAATCCTACAAACATATATGATCTATAGTAGCTCAACTCAATTGTGCATTTCTGATATTCAGTTCCAATATCCAACTAACTACAATACTAACTTTATTGTAGCCTATAGTCAAAAATACTATGGCAATGAAGTACGACAATCTAATCAACTTAAAGACAACAAAGTGTAATTGGAAGATTCGTGCACGAATCTCACGCTTATGGGACGTTATGGAATTTGGTGATAGTAGAAAACTGAAAAGTAAAAATATGGTTTTAATTGATAACAAGGTAAACTATGTTCTATGTAATTTATGTACTATTATAGTTGTTATCAAATATAATTGGGTTATATGCATTTATTTACAGGGAAGCCAGATAGAAGCGGTGTGATAACGGTCAAAATCCAGTGTTTAGTATGGGTAAAAATTAAAGTGTCGTTCACTTTCGAACGGAGCTAGAAATTAGTTTTTTTCTTTGTGTTTTAGTAATCTAAGGTTAAAAACCGTAAAAATCAATGATATGGTTTTAATCAAAAATAAATGTCTAGGGGCTTCGGATTTCACCACCATTTATATACAATATCAACATAGTATCGTATATTAAATTCTCCACTTAATTGAAATAATAAACTTTGACCTTTTGTCGATGTAATCCCATGATTAATTATAACTCAAGTAGAATATATTGTATGAACTAAGTATCTACTAAAAACACATTCCATGAAAGCTATGCTAACTATGAAATGTTAATTAGGATCATATATTGGAAAAATACAATATTAATACAATTTTACTATATCATTTGTGAATCACAAAACTTTTCCTATATCTCTACTTAAAGAGATCATAGGATGATAATGGATGTCTCCAACAATATAGTTTTGGGATTTGTGATAATATACTCATATTGTGTTGGAGAAAAATATATTCTACTGCATGATATCATACGCTTATGGCGGATCCATCCACACCCCTAGTGAGGACTTAGCTGGCCATTATAACAACTATAAAACCTAAATGATATGAAAATGAAATGAACATAAACTAACAAAAAAAAAAGAATTTATTGACTTACAAAATGAAATGCTCCAAATGCTTACAAGACTTGCACCAACTTACTCCAATAATGCTCTCTTGCACTCTACAAGAATGATTCTCTCAATATTTGATGATCTTATGAGCTCACCACCTCTCCTTTTATAGATGAAGGAGAGGGTTCTTACATTTAATATTAGATTTATAACATATTCCATGAATGTACATAAATTTGTAACCTCCATGAGTTATCCTCCAAAATTGTAACCTCCCCATATGGGACAGTTATGTTTAACAACTCAACATCCTTCCCCAACAGTTCATCCTTTGAGCTATACATCCCGGTATTTGCACATATTTTGTAAATGAGCTCCATGTGACCTGAAATATAAAAATTGGTTTTATAAGTCATATTTAATAATAAAATTAAGAATAATAAACATTAAGTCATAGGGGAATAGTGGTAATTTTATGTGTCCATCAACAATAACCCTAGAAAAAAAAACATATAGGGAATGTTTTTATATAAACATATAAACATATCATATACAATATGTACAGTTAGGAAAGTGACATATATACCGACAATCTCACAAGAGGATTTTCTGATTGTGATTCATCATATAAAAAATAATACTCTTAAAAAGCTATTTCTTTGAAGCGAAGTCATCTTATTGATTCTAATTTGCAAAGCCGGTGACAAATCTCAATATCCTTTGCGGCACAAATCTTTGAGTACTCGATAAGCTTCAAATTTGAAGAATTAACATTAATAAGTCTGTGAATATTGTAAAAGGTAAGGTCATGAGCTACTATCAAGAATGCATATACAATAATAGTCATTACCATCAGATGCTTGAGATCCTCATTGCATTCATAGTGTTTAACAGTGGCGCGCACTAAAGGAATGGTTTAGACATTAAATATGGCATCATTGGACAAAAAAAATTGCAATTACTATGAAAAAATCTGGATTTTTAAAGCAATGGTAGGATTCATAACAAGTATATGCCATTTAGTGGTTTAGAGCTCGATGAACATTCGGTTGTGTTTTTTGTGTGAAACGTCCATTAGAATTTGAAATCACCAAGCCTTATCTTAAGCTAATCCCAGGGAGCAAATCTACTTCTGATTTCTGTTGATATTAGTATTAAGCTTGACCCGAGACTTGCAACAATTGCAAGCTTGGTTTACTTAGCACGAGAAGATTAAATACTCTATTTGCTTAAATATATCATACATTTCTTTTAATTAAGAGCTTAAAATGTGTACTTGATTGCCGTAAAATATGTTGCACTAAAATTTTTAGTTGTATAGAAAGCTAGAACTGTAAGTTCGAGCGGACCCTTTCATGACACCGAAACTTCAGTAGATTCCAACTCAAAAGACAAGAATTGTCTAAATACAATGAGCTGCAAATAAATTACATTATTCTTCAATAGAAAAAATGTTATAATCGGCCGAACTTCTATATCTCCAATCCTTGGGAGGATTTCAAACTCAAAATCCCAATTTAAGAGTGAGACTTTAGTTCAATGACTTCAGCCCATAACAAAAAATTTCTTAAGAAAAAATCAAATTTCTAGCAAAATCTAATAATTACAATTTAACCCAAATAAAGATTGGTCAAAAATCAGGTGCTAGTTTCACTAATTTTACTGAAAGAATTTTAATTCCAAAGCAGCAAATCTAAATAATCAACAAATCAGAGGTTAATTTCCTTAAAATAAAAACTAGAATAGAACTAAGATTAAGAACAATTATGAAGTTAGGTTTTAGGATCTTACAGGTTTTTATGATCGCTTCTAGAGAGAGAGAGAGAGAGAGACTAAATTAGAAAAGAAATGTATGATATTGTTGCTGGATATTGGTATTTAATGATTTCCTCTTTTTCCTCACCCTCAAAGTTTTATCTCAAACATATCGAGAACGAAAGCTAAAATCTAATTGGATAATTTAAGCGAAATCCCCAAAAAAACTAAGGAAAAGGAAAATTGAAAATTACCATGAACATAAGACAATTTGCCACAGGCTATGTCCGAAACAAATTTGTCATGGCAACTATCCATAGCAAACCCATTAAAGAGATTGTGGTAATTTCATAATTTTGGTGTAATTATTAATTACTGTTAAAAAAAGATGAATCTTTATATATGCTTTGCTTATGATCATGTTAAATCTCTGGAATTATTATTATATGTTAGCTAGCTGGACATTATCATGAGTAAAAGTTATCAAAATAAACTCTAGTATGAGAATATCCAATGTATGGTAACCATGTTAAAGGATTACAATAAATTATTAACATTTATTATTAATTGGATAATAATATCTGCCATAAGCTATAATATATCATTCATGATATAGGTTTTTAATGCCCAAGAATCTCCAATGGGGTTTTAAGTGAGATCAAGTAGTCATTAGGAAGGCGGGATATAAAATGGACAAATACACCCAAAGGAGTTTTTTCTATAGAGTTGAATGTTTATCTTAATGTTGAGACTCTCTCGTAAAGTCTCATTAAAACTACTTTGCACTAATTAAACTTGAAATAATTAGACCACCCAAAGGAGGCTAAGAAACTTCTAATTAATTAGTGGGTCAAGATATGCTGCAGGGTATAGGGAGAGGAGGATAACCCTCTGCCCAAAGGTAAGGAAATGTCTCGAGTCAAACTATACGTGGCCAGTCTAGTCTTCAGTGTGAGTGATCACCAACTAGGGGGAAATGTATGTCAAATCACCACCCAAAGGCGGGATTCAATGATACATCGTTATACCCACAAAGTAAAAATCAATACCATAAATATTATATACACTCTGACTCGACCATCCTAACCCCAGGTAGGACCGATATTAAAGACATCAAGTTATCGATCTTTTAAAGATCAAGTTAAACGTGCATAAAATTAGTTTTTCCACTTCCTAATATAAGTCATTGGTTCAGGTAGTTATGGACCCTAAAATAGAGAGGAAGTCCCTCTTGGAGGTGACAACACATAAAACCATCGCATAGAGGTCTACAACCAATCAAAGGGAAGACTCCACTCAAGAGCAGGTAATTTTCGAAGAGCAGGATAAGAGGATGTATTAATCAATTTTACATGTTCAGATATTGATCATAGTTATTTGTATGTATTTCTAACAAGCTAAAGTCTAAAAATAGCAGAACTGTCTGTTAAAATATTTATATTCTTCTTATCTAATCTGGGATCTAAAGCATATTTATACTATTTACTTACGACAAATAACACTATAATGAATCGAGCACACATTATGAAAAAGGAGTGCAGGACCTAAGGGTTACTACATTGACCTTTGCGTAAAATATTTTGGCCTCGATCATAGTTACCTTTGCCTAAGACAAACTAAAACAACTACATTTTTGGCGATGAAAATATACAAATATGCGCACTGCAACAATCAAAGCAGTGGAGTGGAGAATGCAAGGGAAAAATTCCAAAACAAGATGCAAATGAATCTTTAAATTAACTCAAAACTATCCCAAAATGTTTGATATATACCAATACGTAGTTTGTATTATTGTTACAAAAATTGTCGCTCTGCGGCATGGGGTGGCTACAACAAATTTATAATTCAAAAAAGGTCATGAAATTTTTCTTCACTGTAGTAATGGAAAATGATAAATGGAAGCCAATGCCTAATGACAATAAAGTATGAATACTGGAAGGAATACCGACGCTATGTGTTATCATCGCTAGTATGATTTTATGTTGAGATATATAGTCCCACATTGGACACATAGAGCCTTGCACCTCAAAATATAAGATCCTGGGGCTACTCCTCTCATAGACAATTAGTTTTGAGATGGAACCTCCAGTTCTAATATTTTATGAAAAATCATGAATTGAAAGCTTATGTTGTGCTTCATGCAGTATCATTAGTACCAAAAGTGTTTTATTTTCTTGTAAAGGTGTTAAAAATACTCCATAATCACCCATGTCTAACCTAGTTAACTGACTGAATATTTGAACTTATTTACGAACAATTTGTTATTTTATACCCAAAATCTTGTAAGTTGTATTGTAAGATACTGACGTGTGGGGCATAGTTATATTATTTCAAGTTTGATATTTATGTCGTTCATTGCATATGTTATTTTGTATGTGATACCACTAAGCTCTTTGTTCAGTGGCTGTGTAACCATCCACCCCATGAGAGTTCACGAGTTCGAACCCATATGGGCTAAGAATTGGGGACAATGCTTAGGTTGTCTTGTGAGCCTTTGGGCTTGTACCCATCAGGGCTTTGGCTTTTAGGCTTTGTACCTCTTTGGGGGCTTCACCCTTTGGGGTTTGTGGTGGCCTTCGGGCTTCGGATGCCCTTCGGGGCTTGGTTACTCTATGGTTATGGATCCCTAAAATTGGCTTGCCTTCAGGCTTTGGATACCCTTCGAGGCTAGGTTATTCTGCGGTTACGGATCCCTAAAACCAGCTCGACTTCGGGCTTTGGATGCCTTTGTAAAAAAGAGAGTTTTGTATGCAATCCTTTTATATCAACACGCGTTTGGAGGAAAAGAGTATTGAATTATAATTTGTCAGCATAATAAAATTAAGTCGTCCGCCTTTCGATTATTCTTCTACCGTGTTGCAATATACTAGTCAGACCGAAGGTGTCTTTGTTCGCGAATGCATAAATATTGTTCAAACTTCATTATTTCTTACTGAAGTTAAGAGTGTAGAGGATTTATGTTTTCTATTTCAAGCAAAAGAGACAGAATGCCTTTTGTTCGAATAGAAGCCATTGGTTTTGCCTCGAGATTTGTATTAATGTAATAAGTTTCCCAAATATATAAGGGAGACTTGGGATATTTCTTAGCTACCCTTGGTAATATCTTTGTGTGAGGAATCTTTTGAGAGCAAACCTTGAGAGACCTCATATTCATTTGTGATTGTAATTAACTTTGGATCATTAAATAAAAATTACTCACTCTCTCTCTCTCTCTATCTTGTGTAGATGTAGGCAATACACTGAACCATGACAAATGTATATTATCTTGTGATTGTGTTTATTCCTTTTGTTTGTTCATCTCAAATCGGTTCAAATCAATGGTCGGCTTCCGCGGTACGCTTAACAATTGGTATTAGAGCGAGGTTGTATCCTCGGTGGTTCTCAAAATTTTGAGGTAACGTCAACTTATCTCGATTTCACTCGATTTTTTATTTTAATTAAAGTATACAACTTTGGGATACAATTGTAGAAGGAGATGAACCTAGTTCCTCGACGATGCCTAAACGGAATAGGACAACGGTGATGTTTAACAATGCCAAAATTAAAGTTGAGAAATTCAATGGCACAAATAACTTTTGCATGTGGCGATGCAAACTTATTGATGGGCTTAGTTAACAAGATTTGAATGAGGTGTTGGAAGACAAACCCGAGGAGGTAAATGAGAGTGTTTGGAAGAAGATAAACAAAAAGGCTTGTGGTCACATTCGGTCATGCCTAGCACAAGACATTAAGTATCTTATGATGAATAAAATCTCAGTGAAAGAAATTTGGAGTATTCTTGAGGAGAAACATTTGGTGAAGAGTATCCAAAATTGACTTTATTTGAAGATGAAGCTTTAACACTTCACGATAAGATAAGAGATTTCTATGTCGGAGCACTTGAACGATTTTACAAAGTTACTTGCCGACTTGGAAATTATAAAAGAGATTATTGGCGATGAGGATAAAGCTTTATTGTTGTTGAACTCGCTTCCCAAATAGTATAAATACTTCGTTATGACGATAAGTGTATAGGAAAAGTTCTTTCTAATACTCGAATGTGACTACGGTAGTGGTGAATCATGAGTACCGAAGGAAGGATAAAGATGAGGTCAAGAAGTCGATGTCTGAGGTGTTGATGGCAAGAGGGATGTCTACAAACAAGATGAAGTCTGGTAGTAATAAGTTTCGATCGAAGTCGAGAGGTCGCGGTGTTAATCGCGGCAATATGGGAAATACCAATATGTGTTTTGTAAGGAGACGAGACATTGAAAGAATAAGTATCCTGTACTTCTAAAAAAAAAAAGGTAGGAAAAAAATATTGTTAGTAAATGTTGCTTATGTCACGGTAAATGGAGGTAACGATTCTGAATTTTCTTTAACTATATCATCGAGTGCATGTATTATTGATTCCAAAAAATAGATATTTGGATTCGGGTGCTACTTATCATATTTTTCTCAAAAGGGGTTGTTTTCCTTGTTTCAAAAAGGCTAGAAAGTAGAGCTGTGTTGACGGGAAATGATGATTCGTGTTGCATAATGGGGAGAAGTACCATTCGCCTAAAGGTGCACAATGGCTTTATTAAAGAAATTAGGGAGGATCGATATATTTCGACAATGAAGAAGAATATTATCTCAACGGGCTTACTTGACGTAAAAGGCTACAAGGTCGTGTCTAAAAATAATGTGAAGAAGGTTCTTAAGGGAGCAATGATAGTTTTGAAAGGTCAAAGAAGAAGTAACAACTTGTACTATTTATATGGTACGATTGTTCTTGGAGACGTTGATACTACAGGAAGGTGTAGAGACTACTTTTAGAGATACCACTAGACTATGGCATATATGTTTGGCACATATGGGGGAGAAGTCTTTGAGAGTTCTTGTGATACAAGGGCTATTAAAAGGTGTTAAGGCGTACAAGTAAGATTTCTATGAATATTGTGTTTTGGGCAAGTAGACAAGGATAAAGTTTGGCACAACTATCCATCATACTTGCAGAATCCTTGACTATGTTCACTTAGATATATGGGGACCCTCAAATAATGTATCACTTGGGGGGGTAAAGATTATTATGTGTCGTTTGTTGATGATTTTTCTTGGCATGTTTGGCACGGCTATCCATCGTACTCGTGGAGTCCTTGACTACGTTCACTTAGATATATGGGGATCCTCCAGTAATACATCACTTGGGGGGGGGGGTAAGCATTATTTTTTGTTATTTGCTGATGATTTTTCTAGGAATGTGTGGGTATATACCATGAGGAGGACTTATGAAGTCTTATAAATATTCATGAGGTAGAAGAAGTTGATAGAAACTCAAACTGGCAAAAATATTAAGTTTCTCCGTTTGGATAATGGTAGGGAGTATATAACTGATCCATTCTTGTAAGTATGTCAGGATGAGGGGATTGGTTGACATTTTACCGCTAGAGAGACATTGTAATAAAATTGGGTAGCAGAGTGCATGAATCGTACTTTGCTGAAGAAGGTGTAATATATGTATAAGGGCCTAATTTCGTAGAGGGGAAACTGGGCTCTTACAACTTGAAGGTTACCCTCGGCTTGAAGTATTGGCAAATATATAAGGCTATAAATAACTAGTTTAATGCATTAATATACTTGCGTGGAGTTCATAAATAGGGTTCTCCATGACCTCTAGCAAGGATTTGAATGATAGATGATATATATATCGAGTTGGGTAACATATCAAATAGACAGATGGTTACAGGGCATTCGAAGGTAATCTTGAAGTTTGGGAGAGTTTTTCTAACCTCTTCATAGTGTCCCCTCCTTCCTATTTATAAGAGATATAAAATGGTGAGTCACCATGGGAGGTCAGATTACATGTATATCCTTTGGGATAGTTGTTCTGTACGTGGTGTCAGTTCTAGTACTATAGTTGTCTGGCGGCTCATTTCACTATTATGTTTGGTGAGCTAGCTGTCAGATATGTCTGACTTCGACCATGTATTCCCATGGTCGAAGTAGCTCTGTTACTGATGTTGAGTTCTGGTGCTGACCGTCTGTCTTCAGCTTCAACTGCAATGTCTTCGAGTATTTGATTGATATCAGAAGGTTTGGTGGACTTAGTTACTGTCTTGCTGGGCTTTGAGTCTCTCAATAGGGTTCAATGTAGCCTTCGAGTATTCAACTGGTACTGGAAGGCTGCGAGCAGGCTACTATATTCGCCCCCTCTCAGTAGGAGCCTCGGATATTGGTGTAGATGGTGCGTGCTGAGAAAAATTGTTAGGCATGGGAAGTTGAAGAGTTGACTGGCTGAATAGGGGCAGTTCCGAGGAGAGTAATTAAGGTAAGTACTGATTAAGGAGCTAATAAATGCCCTTTAATCAAGGTATAAATAGGGGTTGTTAGGGGAAATTTTAAACATTCTTTATTTCCTTTTTTAAGTAAGCAAAACAATGAAAACTTCACCAAACACTCGTTACCAGAAGAGAATGGAGGAGAGGGAACGCCGTATTGAAGAGAAGGCAATGGCGCTGAAGCAAAAGGCTTTTGGTAATCAAGGTCTCGATATAGCGTTGCTTGACCTGGTAGAGCTAAAGCTAGAGGAGGCTATCTGTGGGCATCCGTACGAGCACTGGTAGAGGGTGATGCAGTGGTTGGGCCCGAACATGGGTAACCGTTATTTTCTATTGAAGAGCGTTACTGAAGAATAGGTGGAGGCTGAAGAAGTAGCTGAGTCTCAGGCGGGGATCTGTAATAACTGTCCCGTGTGTAAATAGGGGGCCTTCAGGATTGGGGGTGGGTATGTAGAAGTGTTTGTTTGTTTTTGTTGTTGCTGTTATTTTTGTTTCTCTGTCTTCTTGTTTATTTGGATTATGTATGCCCGCGTATTTTTCATTCTGAATGAAAATAATGTTTATCGGAGTATGGTAGTATAACAGTTATAGGTTATGTAGACGACGAGAATGTAGGCGCAGTTTTAACTGTCGAACTTCAAACTTGAGTAATAAAAATGAATAAAAGTGGTAAGAAAATTTAATTATGTCATTGGACGAAAATTAGTGATCGAAGGTTCAAGAACTTATGTATATGTATGATATATTGTGGCAGAATGTAGCCGATGGTTTGAAAATGAATGCATGAGATAGCTCAAAAACATATGTGGTTGAAGGGTATGACTATAGTGGAATGGTAAGAGGGCTCGAAAACGAAGGCATGGGATGCTTCGACTGCAAAATCTGGCAACCAAAATGGCAAAAATATCAGAGGTAATATTATTCATAGGGCAGTGTTCCATTGCAGGCCATCATGATGTTTCCTCGGGTATGGGAAAGGGATGGATGTGACACGTGGGCTTGAGTTGACAGCTTTTGGTAGTGTGTCAGAAGGCTCGAGAGGGCTAAAAATGTATTATTTGGTTTAAGTGTGTGACACTCATGTGGGCTCAAGTTAGGGAAAAATTAGCAAAACACATAATGGCCAAAAATGAGGGGGGAGTAGAGGAGTGGTAATGATGGTGAGTGGGGAAAATTGAGATAGCTTTATTTTTCTTGGAGATATTTAAAAAGGTGTGAGAGAGAGAGATTCACTGTTCCTAAACAACTAAAGAGAGAGAATGGAGGAAGAGAAGAAGATACACACCATTGTTGCGGTTGAAGTTACTAGAGAGGATGAAAGAAGATGCCATTATCGCTGATAAATCTGATCTACTAAAGCAGGCATGCCTTTTGACTCCTTAGTACAGATAGGCAATTTATTTATGCTGTTGCTTCTACTTTTGTTTGGCTTTTTTTCTGTAACTGTGTAACTGAGGAAGGGGGTAACACATGTGGCTGGAAGTCTAGCCAAATGATAAATTGGGAGGAGCAAGGGGAGGGGGGGTAGCAATCGAACATTTGGTCTGAAATTGGCCAATTTAGTGAGGGTATATAATATTATGATATCGAACCATGATACTCCAATATATCGAGCTAATATTAATCCTCTTCTTCTGTAGGGTATAATGTGTGCCCATGAAGCTTCGAGGATGAGGCTGGTAGATGAGGATGAGGACGAAGTAAACCAGCCGAGTATATCTGGCTGAGGTCAAGGGGGTGAGAACAGTGATGTGGAAGCTTTAGAAATTGCAACGGATGCCCCATTGGCCGTAGTAGTGCCTGGTGTTGGAGCTTCGACTAGAAGCCGTCGTAGGGCTCAAAAAGTCAGAGAGAGCGATGAAGAAGAAAATGAGGAGGAAGAGGGAAGGGGAAAGGAAGGTAATGTCGAACCTTTGGGTGATGAGAGGGAGGAAGGTAAAGAGGAGGAGAGTGAGAGTGGAGAAGATACAGACAATTCGGGGACAACTGTGGGGCCAGTCTTTGCTCAGGAAAAGGCGAGGCTGGATTAATTCATGGCAAAACATAGTTTTTCGAAGGTGGGTGTTATACTGGGGCCATTAAGGGGTAAGTATACGTTTAAGGATTCCCCGTAGATGGGGATTATGGCGTTTAGAGGCCAAATTCAATTAGGGATTCAACTGCCTCTTCAAAGGCTGGTGAAGTTGGTACTGAACTTATACGACGTAGCTCCATGCCAAATGAATGACAACTTTTATGAAATAATGAGGGTTATCGAAGGGATGAATGTGGAGTAGAAGCGTGAAGGGAAGTTTCTGATCGAGTGGTTCGACATAGTGTTGTTCTATTCAAGAAAAACAAATAAGATGGCAGGGACATATGACATTCAATGCCATACGGACAAATCATGGTTATTTGACCTTTGTTCGACTGGGCGTGGGTGGGATAAGGATTTAGTGGTGGTGAAGGGGAATTATGAGAATACACAGGGGGAGGTAGAATATAAGGTGAAGCATAGGTTGTACAACGCAAGTAAGTAATAGTCAAAGTATGTTCACTATTTGTCTCAAATAAACTTTTAAACTTTTCTTCATTATTTTGTAGACCCCACCAATAATGGAGAACCCGAGGACATATATTGATGCCCTGATTAATGATAGCAAGGAGTGGGTAAATATTGCTTTTCAGAAGTTGGGTATTGTGAGAAAGAGATGAAAGAAGACAGATATACTATTGAGAGACATTCATGTTGCCATGGGGCCATCGAGGAAGAGGAAAGAAGGAGGTACCTCGACGAGGGCGGGTGAGATGGATTGTGATAATTTGAGCTAAAAGTCGATCTTTGTACTGAGGCCTCGACGATGAGCGCCTGTGACGATACATTCGAGTGTGATTGAGACTATTCCCGAGGTAATGCGGTAGACCAGCAAGGTTAAAGGCAAGGTCACTGACGAAGCTTTGACAGTGCAGCAAACGAAGACAACTTTGTGTAAGAGGGCTTGTGAGCAGATGGCCGATAATGATGATGACCCAGCCAAAGTGAGGCGATGCGAGGTCGTACTGGAGGAGAGTGCTTGGGTAATGGCCGAGTCGATGACTACTCTTTGCGACACAAGCCTGGACGAAGCGTCGAAGCAAGTGAGCAAAGCTCTGCATCAGGTAAACGTTTCTAGAATTTTTAATTTGAAAGTATGCTTCGAGAACTGCAAATTAGTAGAGTACTCGTGCAAGTAAATGCTTGGGTGATATAGATCGAGGGTCTAAATCCGTTTCCATGGACTACATACAATTTTCTTAATCTATATTATCTCTGCAAATACATCACCGGTCTGACAACTCAAGCCCTTATCCTCTTCTATAAAATAGGCATCACCGCCCTCAACAATTCTGAGTATGATGCCTTGGTTATAACCGACCTAGAAAAAAAATTGTTCGCCCTTTGAAAGTATTCTTCCGGCCATGCATACAGTTCTTTTAGCCATGTCATTTCTCTATCCACTCGAGTTTTGAATGCAATGTTCTCTTCTAATTTCTTGTCTGCTTTAACTGATTAAACTTGATTAATCGCCTCCAAATCCGTTACCTGAGTACGAAGTGCCTCAATCTCTCTGTTCAAACTTTCCACAGTCGGAATTTTCTATAACAACTCGTATTTATGCTATATCGAAATCTTTCTCTCTGATAACCTACTCTGGCCCTTGTTCCCTAGCAAGAGCAGCATCTAATTTCCTTTTGCACTCCCTTAATCGCTCAACTCCTTTTCGCACATGACCTTGAATTCGAGCGACATCCCCCTCCAGCTCTCTTAATTGAGCTGATAGGCTGACTACAACAAGGGACTCCTTGGCACCATTTTTATTCTTCCCCGAGTGCTTTTCGTCTTTGGCATGTCTAACACGTGAATTGGCCTACGCCAATTCAGTTTTCAACTGCGCCACTCTTTCGTTCAACTCATCACACTTACGTTATACCATCAAAAATTCCATATCTTTGGCAGGTAGAGCAATGCGCAACTGTTCAACTACAACTTCAAACCCAGATAGATCATCTCGGGCTCTCTTCAGCTTGACATCTTTATCAACCAATTTCTTCTTCAATCGTTCTAGCTCGCTTTTGCTTTTCGCTAGATTAGTTTGAGTTTGTGACTTATTGTTTGTTTTCTCGATCAAATCATTCTGCAAACCGGCCTTCGAACAATTTAATCCTTCCTTGATTTTTCCAGTGCCTGTAAACGATAACGAGCCATGTCAGCCTCCCTACTCTTTGCCATCAATGCCTCATTCTAGCTTCTGAGCTTCGCTGTATGTTATTTTAACAACGTAAGATCTTTTTTCCCTTTCTCAATTTTGGCATCCTTCTCCTCGATCTTCCGAGCAAGGTTGATTATAGTATGTGTTGCCTCAACAAACTTGAAGTTCACTTTTACATGTTGATCTTCTCTATCTTCATTCGTATCTCTCATCCTATCAAACTCTTCTACAAATCTTGGTTACATTGGCGTGCATCATCTTCGCGTAAGCGACCTGACTCCAATTCGACCTGTATATTACATATACGTTAAATCAAGTTCGATTCAGAATACTCATACCACACATATATCTCATTTCTAACAAGATATCTATTTTGTAACATCTACAGTGTAAAGCTACTTCTAAACTTAAGATAGAAGTACAATCTCAGATGGATGCCCCATAATGTATACTTCCAAGTCTAAGATACACATTCTCTATATTTTAATTTGACAATACTTTAGTATTTCCTGTGCATCTTTTCAATGTTGTTTGCCCCTAAACTGGTAATAGGTTTTAGGTCAGTCTCTACACTCTATTGATTACTTCGTAGCTCTATTCTAATGAAGCATACAAATCAAATATATCTTTCTTTGTTCTAACCTACAGCTCCGCTTGCGAAGACAACAGGGACGCTGAGGTGTCTTTCTCCTTAGCGAGCTTAGTTTCTAAATCTTTAATTCTAAGGCGTGTTTCCTTAAGTTCCTAGAACAAGGTTTACAAAAAAAATAAACTTAGCCTATAGAATTCTATCCAACACACAATATCTCATCAGCTTACAACATTCCCAAGTATTCATACAATCACAGAATCATCACTCTACTCTACCTTCTCATTTTCCCCATCTGGATGCTCGTTGTCATCCCCCTGGTTGTCTCTCACCATTTGAGGAGGAACACCATCCAGCCCTTTCACAACTCTAATAGCACTATCTTCAATCTCTTCCTCTTCCTCCTCCTCCACATAGGTGTTGGCCCTAATGGCATCCACCTCATCTTTAGAATATCCTTTTGACATAAGGTGACGCCCGAGTCTGTCACGCTCAGCTGCCACCTCATCTAAGTTCACTCTCGCTTCCGCATGTAGATTGTTGATCTCCAAGTTCAAAGCTTTCAGGGCCTCTATCCGTTATCTCTCCTTGAGCAAATCCGCTTTCAATTGAGCTACGCTCCTTTCAAGCTCGACTTTCTTCTTCTTTAGCTCAGCTCTCTCCTCCTCGACCCCAAGGCATATTTCCTTCATCATACGAGTAGCCTTCAAAATATAAAAATTGACCTTATTGTTAGCTCGAATAGCAATACAAAAAAATTCATTACATATTCGAGCATATGAGCCTACCAATTTGTTCATCTCTTCTTACCCGTGAAGTGCTGCCAACCTAGCCTTTTCCTCAAACTCTTTTAAATCGTCCTCCACTACAGGTTGAAGAACACTTCAACATATGCTTCTTAGGAAACGTTTGAGCTATTTCGCTCGACGTAGTAGACTCAGGTAATCCTGTGTTGTTTACTCCAAGGGCCTTGGGCGAGTTTACCCCCCTTTCCCTATCAGTTCCCTTCTTCTTACTACCATCAGCACTCGTCATTAGCCTCATAGACTGAGATTTTTGAACTTTTTTGGCTTGACTGTTAACATGCTTCTTCCTGTTAATACCAAGTTCCTCCAGCACAGCCTCGAGCTCTGTCTCTTCGTGACTTACAGTATCCAATAGTAACTCTTTCCTCGTCACCTGAGATTTAGGAGCTACCATTCACAAAACGTTATCATCAGCAGAACATCATATAATTTCAAATATCAATCTCATACATTATACATTGTTATACTTACTTTGTTTTACAGCTTTAAACAGAAGTTCCATGGGTTCTTCATCATTTTTCATAAGGCAATCACCCTTCACCCATATCCCATTATCATTCCAGGGTCGACCAGCTGATTTCAGATTGAAAAAACGAGGCCGAATTGAGCTTGTACAGAAATATGACCCTCCACTTGCAAAATAGGTTTTTACACCATAAAAACTGCACCACATCCTCAGAGGATATCCTCTTCTCTCTCTCATCTCCATCGCACCGTGTATTCAGAGATTCACAAACACTTATTACTTCCCACATGTCCCCGTTCATCTTAACGGGACATGCCCCAATGAAATTCATAATCCCTTTTGCCAAATTGCTAACGGGAAGACTCAACCCGTACTCTAAATGAGACAGGAAACATAAAAAATCTTATGAAAGTTTACTCTGAACACTCCCATTGAAATACTCCAAAGAGATCGATTCGTCCATACCCCTATCCCTTTTCTCCTTCTCTAAATCAGCTAACAAATAAAGATATTCCTCTCCCATTGCTATAGTACAACCCCTAAATTGCATACCATCGTGTTCTATACAGTTTCTCCATCTACCTCCAACAGAAGCCTTGGCTTTACAAAACTATTTAAATACATCAGAGCGAGGAGGATAGGATACAAATCTTCCAGGGAAATCTAGAAATTAATCAACACCTACTTTTTCCTCACTACCAGACATTTTAATCTCAGACTCAACTGACCGACCAGAGGTCGAGTCCTCATTAACAGGGGATCCCACCATATTAACTACAGAAAGGGATTTTATCCTACAAAAACTCTCCTTACGATCTACATACATATAGGTCTAGGTATCTATCATTATCTTTCACACATACATCATTCACATACAAATATCTTTCATATATCATATGTCAAACAAGTTTTTATAGCTTACTATATATATTAATTTTTAGATTTGCCTAAACACAGAATATGATCTTCAAAAATACATACATACAACACAAATCCTCAACTAACCTTCTATGTCGGAATGTAAATCCGCGGAAGTGCCAAATCCTTCCCTCACGACGCTGCTGTATAACCACTTTCGTGACTCAGTCTTTGCAACTCTCTCACGCTTGGACTGTTGATCACTCTCAATTAGATCTTCACGAGACTCTCTGCTATTTTTTCTTTTTGTCTTTCTTCCCCTTTCCCTGCACTTCAGATTTTCGGAGGTTGAGAAACGTTTGAATGACGAAGATGAAGCTGTATTTGTATTTTCTCTCTTTAACTGCTAGCAGTTATTGAGCCTCGTATGAGCTGTCCTCGGTTTTGGAACCAAGGCGTCCCATCCACTATCCACGTCAGACATCTTGCACCTTTTCGGTGAAAGCGCCTTCCCATCATTGTCCTTCGCCTTATATTTTAATCCATTTTTATCCCTCATTTCCAAATCTCCCTCTGACCTAACTATACTCATGATGACTCATGCTTACACACAACCAAGTTTTCACAGCTTTTACACAAGGGGCAAAATCAGAAGCTCCCTACTTTTTCTATTCCTGCTTTATCTACTTATAGCAACAATGTCGTCATTTACAAAGTTTTCAAATAAAATTTTCAAATATTTTCGAATTCATTTTTCATAACAGTCACAAACTACATTCACAAAAATAGAGGAACTATTCAACTCTTATTCTCATTCCATTTTCTTTCAAATTATTCAAAATCTATAATTACATACATTCATATCATACCTATTTTATATGCATTCTTTATATACTCACATGTAATTGCACCTAAAACAACCTTGATGACTTGGGGCAACATCCGATCAAATATCCTCCAGCAATCCTCACATCTCCCAATTCGATCTCCTCTATACCAAGCTCTCTCACTTAAAATTTTTGAACTGTAGGATCCAAGACGATTTATTGAAACATTTCTTCGTAAAATCGACGTTCATACTCGCGTTCTCTCCCAATCCCATCTAGACCTTCAAGTTGAACCACCCTCATTTGCAGCTCAGCTTCATAATCCAGCATTCCAAAAATCAACTCCCGCACTTCATCTATCTTTATCGCTAACCTCCCCTCAGCGGCATAGCGAATTCTTTCATACCGAGTCCACACCATTCTTATTTCCTTCTACCTGTCAGAAACACCTCCCTCCCCCCTATTTATACATCTTTGTACTAATTCAGCAAAAATCGTGATATTATCCTATTATCTCGTAACAGAAAACCTAATATCTTGAGACAAGTTATTTGAACATATCTCTTCCTATCAACCTTAGTCATTTCATCCTATTATGAATCGTGTTTATTCTTTCCCAATCTAAGATTCTAAATCGACCTCTCTGAGATCGATCATTCATTCTAAAAATTTCTACAAATTATCTTTCCCCCAATTGTATGCCCCCAGGTCGAACATCGTATTTAACACATTTTCACATTTCATACATATTTCTAAAGAGATCGATTTCTACCGTTGTTCTATTTAATATCAACACAAATTTTTGATAAAATTTTATATTCATCTCAAAAAATATTACAGCTACTCTATAGATAACATATCTTTCAAGTGCTTTTACAGATAACAAGTCTTTCAAGTACACTAACATCGGGCACTTTACAGATAACAAGTTTTTCAAGTGCTTTAACAGCTTACAAGTCTTTTAGGCACTCCAACACGTCAAATCCTTCAGTTCGTTCAACTTCAGTGATTTTTCACCCTAATGCAAAGCAAACATTAGAAACAACGAATATCCTTCCCCCTATAAGATTTGTAGAAGTCTAGACGAACTTCAAATGGAAACTATGAAAACAGGAGACTCAGTGCTTGAGCCAACTCTTCAAACTAAAGGTCTTCTCAATGCCAAGGATGATGGAAATGTAAAAGCAGACTTCTATTCTCTGTCTTCCTCCTCCACTACTATCGCTACCACTTCTATAACCACCACCCCCACAGAGAAGAGGGCCCAACCTTAAAATCTATTGGAACACAAGAAATCAGTATAACTACCCCGTAGTTACGCCTATCCCTGCATTTGCCCCCCCCCCCCCCCAATATTGTGTTCTGCAAGAATGCGGAGAGAAACCCGATGTTGTTCACCTGTTAAGATGACGTAGTTAAACCTCCATCTATAGTAAAACTCCTCCTCAGCTTCAGCCACTTCATCTTCTGACATTCATTGATACGTTGGAGGGACAGGAACAAGAGTAGACATTTCCAAGGACTGATTTATGAAATACTTCAACTTCAACCTCTGTATTTCATACTTAATTCTCTCTTCAAGAATTATTCTCCAGGTCTTCACCATATTCAATGAATTTCAGAGAACTTTTGCAATAAACAAGCGTAGTTTACCACAATCCTCGGTACAGGAACTATTTATATAACCCTACATTTAATGTGTAAGAACATTTTCCCAAGCGTCATCATTCAATGCAGACAAAACCCTTCAAACCCTGATTGTCACATATATCATTTTTCCCATCAATATTCAATGGACGTGCGTCCCCCCATAACACGAACATTTTCCATGCAGTCAAACACCATCAGTAATTCCTTCATAATTCAAATATAACCTGAATACCCATATTCCAACAAACTCTTTCTCAACCAAAGCCACTCGTGACTTCGGTTGCGAGGGGGCGATTGTAGGGGCTTATTCCTCGACCTTATCCAAATCAAACTATCCCCAGCTAGAGCTACCTCTATGTCAGACTCACACATTCACCACATGACTTCAAAAGTTAACATTGCCACCTACTCTATGAACTGATAAAAAATGTGGGTCAAACTCAAACAGAAAAGACTAAACAAGTCAAAGCTACCTGTCTTTCATAAACTCGACAGTTACTCAGTCAACCACCACTAACCACATTGTTCGGAGAATGTGCTTCAACGTGATAAATAACTTTGGAGAATGCCTATATAAAGAAAAAGTTCCAAAAGAGACAAGGATCAGAAAAATATACAAGAAATCACCAGGAAAACTACATTTTCTAGATTCTTAAAACTTCAAACTTCTTGTTCACAAGATTAAGCATTTCTATGTCAAGAAATTACTTGTAATAAGATATCAGCCTCAAGAAATAAAACTCGCTATTACAAAAATTCTCAACTCGAAGTCATGGTTTTTATCTATTCAAAGGTTTTCCACGCTAAATCGTTTGTGTTATTTCTTGCTTTTTATCAGATTTAGTCACAGTACATTGGTGTAAGGGTTAATTCCAAGCAAATTCGGGCTTACAGAATTAGGCCATTACATAAAAAATACAATATCCATATTTGTGGGCAGCCGATGGAATTAAGGATCAATGAATTCCTACCTCAATAATATTGACGAATACAAAGCCGCGAACATTCCTCTTCTAAAACAGATCTGCATCAGCAGTTTGCTACCAAATGAATTTGCTTGTTATTAAGCTGGAATCTTGAACTTGACTTAATCTGCAAAATAGATTTCTGTAATTAGATAAATAACTAAAATCCCTAGAGTTATGGTTTTCTTTTTAAAGTTTACCTTGTCCATCAGTAGTTCCTTGAATTTAGCTTCAACATTAGCAACACCAGATTCCTGGAGGGAATTGAAAACAAGCTTTTGCAATTTTCTCAACTTCAGAGCTCCATCTGAATTCTACTTCAATTTCAAAAGGTTATGTATCAGTAAAAAAAATTTAATTTGAAAGGCTTTAGTAACATCTATAGAACACGTGACTTTAAAGGGGGCACTTCCGACAGTATTGTTCAATCACATATATACACCACACTTCAAACATATAATCTTAATAAAAGCTTGGTTATTTATAAGTTGATGTAAATGAACATAATGTTATATTCTTTTAGTCCGTGTACTCATCAGTACCCAAAAATATAACACACTTGATATGTATAATATTGCGACAGACTATTTGGGACATATCTCAATTCCACGAATAGGGGCTTTAATAAACAGTTGCAACATTTAAACTTTTTCAGTTATTTTCCTTATCTATTGTGATATACTTTCTTCTAGTTTCAAAAATATAAGGACTGTGCTCATAATAAATATAAATAAATATTATTGAAAGTAACATTTAATCTTGAATGAGATGAATAAGGAAAAAAAGGATTACCGATTTTAAGAATAAAGTAATCAACTTCTTCCATTTTATTTTCTTCTCCTTAGGTTCTTTAGAATGGACAGATGCGTCTTCCTTCACTTCTTCAGGTGTATTAGCACATTTGGTGTTCATCGCAATACCAATTAGCTTTTTTGCTTTTGTTCTTTTAGCTTGAATTACTTCTCCTTTGCTTAAAATGATCTGAACCATCAATACTATCAGGGGAAGCGTCGAGTTTTCTTTTCTTTAGCGACAAACTTTTATTCGGTTCTTCTTTCTTTGGGCCATCAACAAATTTATCTCTAACTGATTCCCCCGTTAGAGGAATACTAGTTGTATCCATCGCATCTTGAGTAGATTCTTCTGTTGGCCTTGGCGGCTGATTAGCCGTATGAAAAGCTCGAGCTTTTGGCCTATGTTTCGTACAATCCGCATGACCCAGTAAGGTTTGCTGGCTTGTAGCGCTGGTATTGCATAGGCTGCAGTAATGTAGGTTGACCAAGAAAAACAATTTAGATGCCAACTACCAAAACAAAGCAAGAAAAATATGGCAACATTAACTCTATTCTTATTTACCATCTTTCTTTGTTTCTATATCATACTAATTACCGAGAGAAACTAAACATCTATTAGACGCAAGAATGTGTCGCTTCATTGCGGAGGTGTTCAGCCTATACCCGTTGATGCAACATCACTCACATATAGTAAATTTTATGTGGCACAAGTGTATATCTAGATCATCTCCAGGTGAATCCATATGCAGATACTCGACCTGATTGTCCCTGGAAAAAATGCATAACATTTTACAAGTTGACCCTATCAGCATAGTGATGATTTGGAAGGGAACAACGGGTGATGACTTTAGATGCTATTCGTTTACCCATCAATCTCGCTTATATGTCATTATTTCAAGAATTAACAAGTATGGGTTAAGATTGGGAGGCAAATGACCATACATATGTTGGCATAAATGCTAGAATAATGAAGTTTATGAATGAAATGAACTTATGCCAACAACGGATGCAGAGTAAGCTAGCATGTACTAACTGAGAAACTAGTCAAATTGTCACCACAACGAGTGCATCAGAGACTAGATTGGTCAGGGGCATTATCCAAAGCACGGATGCCACGCATGCTCTCTGCCAGCATGGATACAGTGAAATTTCAAAGTAGCGTTTAAGCCCTTTAGCAGTATGGACAAGAACTGTACTCAAGCAGTCTTCAATTTGTAGTAGAATACTTGTCTCAGTGTCACCCTCGACACTCCTTTCTAATACCCATACTAGATTGTTCTTTCTATGTTAACCATAGAAAATTCTTGCTACTTAAGAAATCCTAGATGGCGGGCCTTCTTTAACTACCCAAGTGGCATACACTTGCTGGTATTGGACCTTGAACTGTTCCACTATTGGGATTCAAATTTGCCTATAAAACCGTAAAATAAGGGGGAAAATTAAATTACTTGAATGACAAGTAAATACTAACTTTCAAAGTAATCAATATACTTATACCACAATAACAGCTGACATTGAGAAGTTCAAATGAATATTCAAGATTCTTATGTTCATATGAAAATAAATCAACTCTAAGAAGAAAATAGAGCCATCATCGCTATGTTTTCCGAGCATAACAAACTACATTCCATTATTAATGTACTCATTGTATCACATTATACTATCCAACAGTCCTTAACAAGTATAAGGCAACCACGGAAGACCTGACACTCCTTCGAGACAATAAATTCAATTAAGTATTGGCTTCGATTGAACACTAGCACTTTACACACGACATCACAGTTGCAATACAATTACAATGTGAAACTCCACCTAATATGCAATGTAAGTACCTATACTCCAAAAACTATTTAACAAGTTTGCAAATCTTGTTGAGAAATGCAAACTGAAAGTGCCAAATACCTATCCCATCAGCGCGATAACTCTTCCCTGTGTCCTCCCCACCATTCTACATTCTCACATAAAACACATCGTATCCTTTCTATAATATGTGATACATTACCATTATTACTTGGGGATTTAGCAGGGTACATAAGGCGATAACTACTTGGCACATCCATTATCATGAGTAATGAAATTACTCATTAAGGAATCTGATTTGCAAACTTAATTTACCAATGAAATTGCCTCTCTTCTCCATCCTCACATTCATACAAAACTTCATACATATAACTATTAACCAATTCTAAGCAAACTTGTTTAACTATCACCAAATCTAACTTTACAACTCATAATCTAAAGTGAGCCCTGGTACTCAGATCAACCACAGATAAACATAGAAAAACTCAAATTTTCTTATTAAACTCACTAATTATGCAAATAAGAAGCAAATACTTGATAAAAACACAACAAAACCTGAAACCACAACGATACATGAGTACAAAACCCTAAATTGTCCAAATTTGAAGTCCCTTCCTGTTCAAGCCTTAGTTTCTCTCATCAGGAGGTGAGAGAGACCCAAATCAGACGAATTTCATTTCAAACCAAAGCTCTCAGTGAAGTAAACCTAGATCTGTGAAGCTCTCGGTGAAGTTATTGAATGAATGAATCAGAATAATCATAATGGGTTTCATGGATCTCGGTCAGTTGTTGAATGAATTAAAAGTTTGGAACTTGTGTAATTCTTCTTTTAGGGTTACTAGAGATGAAAATGATGGACACTCAGAGGAGAGAAGCAAGGGATTGAGATCGTGGAGAAATGTGTGGTGGAATTAGTAGGATCGTTAAGAGATCGTGGAGAGATGATGTATAGAAGGGAGAAAATGATAAACGACAGTGTCTAAAGTCAAAATTGAATTATTTTCTCGACTACAGGAGGAGTCAATTTTTTGGGGCATAAAATAAGAGGGGAAAAGTAAAACATGATAGTGGTTCTAAAGTAACGACTGTTAATAGAAGTCATATTGTTACAACAGAGCAACCAAGTCGTAAATCTACCTCCAAAAGTGTCATTACTTATAGTTTTTGGCCTAGTGAGTTTTTTTCTTTTCTCTTCCAATGTCCTTTCATTTTTCAGAGTTTGTGAGGAAGATGAGTTATTATTTATATTTTCTCTCTCTAACTGCTAGCAGTTATTGGGCCTTGTATGAGCCGCCCTCGGTTTTGGAATCGAAGCGTCCCTTCCACAATTAATGTCAGACGTTTCATACCTTTTTGGTGAAAATGCCTTCCCATCTTTACCCCAAACCTTATATTTTAATATATTTTCCCTATCCTACTCAAATCTCTCTGACCTTCCCGCAATCATGATGACTCAATACTCACACGCAATTAAACTCTTCCTACCCTTATACAAAAGACAAATATTAAAGCTAATCCATTTTTTCCATTTCTACTTCTGCCACTTATAAAACTATTGCCGTCATTTTCAATGCAATCACATTTCAAAATTCACCTTTCTTATTCACAACAGTTCCCAACAACATTTACAACAAAATAGGAACAACTTCAAGAGAAATATTCTACCTACATTCCAATTATAGTTATTCAATCTAATTTAGTTTGCTCATTTATGCTTAATCACATATGAAACATCCCAGATGCCCTGGAGTGCCACACCTAATCAGTTTGCCCTCAGCCATCCTCTCATCTTCATCAGCTATCTCTTTTATAACAAATTACCTCACAACAATTTTCCAAGCTTTAGGCTCCAAAATTACTTCACAGAATATCTCAGAGTAAAAATGATGCCCAATCACACGTTCCCTCGCTCTCGTATCCAAGCCTTCGAACTGGATTTTAGAGTCAGGCAAGTTAGCATCATAATCTAACAACCCGAAAATCCTTTCACGCACTTCTGCAATCTTTATCGCTAAATGCTTCTCTGACGCGTATCGAGTTCTTTGAGAACGAGTCCACACCATTTTTACTACTTCCTCCTCTCTCAGGACCTTTTAAACACTATTTATACACCTTTTTGAGATAATATCAAATCTCCCAGATTTCGTATATAGCACAATCTATTTTTCCATAACTGGAAACCCTAAGATAATGATAGAAAATTATTTGAACTTATCTTTCCAAATCGACCACATTTAATTTCGTCCATCCACGTTCAAGCTATTTTTTTCCATCTCTCCACCCGGTAAAATACTTCCAACAATACCTCCCTAGCTTGATATTTTAATTTCTGCATAGATTTTCCTCCTAAAACAATTCTTGGAATCTAATCAGCTCGATACACATTTTCAGATATATCTATATTTACATCTTCACACATATTTTTCACAGTTCGACTAATCAAATTCTATTTATTTTAGTTCATCTTCTCAAAATTACATTTTCATGCTCCAGCGTATACATTTCTTTTAGCTCTATTTAAGCAAAAAATAGCTAATTTGATCTATCAAATACAATTTTTTGCACAAATGTCATTTTCATTAGCCCAAATATTACTTACAAAATACTTTACAAATAATAAGTCTTTCAGATATTTCTTCAGACCAATCTACAGGTTACATTATATTTCAGTTTTCAAAATTGTTTCATTTTGAAAACTTTTGGCAAGAAAGGTCCAGGCGCTCCTTCACACCATTTACTTCCACAAGAAATTGAGGAAGCTATGGTATCAATGCCTGAACCAACCTAGGAACTTTTTCATAACAAGAGACGATGATTGTGCAAAAGAAAGATTTCCAATCTCTGTCTCCCTTCTCCACCACCACCGTCTCCTCCTCCATAACCCCCCTCAATTGAGAGTTGGTAAAGATTAAAGGAGGTCCTACTTTAGAACCCAGTTCCTCGCAAGATATCGGCAGTAATGCCTCGCATGTACTTCGGCCTCCACATTTGTCTCCTCAACCTAGTCCTCCGCCAATAGGCGAAGACATCTCCGACGCTGCTCCCCAGACAAAACCACATAATGAAACCTCCACATGTGGAAATAATCATCTTCAGCTTCAGCCGCTTCTTTCTCCATCATCCCATGATAAGTCGGTGGTACGGGTATGGGTGTAGGAATCTCCAGCGCTTGGTTGCCAAAGTAGCACAACTTCAGCCACTGAACTTCCGTAGCCACTCTCTCTTCATATGCCATTAACCGGGTTTTCACCGTTATTAAATCAGAGTACACTGAAGATATTACAACAACAGGCTACTTTCACAAATGTAACATAAGCAATAGTACAGGTACTATTTATATCAAACTCACATTGAATGCGCATATACGTTTCTAAAGCAGTCATCATTTAAAGCAAAGCCAATCTGAGAACCCCAAACGTCAAGTACATCAATCATTTCCACCATAATAAAGCCATATATAGTCTTCCATAAAGAAATACCGAGTACCCAGCAGTCAATTCCCCATTAATATATCATAACTTTTCTACTTCAAATACCTAGTGTCAAAAGATTATTTCTCAACCAACGCCACCCGTGCCTTCAGTTGCGAGGGGGCGATTGTAGAGACCTATCCCTCGACCTAGTCCAAATTTGAACTACCTCAATATCAGACTCACGCATTACACGCGTAACATGTACAGTCAGCATTGCCACCTAGACCACAAACTCATAAAGAACGTGGATCGAGCACTACAGCAAAGTATGAATAAGTCAAAGACACATGTCTCCCACTTACCTTATTAATCAAAGAACGTGCTTCTACACGATAATGAGCTGCGGGTAATGTCTATATAAAGAAAAAGTTCCAGAGGAGATAAGGACTAGAAAAACCAGATTTTCTAGACTCTAACA
Source organism: Kingdonia uniflora (assembly GCA_014058105.1). Taxonomy (NCBI): domain Eukaryota; kingdom Viridiplantae; phylum Streptophyta; class Magnoliopsida; order Ranunculales; family Circaeasteraceae; genus Kingdonia; species Kingdonia uniflora. The sequence goes on along the minus strand of JACGCM010002399.1, from coordinate 216,947 downwards.
CAGAAATTTCTAGATTCTAAACACCACCAAACTTCTTATTTCACGATCAAACATTTCTAGTTCTAAGAGATTACTTGTAATAAGATATCAGCCTCAAGCAATAAAAATTACAGTTACTAAACCCTCAACTCGAGGTTCTGGTTTTTTACTTATTCAAAGGTTTCCACGCTAAATCACCTGTGTCATTTCATGCATTACATTAATTTTTATCACAGGTATATTTGGTGTAAGATCTAATTTCAAGCTATATCAAACTACAAAATTAGGCTATTACAATTGAGAACTCTCCAAGACAAATTTGCGGGGGTTTAGTAGTGAATTATGTACCTGAAATCTATGTCGCGGAAAAGGAAATGAAATCTAGTCTTTACCACCAAAGAAAGGAGTATAGGTACATCTAAATCAATGATTATATTCAAAGTAACCTCATACTCTAGTTAATTAACAACATTTTCTGCACGATTTAGGAATTAACTACAAGTACGGGAAAAATAAATAATTTGTTATAGTCCTCATCACCTTTACAGGGCCCCCACATGGAGTGGGTTTGGGTTTACCATGGTTAGAGAGAGAGATGCTTGAGGAGTCTCCTATAGAAGATATTGAGACTTCCTACTTTACTAGCACATCTCTATTGGCCTTTTGGAGCCTTAATGGAATCTCGATATCTCTATAATGTTCTATGTTGGCTTAGTAGATTTAGACGTTAACATAATACGCATAATTCACATATTGATCAAACTCGACCTGATGGAACCAAAAAGGTAAACAATTTATTGATGGAATCAAAAAGGAACAAAAGACTAATGGCTTAAGTGGACAGGTCCAACATTAAGCTCAAATATTTTATAATACTCAGAATATACAGTATTACAGTGTGGACTATGGAGTAAAAGGAAATTCCAAAAAGAGGGTCTTATAGTAAACCATTCTTCCATTCCTTCCGGGAGAGAGCTGGCTCTAGTGGCACGCCCATCTACACTTGAAAACCTAAGTCACTTGTAAAATTACTTCAAAACCTCGCAAAATAGATTTTCGTAAAATCTAGATTAAAAAGTGATACATGGTGTATTTAAAATATCTGAGATTGATATAACCATGCAAAGGAGTAATCCAATTATCACGCTGCAGGAAACTAAGCACGGATACTAAATTAAACTGGGCTATAAAGGAAGGTGAGATGCTATAATTTGTGTAAGCTCCACAACGCCATACGCTTCACTCATTGATGTAACATATTTATGGAGTGGTGTATGATAAATATCTAGAAGTAGTCAAATAAGCTGTTGCATTCCAATTTCTAGATTTCCAATTAGAAAGAGAGCTAATAATGGATCTTGGATAAGCACCTTGAAGGAACCTATAAGGTGAGATAGGTTTTTTCCCCATAAATTTGTGTATAACCAAGATTGGGATTACAGGATGCTTTCTATCGTATATGACTTCATGGTAGGCACGAGCCCTTTCAATCTGAGTTGCAAATTTTACATATGTTATCTATTGTCAAAAATCGAGCCACAAATTGCAGCTGCAAACATTTAAGGGCTTATGCAGGAATTCCAACGCACAAAAATGATTGCTCGAGTCTCTTATTGTGCCAAGAACTAGTTAATGAAATAAAAGAAAAGTACGGCGCGTAGAATGCTATACTTGAAAGTAAGCATTCTCAGTTATATAAATTAATAAGTTTTAGCTTAAACGCAAGGCAAAAATAGAAAAATTATGTAAATCTGTAAAATATGCACAATCTTTAACTTAGATGAAAAGTTATAAATGCGTCAGATGATCTTCAACTTAGAGATTTCAATGGCTAATAACTTCAGCAAAATAAAACCAAGAGCTCGTGTGGAAATAAAAGAAAATCTTAACAGGGATTTCGTTTAATTGGAAAATCTTATCTTGATACTTTTAAGGCTTCTTCCTAGTTGAACTTGCTTATAAATATGTCTGAAGTACTAGAATCACTGATTTATCTTCCTGTCTCATGGAGATTCCCAACAAGTTCTCAGCATTTAGGCCGTACAAATCTATGTCAAACAGAACCATGGAGATCCCTAGTCAGTTCTCAGCATTTAAGCGGTACAAGTCTCCTGCAACCCAACCAGCTGCGACAGTTGTGAACTCTTCAGGGGCATCTGGTGAGGGTCTAGCGGAGAACTCAGTACGTGAAATCTCCGTCACTCAAATTCAGGAAGACTTTTATTTACCATATAAGAAAAGAATGTTCAGGGACATCTGATCCCATTAGGTATGTAGAGCGGTATTGTAATAAGGGTTGGTGTAACTATTTCTTATCATCAATAATATTAATATGCCATTTTCCTCATAAAACTATACAATTTGCCATTATAGCAACTATTATCTATCTATGTTTAAATTTTTGTTTAACTTGTTTCATTCACTGAATTTTATTATTATAGACTTATAGTGGATGACAATTTTCTTTCCCTCGATGAGCTTCTAACTTTGTGTGTTTAACCAAAGATGGGGGCGGTTGGTAAGACCTGCCTTTCAAGAGGGTTGGCGATTTTTGGATTTGTTTTAAAGTAGTTACTCCCATGCCTCACACAAGATAAAATGAAAATGAATCGAGCCCGAACTAGGTTACCTATGCTCTGAGGTGAAATAACTTGTGCCTATAATTTATCATAACTAGTTATCAGCGCCGCAAGACATTTGGGCAAAACGTAAAGATTTCCACGTCGGATAATCTTTGAATTCGAGATTTCAATTGCTTTTCTTGTAAAAGGTAGAGATTTCAATTGTGTTAATAAAATAAAGTAAATTGAATCTGTAATGGCTTATTCCGCATCTCAGATTCATTCTTTATCTTCGACCTCATAAAGATACATAAAGCACTACTAAAGACATATTCAGTATCTCTAAGTTCGAATCATCACTTTCGATCTCTACATCAACAGCTCGAGTTATACAAATGTGCAGTCATCCATAAAGCCGTTATGCAACAACAAAGATCATAACATTACATAATCTGGTTAAAGAATAATCAAGCATCAATTTTGTAACGTCCATCTTTGCGAATCTTAATGGTCATCAAACGGTCATATTATAAGGCCTATAAATAGGACCAGAGAATTCGAGATGAGGGACGGAGAGACCCTCACTCTAACATTCCATATACTCAGAATGATCATTGTAATAAGCTAGCAATCTCAATAATATCATCTTCTCTTTCTCAAAATCCTTAAGAGAGGTCGTGGTTTTTAACCTATTCAAAGGTTTTCCACGCTAAATTGTCTTGTTAGTTATTATTCACTATTCTTGAGCGTTCTGAACACATCTGGTGTAAAAGCTAAGTTCGAATCCTAGAATTAGGCTATTACATTTGGTGTCGTCTGTGGGAACCGAAGTTCTCAAACTCATTGTCTAAGAAACTACTAATTATCATTTCTCAAGATGGCACTTCCAGATCAGATCATGCCGGTTACTCCAGCAGAAGAAAATGCTGCCCTAACAAAGTTGAGGGCAAATTTGAACTCCGAAATAAAAAGGCGTGCCGCTCTGGAGCAATATTTAGCGAATGTACAAGATACGTTGAGGGTTCTGCAGGGTCAGCAGATCGCCACCCAGAAGAACAAGGGCGTACAGCCAGAAGGCTCGCAAATTTCCGTTCATGATAGAATTGGACCTCTATCAAAAAGTAATAACTTAGGAGGTGCACTTCGATCCAACCATCATTAGCGAGAAATATTGCCTATCTCGATCCAGGAAGTCTACCAAGAAGTAGATGGCGGCCTTGCAGGAATCAGACAAACTAAGAATCCACTTCGAAGAGTCTGAGTTCCAGTAAAAGATCGCCTAAGTGAGAGGACTGGTGACTACAATCCTGGAGAAGGGCGCGTTACACACCCAGCCACTGCAGCTCGACAATATGTGACTCAAGAACATGTTGACAAGCGAATAAAAGAACTGCTCGAAGCTCAGACTCATACCACCAAATGAATCTACAACAGATTACAAAAGAGCCCGATCGCACAGGAGCTATTGGATGGCGAGGTCCCCACCGGGTTCCATACTCCAAAGATTCAAAAATACAAAATAAGTAATCCAGTGGAGCACGTCCAAGAGTTCCAGGACCCTTTAGGCTTACATTCAACATCTAATCACATTTTATGTCGGCTCTTTTTATCAAGTTTATCAGGCCAACCCCTGCGACGATTCTGTATGCTACCTGAAGGGTCCATTACAACTTTTGAGCAATTGCGAGAACTCTTCGTCAAGAATTACTTGTACAACAGAGACAAAGAGGAGAATGTATATTCTCTTTAAAGTCTTAAGCAAATACTAGAAGAGAAGCTCGAGACATTTACTAAGAAGTTCCTAGAGTTAGCTCAAAAAGTAGATCGGCTCGATCAGAAGATTACTATTTTGGCTTTTACGAATGCTTTACTCGTCCTAAACAAACCTACAACTTTGGGGGACATGATCGAAAAAGTTAACGGATATATCGATCTTGAAAGAATGGTGTCCGACAGACAGAAAACTCATAAATCAATATTGACAGCTAGAGATCAATTCACATCCCAAGATTTTAACTGTATTGTTAATCAGGGAGGAGACAGGAAGCGAACAAAATCTAATGATGAACGATCTTGGAAGGGTAGTAAACCCTGTCTTCCCAAAATGAATGTAACCATAGCCAACATTTATCCTATACTTCAGAAGGATAAGTTTTTTTGCAATGCACGATATCTCCAACCCATTGAGAACAAACCCTATTGCATTCACCACAAAATTCGACATCATGGGACAGAACACTGCTTTGCATTACAATGTCTATTTGAGTATATTTTTGTGGATGCATGAATACATCGTGGACATTGAGAGTTACAAGAACGAGAGTTATAAACTTCCTACAGAAGTCGTGCAGATCGAAGATTTGATAGGGGAAAAACATTTATGCCATATATCCCTCAGCCACTTCATTGAGACTCAGACTATCAACCAATAAAACATAAGCAAAAGATGACGGGTCAGACAATGTTACGACTTGTCCATGAAAGATAAAGAAGCTCGTTTACTTCCCGTACCATCTCCTAACACACAGGAATTTCTTTCGATGACTGTGATGTTCGTCATGTCAATTTCCCTCACCATGATGCTTTGGTAATCATGTTAAAAATGGGAAACGTTGTACTTCATACAATGATGATAGATATTAATAGTACTATTGAGCTACTTTTTCAAAGCACGATTGATCAGATGGGATAGGCTGACAAGGTATAGCCCAGTGATATTGATATCTATATATTCAGCGACTCTCGAGAAAAACGTGTTGGAAAGATTATACTTTCTATTATGGTAGGACCAGCAACAATTGACGTTGTATTTTATGTTATCAATACAAAATCCTATTATTTGGGGATAATGGGACGCTATTCGTTACATAATATGAGAGCCATTCCATCGACCTATCATTTGGCGCTGCGATTTGAATGAAATTACGGCATTTACAAAATCAAAGGAAGTCAGAAGTTAGCTCGAGCGTGTGAAAATTTTGTTGTCATCGTACCATAACCATCAAAGCGACAACTTCCATAGCAATTACAAAAAGCAACAAGGAACATTACAAAAAAATTACAATGAACTCCATAGAATACAAGCTACCAAGTGTAAAAATTAAAGAGTACGTTGAAATCAGTAGGAACAAGCGAGGAACATACATTGACACTCTTCTGCCCACAGTAGAACGAGATGCTCTTATCCAGTTCCTTAAAAACAATAGTAATGTTTTTACTTGGATATTTCATGAAATGCCTGACATTGATCCAAATCTGGCCTGCCATAGGTTTAATTTAAAAGATAAAGCTAAAGCCGTCAAATAAAAGTAAAGGACTTTAACACCAAGACTCCGAGAAGAAGTCAACAAAGAGATCGATAAACTAATTGAAGTCAGTTTTATCCGAAAAGCCAATTATCCATAATGGATTTCTAACATTGTAGTTGTACCAAAAAAAATGGTAAGATTAGAGTATGAGTGGATTTCACGGACCTCAAGAAACATACTCCAAAGGATAGTTTTCCAATTCCTATCATAAACCATATGCTCGATTCTACAGTGGGACACAAACTCTTTTCCATGATAGATACCGCATCGGGGTACAATTAAATACCTCTACTACCTGACGAACAAGAAAAAATAGCTTTCATTACAGAGCATGGCTTGTACTACTATAAGGTTATGCCTTTCAGTCTCAAGAATGTTTGAGCCACTTATCAAAGATTGATAACATAGATGTTCAAAGATTACCTCGGGAAAATGATAGAAGTCTACATTTATGATATGTTGTGTACAAGTCTTAAAGAGGATAATAATATCACAGATTTATACACAACTTTTCAAATTCTCCATTTCTACAAGATGAGACTCAATCCTAACAAGTGTCAGTTCGGGGTTCAGTTAAAAAAATTCTTGGGGTATTTAATCAGCAAGTGAGGCATAGAAGCGGATCCAGATCGTATTCGCGCACTGTTGTCTATGCCATCTCCAAAAACTAAGAAAGACGTACAGAAGTTAGCAGGAATGATTGTTATAATAAATCATTTTGCTTCGAAGTCTTCAGATCGTGTCGATGATTATTCGACCTATTGCGCAAAAGAACAGCGAAAAAGAAAACTAAAAATGATCCTGAGATCGAATGGACTACAAAATGTGAAGTAGCATTTCAAGAACTTAAAAGTTATTTGGGCAAACCACCAGTAATTAGCACACTTAAGGAAGGCAAAGAATTTACCATATATCTTGTTGTTACTGATGAATCATTGATTTATGTCCCTATTCACCTTGATGATTAGATAGCGAAACCTGTCTACTTTATTAGTAAAACTATACTTCAGCAGAATCCTGGCATACCAAGATCGAGAAACTACTATTACCTCTCGTTTACATATCACAGAAGTTGAAATGGTATTTCTAAGCCTACTTAGTTTGTGTAATGAAAAAATATCCCTTACGCAAAATATTGTCCAAACGAGAAAAATCTAGGCGAGTACGACAATGGTCGGAAACTCTTGGCAAACATGACATTCGCTATGAACCACGTATTCCAAAAAAGGTCAAGTAGTAGTGGATTTTCTTACAAACTTTCCAGCATAAGATCCTGACTGGGAAGAAGATAGTACAAAAATCAATGAGGAATAGTTTGAAGAAAGGTCAGACTGGATAACTTAGAAGGGTTGGCTTCTCCTAACTGATGGCTCTGCCGGACCTACGGGATTAGGCATCAGAATCAAACTTATCATACCTTCCAATGACATGATCAAAAAAGCAGTTACACTCAATATCAAAGCTACCAACAATGAGGCTGAATATGATGTAGTAATTCACGGTCTAGATATAGCTCTCGTGATTTGAGTTTCCAAATTATTTGTGTATACGGACTGTTTACTCATTGTGAACCATTATTCTGAGAAATTTCAGAATAATGGAAAAATGATTGATTATTCAGCAGCAGTTGCCGACAGAATGCACAGATTCAAGAGGATTACCATTGAACATTTGCCACGTAGAGAAAATAGACATTCTGATTCCCTTGCCTATCTAGCAGGAGTACTTGGCACAGAGGCCTAATATCTTAATATCGAAGTGATATCCACCCCCAGTATTAACATCATAAGCTTAAATTCTATTAATACTGGGGGCGTTGAAGAGGACGAGGATGATTGGAGACGACCTTTCCTTAAATATATTGGACCTCAAAACAAATTTAATGGCAAACTCACTAAAGATCCTACTGAAAGAAGGCACGTGCTTGATAATGAGATGCGCTACGTCGTGGAAAATAATCTCCTTTATAAAATTTCAGTCACAGGACCGTACCTCTAGTATTTATCGAACAAAGAGGCTCAAAATTCTTCTACAAACTTCTCAAAGACACCTGCGTTTCCCATGCAGCAGGATGATCTATGGCCAATCGAGCTCTTACTCAAGGGATCTTTTGGCCTAAAATAAAAGCTCAAGCTATTGAACTTGCAAGCAAATGTGATTCCTACCAACGGCATGGCCCCCAAATTCGAGCTCCAGCCCTGAAGCTCCATTTTAGCAACTTTTTTTGGCCGTTCAGAAGATGAGCCCTCGACCTTGTAGGAGAATTCCCCGCTGCACCAGGGAAAAGGAAACGCCTCCTAGTAGCAATGGATTACTTTACTAAATAGGTAGAAGCAGTCTCTCTGTATCGCACACGCGAAAGAGAAGTCATAAAGTTTATATGGGAAACCATCATCATTCGGTTTGGCCACCCCCATCACATCAGAATAGACAATGGACCTCAATTTGTTAGCTCCAGATTCGTTGAGTTCCTCAATCAACACAACATCATCCACTCTCCTTCTAATCCATATTACCCACAAAGAAATGGTCAGGCCGAAATCACTAATCGTACTATCGTGGATGGAATCAAAAAGTGCTTAACAGAGAAGAAGGGTAATTGGGTCCAAGAATGACCACATGTATTATGGGCATATCGCACGATACCTCGAGTATTGACTGGATGCACGTCGTTCCTATTAGCATATGGTACTGAGGCAATAATCTCTACTCAATATCATCACCCATTGCGCGACCATACCATGACTGATGAAGAAAATGAATTTCAGTTGGCATGTAACATAACCTGGATCGAGAAAACTATAGACAGAGTAATCATAAACTTGGGAAGATACCACCATGCTCTAGCCCGATCTTATAGAAAATTAGTTTGCCATAGAGAGTTTGAAATAGAAGATCTCTTCCTTTGAGAAATCCCCAAACACATAAAAAAAATCAATACTAGGAAATTGGGCAAAATTTGGGAAGGTCCTTTTGTCATTGTTGGAAAAAGTGACATTGGTTCTTGTGATCTCGCTACTGAAAGTGGGGAATGAGTGCCTAATCCTTGGAACACAAGAAAATTAAAGCTATATCGACGCTGATAATCTATCACAGTGTACTTTTTCAAAATAAATCTATCATCCTGTATGCCGATCTTACATTAATGAAATACTTATGTTCGATCACCGTACATTTGAGTACGTTCTACTATTTCATACAGTACCCCAACTAACATTCTTTGTTCATCAATCTTACAACAATGAAATACTTGTGTCTGATTGCCCTACACTACAATACTTTTCAAATATATCATTCTAGTACTTCAATATACAGAATTATTGCGTCAGCCAATTTAATTTTCTAAATACATTACAGGTCGCTTATTGGCTAATCCCAATTCGACCAACCCATCTAATACATTACAGGTCACATATTACAGGTTTTCCCAATGCGACCAAATAGATTACATATTACAGGTTGGTTATTGGCTAACCCAATTCGGCCAACCCATCTAATACATTATAGGTCGATAATTGGTTCACCCAATTTGACCAAACAGATCACATATTACAGGTCGGTTATTGGTTAACTCAATTTGACCAATCAATCTAAATACTTCTATAAACATATTACATGTCTAATCATTACAGATTGTTTGTTACTATTTCCAAACAGATCCTCTATTGTATTGCAGATCGCTTATTATTTTAGCCAAACTAATCCTCTATTACATTACAGATCGTTTGCTATTTTAGCCAAACTGATCCGTTCTTTACATTCAAGATCGTTTGTTGCTTTAGTCAAACTGATTCTCTATTACATTATAGATCGTTTGTTGCTTTAGCCAAACTGATCCTCTATTACATTACAAATCGTTTGTTGTTTTAGCCAAACTGATCCTCTATTATATTACAGATCGTTTGTTGTTTCAGCCAAACTATTCATCTATAACATTACAGATCGTTTGTTGCTTTAGCCAAGCAGATTCTCTATTACATTACTGATCATTTATGGCTTCAACCAAACCGATCTTCTATGTTCTTCAACGTTTGTTGCATCAGCAAAACCAACCATCTACTATAAGAAAGCCTTTGGACTCATTCTACAAAATAGATATCCAACTCATACATCATAGTTGGTTCATCAAAAGGTTAGTACAGGCCATTCTTTTTATCAACAGTCCAATTTTAATAGTACAAATCATCCCCCCTAACACACACTATGCCTCATTACTCACTCGAGCTGTTACTTGAACTATCACCTGAAGGATTCCTAGCAGAACGTGAACTCTCACCATATAGACGAACACGTGCAAACTCTAGCATTCTCCCCATAATAATTTGTTTCCCTTCACTAATCATACTTTCTTTAAAAACTCCAATTCTTGACACCATGGGATCTAGGAATTCTGATCGAATAAACCTCATTTCGCACTGCACACCTTGGGAAACTAAACTATCATATACAGTTCTACTTTTTGCTTTTAATCTGTTAAACTCTAATACAAAGAACGAAATAACTACCGTCATATTTTTCTCGCATACATCACCTGGCTCACTTTTCACCTTTTTAGAAAGAATAAGCTCACAAAGTTTACCTTAAGTTTCCTTCAACATAACTTCCAAACTTTGGCAGCGTTCATCTACTTTTCGTTTTTCATTCAACATCACAGCATTCCGAGATTCTAGTACTGTCATAAATTTGTCAATATGACAAACCATAGGCATCGATCCCTTCACTTCATCCTCTCGATAACTTCTATCTACCTAACTTTCATCAAGACTTATTTCAACTTTACAGAGATCTGCATCTAACTTAGTATTCGTATCACGCAATTTCCTATTTTTTGATTTATACTCCAAGATGTCTAACCCCAACAACTGTATGGTATACTCTAGAGTAGATAACTTGTTCCAAGCTTTATTTAAGTTTTTGTTATATTTATTACGGGCCTCTTCCATATTTCTTATAACAACATCAATAACCAACCACAAGGCCTGGTATTTTTTAAGCACGAGTTTTTGTCTCTATAACAGTTGCTAGCATATTAGCTATATTCGCCTCCAACATGTTTACCTAAAATTATAAGATTTTCACATTACTTCCTTCCTCCTTTAACACTAACAACAGTTCTGTAATTCAAGTTCGAGTAAACATCAATTTTGCCTCTTGTTGGCTAGTTTGTCCTGAAGTACCTAAAATCTCAACATCCTTTTTCCTTATAACTTTTATTAATTCATCGATCATTCTCAGTTCACTGGCTAGTTCAGCCTCATTCTTTTCCAGTTTATCAGTCAAACAAACCACTATTTTTTACTCTTTTGATATCGTCACCTTCGTTTTTTCTTCTAATTCAGTAGTACTATTTAATGCCCCTTGACACGAATTTATTTTAGCATTCAATTGTTCGTTTCGAACATATAATACGTCACATTGACTCTGAGCAGCTACTAGTTCTACCTGTCATGACAGTTCACATTTATAATAGTTCACTTATACAAACAGATTACATATCACAGTTAACAAGTTTAATCAGGAATATGATATCTGAATAATATCGATACATCATTCTATTTATCATCACAGAGAACAGATTTCATTTATCATCAAAAAATAGTATACAAAGATCTAACACATATACAGGGCCGGTAAAAATCTGGAATAAACTATTTTCGCTTCTTTTAGATATAAGATAACTGCCTTTTATCTCTCAAACTCTTTCTATTCGTTACTTGAATATCTATACGAGCTATAAAAGTTACCACCTCCTGCTGGCATTGTTTGTGCCACGATCGGGGTATCAGATTCTTGTCCTCCTCCTCATCTTCTTCTGGTGACAATTCTCTCGATCTAGGATTGGGTTTTTCGCCAACAATTTCCTCTTTATCTTTGGTAAACCACATATCTTTAACCTTGGCATTCTCAACATCAAAATCCTTCCCACATTCTGTTACGAACATCCTAAATTTGTTATCTACCCTCGCCAGTTCACCCCCATAAAAATCAATGACAATTTCTATATGACGCTCATATTTTGTTCGAGCTGCAACTTTTGTTCGCGGCGGATGCGGATGCTCCTTCACCTGCATATATCCCTTGTGTAGCCGTTGACGCATTTCCTTTTGCAATACACTTAAAGCCCTCATATTAGCTTCTACCTCCATTCAACAGTCACATCTTTCGACAATCGCGTCGCTAAAGACATTTGTTGCTCAACATGTTGCGATACCACATCCTGCAACTCCTTTAACTCACCCTCTAATTACTGTTGAACCTCTATTTTCTCTTTTCTTATCCTAAAAAATACAAGTCTCATGGCTCTTCGATCCTACATAAATTTAAACACGCCAGATAAAGGCTCTAAATCGCCCCATATCACAGATACACCAGCTCGAGCTGAACATTTTCTTGCCTCTAAACTATGACGATTAGGTACTTCTTGAGCTAAAAGCATAACTCGAGCTTGGTCCAAAACCACACCTCTTTCTTCAAAAGCCCTACATAAGCTTCTTTTAAACCCTATTCATTATCTACTTCAACTTCGAAATGCAATGTCAAGGCTATTAGCATACTTTGACACCTAGCCTTATCACTCGGGTTGTTAAAACAGGTCAACTCTTTTGGTTTTCAAACTAATATTCATCTTCCTATCTTAACACCTCATCCCTTTATATTTTATCTTAGCATATCCACACTAGAGGTCATATAACTCTTTAAATGTTTTCTCTGAATTGAATTTAAATTACCTTCTCTCATATTCAGTTTTATTAAGTACCTGTTGAATACGAGCCATGGAATCCCTCGCTCTACTCACCGTTCTCTCCAGTTCGTAATTAGTTTTTCTCAATCGCTCTACCTCCTACATAGATTATAAATATCTTGTTATCATACAGACATTCAAAAAGAGCGTACTAAATAGTATCTATTAAAATTAGCAGTTTACAATCATACAAAATACACTCCCATTAGATTTAAAATGCTTTATACAGCTCGAAGACAAAGCATTACAGATTGGTTAAAGGGTCTTGCTGATTTCTACCTTAGAGAGAGGATTCAATGTCTTTTCAGCTGCTACTATTAGTTCAGGTGGTCTAATAGATACATTGGCTGGGTCAACAACATCAGTCTCAACTTTACATTCTACCTCTGTAGGAAAATTTATCTCATCGTATTTCCCAGATCGACCCAGTTCTACGTCAGCTTTTGTCAATCAAAAATTATAATAAGATTGGACAAAGTAATCTCTTTCAACTTTCAATGCCTTGACTGATTTTGACATAACGTCATCATGCTCCGCCAATACTCTATACTTTTCTGTGAACTCTCCAGCCGCCTTATCATTTTAAGCTCTCTTATCTTTCTCTAGCTTGAGCTCCTCTTCAAGCTCCTTAATACGAGCCGATTGTGCATCAAACTTCAGAGTAAGATCCCCGAACTCTTGGCCCCTCATATCAAGACATTTTGTTGCCCTCTTCAGCAACATCGAGAGTTTCCAGTATAAAATATACGCAAACATAAATTCATAACAACAACTCTTTGTTCGAATATAAGAAAATTAAAGATTTCAAACATATACCACAAAAGTGTATTCCTGATACTCTTCATAAAGCTGCTTTGGATCGGTCTTAGTCATTAGGCAATATTTTACTTTGGCTCTCTCATCTTGGCTGTCGCATGAGGATTAGTATGTGAGCTACCCTCATCCTCATGCCATTTCCTCTTCAACATGTTCTTCTCAGTATCTGTAGGAGTAACCACAATCCCTTCCTGTCTCTCCTCCATATCTCCAGAAACAGGTTTTGCGATCTCTTGTTTCGTGGTCACCACCACACCAGTAGACGTACTCTGCATAACTAACTTTCTCGACCTCTGAGTAGTCAATTCCATGTTTTCAGGGCATGAGGGGAAAGACTAGTAATATCATCAGCAGTCAGCCGAGCTTTCTTCTTATTCATTACTCGATTCCCGTGAGCTCGCCGAACCATGGCTACTATGGAATCTACCATCTTATCGCTACGGATACCGAGCTCACCAAGTACTTGTTTTAACTCATCTTGATCTTGAGCAACGCAGTCGAGCAAGTTGGTATTATCAGGCGCCGTTGAAGGATTGGGTTCTGCCAAAACAAGGAGCAAAACATTATTTAACAGGTCGAAAGACATAATAATGGTTAGTCAAAGATTGATCAATGTTACTTACTCGGGTTATATTATTTATGGTTCAGAACGAGCGTTGGTTCATCTGGAACTTGCATACAATTACCCCCTACACAATCAAAGTGCTCTTTACATGGTCTACCCGCAGATTCAAAGTCCAAATTTTTTAGCCTAGATGAATCACTATATAAGTAACCACTACTTCGACCTTTGACATATTTCTATTTATAAAATTTAAACACATCATTGTCTTTAAACTTCTTGGTAGTCCATTCATTTCTCTATTTCTCATTCAATGCCTCACATACCCTCATCATCTCATATGCATTCCCATTAAGCTGGGCAGGGAAACACTGTAATACATTCATGACCCCTTTTTGAAAGAAGGTCAGAGGATTCTTAAAAGACCTGATTCAAATAACATAAGAACCCATCACTCGGGCCTGATAGCCCGATGCCATTATAGTATGAGAGATTCACATCCTCACTAATCCCTCTCACATTTTTCCACTTCTCCAAATAAAGAACTTGATAGTATACCGCCTCCTCCCATTTTCCTGGGACATAGGCCCTAAACCAGCGACTTTGGTCCAACAGATAACTTCCACATTCTCCCTGCCTTTTCTTTTTATATTTCAAAAATTCTTTTCCTGCGTCTACTCCCTCCAGGTATATGACAAATAATTTATCTTTCCCTTTTGTATCCTCCTTATCTATCACCTTCACTATGTTACTGGTTTCCCCAACTTTTACAATCACCTCTACACTATTTATAGTTTCTTCCCTGGCACTACACTCGTCCTCCCTCCCCGACGACGATGTTTCTTCTAAACTTGAAGGTACAATAAATTTACTCATGGGAATACTAGGTTTAGAACGCATACTGGACCTATAGATACACAAAATATTTTATCATTATCTTTACTTTACATATTAAACCCCAGATACAGTAAAAATAGTCCTACCCTTATTTCTACCAAGTTAAACACGTTTACTTTACAATTTCCAAAATAAAATGCAATCATTTCAAGTTTCCCTCTTCTTCTCCTAACATGCATTTTCTCTTTCTACAGTTTATTCATATACCACAAATTATACACCACATAACTCTCTCATCAATTACTCAAAGATCTTGAAACCCCTACATTATCAAACTTCTGTATCCCTCAATCTAAAAGGATAACCATACAAATCATACAGATAGAGGCGTATATCACCAACCTGTACTTGAAGAACATCAATCTTCTGCTACCCGACTGGCTTATTGAAAATGAACGCTCCCGTCACTTTTCCAACCGTTTTATATCACCTGATGAACCTCTCTCTTAGATCACACTCAAAACTCAAATGTTTCCTCTATTTGGAGATAGGATTTGCACAATCTTTCTCTCTCTCTACAACTGTTGATAATTTATGAGGGAGAGAGATAGGAGTTTTTATACTCTCCCTCGGTTTTCGAAAGCGATGGCTCCTTCAGACACGTGTCAGTCACCCCTACTGCCTCTAAAGGCATATCTTTTTGGTTAAAAGCATCATCATGACTTATGTTATAACGTCAGCTGTCATCACGTCTTTCTCTATTGTCTACCATTAAAAAATTCTGCACCTCTTCCCCGACACAGTGTAAATGACCAATCACCTTACTTTTATACTCTACCAAGATCGTACAACATTCCTAAAATAGTTCAATATTCAAAATTCAAAGATATCTATACAGTTGTTAAAATCCTACAACCGTCATCCACAATATCCGTACATAAATAGTAAAGCAAAATATTTTATTTTTATTCATTTCAGATCGACGCATGAACTATGCCTTGTCTTGCATTTATTTGAATACCAACACAGAATACTATAAACAGATTACTTATTATGAACTCCTACATTTCGATCTTTTCGAGCTCTATAGTTGCATTTGAAGATGGTTCACCTCTCCACATGGAATTATCTCTCCTCTTGCTGCCCTTGCATCCTCTTCAACAAGTTTGCCACATACGAGCTGTCAAACAGTCATTTCTCGTACTGTGGCATCTAGTAGAAACCTACAAAACATATTACACCAGAAAAAATGATCAAACTTTGCACGCCTGCCTTCATCATCTAAACCGATTAAATTCAATAGCGATTCCAATAACACAGCATTATAAGGCAGTCGACAAAAATATCACTCACAAAGTACAATAATCTTAATATGAAACCTACCATCTGCTGTTTGACGAACACGCTGAGAGAACGTCCTCACCATGGTTACTCATACTACCTCCACAATAAATTAATCCTACAGAAGATACAAGACATCACACCCAAGAATCACCACTTTATATAGTCACCAGGAAGATCTTTGAAAATCCAAATCACCCCGCAGATTTTACTAAAGGATATATTTTCTAAGAAATTTTTTAGGATAATAGAATATCAACAGAAAATCTATAATATTGTGGCAGGTCATTCTTTCCATATTATGAAATATCTCCTCAGATTTTATACACACAAGTATGAAGATGGCAACATACAAAATCAAGCAAGTCCAGTAGTGGTACCTACATATCAATATCAATTCTTTTTATCAGTTCGAGACATTTTTCAGTAAGTTTGAATACATAGATTGCAGAAAACCATATACGTTTACATCCACCCAGTCATCTCACAGAAATTATCTATTTCCTACCATCACATTTTTTAGCCCCTCTAATTTTTCAAATCACACCTGCCACTACCATTTACTGATATCCACACTAAAATCCTTATAGTTCGCTTTTCCCCATTATACTCCATGATAAACTAACACCTAGGTGCAGACTTCTATTTTTCAATAGAGAGCTGCATAAATAAGTTAAACGCACAATATTAAGATAACAGAACAATGACATTTTATTAGTTTAAAAAAATTCTTACAGATTACTTCACAAATACACTATCACTCTAGACAATATACAGATTACTTTCCAAGTTACATCAAATAACAGTTTGAAATGCCCCATCAGTAGTAAACGAGGAAGAAGATATAAAATTGAAGCAACTTCCAAAATCTGATCCCATGCTACATGGTACAGGAAACAGTGGAACGAGAAATCACAGATGAAAGATCTCTTCATGGAAAATATCTATGGTCCATGAAAAAAATGACCTTTTCCTTCATCGACACCTCTCCCACCATAACCCCCACTTTCCCGCATGCTTGAGACAGACAGAAGATCCTATTTCTTTGAAAGGACCCACTCACTAGTAGGATACTGGTGAGACTCCCTCGGACGAACGCCTGCCACTTCATCGTCAGTTGTCACAGCCTCCTCTACCGGCAACCGAAGCCCATTTTGGTACTACGCCTCAGACGTCAATAGATAGTGGAAGCGCACCATCTGATAATAATCATCCCTCGACTCCATCACCTCTTGATATGGCATACGGTGATAGGTAGGCGACACAAGAATTGGTGTTGACTGATGCAAAGGTTGGTATCAAAAATACCTGATGCGCAATTTTTCCATCTTTCTATGAATCCTAGACTCTCGAGATTGGTTCCTTGTAGTCACCATACTCTCAACAATAAGAAGATTTCAAGTACAAAAACTAAAATAGAGGAGAAATAGTCAGAGATGAAGACTTGGATCATCACACACAACTCAGGTTGTTCTTTATCCTATGATCAACATTTAAGCCGAATCTTCAGATTCCCAACATTAGAAGGATTTCCCATGCAAACAATATTGACTAGAGCCATTTGTTCTAGGAAACCCAAAAGACACCAACAGATATTCATGAATATTCGTTAGAAATAATTCCCAGATATTAACTACAACATTTATTATACTTCTAAACCAACACCACTCGCCCATAATGTTTCTTGTACTATTGGCTGAGAGGAGGCGATTGTAGTGGCTTATTCCATATCTCTGAATCATGCATCATCTTCGACCAACATATAAACTTTAGACCTCATCAACAGAGTACGTGGCACAATTAGAATAAAGAGAGCAACATCAGGAAGTAGGTACAGTACATATTTCTTAACCAACACCACTCGCCCATAATGTTCCTCGTACTTTTGGTTGAGAGTTGTCTTATAATGGCTTATTGCCCATCTCGGACTCATGCTTTATCTTCAACCTCATTAACACAGATAAAGTACATATTCAGTATCCCTAAGTTTGAATCATCACTTTCGACCTCTACATCAACAGGTCGAGATAAATAAATGTACAGTCATCCATAAAGTCGTTATGCAATAACAAAGATAAGAATGCTACACAATCTGTTCAAAGAATAATCAAGCATATATTTTGTAACGTCCATCATTAAGAATCTTAATGGTCATCAAACGGTCATATTATAAGGCCTATAAATATGACCAGAGAATTCGAGATGAGGGATGGAGAGATCCTCACTCTAGCATTCCACATACTCAGAATTGTCATTGTAATCAGCTAACAATCTTAATAATATCATCTTCTCTTTCTTAAAATTCTCAAGAGAGGTTGCAGTTTTCATCCTATTCAAAGGTTTTCCACGCTAAATTGCCTTGTTAGTTATTATTCACTCTTCTTGAGCATTCTAAACACATCTTGTGTAAAGGCTAAGTCTGAGTCCTAGAATTAGGCTATTACAAAATCCAAGTGTTGATGTTTTAGAATTAAACAAATCATCAAGAAATTTTTTTAATTTTTTTTGTAAAGCAAAACATAGCATAACACAAACAGTTACATATACAATAGTTTGACAGATTGGACAATCAGTCAGGCATAATAAGATAGTTAAATATTATAGACCCAGATAAACCCAGAAATGCTAACTCATGGGGTATAAAGTTAAACTACCTAGGAATAAAGACAAACTTCAAAACACGGAACAGGGAAGCAAGAATCCAGATACTGCGCAACACTCCATGATATTCCAGTATCCTTATTTTGCATATACATGATAAACTATTGACGATCTGCAGTAACCATAATATATTGTAAAGACATACCTCACCCTTTAGAGGTCCTAGGTGAATCATTGACCTTCTGCTTCCTCAGGAGATCTTTCTCCAGATCTATTGTATCCTGAATAAAATGAATTATTGAAACAATCAAGTACACACAAGACCTAAATCTACTTGAGAAGAAGGAGATAATGCAGTATCTATCATAAGAAGAAAGCCTAATATGTTTTTAAGGTGATGCAGTGCAGCCAAGTATCATTGTACTGAGAAAGAGAAAGAGAAGAAGAAGAAGAAGAAGAAGAAGAAAAGGGAGGAAGTTTTAAAAGAGGAGAAACATTATTCAGAGCCTGAGAAAAAATATTAAAAGATGAAGGTTGAATATGACTAAAACCCTTATATTTGCAAGTCTGCCAAATTCCATAAAGCATTGATCAATTATACTCTGACGTCTTAAGAAACCCGCAAGTGCAAGGTGTATCGCTGAGTACAAATGGTAGCGGGGTCGTATCCCAAGAGAGTTGTGGTGCAAACTAACTTTGAGCTATTAATTTTAACCAATAACAATGAGTTTGTTTTGCTGATTTTCAAGTAAAGAAAATATAATGCTAGAAAGTATATGAGTTGTATGAGTCAGAGTGAGAACCGAGGCTTAGATTCCACTCTACCCATTGTGACCGTGAGATAGCATAAATAATAAATTACGAATTCCCGTATCACATATCCTTAATCGGGTATATGCAGTACATCAAAAAATAAAAGAGATTTGTGATTGGGAACTACCCATAAACCACCTTACTCAACCATGGTTCGGTTGATATGCGTGGATTATGTTCTCCTCTTCATTTTCCTAACCTATCGTATTATGGTCAAATAAGATGGTTACATAGATTCTCTATTCCTTGAAATTCTAGCTATGGTCAAGCATAAGACGAAGGAGAGAGGAATATACATTATGTCCGGAAAAAGAGAATGTAAATACTATAACTAAATTATGATATGCTACACTAAAGCTACATTGAGTGGAACTTCTTCTAGCCTTGGCTATGAAGATTAGCGACTCATCCCTTTGATCATTGCCATATTACTGGATTAAAGAAAAAATGACACAAAGAAAAGAAGAAAAAGAAATAACTTTATTGATATGAACTTTCATTTGTACTCTCCAAGATATGTAAAATGTTCTCCTCATATTCATAGAGTATAAAAGGGCTTACAAAATATCAGCATTAATGCAAAATATCCTAACCAATACCTTAGACCATGCATAAATATTACAACTCATGAGAATATATAATCTCCACATTAAATTCTCTTTAATGGTCTTCAATGGGCCTTTGATTGACAACTTCAAATGAGGAACATTGTTGGAGTACATCAATTTGTTCGTTATTGAAAACAAGAAAAATGTACAACTTGTTTATCATGCGTCCGATTTCGGTAAATACAAGCAAAGCACTATTAGTATCACATTTATTTAATAAATGACTAGGTATATATAAATTTAGGAGTTGTACACGTAAATATTACATATCTATCAAGTACTTCCAAACTTATATTTTCTTAGTCCTCAAGCAAAAGTAAATAAAAGCCAATTTCGTAGGTCACACAATTGCATATAGCGTATGCAACAAGCCGTTAAACCCCCAGATTCCCCTGGTGGACGAGTATTGTCTCATAAGGGTTTACAATGACTATACCCTCAAAAGTTGATAATGATACTTTGGAAACTCTAGAATAGAAATAACTTATTTCCTATCAACTTATCGTTACTTTGTTATGTGAAGAAAACATTATGACCAAAAATTCCTCAATACTTAGTCCTATTTCCCTAGTGTACCATAAAATATCATTTACAAAATCTGAAACTTGAAATACTACCTTATGCTTAGAAAAAGATTCAAATATTTTCCTTAGCTATATCTCAGTTTAGTGAAGAAGTGAAACATAATACATTGTATTGAATAGTAGAGTCATTGTTTGGTAGTCTAGTACTTATTGGAATAAATTCATCGTTAACTCGACAAGTGCCTTAGTCAATTTGTCTTCCTGGTATTTTTTTTTTACAAGTAAACAGGTTTAATAAACCTTAGTAAAATTATGAAAGAGGTAAGATATGATTGGTGTGTCTTTCTCAATGATAAAAATACCAAAAACAATATCTTATTTATAGATGGTATACCTAAATCACTTTAGATATGTTTACAAATATAGAGTACAAATATATACAAAATATTTAGCAAAGATCTAATCTTGAATTATAATCTTCTTCCCTTGATTAAAGGCATTGAGATGTTATTACCAATATTAGCATTACTTTCCTTAACCCCCCCCCCCCCCCACCTCTCCCTCCCCCGCAAGCGCGTCGTCGGAGAATCCAATTGAGTAAGCTTGAATCGAAGAAATACAAATTGTGGCTTTGTCAAGCTTTTTGTGAACAAATTAGCAATATGAAGTTTGGAGGGTACAAACACAACTCGTAATATCCCAGCTGTGACTTTTTCCTGAATAAAATGGTAGTCGATAGCAATATGCTTGGCCCGAGCATGATTAACGGGATTAGTAGACATAGCAATAGCAAAGACCGATATTTGGATTTGGTGCTAGACCGCAAAACCGTCAGTTATTTCTTAGCGCTCCATGAAATTAAATTTCACCCAAGATATACAACAAAGCTTGAAGTGGATCTTCAAGTATCTGGACACCCACCATAATCTACGTCAGAGTACCTTAGGAGACATGTAGGACTTTTTGAATAAATATTAAGTCCAAAAGTAAGAGTACCTTTAACGTACCGAAAAAATACGTTTGACGGCTTGAACATGTTTGATAGTTGGGGCATGCATATACTGACATACAAAGCTCACACTATGGGCTAGATCAAGTTGTCTGATCATGAGATATTGTAGAGCACCCACAATTGATCGATACATTGTTATATCTGGAAAAAAACTCACCTTCCATGGACAACTTTTGAGCCACCACAATTGGCGTGGAAAGTAGTTTAGAATCTTCCATAGAAGCTCAGGTAAGCATGTCAATTACATATTTGGTCAGGCTTAGGAAGAGACTAGATGACGTGTATTGGACCTCAATTCCTAAGAAATAGTGAAGAAGGCATAAGTCCTTCATTACGAACACACGTCCAAGGCATTTAATAAATATTTTGACCACCATTGAGCTATTACCTGAAGGAATAATATCATCCACATATAATAGAAGAAACATCACACATAACCAATGCCGATATACGAAGAGTGAGGCATCAGTACTACTACAAATAAATCAGACTTTATGAAGAAAAGATCTAAGACGAGCATGGCAAGCTCTCAGAGCTTGTTTCAGACTATATAGAGCTTTATACACACTACATACATCAGTCAAATATTATGGATCAACATATCCTGGAGGTCGGTCCATGTAAACCTCCTCACTGAACGCACCATGTAAAAAACCATTTCTAACGTCCAATGGAAGCAAAGAAAGTAAAAGGCGAATGAAAGCAGGTTTTACCACTGGATTGAATGTTTCATCATAATCCAAGCCATAAAGTTGATCATATCCTTTAGCTACAAGCCTTGCCTTGTATTGATCAAAGGATCCATCAGGTAAAAAAATTTTAAAAATACTCAACGTCGTCCAATAACGTTCATATTAGGCATACGGGGTACAAGGGACCAAGTTTTTTTTGTGATGTTGGGCTTGTATCTTATCATCTATGGCTGCAATCCAGTTAGGATGTTTTGAACCAGACTTAAAACCACAAGGTTCTAAGAGCGATCAAAGCAACAAAATATGTTGATTTTGAATAAGACTCGCATATTGTATAAGATGTGGATGCATGAAAAGTTTTTGAGTTAAAAATTCCCATCTTTTCCTCGAGTCACCATGGGATGTGAGATGATTTGAAATGCTACACAAGAAGGATGAGTATTTGAACTGGCTAAAGGCTTATTTAATTGATGTGTAGGTCTTATAGGTAGTGACAGACTTATCATTTTATTGTAGGGGGATGTAGTAAAGAAAATGTTTTGGGTTATACCGGGGGTTCGGGGGCAGAGCCCTAAAATAAAGGGTGTTCAAGGTTATCAAGCAAAACTAGAGATAGAGATTACAATTGGAACCATGATTCATTGATTTACAAAAGAGAGAAAGAGAGAGAGAGAGAGAGAGCGAGGTACCTCATATATGGAGAAAGGGCGGGAGTTAAAAAATTTCTTTTCTTCAATGTTTTGTTAGAGATAAAGAAAGGGCAGAAGCCAGGAAGGATAGGGAAGGCTGGGTTGGGTTGTGGTCTAGGCTTTAGGTTGTTATGTATAGTATTTTGTTTTAATTGCTATATATATAAGCCATTTTTTGGAAAAAATCTAGGGAGGCACTAGTCCCCCCCTTCTAAGCCTATAAATCTACCCCTGCCTATAGGAGAACTTTGATGAAGAGATGCAAGCAGTGGGGTATGCTCATCAGGTAATACGGGCCAATGTGGAGCAGTACCCATTGCAGTTTCATCTACTGTACATGGTGGTGAAATATGGGAAAGTATTGAGGTTCATCATCATTAGTACATGGTGTGCATGTAACAGTTTGTCTAGGTTGCTTGGATGTTGAACTTGTAAGTAAAACATTATCTAACTCTGATTACGACAAGTAAGATGAATTAAATGGTTCAATAAAGGTTTGTGGTTCATGACTCAAAGCATATAGGTCTCCTTTGTGCTTACCAGTTCCCAATACCTTCCCCGTATGAAGATCTTGTATATGGTAAAATCAAAAGAAGTAAAAGTGATGGAATAATTATTGTCAGAAGTTGCTTTACTTATTGAAAGTTAATTTTTCTTAATAGAAGGAACGAGTAAAACACCTTGCAAGGAAATTCAACCCTAAGAAGTATGGAAAGTGATTGGACCAGTGTGTATAATAGATAAAGATGATTTACTTCCCACCATCACCTTGTCGTAACCATAGTAAGGAGTAATGTAATTGAGTTTACCTGCATCATTAGTGATATGGGATGTTGTTCCACTATCGGGATACCAATCAGAATCATTCGGATCATTGATGGTAAAAGATGAAAATGCTTGTGATAAATTATTGTTGGATAAGCGTGGTTGAATCTTTTATTGTAGTCAGCATACAAGGAGTCATCTTTACAACAAAGTCGGCACACTACTCCGGAAGTAAAGATATTTCGTGAACCAGTTCGGTGGTTATTAGAGGATGATGCACGATGTCTTTCATTTGATGTAAGCCGATATTTTTTTGTAAAACTACCACGGTTATAATGATTACGATAACCATAACTGTTAGGTTGAGATAAATTATTTCGACCGCCTCCACGCCCAAATCTGCCTCTATTGTAATGACCTCCGGATCCTGAATGACCTCCACCCCATTGAGCGGTGAATGCCACATCTTGTGTTGATTGATCATTAAGTGATTTGATAAATAAATCATGGCTTACTACTTTTTGGATAACTTCTCTAAGAGGAGACAATGGAGTTAGTGATATTAATGAAATAGAAAAATTGGAATAGTCAGATCCCAATCCTCTTAAGAACCAATAAACTTTGACCGTTTCAGGAACGTGACATCCAATTGATAGACACGTAATATTTATGTGTGCAATTCCTAAATTTATATCTATGTTGCCATTTATTAATTAAATGTGATACTAATAGTACTTTTGCTTGTATTTACAGGAATCGGTAGCATGATAAAGAAGTCATACATTTTTGTAGTTCTCAACAAAGAAAATGATGTAATGCACTCCATCAGTTTATCATCCCTTGTATTTATCAACCAAAAGTCCAATAAAGAACATTAAAGAGGCATTGCTTAGGGGATAAGGCATATAATTTTGTGTATGGGCTAAGGCATGGAATAAGGGCTTTGAAAGCTCTTATATTTTGTGCATAATGAAAGGCATTATTTAGGGGATTTCTCATTTATGTTGATATTTTGTAACCACTCCTATTCTCTATAAATAGGAAGGGAATCCCACCCATGAGAGGCAACTTGGAGAGTATAAATTAAAAGGTATAAAGCAATAAAGTTATTGTTCTTCTCTTCTTCTTGTCTTTTACTTTTATTGTAGTAATAGTATTTGGCAATGATCAAAGGGTTGAGTAGCTAATCCTCTTAGCCAAGGTTAGAGGAAGCTCTATCCAATGTAGCCCACCAACCGTATTATTCGGAAAACATGCTCCAGTACGATGAAGAGCTGCGGAAAAACCTATATAAAGGAGAAGTTACAGAAGAGACATGGACTAGAAAAATTACACGACTTCTGAGTTACAAGATTAAAAGCATTTTTATATTTAGAGATTTTTTGTAATAAAGATATCCACCTCAAGCAATAAAGATATTTTCACAAAAATAATCCATACGAGATCGTGGTTTTTTGACTATTCAGAGGTTTTCCACGATAATATCACCTGTTTCATTTCTTATTCTCTATTAGAATATCTTTATAGGATCATTGGTGTAATAGCGAATTCCAAGTCACTTCGAGCTTACAGAATTTGGCCCTTACATTTGGCGTCGTCTGTGGGAAAGATTGCATTTCCACGATATCAAAAGGTAGTCTATCACTACAACTTTCAATCATGGTTACTTCTAGATGACCAGTAGCAGGAACTCAGCTCAAAGTTTCCATGGAGCTGGGGCAGCTCATAGAGTTACGGGCGAATCTCAATGCCGAAACAGAGAAACATGCCGAACTCGAACTTCAGTTAACAAAAGATCGGGAGCTCCAGGAAAAAGAACTCGATATAGAACGACAACAATATAAATTGCCCTCAAAACTCTGCAAAATACTCGACATGCTCCTCCAGCCAGAGGTCGCGATCAGCTTCCAGAGACCTCTCATATTTCTGCAAGGGAAATATTAGGGCCTCGAGGAGTCACTAGCAAAGCTAATTCTAGGAATCTACAACACGAACTACAACCCTCCATCCATTTGGGGTTGGGGAAGTTCAATCCGAAGTCAGTCGAGGTTACCAAATTTCCATCTGACAGGAGGAAGACCAGCGACCTCTACATTAAGTTCCAGCACGAGATTGCCTGAGTGAAGCTACGGGCACTCATCATCCAAAGCTAGCTCGTCCAACGATCCAACCAACACGCCATTACGTCACAAAAGAACATATGGACCAATAAATTAAGGAGTTGATCGAAGCACATGTTCTGGGTACTATCGGAGATGTCACAAAGTTACAAGGAAGTCTGATTGCCTAGAAACTATTCGATATGGAGATACCTAAAGGTTTCCATACTCCCAAAAATCAAAAATACAAAGGTACTGACCCGAAGGAACATATTCAACAGTACCGTGATTCATTGGGGTTGAACTTCAATCTCAACCACATCCTCTGCCGTCTATTCGCCACATGTCTACAGGAGGAACCACTCCGATGGTTCCATTCTCTCCCTGAAGACTCCATCTACACATTCGACCAGCTACAGAAGCAGTTCAACAAAATATATGCTCACAACAGAGACAAAGAGGAGAACTTGCATTCTCTTATCGGTCTTAAGCAGTCACATGGAGTGAAGCTCAAAGATTTTTTAAAGAAGTTTTTAGAGCTCGCGAGAAAAGTGGATAACCTTGATCAGAAAAAAAACTGTTACTGCTTTTACCAATGCTCTCTGGCTCGACTACAGGGCCAAAGAATACCTCTTCCTTAACAAACCTGCAACCTTAGAGGAGATGATCACCAATGTTAACAGTTATGTTAACCTGGAGAGGATGATGTCAGAGCGACAAAAAACTACTAAATATATCCTCTCCACCAAAGGGCCATCTATAGATGGAATCAGCGAACCCAAGGAGGAATAGGGAGATCAGAATCGCACCAAGGGAAACATAGGTTACCCACGGAATGGCGGTCCACCAAACAAACCCTTCCTCCCAAAACTAAATACCCGAATCTCCATAATTTTTCCACTACTGCTGAAGGATCTACTCTACCGCATCTCTCAACCACTAGAACCAATCGATAGTCGACCATATTGCCAGTATCATAAGGTAAATCATCATACTACTAACAATTGTTATGCTCTATAGCGGATGCTCGAGTACATTTTTAAAGAGGGGGGGAAGCTCGAATATATTGTCGATCTGAAGTCATACAAAGATGGCAGCTATAAGAAATAGCCTGAAGATTCAGGTCAATGATCAAGCTGAGGAGAAGCATCTTTACCATACGCACCACAACAACATGATTGAAATCAATCAAATCACCAACTCCAGCAGGTTAAAATGAAATGCTCCGATCTCACACCTTAGGATAAAGAAGCCAAGCTTATTCCCGAGTCGAGCAATCGTCGACTCGGGATCTCCTTCGAAGAGTGCAATACTAGCCATGTGAAGTTTCCACAATATGATGCATTAGTCATAATGCTTAAGATAAAAAAAATTGTCATGCACACAATGATGATCGATACTGAAAGCGGTATTGATATTATTATTTAGAGTATGATCGATCAGATGGGTTTGACCAACCAAGTTATTCAGAGTGACACCAATATCAGTGGATTCAATGGTTCCAGGGAAGAACGAGTAGGCAAAATCATCTTACCAATTATCGCAAGACCAACCACCATCGACATCGCTTTCTATGTTATTAATATCAAATCTCGTTATCTAGGGATTATGGGCCGCTGGTGGATACACAATATGGAATCAATCTCTTCCACCTATCATCAAGCACTCCGGTTCAAACACGACAATGGTATTTATGAGATCAGAGATAGTCAAAATCTTTCGCAAGCTTATGAAAATACTGTCTCTATCATCCTAGATACTTTAGACAGGTTTGCCGCATAGCAATTACTGAAAGCTGATCACCTCAGCGATCAACCATCTACAGAGGAACCCACAAAATATATCAACATTGATGGGCCTAGCAGAGGTACTTTCATTGGTACTAGGCTGGTTCAGCATGAAAGAGATGCTCTATTTCAATTCTTACAACTCAATCAAGACATTTTTTAATGGTCTTTCAATGAAATGCCCGGGGTCGATTCAACCATGGCCTGTCACAAATTAGCTATCAATATCAATGCTGTAGTGGCCAAATAGAAATAGTGATGACTTTTACCTCATCTTCGAGATGAAGTTGGATTCATTTGGAAAGCTAAGTATCCAGACTGGATATCCAACATTGTCGTTGTCCCAAAGATGAATGGAAAAGTTTGAGTATGCATAGATTTCACATATCTGAACAAACATTCATCAGATCCTTGATTTTACAGCAGGCCATGACCTCCTTTCTATGATGGACAATACTTTGGGGAATAATCAAATTCTACTTCTGAAGATCAAGAGAAGACAACTTTCATCACAGAAAGAGGTCTTTATTGATACAAAGTCATGCCCTTCGGACTAAAAAATGCGGGTGCCACATATCAACGATTGATGACTACTATGTTCAAAGTACACCTAGGGAAAATTATTGAAGTCTACATCGATGATCTCTTGTACAAAAACGTACATTCATTCAATCACAACTCAGATCTCAACACTATATTTAACATCCTTTGATCTTACTTGATGCGCCTCAACCCTGATAAATGTCAATTCAGGGTACATTATGGCTGCTTTCTAGGCCACCTCATCAGCAAGAAAGGGATTGAGGCCAATCCAGATTAGATATGGGCTCTCCTCGACATGCCTTCTCCAAAAACAATAAAAGACGCTCAGAAACTTGCTGGCAAGATTACGGCTATCAACTGTGTCGTCTCAAAATCATCAGATGGCTGCCGTTGGCTATTCCTATTACTCCGCAAATGTACCAAATGAGGAAAGGTTCAGCCAAATGCAGAAGTCACATGGACCCCCAAATGCGAAGTAGCTTTTCAGGATCTCAAAACCTATTTGGGGAGGTCACCCATAATGAACACCCAAGTAGATAATGTGGAACTGATTATCTACCTAGCAGTCACAGATACTTCGCTTAGCTCGGTTCTCATTCGCCTGAAAGGGAATAAATAGAAACCAGTCTTCTTCATCAGCAAGACCCTCACACCAGCGGAAACAAGGTACTCTAAAATTGAGAAACTTCATCTCACCCTTGTTTACACTTTGCAAAAACTCAAGCACTACTTTCAAGCTCAATCAGTCAAAGTCATGACAAATTACCCACTTCGGGAAGTTCTGTCCACGAAATAGAAATCAAAAAGAGTGCAATAGTGGTCAGTCAGTTTGGAAAACATGATATCCAGTATCAAGTTTAAGCAATGTCATTCTGAAAAAGGTCAGGCCGTTGCCGATTTTCTTGTGGATTTTCCAGTGGAAGATCCCGAGTGGGAGGAGCACGATCCTGACCTTACAGAAGAAATACCCGAGGATCCACCCCCAAAGATATTTGATGAACAAGCTGAATGGATCACTTCATCAGGGTGGAGGCTTCTCACAGGTAGATCAGCATGACCCGCAATGTCAGGAATCGAGATCATTTTGATTACCCATTCCAATGACAAAATTGAGAAATCAATCTCCCTGGATTTTGAGGCCTCAAATAATGTCACATAGTACGAAGCACTCATTCATGGACTTGACCTCGCTCTTGAGATCGATGTCCCCGAACTCTCAGTTTACACAGACTCATTACTCATCGTCCACCACTACTCAGAGTAATATAAAAAGAACGGGAAGATGATTGAATACATAGCCCTCATTGCAGATAGGATGAACAAGTTCACAAAAGAAACTCTCAATTATCTTCCTCAAGGTGAAAGAACACGCGCCGATTCCTTGGCATATCTAGCCGGGGTCTTCGGTAGAGAAGCTCGATATCTCCAGATCGAAATTATTTCAACCCCTAGCATTGATCGTATTTTTTATGCACGATTAACACTGGGGCGATAAAAGGGGAGACGACAATTGGCAAAAGCCTTTCTTAGCCTACCTAGGATTCAACAACAATTATAACAGATCACTCCCAGAAGATCCAAAAGAGGGCCGACAGCTGATCAACAACTCGAATCGCTACACTAATCAAAATGGTGTATTATACCGTCTCTCCGTCACAGGGCCTTACCTCAACTGCCTCTCCAAATCAAAAGCAAATGAATTACTCCGTAAATTACATGAAGGAACTTGTGACTCCTATGCCGCAGGTAGATCATTAGCAAACTGAGCTATCACTCAAGGAGTATTCTGGCCTGACATGCGCAAGCAAACAGAGGAGTACTCCTACATATACGACATCTACCAAAGACATCGACGTATGAAACGCGCCCCTGTGCTCGAGCTCCATGCAAGCAAGGTCTACTAGCCATTCAAAAGATGGGTACTAGATCTCATCGGCAAGTTCCCTAACTCTCCAGGTAACCACCGTCACCTACTAGTTGCTAAAGATTATTTTACAAAATGGGTAGAAGCAGTTCCACTATGTCGAACCAAAGAAGAAGAGGTCATCTCTTTTATCCGGAACCACATAATCACTCAGTTTGGGTGCCTCCACCTAATTTGATCGATAACGGGCCCCAATTTGTGGGAGATAGAGTCATGACCTTCTTAAACCACCACAATATCATCTACTCACCATCAAATCCTTACTATCCTCAAGGCAATGGCCAAGCCAAAATTACCAACAAAACCATCATAGATGGACTCAAAAAATGGCTTCACTCACAGAAAAAAGGGAATTGGGTTTGCGAGCTACCTCATGCCCTATGGGTATATCGTACCACTCCCCGACAATCAACTGGGTGTACCCCATTCCTCCTTGATTATGGCACTGAGGCTGTCATTCCTTCTGAATATTATCATTCAGTTCGTGATCACGAGCTAACTGACGAGAAAAATGAGTTTGAGTTGGCTTCCAACCTCAATATGATAGATGAAAGTAAGGAATGTGGCATCGCTAACCTAGGTCAATATCATCATATTCTTGCCAGATCGTATAATAAACAAGTCAGAAGCCGTACCTTTCAGATAAAAGATCTCATCCTCAGAAAAATTCCTCAACATCGCAAAGAGCCTCACGCTGGAAAATTAGCTGGCAATTGGGAGGGTCCGTTCATTATCACAAGCCTCACAGGCCTGGGATCAAATTATCTCATGACAGAAGAGGGAATTCTCATTTCAAATCTTTGGAACACTAGGCGACTGAAACCGTACTATCGTTAAGCATCTTACTACTCAATTTCTTTTCCTCACTTTGGTTAATTTGTTTTTTCAATTCCAAAAGTGAGATTTTCATCTCCATCCAATGTAAATTCTGAACTTATTAATGAGACTTCCAAATTTTTCACAACATCTCTCTACTTACGTAGATTCAACCACATTCTAAAGATTAAAGCATATATAATACTATCTTACAATCGATCTAATTCCAATTGGATCAAGGATATCACTTGATTTGGCTAACTCTACTCAATCTCTGCGATTATAGCAAGTGTAGAAACTTATTTCATATCAAAGACTCTACAATACAACAGATAGGGCATAGATAATACTAGCCATAACTTCAATTTATTTGGGTCATTTATAACAGCTGGATCAAGGATATCACTTGATTTGGCTGACTCTACTAAATCTCGGCAATTGTAGTAAGTGTAGAAACTTGTTTCATATCAACGACTCCCTCAGGCATAAGATAAGGCAAAGGTAATACTAGCATTCATCTCTTTCAATATGTCTGCAGCATTTCTATAGTTCAATCAACTTTTAACTTATTTTAACTCAACCCATTTCTACGATTGAAACAAATGTAAAAATTTGTTTTTTATCAAAGATCCCACCAGACATAAGATAAGGCAAAGGTCATACTTTCTTTCATCTAATTTAATGTGTCTGCGGTAGAAACTATTTATTTTTTAGGTCGAATTCACATTACAAGGAATTATTTTCTGCTGATGGAGTATCAGCCGTGCTTCCCCCTACATCAAGAGGTCGAACATTCAATTCATGAATTACAGTAATTATTTCCCTCTCTATCAGATCAGCAGGTCGAGGACCTAAATTGGTTTCCATGGAGGTCAGACAGTTCCCTCGATCTATGTTAACTTTGCAAATGCATCCCTTATCTGACAGACTTTTGAATAAGGTAACTCGTTCTAACTCAAGTCTTTTAACTTCCTCTACAAAATATGC
This sequence comes from Kingdonia uniflora, assembly GCA_014058105.1. Lineage (NCBI taxonomy): Eukaryota > Viridiplantae > Streptophyta > Magnoliopsida > Ranunculales > Circaeasteraceae > Kingdonia > Kingdonia uniflora. The sequence continues at coordinate 184,941 of JACGCM010002399.1, read as the reverse complement.
AATAATCGACTTTGACAGGTCAGAGAGTGACGCGTCAGGAATGACCATCGTTGCATTTTTTGTCCTCACCTTCTCGAGACGTGGCTCCAATCTAGCATACATATACTTCTGATGAACCATTTCCCTATCGACCTGAGCATATGAACTGCATTCTCTTTTAATTTTTTAATATATTTAGCTAATTCAGCCAGGTTAAGGGCCCCTAAATCCACTACCTGGGCACGAAGTCTCTCGATTTTAACAATCAACTCTTTCCTAGCCGGAATTTCCTTTAATAATTCTTCTTTCCACATCATCAATGTTTCCCTTTCCTTGATTTCCCCTTCCAGGACCTCTCTGATAAGAGTGGCATCCAACTTCTACTGGCATTCCCTTAAGTTCGCATTTCCTCTCTGAACATGCCCCTGAGTACGTGACACGTAACTCTCTAGCTCTCTAATTCGACTTGAGAAACTAACTACATCCCCTCAGACTAAAGGAGCCATAAACTCATTTTTGTTTCCCTTTGAGCACTCTCTAGCCTCGGCCTTCTTGGCATGCGCGATGGCTTGCACCAGTTTGCTCTTCAGTCGTGCCACCCTCTCATTTAAATCGTTACACCTTCATTGTATTTCCTGGAACTCCATATCCTTGGCAGGTGAGCTATATGAAAGTGATCAGCTGTAGCTTTTGAAGCTAATAGATTTTCACGAACTACCCTCAGCTCCTTGTCTTTCTCAATGATTTTTTGTTTCAGTCGCTCCAGCTCATTTCTATAATTCAGAAAATCAGATCAAAATTGCCCCTCCGATCTTTCTAACGCCTGAATACAGTATTGAGCCACTTTAGCATACTTACACTTAACCATCAACCCATCAACCCGACTTTGAAGCTTCGCAGCATGCTCTATCATCTCCACTAACTCTTTTAGCCCCTTACCTATTTTGGCATCTTTCTCTTTGACCTTATGATTAAGGTCAGAAACAGCCTGGGTTACCTCCACAAGTTTAAAATGCACATTTACGTGTTGATCCTCTCTATTCTCATTCACCTCCCTCATCCTATCCAACTCCTTTGAAAATTCCCGATTACATTCGAGTACATCGTCCTCACGCGAGCGGGCTGAATCCAATTTGGCCTGGATAATATAAATTTTTTAATACAGTTCGATTCAGGATACCATCATATATATATATGTTACAATTCTAAACTATAATTTCTGCGATGTGGAAATACTTTTGGACTTCGATTTCATCGGGGTACACTATCAGATAAACGCCCCATGATGTATATTACAAAATCTAAGGTACGTACTGTTCGCTATGCTACTTTATATAAAGATCGTTGGATTTATTTTTCTATGCACTACATTAGTGCTATTTTTCTACAATTGATAGCAGAATTTTCAATCTACATCTACATCCTATTTACTTGGTAGCTTAATTTTGATATAACATACAAGTCAAAGGACTTATTCTAATCTAACCTACAGCCCCGCTTGCGTAGACAGCAAGGCTATAGAGATCTCTTTTTCTTTGGCAAGCCTGGTCTCAAGATCTTTTATTTTGAGACTCATTTCTCTAAGTGCCTACAAGAAGTTTATAAAAAAAATACAGTCAATCTGCAGAAGTCTCTTCCATACACACAACAGTTTACAAACATTCATACAAGAAAACATCTCTACCCTACCTTCTCATTATCACTCTCTGGGAGTTCGATGTCATCCCCTTGGTTGTCAAGCACCGTCTAGTGGGAGACACCGTCTAGACCATCCATGACCCTAATAACTTCTACTTCTTCATCGTCACCCTCCTCAACATAGGTATCCGCCTTAATGACATCCACCTCCTCCTCAGAATAGTCGTTCAACATCAAGTGGCGCCCCAGCCTGTCACGCTCCTCGACCATCTTATCCAGATTGGCTCGCACCTCTACCTACAGCTGACCAATGGCCATGGCATGGGAGGCCTTTAGAGCATCCAGTTGTTTTGCTTCCGTCAGAATATCAGTCCTAGCTCGAGTTAGTTTCTTCTCCAGCTTGATCTTCCCCTTTTTTAGCTTGGATTTTTCCTCCTTAATGCTAAGTCAAATCCCCTTAACAAAGCGAGCAACCTGCAAAAACACAAAATCGATCTCAGCGATTAGCTCAAACTACATTAAACAACTCTTTCACATAATATAAGCTTACCATCTTGTTCGTATCATCATCTCTATGAAGAGCTGCCAACCTGCCCTTTCCTCGACCACATTAAGATCATCCACCATAGCAGGTCGCCCCTCAGAGACCTTTTCCCCTGGCTTCCTTAAAGGTTTAACCCTTCTCCTTTTCTCTTTTGTGACCTCACCACTTCCAGTGGTACCAGAGGCCGGCAAAGCCTTTAACATCCATTTTTTTGGATATTTTTGAACTATTTTGCTCGACATAAGGGGTTTCGGCTGGACCGAACTGTCTATTCCAGGGGTGTTGGCCAAATTTGTTCGACCTTCCCCACCTGTTGCTAGCATCTTTCCTTCGTTAGCACCCGCCATCGACCTGGTCAACTGAGCTTTTTAAGCCTTCCTCGACCTACTAGCAGCCCTCTTCTTTCTACTGAGGCTGAGTCCTTCGAGCACAAATTCGAGCCCAGCCTCCTGCTCTGCAACTTCGTTAAATAATGACTTTTCCTCTCTAGTTGGGACTTCACACCTACCATGCACAATATTTTATTATCAATTAAAGGTATCAGTTCAAATATAGCAATAATTTTATCTATGCATGGCTTATACTTACTTTGTTTTGCAGTTCTAAACTGAAGGTCCAAAGGTTCTTCGTCATCTTTCTGAAGGCAATTACCTTTCACCCGTATGACATTGTCAATCCAGGTTTGACCTGCGGAATTCAGATCGAAGAAGCAACGCCGAGTTGCGCTCGCAAAGAAATATGACCCACCACTGGCCTTATAATTCTTTACCCCATAAAATTGCAAAACGTCTTCAGAAGTTATCCTCCTCACTTTCCCCTCATTTTCCCATTTTTCATTCAGATGATCACACACGGCTATAACCTCCCACATATTCCCGTTCAATTGAACAAGACATGCCTCGATTGTATTCATAATCCCCATCGCCAAATTGGTAAGGGGAAGACTCAACCCATACTCCAATTGAGATAAGTAACACAAAAAACTCTCTGGGAGGTCACTCTGGACATCCCCATTGAAGTATTCTAACGAGATCGATTCATTTATACCCCTATCTTGTTTTTCATCTTCCAAGCCAGCCAACAAATAAAAATACTCTTCCCCCAGCGCTACTGTGCAACCCCTAAACTGCCTACCAGCATATTCTACACAGTTACCCCACTTTCCTCCTATGGCTGCCTTAGCCTTACAAAATTCTCAAAAGGTATCAAAACCAGGAGGATAGGATATTAATTGGCCAGGAAAACTTAGAAATTGTTCTAATTCTACTTCCATCTCACTATCAGACTCAATCATCCGACCAGAGGTCGACACCTCATTAACAGACGAACTACCCATCTCAGCAACAATCTCAACAGGCAGGTTTTGAACCCTACACATATGCCACTCACGTTCTACCTACATACAGGTTAAGACAACTATCATTATTTTGCATATATCGACCATTTACACACAATATATACCATTAATATATTCTGTAAATATGTCAAAATTACATACATGACATTAAATAGTTGTTTTTATGATTTGCTTAAACAATACGATTACGATTTCCACAAACATACATAATGTGTACGTCTCTACTAACCTTCAGTGTCCGAATAAGAATCGACAGTAGCGCCAAATCCTTCCCTCACGACGCTGCTGTATCACCACCTACGTGATCCAGTATCTTTCACTCTCTTTAAGCGTTGATCACCTTCAGATAACTCATTGTCAAATCCCTTGCAGATTTTTTGCCTATCTCTCTCTGTGCTCTCAAAATTTTTAGAAGTTGAAAAATGTATGTTTGGTGACAAAGAAGTACTATTTATCCATTCTATCTCTAGCGGCTGGCAGTTATTGCACCTCACATAACCTAACTTCGTTTTGAAACTGAGGCGTCCTTTCCACCACCCATGTCAGACGTCTTGTACCTTTTTAACAAAACTGCATTTCCATCATTACAACTCCCCTCATTTTTTAACATATTTTTCTCTCCTGTTTCTATATCTTTTCCTGACCTTCCTACACTCATAATGGCTCACTCTGTACGGTATCAGATTTCTGCAGCTTTACTTATAAAAAAAACTAGAAGGTTTTGCATTTCCTCATTTTTATTTCTCTTTCCTTATTTATCATTCTTATAGTGATTGATATCATTTTCAAAGCTGAGCAAATTTTCAAAATTATTCAAAATTATTTGCCAAAAATGTCTTAAAACGGCATTTGCAACTATAGAGGACCCGATTTACTTAGATCTTTTATGTTACATCTAACAAACTTATGTTTATTTATGATAAACACTTTATACAAACATCTAGAAAAGCCTTAATGACTAGTGACATCATCCAATCACATTAGTCGTCAACCCTCAGATCATCAAATTTGATCTTAACCTCATTAATTAAACCAACCATCACTTCTCGATCTACCGGATCCCTCACCACACTACCAAAAAAAGGGCCTTTGGCAACACGCATATATAGCTTTTGGCAACAAACTATGTCTGTCGCACGTTTGCAACAGTCTAAATCCATTGCCATATCTTCAAGTCTGTTGCGTTAATGTTCTATTAAAATTAGTAGCCCGAAATACTTTATGTTTTCCACGTCTCTCTCCCAAATTCCCCCGCCAAAAGCTTCCTTCTCTTTCTCAAAGATTTCCCCAAAAAAATCTCTTCTCTCCCACGATTCAAGAGTGAATCTGTTATGGATAATCTCCTATTCCCCCACGTTTCTCTCCAAATACTCCTTTTCCCACGATTTTGTATATTTTGTGGCATCTCTTTATGTGATTATAGTCTCGTTGGTGGTTCTCGACTCCTCTGCAATTAAAGGTATCTCCCTCTACCTTTCCTTCTTCTTCTCTGAGCATCAATCGAATTTATATTTGATAAAGTCAGGTTCCAATTCAACTTATTTCATGAAATTAGGGGTTTAGGGTAAGCACTTACGGTTTTCAATTATAGGTTGTTGTCATGCTTCCAATTACGACTACTAGTAGTTGTTATCTTCTTCGGCTTTTTCGCCTCGACTTCCTCCATTGAAATCGCAGAGCAAGAGCCAGTGACACTTATAACTAATATTCTTACTCATTATACTATATTCGCTTGATTCGGTTTTTATCGCGTCAAAATTTCAATATTTACAAATTTTGGCAATTTTTTTTCTTTAAGGAAACCAATTTGTTTGTGATTTGACAAAAAGGGGGCATTGCCTAGTTGGATTTTTTGTATGAATCTCCCATTTTGTATAGTTCTAGATTTGATACATGGGTGTGATTTAGAGTAATGATATGTAGTCTTTGAGATTTTTTGAATTTTGTGCTTTTGTTCATTGTGTTCTTTTTAAAAAATTGTATTATTCTATATGTATGTATTAATCGTATTGTTTCCTTTTATTTATTTTTTCAGGATATAGAGATTTGAATTAAAGCTTTGAATTAGGTACTTGTTTATTTTCATTGCCAATTTAACTATGGATTCTATTGCATCTAGCTTATACATCTCATTAATACAAATCACAACACAAAAAACTTTAGAACTTTTATCACACCCCCATATTGTACTTTTTCTTAGAAAAATATTAAAACTTGAAATATTTACCAAGGTTGGATCTAACAGCATCCATATAAGTGTAGTTTCTTTTCCCAAAAATAGGATCTCCTATTTTATAACAATCAGCTAGAAGAGATGAAGTATAGTAAATCACAAAGGAGAATAGAAACATCATGATAGGACCCTGCAGTATACTCTGGTATTTCCAAATCAGAAAAGCTGGTGTTAGGCATACCTCAACCTATTTATTGAGCTGAAAGGCTGTTATATCCTAGGATATTTACAACCCTTAGCATCTCCATCGACAATCTTTAGGAAATCACCGTGAAATAAAGAAGGAAAATAGTAAAAAAGTTGTTTGCAACAAGCTTAGGGGCAAAATAATCTACGGTCTGTATTCCCCTCTATTCAAGTGCGTGAAAGCACGGTCTTCTCAAACGATTCAGCTATGGATAAGATCTCTCTAGCTATATGAATTTATTTTAAGGAGCATGATTCTTTTTGTAAGTATATTAATGGCATATAGTGAGTCAAAAATTATATCCAAGATGGTTATATTATGTTTCTTTATCAATTTCATCCCAAATAAAATAACCATATACTCATTTACCACAATATCTTATGCTTCTATTGGTGGGCAGGCTATAATAAGTGGTTTTTCCTGGACCTTTTGAATAATATGTCTAACTGTGCTTTGGAGTTAGCATAAGAACCATCAGCAATTGAAATCCATTTCCTTTCATATATATGAGTCCTAGTTGCCCATCTTTTTCAGCCAATTTGAATTACTGATTTGTGTAAACAAATGCATAGAATGCGATCTTTAGAATTTACCTCCTTGATTACAGTCTTACATTTAAAATATATGAATCTCATCTCTTCGATTGCATACCATTTCCACCATAGTACTGCTTCGTCATCTCGCGTAAGAATTCAGCAAATGTCATCCCATCCTTTAAGCGTGAAGATAAAGGTGGAACTATTCCCTTGATTTCTTCTATGGGGCTAAGCATTACCTTTTTATTAAGGTGAAGGCTAATAGCATCAGAGGTTGAGACACCTATCTCATCACATGCCCTAGAACATTGCTCATTTGATATCAACTTTTCCTTAAGGTGTTGTGAGAGAGAAAGTTTTGTCCCAAGCTAGTTGTAGAAAAACAACAAATGTTTCTCTACTTAAGCTGTCCTATTTTGCTGGTCTGCATACAGAGTGAAGAGTGTATTGTAGTTTCCCTTTTGATAAGATATCAGCTGATTCCCCCACTTGAACAACAAAACTGTCAGGAGGGGATCTCACTACAAGGATTCTATTGTTGTTGTGGTCAAATAGTTGTAAGTATGTGTGTCCATCAGGGGGTGAACATTCTTGCTCACATGACATGCAGTTGCCATAGTTCGATCCCTACGTTGGTTCGTGGCAAGGTGAATTGAACATTGGTGTTGTCAAAATAGTAAAAATGCCATAGTCATAATGCCACTGCTGCCAAAATTTGGAAAGAGAAGTCTTGCAGAATCTAGTTTCAGCTTCACATGTATCCCAGTTTAAGTCATCAACTAATGTTTGCTCCTTGTTTTTAGTCTCTGATTCTCTAAACCTAATAGAAAGTTGTACGGGAAGGTTGGTTACTCTCCTGATAGAACTCTTTGTTTTCTCAGAATCTTTCAAGAACAGGTTATCCAGTGATAAATGATAATGTAGAAGGCGCCCTTTTGCTGTGCATGAGTCTAATATGCTTTGCTCTAATTCTTTACCACCAATAGCTCTATCACAAACTTGTGCTAACCGCAGCCCAATTTCCATCATGCAGATCCCTAGATCTTTAAAAGTATTTTTGAGATTCTTAAATCCGTTATCAGGAAAGTCATCCAGATCTTCTGGCATAACTTCACTGTTCTGGCTTGACCCACTAAAACTGAAGTCCAAGCTGGGATCCTCTGCGTATTTTAGTTGCATTACAAAAGAGGAGACGATTATATCTGGATTCTTCAAAGAAACATCACTGCCTAAGCTATTTTCCTGCATATTTCGTAAGGAAATGGAAATTAACTAGCTAATTATGATAAATTACCTAACTTAAGCACACATAATTACATAAGGATTTTTTGCATGACTATGTTCCAAAGTCATGTACAGAAAAATAGAAAAGAAAAGAAAAGCGGAAAATTACTCCAAAGCCGACTGCTTCATCAAAGCCAATTTTCCCTCCCATAATTTTCAAATCAATACATATTATGGTGAGAGTACTCTTATGGAAGTTTTCTTGTATACATATTATATAGCCAAACTTAAAAATTAGCTTTTAATATCTTTTAAGATCTGGGATGGGTCTAATTTAATGTGGAATATTACCATAGATGCAATGTTAAGGACGGAGAACTTAATTATCACAACCCCAAGCGAGAGACTTAGTACATCTCATCTCCACCCTTTAAGGCGAGGCAAATGAATTTTGAAATCATACCAATGAAAAAAGATTCTCGGTCAGCTCCCTCTACACCGTAATATCTGGCTTCCTCAAGAACTTTGGATGTGCAATACAAATTTGGGGGTGTAAGATTCCTAGTATTCTATTAATATTACTTTCTTTACATGGAACTGTCTCTGGGGAAAACTTAACAGCAGAATATTTATGCTAAAAAGTGAGTGATCATTACTTATTAGTATCTTGAGTGAGTCAGTGAGAATTATTGATATATTCCCCTGAGGAATTTCTAGGACACTTCTCCAGAGGAATATATCAATAATTCCTCCAGGGGACTTAGCTTTCTAGGACACTTCTTATAACCCTATTAGGTATTCTCACTGACTAATTATTGTCACTGAGTAATTGTTTATAATGCTATTGATTCCAATATATGCATATGTTATTTGAATTGCAACAGTTTCATTGTCACTGACTAATTATTTTCTTGCAGGTAAAGTCTTTTTTAACTCCGCCAATGGAGCCATATGGTTGCATTGCCGGTCCCAAGCCCGGATAAAGGAGGATGGAGAAGGACTAGTGTTCATGGTATGATACCAATATGAGGCTAATAGAAATGGAAGAAGTTTATGATTGCTTCAATCAAATTGGTTAGTCAATCAACTAGTGTTATTAATCAATTAATTTATACTTTGTTGCTCTTGGTTTCTATCGAGTATTAATGAAATTGCCTAAACTATAGTTGGGGACTTAGCTTGCTACAATAAATGCGCCCATGATTCCACTAATTTCTCTTGCTACTAATATATTTTCAGTTGTTTGGGTTTTGAATGTGATCTCGCTTGCAGGAAGCTGGTAATGTTATATCTCAAAGAAGAGGATGAGAAGAAGATTAGAGATTTTGAAAGACAGGTCAGGTTAGAGAGTTTACAACTCTAGAATAATTATAAATTACCCAAAAGGTTTAAGCTATCTGATTTGAGCAATATTTTCACCTATATGCCTTTAATACGAGATTTATATTGTGGGGTTTATCAACTGTCTACTGATGTTTCCTATAAGGCCATTGTAGTTTGCTAAAATCATAGTAGTCTCTATCTATCATAAAACCCCTAAGCTTCTCTCTTCCAGATTCTAAGCTATAGGGAGTTCTCTGTACCACAGCAATGCGTTGAGGCATAGCATTTGTGGAATTTGACTAGTTAACTTTTCTTATTGTTATCTCAGGCTCTCAGCTTTTTAGGAGTTCCAGTACTGCCACCATGTAAAGAAATCAATAACTGGGGTTTCTCAACCTTCCTTTCAACCTCCTTTGAAACCCCCCAAAGCGTACTAAGTCAAAATCCAAAAAACCACACTTCTCGCCAATCTGTCCTGGTTGAAAAGAAAGGCTTAAATTACTGTGTCGACAATTTGAAACCACATAATTTTGTACTCCAGAGTACATGTATAGTGTTGTTTCTGGTTGCCTACACAATGATTTTACCCCTTCTTGTTGACTAAGATTGTCTGAAGTGCGGCCTTGTATGCTGGTGGCTCACACTACGCTTTGTGTGAGTTTGAAAGTCCTATGGGGTTAGATGACCATAGTTTGGAACCCGACTTCCTTACGAGGTCGGTATATTGTTCATTTAGTCTTTTTTTTACGGAGTTATGGTTTCTGGCCAACAAGTCAAAATATCTCTTGCAAAGTCATACTTATTTGGTAAAGGAAAGGGGAGTGGGTCGTCGGTTGACATGATAATGGAAGCAACGGGTGAAGACGAATCATCGTTCATAGACTGTGGCAAAGTGGATGTTATTTGCACCCATATGGGGGGAGATGCAAGATTTCAGAGATGGTTAAACTAGTTAGATTTGTGGGAAGTGTCATTTGTCTAGCTGCACTGTTTTTGTGGTTTGAATCAGGGTTGTATCATGGGATGTTGTCGCTGTAAACCGTGTGTGTATATGTGGGAGGGGCGGTGCTAAGCAATGATCTCTGTTTGTTTTTTGGCACTGAGGTGTTGGTGGTACTGATGCCCGGTCATGAGGATGGTTTGCATATCCTTCACAGACTCCAATGTTCCATTCACATTGTCCATAAATTCATCCATCCGATCTGTAGTTTCCATCGGGTAGTGCTGAGCAAAGACCCGCTCTGTTTTATTTAGAAAGAAGAAAGCTAGGGTTGAGGCTAGCCGCACCAATTTATTCACTTTAGAAGTATTTAAAATGTAAGACATGATTTCCCTTTAAATACGTCCTCAACAATCTTCGGGAGAACATCAGGAGTTTCTCAAATAATAATATTGAAAATTGATCACAATTTAAGCACTATCTTTTCCTAGAGATCCATTACTGTTTACTTTACAGGCATGATCAGTGCATTTAAGCAGTCTTGGAGCTAATATAGGAGGCCTACTTGATGGTAATGCAGTGATGCGAGTGATACTAGTTGCAGGTCTACTTTTATTCTGAAAAAGTCTCAAGCTTCTTTCCTCCCATGAACGATAGACTTTTGCTATAAAAGCTAGGCTGAGTACTGAACCTTTTGATATATGATAAGTTGCTTGCATTACTAATCAATCAAAGATATCTGACCAAGAAAAGTTAGTTGGAGTAGGAATACCAACTTGAAAAAAAATTTAGTCCAAATAAGTGATGATAAAGGAGATTCATAAACACTCGACTTCTATTTTCTTAAAAGGCTGCACATAAAGAGAGTTTTTGTCTAAATATTTAGTTTATTAATTAAGATTTAGGGATTTGAAACCTTACTAGAATGCCAAATTAATGTTTTTTCTCTCATCTCATCCGCGAGAATGATTCTTTTGCTTAATCTGAGCTTGGGTTGTACGGTCACCACTGAACACAAAAAGGTAAAGAAGATACAACCAGAACCCCTCTCCCCTTAGAATACAATGGAGAGTAGGGCAACACAAATAGATTACACTCAAAAGTACATTGTACCAGCAACATTCTCCCTAATAACATTCTAAATATCTAAATATATTATGAGAAGGATCCTGCCTCAATCTCCAAGAAGTTGAAGTTACGATCTATACTAACCAGTTTATTTGTTAGTCTCCTTGTAAACATGATGAATCTCAAAAAATCCAGCTCGTCAATCATAAAGAAAGATTCTACTCATGGTATATCTTAATTCCCATGGACCGACTTGAGTTTGATGATAATGCAGGAGTATAAATATATTTACTCATCTGGTCATTTTTATTTTTTTGCAGGTATTCAGATAGAGTGAAAGCAGAGATTGAACGAATGGACCGACTTGAGTTTGATGATTTAGAGGTACAGTTCTTTAATTTTTTTCTTTGTGAATCAGGGTCATTGCAAATTTAACGTCGTAATCGTGATAAAATGTGGTGCACTTACAAATGGATGAAGAGGAGAGATATAACACCGAGTATGCTTTGTCTATGCTTTGTCTGCTTCTTTATTTGAACTAACACCGAGTTCATTTATGATTCTTAGGTCATGGATATTGGATGCTGTTGTTCATGCTGCCCTTTGAGAGTATTGTTATGTCTTCAATGGCAAAAAGAAGAGGGAAATACTTTGTATATCATAGGTATGTAGTTGCTCCATACCTTCTCGAATATTGTAGGTTCATACTATATGCATAAAAGTTCACCTAGTTTAACAAGGATTTGTTATTTGGCATTGTAGTTTAGATCGAGGATAATTGATCCAGCCTCCACTACAAGGACGAAGAAGCAAAGTTAAATGGTTTTTTTATCTATTAGTTATAGCTTAATTAGAGATAGAGAATATGATACAGTCTTCTCCATTAATTGTTGGATGAAGGTTTTGAGATATTATTAAAGTTACCTGAATGTATTTTTTGTGTAATAATAATTTTTTTGGTGATTTCATTGCAATTATTATTTTTTAAATGAAAAAATAATTTACGACGGACAATGGCCGTTGCCAAAGACATCTTATCAGCAACAGAAAATAACTTCAGCAATAGAGTTTAAGTATTGTTGTTGGGGGTGTTGTCAAAGCTGTTGTAACGGACTAAACCTGTTGCTAAAAGTCTAACAACGGCAATGGACTTTATCCGTCGCAGAAATATTACTTTTGGCAACGGACTTTCTCCGTTGCAGCCCCATCTGCAACATCCTCTATGGCAACACTAGTGCTACAGACATTGCCCGTTGCGAAAGGGCTTTTGCAGCGGATATAGTTCGTTGCTAAAACCCATTTTTTTGGTGGTGCCAGTTCCCGAAAGCATACCTCATAGAAATAACGAGCGTACTCAAGTTCCATAATCCTTACATCTAATCCTTCAAGCTGATACTCACTCACTGGAAGTTCAGCATCATAACCAAACACACCAAAAATCCTCTTCCGCACTTCTGCAGTCTTTATAGCCAATCGTCCTTCCACAGCATGATGAATCTTCTGAGATTGAGACTATACCATCCTGATCTATTCTCTATTTTTCATAAATCATCTTGCCCTTATTTATACATTTTTCACACGCTTTCCCCTTGAAACGTGATTTTTACCTTGAATCTCATAACAAAAAACCTCAGAATCTTGAAATAGATTATTTGACTTATCCCTTCGCTCAAGTACCAGCATTACATTATTTATCAGAATGAGCTTATTTTTCCAAGAGTTATAATTTTATCGCCCTGCAGCAGCTCGAATTATACTTATATCACAACGTCATTGTCAATAAATATTTATCTCAGTTCGAACATCACAACAATATTTCTAATATTCATAAACTCCTATTTATTTTATACATCCTACATAATTCAGTTCGATTCCAAGAGATGTTTTCTATTTGCATAACAATAGTAATTGAAAGGCAACTTTTAATTCATATTGAAACGTTACATACAATTTGGCAGATAACAAGTTTATCAGTACATCAATCTCAGGTATACTACAGAAACATTATCCGTCCAGAACCGAACTCCAGGTACTTTACAGATAACAAGTTTTTCCCTGTTTTTAAAAGCCACAAGTCATTCAGGCATTCCGCCCCATCAACTCCTCCACTTCATCTTGCTTTAGTGTTCTTTCACCTGATACAAAGTAGAAATTGAAGCCAACAACAAACATCCCTCGCATGAGTTTGGTTGAAGCCTAGGCGAACTTCAAATGGAAACTATGCAAGCAGTAAACTCAGTGCTAGAACCAAATTCTTGAACTAGAGGTCTCCTGAGCGCCAAAACATGATGGAAATACAGAAGCAAACTACCACTGGTTACCTCCCTCCTCCACTACCACTGGTTACCTCCCTCCTCCACTACCACCACCAAAGAGTTGGTAGAGATGAAAAGGGCCCGACCTTAGAATCCATGATGATGCAAGAAATCAGAATAACCGTCCCGCAGATATGTATATCCCTACATATGAAGCCCTAACCCTGTCTTCTGCAAGAGTTTGGAGACAGGCCCACCGATCCTCGCCTATCAAGACGACAACATGAAACCTCCACTTACAGTAAAATTCTTCATCAGCTTCAATCGATTTATCTTCCGACAAACCATGATACGTCAGAGGAACAGGAGCAGGTATGGACATCTGCAAGGATTGGTCACCGAAGTATTTCAACTTTAACCTCTGTATTTTGGATGCAATCCTCTCTTCAAGGACCATGCTACATGTTTTTGCCATTGATAAAGTTTTTCAAGGAATTTCACACATCAGGATGCGAACTCTACTCTCCAACCGATACAGGTATCATTTAACTGACCCTACATTGAATGTGTAGGTACATTTTACCAAGCGTAATCATTCATTACGTACGTAACTTTTCATATCATAACTGTTACATACATCAATATCAACATCGTCATTAAATACACGTCATTTCCTAAACCATCATTATTCTTGCCCACTTATCAAAAACTTTCAAGCCATATTACAAGCTAGTCGCTTCTCAACCAAAGCCACCCGTGACTTCGGCTGCAAGGGGGCGATTGTAGAGGCCTATCCCTCGATCTTACCCAAAGTCGAGCTCACCTAGTTCGAATAGCCTCCATCTCAGACTTACGCATTTCTAATACATTTCCCCAGTCAGCATTTCAACCTACCCCACGAAGTGGTCAAGAACGTGGGCCGAACTTAAACTAAAAATGCCTTATCCTGTCAAAAACATTTGTCTCTCACAAACTCGTCAGTTATTCAGTCAACTGCCACCAACCGCATTATTTGGAAAAACCTATATAAAAGAGAAGTTACAGAAGAGACATGGACTAGAAAAATTACACGACTTCTTAGTTACAAGATTAAAAGCATTTCTATATGTAGAGATTTCTTGTAATAAAGATATCAACCTCAACCAATAAAGATATTTTCATAAAAATCCTCCATACGAGGTCGTGGTTTTTTACCTATTCAGAAGTTTTCCACGCTAACATCACTTGTTTCATTTCTTATTCTCCATTAGAATAACTAACAGGATCATTGGTGTAATAGTGAATTCTAAGCCATTTCGAGCTTACGGAATTTGGCTATTACAATAACAATATAGGTTAGGAACATGGAGAAGATAACATAATCCATGCTTATCAACCGGTCCATGGTTGAGTAAGTTAGTTTATGGGTAGTTCTAAATCACTAATTAGCTTATCTCATGATGTGTTTCATATACCCAACCAATGATATAAGATACCAGAATTCGTGATATACTATAACTAGGTACACTATCTCAAGGTTGCAACGGATGAAGTGGAATCATGTCTTGGTTTCCTCTCCAATCATATCAACACCTTTACTAGTTTGTATTTTATTTTAAATTTCTTTACTTATAAAAATCCATAACTCATTCTTATTGGATAAAATTAGTAGTTCGAAGTATAATTTACTCCACAAGTCTCTTGGGATACGACCCCGCTTTCCTTTGTACTCAACGGTACACCGTGCGCTTGCGGGTCTTTAAGACGTCAGTTTTATAATCGATCAAGTTTTTTGCACCGTTACCGGGGATATGCAAAGGTGCGTTTAATTTTGAGTTGCTATTTTTAAGTCAATTTTTATTTTTCTCTTTTTTTTTTTTTTTTTTTGGATTATACATTTACTGGGTACAAGCATTTGGTATTGTTTGGTACTTGGTGTTTGGGATGTGAGTGATAGATTCTCAAGATCATACAACAAAGCATTTATAGTTTTTTTTTCTTATGTTACTATGCTTTGCAAGAAACTGTAACGTAAGTGGATATTTGATACTTTAATTAGTTACTATACTTGGTCGGTTGGAGAAATTGAACTTGTAACAGTAATTTCATTTCCAAAGTCTAAAGCACATTACTCATTTGCTTTGATCACATGGTTTATATTTAAAGTTGAGTTCACCAACAAACTTTAAAGATTAACATATTTTGATACTGAGGTGCTTGAATGATAAGTTGTTGAGGTGCTTAAATGACATTTTAAGTAGTTTGACCATAAGGTTTGAAATTGGATCATTACCAACACATTTGTTCCTAATTATTTATTTTGTTGTTCACTTGGTCCTATTTTAAAAGTTCATGAATTTTAACGTTCTTGTGAATTAAGATGTTGCAGTAGTTGCTTTGATAATACTTTGGATTGTTTGAACTCTTATAAGAAAGTACTCTTTGGTTCATTAATCATTGACAACACTCCAATTTTCCATCAATACACATCAATTTAACTTAGTTATATTTTTTGCACCGGTAAAAAAGACAAAGGAACCGAAATTTCAAAAATGGTGTGACAAACGGAAGTACGAATAGCCTAAAGCTCTCTTGCAAAATCCTTCTTGTACCGCCTAAGTAAAGGGTCACTGTAATAGCCTATTTTCGTAGAGATCAAAAATAGCTTTACAACATAGAATTTTGAATGATATGAGAGTGAAAGTAATAGGAAGCACAAATATTTAGCGTGAAAAACCCTTGAATGGGTAAAAAACCACGACCTCTCTTAAAGATTTGAGAAAGAGCTGTTTATAGATTGCTAACTATTACACGGGAGAGAGATATTAGAAAAGGTCTCTCATAAGCTATGTCCAGAAGGTGTGTCAGTGAAGCTCCCTTCTCATAAACTGTAGCTCTCTATGCCTATTTATAGGTCTTATAGCATAACCGTTATTTGCTTTAATGAGGAACGTTACAATATCAAGTTTTGATGAGTCTTCATAATGGTCGAATAACGGCTTGAGTAACTCTTCTTCTTTGTAACCGCTTCATAATGTGTTATAAATGCGCCACGTGTTTGTTGATGAGGTCTAGTAAATGTGTGATGGTCGTATACTGAGGCCTGAGCTTGAGATTCGGAACTAGCCCTTACATCCAATCGAGCTGTAGCAGTTCAAAATTACAGTTGGTATTCGAAGTACTGTAGTTGTATCAGTTCCAAGTTACTGTAGCAGTTTGATGTTAATATAGCTATTACTGTTCAAAATATTATAGTGGTTATTATTCAATGTACTGTAGCTGTAACAGTTCGAAGTTACTGTAGCAGATCGAGTATTGGAAATAAGTCACCACATTCGCCCTGTCTCAGCCAATACCACGAGAAGCATCATAAGCGAGTGGTGTTGGTTGAGACACATCTTTGACCTTTGGATATGTAAACTGCATGGTTTGATTGGTTTGAACCAGCGACCAACGTAAATAGAGATATAAATTGTTCGAAGCTGAAGTTGAGGTCAGGCTCGCCCCGGAGTGTGATGGTTGAATGACGCGTGCGAATAAGGGCTATGTTGGGAATGACCTGCATCGCATTGAGGTATTATATAGGAGGGAGACCAATCGTTTGTTTATCGCTACAAAAAACATTATATGTGTATGAGATGTCTATCGGTTAAAAAGCTAGAATTATCTATGCTTTTAAGCATTGAATGTAGAATGTGCTCTATGGGCAAGAAGTTAGTATGCTTCAGCCCTTAGAAGATGTATGGTTCCTTAGTTTAAGAAGCAAGTTACATATATACTTTTGCCTTTGACAATGTATGCGCCCGTGGGTATAAAGCTAGTAATATTTATGCCTTAGCCTTCGAACTAGAAGTGTCTCTGAGGTGTATAGCTAAAAATCTTGGCCGTCCAGACATGGCGGTCGTCGGTATGAAGCTAGTGTGTAGTATGTATCTATTCTTCAACCTCAGACTATAGAGTGGTGTTCTCCGGCGTAAAGTTAGCATTATGCTTTAACCTTTGGATATAGATATCAGTGAGAGCATAGCTCTGATCATCGAAGATGTCTCCGCAGGTTAAAAATTATATATGCTTCTAACATCGGAAAATAGAGTATCGATTGAGAGCTAGTATGACTTGAGCTTTAATAATCGAATGTAGTTGAAATTGTAAGCTGAAGCTAAAAATATAAAATGAAAATACTTAGCTGGTAATTGAGTTGAAGCTGAAAGCGAGCTAAGAATCTGAAGCTGAATTTGAGTATTATGTCTGAAGCTAAAGTTTAAGCATTATGTCTGGAGTTGACATCGGGCTCGCCCCGAGTATAAGAATGAATAAGTTGTAATCGCTTTGATAATGAGTTTGAATAAGTTGTAATCGCCTCGAGTACCTCGACCTCGAGTGCCTTGATAATGTGGTTTGATAAGTTCGATCATTGAGCTAAATCTGAGATCGGGATCGCCCTGAGTATCGGCTTGAATAAGTTGTAATCGCCTCGAGTACCTCGACCTTGAGTGCTTTAATGATGTTATTGAAAATATCGGGCTCGCCCCGAGTATAGCTTGAATAAATTGTAGTCGCCTCAAGTACCTCGACCTCGACCTCGAGCGCTTTCATAATTGGTTTGAATTTTCTGTTTGGCTTGAGATTCATAAGTTTTTGTTGATTTTTTTACTATTGAAACTGAAGTAATAGTTGTTGTTGCAGTGAATTTGGCATATTAGTTGTAATAGTAGTTGTTTGGGCTGACTAACACCAGGTCCATTGCTTGTTGATGCGCTAGTTTCACAAAAGGATTTGTTATAACATGGATATATCTTATGTCTATTGCAATGTTTTGTGAGGATAATGAATCGAGCTGAAAGACCTGCCATTTGTTGAAATTCCAGACTCGATTTAGAGAGAGAGAGACCGTATGATCGAAGACCTGCAAGTTGTTCGACCTCATCTAAACGAACCCACTCCAATTTCTGATTTCCTCTTTCTTTGTTCGATGCTGATTGAATTAGAGAGCTCGGTGCTTAATTTGAAGTTCGATGGAGGCCGTAGTGGTGAGTTCGATCGAAGACTTGTAAATTGTTCAAAAAGATTTGATTTGCGACCTGATGAATCAATTTGGCATTTGTTGATGCTGGAAATAGGAGCATTTTTTTTATTTAGTTGTCGATCTTGCTGTTGTAGAAGGTGGTTGTTGTTGATCTTGTTTTTTGATGTGGATGACATCTAAAGCATCACTGACAAGGGAGAGATTGATGTCAGCTTCGCGCTCTTTTTTGGTTGCAGGTTTTGGAGGTAGCGAGGACGGATAGATGACAAAACCTTGTCATGTAAATTGTTGATATTGAGATCATTCGATCTGTAAATTGCACTTTGGTTTCTCGAACAGTTTGATATTTGATCTATAATCGGCAACTGGTGTCATTCGATCTGTTTGATGGAATCATTATTCTGTTTGTTGTCAATTTGACGATTTATTTTATCGAGGAAAACAACACGGCCAACGCAGCTGCGGCAAACTCCGGTACATTTACGGCTCTGAAAATGGCATTGGAAAATGCATATCCGTCGAAGATTGACGAGGATTTGCATAGTAGACAGCTTGCTATTTATGGTCGATATGCGGCATCTTTTTTGTGTCCAATATCTTCATCTCAGGGATGCGTGGACTTGGAGCTGAAATCAAAATAACCTCATCCTCGCTGGTGTGAAGTCTCTGACCTTGTATGACGAAGGGACAGTGGAGTTGTGGGACTTTGTCCGGCAACTTTATCTTCTTAAAATTGTGACGTGTGAATGAAAAGAGCACTTGTATCTCTACATGAACTATAAGAACTGAATTGTCCCACAATTTAGGAGAATTCGTCTAAAATGCTTTAAAGTTATGAGAGAGTGAGAGAAACTTTTGTATAGGAGAAAAGCAGAGAAACAGGAACCTCAAACATTTAAGCTCGGCGTTTGGTCCGGCTGTTGAGTATTGGCTAATCATTGCGGTTCCCACAGACGGCGCCAAATGTAATTGCCTATTTTCGTAGTGACCGAAAATAACTTTACACAATAGAATTTTAAATGATATGAGAGTGAAAGTAATAGCAAGCACAAATATTTAGCGTGGAAAACCCTTGAATGGGTAAAAAACCACGACCTCTCCTAAGGATTTGAGAAAGAGTTGTTTATAGATTGCTAACTATTACACGGGAGAGAGATATTAGAAAAGGTCTCTCATAAGCTATTTCCAGAAGGTGTGTCAGTGAAGCTCCCTCCTCATAAACTATAGCTCTCTATGCCTATTTATAGGTCTTATAACATGACCATTATTTGCTTTAATAAGAAACATTACAATATCAAGTTTTGATGAGTCTTCATAATGGTCTTCATAATGGTCGAATAACGGCTTGAGTAATTCTTCTTCTTTGTAACCGCTCCATAATGTGTCATAAATGCGCCACGTGTTTGTTGACGAGGTTGAGTAAATGCGTGATGGTCGTATACTGAGGCCTGAGCTTTAGATTCGAAACTAGCTCTTACATCCAATCGAGCTGTAGCAATTCAAAATTACTGTTGGTATTCGAAGTATTGTAGTTGTATCAGTTCGAAGTACTGTAGCAGCTCAAAGTACTGTAGCAGTTTGAAGTTAATGTAGTTGTTACTGTTCAAAGTATTGTAGCAGTTACTATTTAAAGTACTGTAGTTGTAGCTGTTCGAAGTTACTGTAGCAGGTCGAGTATTGGAAATAAGTCACCACATTCAAGTCTCAGCAAAAATAGTTCTATCACCAATACAAAGGAAAAATTTGACCAGACAAGTCTCAGAACTATATTACAACTGCGGAATCAAGAATTAGCTCCTACTACCTCCTTAGTCATATCATCAGCCTCTGGAAGAGTCAGGGTCTGCTTAGAAGAGTGGTCAGCCACTGGAGAGGCATCCTCATCTGGGAAGATTATCTTACTATACTTCTTAGCAAACGCAAGAGCGACATCATCTCTAGTCAGCCCCCAGAGATAGAATGCTCCAACCAGATTGTTTCAATCAAGCAACACCTTGTCGAAAGTTTTCTTTGCATCATCTTTGACCTCTTTCTTCATATCAGTAGCTTCAGCCTTAAACAGCTCCTTCTGCTCAGCCTTCTCTCTCTCGAATTATTCCTTCAGTAGAGCTTTCTCCTTTTTGAACTACTCTCACAGTGTAGCATTCTCTGTATCATGTTGCCGAACAAGTTCAGCATGACCTGAAGCACCTGACATCAATAATTCCCTGGGCGATTCAAATGCGATAGTAGCCTGGACGACAGTTACAACATAGCAGAATTATCAATTAGGTTGTTTCTCAAGCACAAATAATCAAGCGACACTATATATACTTGAGCCATGCTGGATTTAAACTCAGCTTTCAGACGCTTTGGATCATGCTTAACCAGCTCCTGAGACGTCTGCCCCACCACATCAAGATTGAGCTCTTTTGAAGAAGCTCGTTTAGGCTTATACCTCTTCACAAGAGGCACCACATCTTCAGCAGCATCCACCAGTGTTTTCTGCACAGGAGTTGTTTACTCCAGAGGGGGTAACTACCTTTTTGTTCTGAGCCGTCAATTCTATCCACTCAAAGTGCCAGTAGCACAGGCAAGAATCTCTATCACCCCGTAAAAAGCAGATCCAGAAGTCGCCATAGCTCGATTTCGATGAGCTCATTAAACTTTTGGAACTACAGAGTTCAGCCGCTTCTCTCTACGGATACCTAACTCTCCAAGCACTCGGTTCAGATCGGTTCCTTCCCGAGATACGACGTCAAACAAGCTCGATGTATTAGCAACATATTTTGGATTAGGTTCTACAAAATCCACAACATATTGCGTTAGCAATTCACAACAAGTTAAAAGATGAAATGCAGATAGAATGAAGACACTTACCCTCGTTAAAATTCTTATATAACAGCTTGAGCGTCGGTTCCCCAGGCAATTGCATACAATTACCCCTCACCATTACAAGATGGTCACATCAGGATCTCCCAATAGATTCAAAATTAAAGAATTTCAGCCTCGCCGAATCACTATACAAGTATCCGCTCTTCCGACCTTTCATATATTTCAACTTGTAATACTTCAAGACATCGTCCGCAATGAGCTGTCTTGCACTATCACCACCTCTCCATTTCTTGTTGAGGGCTTCGCATACACTCATCATCTCGAAAACATTACCATTCAATTGGGCAGGGCAGCACTCCAGAGCATTCATTACCCCCTTTTAGAAAAAAGTTAAAGGAATACTCAAACCATAAACGACCTGGTTCAGATAGCAAAGGAACCCTTCCTCTACGGCCTCAACACCAGTGTCGTTATAGTAAGAGATTTCTACATCATCTCCTATATCCATATTTCTCTTCTACTGATCCAGGGAAGGCACTTGATAATGCTCTATTCTACCATCGGATCACACCAGAGTCCTAAAACTCAACCCCGCATTCATCAAATAATGCCCCCATTTTCCGTCTAAATCCTTTTTATATTTAGAAAACGTCTTCCCTACGTCTGTATTAGCAGGATACTTAAAAAAAGTCCCTATCTTCAACTTCCTCTTCCAATCTCTCATTCACCCCAGACTAGACAACAGCCGGCATATCAGCAGTTACCGTACCCCTCACCTCCGCATCATCTATAGTCCTACCAGACGACGATGAGTCATCACTAGAGGATATAACCCTTTTACAAATGGGTTTCAAATTTTTGACACGCATCTAACACATATAAGAAAAGGTTATTCAGTGCTTTGCAATCAAACAGGTTTTATCCCTTAGCCATACCCAACAAGTTATAAATCTACCAAGCAAGCCACTACAATCTAATATAGCATTCAACAGACACACTATCTACCACAACAAAAAAGATGGAAGTAGAGATACTAACCTGTACTAGTGGAGCAACAGTCGTCGACGCCGGTTACCACTTGCACTTCAGACGGCAAAACCTTGTTCTTCTTAGCAAGATCACACAATAATGGAGGACTTCGTTTCAAGTTTAAAGACTTTCTCTCTCTAGAAATGCTATTTCCCTTCTCTACAAATGAATGTGGTCTATGGGAAAGAGAAAGGCGAGTTTTTATATTATCACTCGGTTACTGAAACGGCGGCTCTTTGGGACACATGTCAGCATCCTCTCTCCTAGCATGCACGTCTTTTCGTTGGCTCTCATCATGATTTATAGAGTAACGTGTTCTATTATCACGTCTGCCTCTCTCCTCAGCCATCATTAAATACAAGGACTCACTGCCCAAGAAGATTAGTACAGATCATGTAACACGATTACTTACGTACAATAACAACCTTCTGCGGCTGCACGATCCTACTATACTATTTATAGCATGAATGCCAGTTCAAAACCCTAGTACAGTTTTTTCCAGCTGCTACTTACCTCATTTTCGGCTTGACAGAAGCAGAAAATTAGCATCAGATCCTGCTTCAATTATTTTATCACAGATACAGAAAGTGATGACAAGACGACCCCAACAAAAGAAAATCATTTTATTATGATCAATCATCTGACCTTACATATAATGACGGAACGGATAATTCTTTTACACGGAATGATTCCTTTACAAGTAGCTCTCATATCCATTTTAGCAAGTTTATCCAGCGTCGAACTAATCAGAGGCAGCGACCAAGTTCCAGCGTTGATAACAAGTGTTCAAGTTGATAATGACAATGCTCTAACAACAAGAACTTATATAGAGCATGAAAGATATTATGCCCTCGTCATCTTCGCAAACATGACAACACTATATCTCGACAAGGCCACAAATATATAAGAACGACCTACACAGTTCATATATGCTTCATTCAACTCAACAGCAATGCGATCTACATATTTTCGACCTATGTCATCGGTGACTAGTTCGATAATTGTTCTATGGTATCCTACAATAGTTCTTCAAGCAGCTTCAAACACTTATAGGACAAGATAATAAAGTTCAAATTTATTATTCAATACAAACAATTTACAAGGAAGAATACTTCAGTTAGTTCAAAAATCAAGATTACAAGTTTTACAACTATTTCTTCTACAAAGAATAGCCCACCTTGCACATGACAGTGCAACACTTTAGCAGAAATAATGGCGTGCCCAGCAGAAGAACTCAAAGCCCAAGAAGTGGAACTGGAGTGAGGTAGAGGACAAAGTTAATCCCACCACTCCTCCATAACCCCCACCTCCGCTGCCGACGAAGGACTTCCTCCACCATTACAACACCCAATCCTTCGCAGGGTATCGGCAGTACTTCTCAGTCGATTTCCTTGCTTTTTTATCCTCCGCCGTCATCGCATCCTCTGCAGGCATCTGCAGACAGGCCCGACGATGAGCAGCAAACAAGATCATATAGTGGAAGTGCCATATTTGATGATAATCATCCTCTGCCTCCTCTACTTCTTCCAACGTCATCCCATGAAAAGTTGGTAAAACAGGGATTGGAGTTGGCAGCGAAAGACTTTGGTTACCAAAATAACAAATTTGTAGACTCATCATTTTGCTTTGAACTCTCTCGTCATAAGCCTGACGACGAGTAGTCACCATCACTACTACTTATACCCATCTGAGTGACTGACAAGGTTAACCAGGATAAACAGTGATAATAACTATTTACCATGTTCTACACCAGCAACATTTAATGCACGCCGCCACTTCAAAGAAAATCATTATCACAAGTGCACTTCTCAAGTAGAATTTTTGGGAGACCCAATAGTCAAAATTATTATTCTTCCTAGAAAAGGAAGCCATCAATGCAGCATTTAAAACGACTGAACTTCTCAAACAACACCACTCGCTTATGATGCTTCTCGCCGTATTTGCTGAGACGGGGCGAATGTGGTAACTTATTTCCAATACTTGACATGCTACAGTAACTTTGAACTGCTACAGCTACAGTATTTTGAATAGTAACCTCTACAGTACTTTGAACAGTAATAGCTACATTAACTTTGACCTGCTACAGTACTTCGACCTGCTACAGTAACTTCGAACTGATACAACTACAGTACTTCGAATACCAACAGTAATTTCGAACTGCTACAGCTAGATTGGATGTAGGGGCTAGTTCCGAATCTCAAGCTCAGGCCTCAGTATACGACCATTACACATTTACTCGACCTCGTCAACAAACACGTGGCGCATTTATGACACATTATGAAACGGTTACAAAGAAGAAGAGTTACACAAGCCATTATTCTACCATTATGAAGACTCATCAAAACTTGATATTGTAACGTTCCTCATTAAAGAAAATAACAGTTATGTTATAAGACCTATAAATAGGCACAGAGAGCTACAGTTTATGAGGAAGGAGCTTCACTGATGTACCTTTAGGACATAGCTTCTGAGATACCTTTTCTAATATCTCTCACCCATGTAATAGTTAGCAATCTATAAACAACTTTTTCTCAAATCCTCAGGGGAGGTCATGGTTTTTTACACATTTAAGGGTTTTCCACACTAAATCTTTGTGCTTTCTATTAGTTTCACTCTCATATCATTCAAAATTCTATGGTGTAAAGCTATTTTTGGTCTCTAGGAAAATAGGCTATTACAGTCACTTCATTCTTTTTCCCCCTAAGTGAAGGGGGGCCACAGCTACACCGGGAAAGACTTCCCATAGGTTGGTATTTTTCTAAACTTGACATATATATAAAAGGGGATCCTATCCACTCCACCCTGGCGCTAGGACATAAGAAGTCGTATGGATTATACAAATACACAGTGCTCTAATAAAAAAATTATTGTGGTTGGATTGACCTATTGTTGTGTTTAATGTTTTATTTCTTTCCAACATTAGTAAAAGTAAAAGCTGTTAGAGACTTGCAAGATTTCATCACCCAAAAAACTTTCTAACAAGTGAGACCACCGATTAGTAATATAAAGAAATTTGTGTCACACGAAAATTGAATGTCCTAGATCTCAAAATAACTGACAATGAAAAAAGTAGCAAGATTCATGTAGGATTTCATCACCTAACGGATAGGTGTACCAGACTGGGGTACAAACACGGGTTCATAGGATATGGCCCCAGCCTAGTATCGCAAAATATTGGTTATAAGTTTGCGATGTCACCATTCTGAGTGCTGACATACGATAAGGCGACTAGCTCAGGCGTGAGGACTGAGCATCTACTTTAAGCTAGTACACATAGTGACGCAGGGGAATACAGGAACCAAAGCCTTTTGCCATCCTACCCATTTTGAACATAAAAGAATTTAGGGGAGACAAAATTCTTACTTCTAAAAATCATTGATGTGCCAAAGTCTAGGTTTGATTGCATTGGGCATTGTTTTTATCACAAAATGTCATATATGCAAGAACATTGGAATCCATACGGCTTACAATTCGACATCTCGCAATAGCCTCAACATCATTTTCAATCATGGGATCACCAAAATTCTCAATACGTAGAACCTTTCCAACCTCATTCCTATATGTAGACCCATCAGTCCATCCAGTCATCTAATCAGTTCCTACCCGCTCCACCCAAACCATCTTTGGAAGACACCTTTTCTCTCTTATTGCAATAATTAATAGAAAGTTAAAAACAAGCGTTGCAATTTTAGTAATAAATGATGTAGTTCCAACAACAGACTTTGGTGAATCAAAATTCTACATCTCAATCTATCTCTAGATTAGAGACTCAGATAACTCAGTTGTCAACTACGTGGAGTGAAATAGAGGATGAAAACCTTCCAGGTAATGAAGAAGAACAATCCGAAGTTAAATCCCCTTGTGATTTAGAAAATGATGAATTTAAGTGTAATGAAGGAATATTTTCTCTGTGGGGTGAATGGATACCATATTACGAGATAGATTTGGAAGTTGAACATTTTAAAATCGATGATCCTATGTCACAAGAAGATCTTGAAGAAGCAGCTAGTATGTTCAATACAATTCTTTCACACTCACCTCCAAATTTAACCCTCAACATTTAACCACTAATGTCACCATCCTTCCTTTCATATGTGAACCCAATAAATATTTTTAAGGAAACTATGGTCGAGACTAAATATTTTTCCCTTTCCTCTAATGATTCTTCTAACGATGATAATGACGAGATAAACTATGAATCTATGGAATCACCGTCTCATTATACGATAACATGCGAGGAATTTGCAAATGATGATATTTGTACCAAAGTCAAGAAATTAGAAATTGCTGAACCTGTTTCAGATGCTATCAACTTGGCATTTCCTTCTTAGTCTCCTTATGAGTCACCTCAGCCTTTCCTCGAGCCACGTCCACCTGATACAAATTGTGATATTGAAAACCAAAGGATGGACGACCCTTCTTTAAGGGATATATTACAATTATTGGGGGTTGATTCAGTTTTGGTTACTCCTTCACCAACCCTCCATATACCTATGCCTACATCTTCATTTCCTAAGTCACTTGGGGGTACTATAATTGTTAGTGAATTTCAGGATTTGTTGCACAATAACTCTAGTTACACCCACTCCATTAATCAATGTTTGAATTATTTTAAATACTGGGACGACCCCATAATTCTTAAAATAGTGCAAGCATTATCACCTGCAACTAAGTCATCCAAACATAAGCACGACCCACAACTACCTGATCGATATCACTTTAATGGCTCAAGTTACTTTTTGGCAAATGAGGAATATCAAGGTACATTTTTGGTGTATGGGGCTATACCATGTAAAATATCTCAAACTGAGGTTCCCCATAAATTAAATGAGGAAAATCTTTATCCTAGGGGATTAGACTCTGAGTTAATTTTATGTACCATGAATGCATTAGCACAATTTGATACAAATAAGGGGAACCACTAATTTTTTATTATCTAGTTATTCAAGAATAAGGATAATTTTGGTATTCTCTGGTTATTTTAGGAGAACTTACAACCTGGATAGTTCATTAATTCTTGTAATTTGTATTCCTTTATATATATATATATATCATGACATTCAAGTTCGGGGGTACATTCATCTGGCTGAAGAAGGTTAACTTAGAACTTCATGGGAGGCAACCTAAGGCACATTCAGGTGAGAAATTCTAGTTTTTTTTTCTATTCCATGTATTTAATTTTGTTCTCAAACATTGAGAGAAATGCTTTATTTAAGTTTAGGGGTAGAAAAATTAATTTTTATATACTTTTTGATGAAAAATAAAATAATATCATTTTGGCAATTTATGATATATTTTTGGCAAAGTAATTTTCAACGCTTAGACTAATTTTATTTAGGCAAAATAATATGTTGATTGGAAAACCGAAAAAAACTTTGATATTTTACCAAGTATACACTAGAGTTTTTATTTATCGTGTTTTTAAACTCGATGTACTACCTTGTGATTAGCAAAAAACTCAAATTGTCCTTCGTATATTTTTAAAACTTACACTTCACTATATTTATACTGCTAATACTTTTAATAGTGTTTTTGATTAGAATATGGAAAATTTAGCATTTATGTAAGGAATAATTCGCTCCAAGGGACACAACTGCCTAAGAATAAGTTCATTCTTGAATGTATAAAAGAAAAGCCAAACCTATTCTAAAACTTTCACGCTACAAGGCATACTCGCATGATTAAAAACTGAAAGAGGAAAAACTATGTGAAAGGAGCATAAAAAGTATTACTTGTGAGAATCCTGGGTTTAGTTCATGATGGGGTACCAAACTCTGGTAACTTGAGCCAACTGGCTGGGATTATCAGCCAAAACTCCTTGTTATGGACGCTTCACTAGGAAACCATGTATGAAATGAACAAGAGAGTTACAAAAAAAGAATACCAGGAAGACGAATTGACTAAAGCACTTATCAAACTAACTGACAATTTTATTCCAAAAAGTACTAGACTACCAAACACTGACTCAACTATTATATATAATGTATTGTGCTGTAACACTACATTCACTATACTGAGATATAGCTAAGGAAAATATTTGAATCTTTTTCTAAGCATGAGGTTGTATTTTAAGTTTCGGATTATGCAAATGATATTTTATGGTAGACTTGATTAATGCATAGTTTTAAGGAATTTTAGGTCATAATATTTTCTTGTCATAATAAAGCAAGGATAGTTGACAGGAAATAAGTCATTTGTAATCTAGAGTTGCCAAAGTATCATTATTGACTTTTGGGAGCATAGTCACTTAATCCCTCACTAGACAGCACTCGTCCACGAGGGGAACCTGAGGGTTTAACGGCTTGTTGCATACGCTAAATACAATCGCGTAACCTGCAAAAATGATTTTTATTTATTTTTTTCTTGGGGACTAGCAAAATATAAGTTTGGGGGTATTTGATAGACACGTAATATTTATTTGTGCAATTCCTAAATTGATATCTAAATTGTTATTTATTAATTAAATGTGATACTAATAGTATTTTTACTTGTATTTACAGGAATCGGTCACAAGATAAACAAGTCATACATTTTTGCGGTTCTCAACAAAGAAAATGATGTAATGCACTCTAGCAATTGATCATTCCATGTATTTGTCAACCAAAAGTCTAATGAAGAACATTAAAGACACATTGAAGAAGATTATCAAGTTATATAATTGTGTGCATAGGCTAAGACATGGAGTAAAGGGCTTTAAAGCTTTTATATTTTATGCATAATGAAAGGCATTGTTTAAGGGATTTCTCATTTGTGTTGATATTTTGTAACCCCTTCTATACTCTATAAATAGAAAGGGAATCCTGCCCATGAGAGACAACTTGGGGAGTGTAAATTAAAAAGTACAAAACAATAAAGTTCTTGTTCTTCTCTTCTTCTTGTCTTTTATTTTTATTGTAGTAATAGTATTATGGCAATGATCAAATGGTTGAGTAGTTAAAACTCTTAGCCAAGGCTAGAGGACGCTCCATCCAATGTAGCCTTAGTGTAGATTGTGTAGATTAGTTAGAGTAATTATATTCTCTTTATCACGGCATAATGGATATTTGCATTTCTTCATCCTATGCTAGACCATAGCTAGGATTAGGAGGAATAATGAATCCAAGTATCCATCTTGTTTGACCATAACAAGATATGTTAAGAACATGGAGAAGATAATATAATGCATGCTTATAAACTGGACCCTAATTGAGTAAGTTGGTTTATGGGTAGTTCCCAGTCACTAATTATCTTATCTCATGATGTACTTCATATACCTGACCAAGGATATAAGATACTGGAATTTCTGATATACTCCAACTAGGTACACTATCTTAAGGTTACAACGGATGGAGTGGAATTACGCCTTGGTTTCATCTCTAATCATATCAACACCTTTTCTAGTTTGTATTTTATTTTAAATTTCTTCACTTATAAATGCCCAAAACTTATTCTTACTGGATTAAAGTAGTAGCTTGAAATATAATTTGCACCACAAGTCTCTTGTGATACGACCCCACTTTCTTTTGTACTCAATGGTACACCGTGTGCTTATGGGTCTTTAAGACGTCGATTTTATTTTCGATCAAGTTTTAATTACTGTTACATGTCCAATATCTCCAACTGACCAAATATAGTAACTGACTAAAGTATCAAATATCCACTTATGTTACAATTTCTTGCAATGCACAGCAGCATAAGAAAGATAAACTATAAATGTTTTATTGTATTACCTTGAGGATCTATCACTCACATCCCAAACACCTAGTACCAAACAATACCAAATGCTTGTACCAAGTAAATGTATAATCCAAAAAAAAAATATAGAGAAAATAAAAATAATAACTCAAAATTAAGCACACCTTCACAAATCCACAGCAACGGTGCCAAAAACTTGATCGATAAGAAACCAATATCTTTAAGGCCCGTAAGTGCACGGTGTACCGTTGAGTACAAAGGTAAGCGGGGTTGTATCCCAAGAGACTTGTGGTGCAAATTATACTTTGAGCGACTACTTTTATCCAATAAGAATGAATTTTAGGTTTTTATAAGTGATGAAATTGAAAATAAAGTACAAACTAGAAAAGGTACTGATATAATTGGAGAGGAAACCAAGGCATGATTCCACTCCATCCGTTGTAACCTTGAAATAGTGTACTTGGTTAGAGTATATCATGAATTCCGGTATCTTATATCCGTCGGGTATATGAAATACATCATGATATAAGATAATCAGTGATTGGGAACTACCCATAGACCAACTTTCTCAACAATGTTTCGGTTGATAAGCATGGATTATATTATCTTCTCCATGTTCCTAACCTATCTTGTTATGGTCAAACAAGATGGTTACTTAGATTCATTATTTCTACAAATCCTAGCTATGGACAAGCATAGGATGAAGGAATACGAATATGCATTATGATGGGATAAAGATAATGTAATTACTCTAACTAAACTACACAATTTACACTCAGGCTATATTGGATGGAGCTTCCTCTAGCCTTGGCTAAGAGGTTTAGCAACTCAACCCTTTGGTGATTGCCATAATACAATTACTACAATAAAAGTAAAAGACAAGAAGATGAGAAGAACAAGAACTTTATTGCTTTGTACCTTCTATTTTATACTTTTCAAGTTGTCTCTCATGGGTGGGATACCCCTCCTATTTATAGTGCATAGGAGGGGTTACAAAATATCAACATAAATGAGAGATCTTCTTAACAATGCCTTGTATTATACACAAAATATAAGTGCTTTAAAACCCCATACTCCATGCCTTAGCCCATGCACAAAATTATATGGCCTGATAATCTCCATCAATGCCTCTTTAACATTATTCATTGGACTTTTGGTTAACAAATACAAAGGATGATCAACTGCTGGAGTACATTACATCATTTTCTTTCCTGAGAACCACAAAAATGTATGACTTCTTTATCGTACGACTGATTCCTGTAAATATAAACAAAAATACTATTAGTATCACATTTAATTAATAAATGACGAGTTAGATATAAATTTAGGAATTGCACACATAAATATTATGTGTCTATCACCTATCGTCGGAAGTTGATCACAAGCATTCTTGAACTTTCGAGCAAATTCACCAAAGGTCTTTGAACCTTTCTTAATCATATGAAGCTCATCTTTCAACTGAATTTCCCTTGTCTTAGACTTTTGCCAAGAAGTCAAGCATTTTCCAAGCATCGTGCAAGGTGGATATAGCCACCTCATTCATTGCTTCCTCTCTATGCGAAGAATTGATCAAGCTCTGAACAAGTTGATCATATATTTTCCAAGATTTAAAATATGGTTTTTTGACCTCCTTATTAACTTTATCCATCATCATTTCTGAAGGAGGAGCTACAGATCCATCTACGTAGCCAAAGAGATCTTGACAAGTCAAGAGAGGGATGAACCAATTTTGCCATAAAAGATAGTTGTTTGCCTCGAGTTTTACAAAAAACATGTGCACCATCATGTTGAACGTGATAAGAGTAAAAAAAATGAGTTTGTCGATCGAACACCTTTTGAATTTGTAGGAGCCATTATAGTATTAACATTATAGCCCTGGAACTATAAGCAGATTTAATAAACCTTATTAAAGAGAGAAGATATGATCGGTATGTCTTTCTCAATGACAAAAACACCAATAACAATGTCTTATTTATAAATGTTATACCTAAATCTCTTTAGATATATTTACAAATATAGAGTACAAATATATGCAGAATGTTTGGCAAAGATCTAATCTTGAATTATAACCTTCTTCCTTTGATTAAAGGCACTGAGATGTCATTTCAAATATTGGCATTACTTTCCTTAGAAATAAGCCTCTTTTTATTTTCATACATAGATTATTAGTGAAACCTCCATAACAAAAAGTTTCAATCAACAATCCTCGCCAGTTGGCTAGGGTTGCCAGGGTTTGGTATCCCTTCTTGACCTAGACTCGGGATTCTCACAAATAACATTTTTCATGCTCCCTTCACATAGTTCATGGTCATAATTGAGATTGGTGATAATTTTTCCTCTTTCAAAAGTTAATCATGCGAGAATGCCTTAGAGCATAAAAGTTTTAGAGCATGCTTAGCTTTTCTTTTATACTTTTAGGAATGAACATATTCTTAGGCAGTTGTCTCCCTTAGAGTGAATCATTCCTAACATAAAAGCTAAATTTCTCATATTCTAGTAAAAAAACTCTATTTAAGGTATTGATAGTATAACTATAATGAATTGAAAGTTTTAAAAATATACCAAGAACAATTTGAATTTTTTGCTAATCACAATGTAGTACATCGAGTTTAAGAACACGATAAATAAATATACTAGTATACACATGGTAAAATATTAAAGTTTTTTAGGTTTTCCAATCATTATATCATTTTACCTAAATAAAGTTAGTTTAACTGTTAGAAATTTGCCGAAAATATATCATAAATTACCAAAGACTGATTATTTTACTTTTCATCAAAAAATATATAAAAAGTAATTTTTCTACCCCCAAACTTAAATAAAACATTATCCTCAATGTTTGAGATTAAAATTAAATTTATAGAATGGGAAATAAAAATTGGAACTTCTCAACTGAATGTGTCTTGGGTTGCCTCCCAAACTTAAATATAACAGTAAGGCATATAAGGGGTATATGTGATCAATTATGACAATATGGGTCAACTAGAAAAGTTATTTATTCATCGGAAGTACAAGATTCTAAATATTATTTTAATCGTTGCTCGTTGACCTTGAAAGAATTATCGGCTTTAGGATCATATACCTCTACGGCTCTATGAGAATAAACAACTTTAACTACGAAAAGGACTTACTAACGAGAACGTAATTTTCCTAGAAATAAACATAGCCATGAATTGCAGAGTAACACTTTCTAATTAGGCTCAAAAGTTTTGCGAACAATCGACATTTCATGAAAAACTTTTGTTTGTTCCTTATAAATTTTTGAATTTTCATAAACCTCACGATGAAGTTCATCAAGTTTTGAAAGTTAAAGTTTTCTATGTAATTCGGCTTTATCCATTACAAAGTAAAAGGCCTTTGTAGCCCACAAATCCTTGTGTTCCAATTCTACTAGCAAGTGACAAGCCTTCCCAAAGATGATTTCAGAGGGTGATATACCAATCGGGGCTTTATAAGCTTCTTGATATGTCCAAAGGGCATCATCAAGATGATCAGATCAATTTTTATGATCGGTTCGAACAGGTTTTTCGAATATTCTTTTGATCTCTCGATTGGAGACTTTGACTTGACCACTTATTTCTGGATGATAAGGTATGGCAACTTTATGAGTTATAGAGTAATTTTTTAAAAGAGTTTAAATGACGCGGTTTCAAAAATGTTTACCACAAATACTGATAATTGCCCGAGGGGAACCAAACCGATTAAAAATGTTTTTCAAAATTTTTACCACAGGTTTATGGTCATTCGTTTGACATGGCACTGCCTCAACCCATTTGGAAACTTAATCTACCACAACGAAAATTTAAAGATACCTGAGAAAATAAGGAAATTGGCTCATAAAGTCAATGCCCCAAACATTAAATAATTCGACGATAAGGATATTGTTTAAGGACATCATGTTACTATAAGAAATATTCTCGGTCCTCTAACATCTATCACATTTAGAAAAAAGGCATGTGCATCAGGAAAAAGGGAAGGTCAATAGAGACCAGATTGGAGGATTTTTACAGTGGTTTTCTCAGCACCAAAATGTTCTCTACAAGCTAAGGTGTGGCAAATGTGCATACATTATAAATCTCATCATTTGAGATACATCTCCTAATCACTTGGTTTGAACAAAATTTATAAAGATAAGGATCGTCTCAACAAAAATGTCTAACCTTTTGCAAGACTTTAGTTTTATCTTACTTTAACCAATGGTTAGGTAATCGTTCTATAGCAAGATAATTAGCAATATCGGTGCATCAAAGCAGTTGTGAGACAGTCATGAGCTGCTCATCATCAAATGTCTCTAAGATAGGGAGATAATCTTTAGGACCTTCAGTGAAAATTAAAGATAGATGGTCCGCAATAACATTTTTAACACCTTTCTTATCTTGAATTTTGATGTTCAAATCTTATAACAAAAGAATCCATCAAATTAACTGAGGTTTAGCATATTTTTTAGATAGTAAATAATTTAAGGCCATATGGTCGGTGTACGCAATAATTTTGGATCCAACAAGGTATGATCAAAATTTTGCCAAGGAAAACACAATTGCTAATAACCCTTCTCCATGGTGGAGTAATTTAATTATGCATCATTGAGTGTACGAGTAGCATAATAAATCACACGAGATTTATTATCTACTATTTACCCTAAAATCACTCCTACAGCGTAATCTAAAGCGTCACACATGAGCTCGAAGGAAAGTTCCCAATTGGGAGGTTGGATGATAGGGGCTGAAGTTAATAGAAGTTTAAGCTTCTCAAAAGCTCCTGAATATATGTCATCAAAGTTAAAATTAGTGTCCTTAGCAATTAAATTGCACAAGGGTTAGCAAATTTTGCTAAAACCTTTGATGAACCGGCGAGAAAACCCAATATGGCCCAGAAATTATCGAATGACCTTAACTGTCTGGGTGGAGGTAAGAAAGAAATAATGTCGATCTTGGCCTTATCGACTTCAATCCCTTTATTGGAGATCATATGCCCAAGAACTATCCCTTGTGTCACCATGAAGTGACAATTTTCCCAGTTTGACATCAAATTAGCTTGTGCACAACGCTCTAGCACAAGCTCCAAATGGTATAAACATTCATCAAAAGATGATTCAAATACAAAAAAGTTATCCATAAAGATTTCAAAAAACTTATCAACCATATCAGAAAATATGTTTATCATACAACCCTGGAATGTAGTGGGTGTATTGCATAGCCCAAATGTCATACTTCGATAGGCATATGTCCCGTAGGGACACGTAAAAGTGGTTTTCTCCTAATCTTCTGCGGCAATGTGAATCAGATTCTATCCAGAATAGCAATCAAAAAAGCAATAATAACTCTTTCCGGCTAAGCGGTCAAGCATTTGATCAATAAATGGAAAAGGAAAATGACATTTTCTTATGATCGTGTTCAATTTCTCCTATAGTCGATGCATGCACGCCACCCGATGTTCATGCAGCTGAGGATTAGTTCATTATTCTCATTCTCAACTACAATAATCCCTGATTTCATGGGAACAACCTGTACGGGGCTAACACACTTACTATCCGAAATGGGGTATATGACACCCGTGTCTAAATGTTTGCAGACATCCTTCTTCACCACCTCCATCATGGTGGGATTCAACCGTCGTTGCATCCTGTGATAATTTTTAATACCATCTTCGAGATTGGTGTGATACATGCAAACGGCCAGGATAATCCTCTTCAAGTCAGCTATAGACCACCCAACGGCTGATTTGTATCTTCCAAGGACAACCAACAATCTACTTTCCTGGTTAATATTCAGATTGGAAGCTATGATCACAAGAAAAATTTTAGAATCACCTAAGAAAGCATATATCAAAGTCTTAGGTAATGGCTTGAGGTCTAACTTAGATGTTTTAACGATGGATGGAATAGGCAAAGTAATAGACAGTTCAAGAGGCTCAATATGAGATATCCATTTGGACTTGTTAAAAATAGGTATTGAGTCAAGTAGAACATTAAGCTCTTCAATCTTCATCAAAGTCTTCTCCAAAGTTTACAAGATATGATTCTAAGGGGTCCTCAGAATATGATTTAGGGAACGAGTTGTAAACTAGGGAGTTAATCATATTAAGCTCAGCCATATCAACAAAATCAGGGACTTGAGTATTATTATTAAAAACATTAAGTTTTATCTTCATGTCTCCTATTGATAGTTGTAAGACCCTATTAAAATAATTAATAATGGCATGAGCAGTCGCGAGAAAAGGGCGGTCTAATATGACAGGGATCTTACAGCTAGGATTCATGACATCTTCAGTGTCCAAAGTAACAAAATCTAAAGGAAAAATAAGAGTATCGACCTTGATATGAATACCTTCAAGGATACCATGTGTATATCGTATTGACCTGCCGGCTAATTGAAGTGTCATTCGGGTAGATTCGAGTTCTCCAAGCCCTAGTTCCTAATAAACCGAGTAAGGTAAGACATTCACACTAGCCCCCGAGTCGAGTAACGCCCTATCCACTTTGTGATCTCCAATTTTATAAGGGATTGTTGGGCATCCAGGATCTCAAAGTTTAAAAGGGGTTAATGTTTCAGTCAAGAAGATTTTCTTGTGCACATTGATTTTTCTTTTCCTAGTGCACACATCCTTAAAGAATTTGGCATATGTACTGATAAGCATGATCGCATCGAGTACTGGAATATTTATATGAATTTGCTTAAATGTATCTAATATCTCGTCAAATAGAATCCCTTTATTAACCAGAAGAAGGCATTGGGGATAATACACTTTTGGCTCAAACCATGCCCTTAGTACAGAAACAGATAAGGTAGACAACTCCTTAGATTTATTAGAAGGTTCATGATTACTTAGTACAACTAGTTAACTCGTGCCTCATCCTCAATAGCAACTGATATTGGTTCAAACTTAGGCATTTCAACTCGATTATTAATTTGTCAACTACTTCGAATGGTTGTAATGACATTAAACAATTTTGGGATTGAGCTAGAATAAAACCCTGGTGGTCCTTTTAGATTAGAGACAGGTTGGTTATGTAGCTTACGTAGTGGTCTATTATTCAATACATTTGCCAATTGTCCTACCTAAGTCTCTAGATTATAGATAAATTAGGATGTAGAATTTTGATTCAGTAATGTCTATTGCTGGAATTACATTATTTATTATAGAAATTACAATGCTTATTTTTGACTTTTTATTGATTGTTGCATGAAGAGAGAAATGGTGTCTTCCAAATATGGTTTGAGCAGAGTGGGTAGGTACTATTTGGATGACTGGAATGATTGTGGAGATGCCTGAGAATAAGACTAAGAATGGGGTTTCTAAGGAAAATTATGACCAAAGGTTTGTGGCTCTCCATAACCCAAACTGAGTTAGTTGTTCTTCCACGAAAATTTTTGGTGGTTCTGTCAAATTGGCTTGTATGAGTCAAATGGCCCCTTGTAGGTATTATTCAAAATATTCACTTGTCCTTGATTGCCATTCATTTCATTGAATATGGGACACATTTAAGTCACATGGGTGACATCCTAACAAATGATGCAACCCTGTTGCTGAACTTGGTTCACATTACCCTTAGATTGATTCATAGCCATAGCCTCGATATTTTGGGTAAGAATATCTAATTGGGCTTTTATGGCCATTCCCTCACACACTTCGTATAAGCCACCTTTCTTGGTTATATGGACATTTTCATGTAGATCAAAATCCCATTACTAAGAGTTCTCAGCTAATGTCTCAAACTCTTTATAAGCTCTATCATGTCAAGGATGTAGAATTTGCCACTATGCATGACTTCTAGCCAATAATGATTCCTAGAGGTTATTCCATGATAAAAGATTTTGGATAGATGTTGTTTCTCAAAACCATAATGGGGACATTGTAAAATAAGATTTCTATATCTCTCTCATGCCTAGTAAAATGTTTCACCCTTATTTTGTACAAATTCAACAATTGCATTTCAAAGAGCACGGGTTTTTCCCATAGAAAACCATTTGGTTTTGAACTTGGTCACCATTTGGTCCCATGAATTGATAGATGTTGGTACCAATGAATCAATCCAATGACTCACTTTATCTTTTACTGAGAATGAGAATAAACAAAGGCGAATGGGATCCTCAGTAAAATGTTGATATTTTGAGAGTACACATATTTTCTTAAAATCATAGACGTGCATATAAGGGTTTTTAGAATCCATCCCATGATATGTAAGTAACATTTGGATCATATTAGGCTTGATTTCATAATGGTTTATCGTAACGGCTGGTAACACAATATACGAAGGCATATCTCTCACCATTGGGGCCTAATAGTCCCTAAGAGATTTGGGGGTAACCATGATTGGGGGTTCTACTTCTAGCTCATCAGCAAGTTCAATTGGCTCGACTCTAAATGGATTACCCTCCTCGAAAATTAAGAAAGCACGAGATGGATTACTCTCCTCCAAAACTTGGGCTCCTAAGTCCTTTATTATGTTGACTGGGGGAGGTGGTTGCCTTCTCCGCTTAGGCTGAGGTGGTGGGCCGTAAATAGGCAAAGGATCTGGTAAACTTCCTAATCATTTTCCTCAATATGTTTAATTGATCATTCACAACTAATACTTAATAAAATTTGGCACCCGCTGCAATAACCAATCAATCAAACTTAGACTCTAGCACATCAACAATTCTTAGAAGTAATAATTAGGTTTCCCTATATTATTCTCTATTCAAAATGGGTAGGATGCCAAAAGGCTTTAGTTCCTATACCCCCATGTGTCACTATGCCAGTACTAGCTTAAAGTAGATGTTCAATTCTCGTGCCCGAGTGCGTTGCCTTATCGTACGTCAGTACTTGAAATAGTGATGTCGCAAACCTATAACTAGTATTTTACTGCGCTAGGCAGAGGCCGTATCCTATGAACTCATGTTTGTACCCCAGTCCGCTACAGCTATCCGTTGGGTGATGAAACCCCATAGGAATCTTGCTACTCTTTTTTATTATTAGTTATTTTGAGGCCTGGAACATTTAATTTTTGCGTGATACAAATTTCTTCATATCCCTAATGGGTGATCCCACTTGTTAGAGAGCTTTTTGGGTGATAAAATCCCACAAGTCTCTAACAGTTATTACATTTACTAATGTTGGAATGAAAATAATTAAAACACAACAATAAGTCAATCTAACCACAACAAATTTATATGTCTTCATGCCGGGATGAGCTTTAAGCTTTCATATTTCCACGTTTTTCAGACTTTTCATGTTTCTTGTCTTGTTTACCAATGCCAAAAATTATAAAATTTCAATCAGGCATGTTTAATCAAGAATTTAGAGTGTTAATCGAGACTAGCAAAATTAAATGTCCATTTTCACAGTTCAAGTAAAACTCACAAAAGCAACTCCTGCTCAAGCACCTTATACTTCAAGGTGGTTGGTATGACTTTTAAACATAAACCAAAGTAGGCACATACACAAGAAGAGATCAAGCATGTCAAACTTTCAAAGGTTATTAGAAATAGAGCATAAAACAAACTAGTTGAGGTCCAAAATTAGGTGTTGTTATGTGTCAATACACCAATAACCAAACTCTTGTAATCCCAATTAATACCAAAATTATGTGTTGTTATGTTCAGTACAAACAATAGTAGTATAACCAAATTAAGAACAGTAATAGTAACACATTTGTTAAAACACACTTGATTGCTTGTTACATAAGTCAATGAAATCACGCCAGCTTACTAGCAACTACTGAGTCTCTTTTAAGTCTTGCTATAGTAACAAGCAATATTGCAGTTGGGCTTAAACAACAAAGCATTACCATCAACAATATCATGTATTGCGACTTTAAAAAATTCGTCCCCCAAGGCAACTGAATGACAGATGTCATTTGGATCAACAACAAAGATGACACCATGAACAATTGTCCTCCAAGGGAAACCTACCAGCATACATTCCTTATCCATATGTTGGTGTTACAAATTAAAAGTTTCATAGTGTGCGCTTTAAGTCCCAAATTAATAATAATCTTTATCAACTAGTATTCATTCAATACCTGCTCACATTGCATTAATGAAGTTGCTTGTTGAGAAGGCAAGTTATCCGTCGGTAATACAACCTGAGTGCACAAATATTATAAAGTTAGTATTAAGAGGCATAATATGAAAGATTAGCTATATTAACTCGAAATTACGATTAAAATGTATTACTAGAATTTTTCCAACAATTGTAGTCAGTGCATCCAAATCTTTTCTAAATTTCTCAGTGGCGAGCTTCAATTCATTGTTATCAGATCGCAACTCTTCATTCTTGTTCACAATGTGATCAACTTTTTCTACAAAATATATGCTCATGCCCGTACCCATATCCCGAGTTCCACCGTTCCTCTTTTTGCCAAATTTCTGCATAGATATGAATATAACTATAAATTCACAAAAAATATTACATTTTCATAATTAATTAAATCACATTGAAAACCTGAGCAATGCCATCATTGGGTCCCATTCAAATGCTTTTAAGGTCTTTCCGTATAGTATCTTGCAGTTCTGCCTACAAATGCTTAATGACTAAGTTAACAATACATGCATTTATAAAATATAATTTTACGGTTAAAAGAGATATAATTACAATATCATCAGGGCATTGAACGGTTCCCACTATTTTGGTATGGGCTGGTATGTACACTTCAACCCTACCAATCTCCTCATCCATTATTACACCTCTTTCCTTAGCCTATCCAATTAAAATGTTTTAATTATTTATATAAAACATAATTAAAAAATGAAAATACATAAACGTATGTGTGTCTTTCCAATTTATGATGAGTAATTGGCATATTAGTTTTACCAAGAGTGCACGGTGCCATTAGTTTAGCCCAATTTTCTTTGTTCCTCCTACTTTTAGCCTTGAATTAGTCAAACATAATTGAACTCTAAATATCATGATAATTATGTCAAATAAAAACTAACCCTTACAAAAAAAATAAGTACGTTTAACTTAAACATATACCAGAAACTTCTCCGAATTGCAATAATCAACAAACTTCACCCAATCCCCCTTGGAACAAATTCAGGGGTCGGAAAATCTTTCATGTCCGTTGGATTATTTCCTACGATTAATGTGGTATTTAAATGGCACTTATGCCTTTTTCAAGCATCTTAATTTTTTTTTCTCTAAATTCAAAACAAGCAACATGAGAAATATCGTAACATTCCTACATATACAAGACAAAATACATTAATCAAATAAAATTTGTTACTTTAATTGGTATACTATTAAGAAAATTATAGCATTGAAATTATAAGAGTTTACGTTCATCCCCTTTACTACTAATA
Source organism: Kingdonia uniflora (assembly GCA_014058105.1). NCBI lineage: Eukaryota > Viridiplantae > Streptophyta > Magnoliopsida > Ranunculales > Circaeasteraceae > Kingdonia > Kingdonia uniflora. Next base: position 143,853 of record JACGCM010002399.1, on the reverse strand, counting down.
CAATACGATCAGCAGGGACATTATTAAAGGTTTCATAAGTAATAGGAAGGTGTATGCGAACTTGGAATCCTATATCTGAAGTATAGGTAGTCATTTTCGGATTTTCTTGATTTGGTAAGCCCCATGAATTTATGTCAATTTTTTTCTTCTTCTCATTTGGAAGGAGTTTTGAACCACAAGCTAGTCCAATTTTCTCTTTAGAAGAAAAAGCATTAGATGAAGAATTACTTCTTGAAAAAAATAAGTAAATATAAACATTGAATAAAATTATTAATCAAATACGAATTGATTTTTAGATGATAAGAAATAATAAATTTTACCTGTATCTGCAGTATTTGAGTTATTACCCAAAGATTGCAGACTATTAGAAGGATTGTGATGAGCTATGTGCCTAACTATTTTATTAAGAACCAGATGATTGCAAACTATTATAAGCATTTACAAAATGCATACGATATAATTATATAACACATTAGTTCATTCTAAACTCCAAGTTTTACCACTATATCGAAACAAATTAATAAACACAAACAATTAAATAAATTTTTAATAATTAAAGTTTCATTACTATAATAATATGAAATTACTTATAAAGAATGAAAATCAAAATATTGTAATAATGAAGTCTACAAAAATATACTAAAAGACAATTATTATAGTTTGTCAACTAGCTATTTCCCCACCCTTTCCCTTTATTGGACTTCTCAATAACAGGAACTGCATACCCCAAATCAATAAATGTTATTTTATCATCAAGAATAGATGCATCATTATTCGGTCCAATATCTAATTCTCCTATAACGTGTTCCTTATATGAAAGACAGGTTTCATCCTCAACATAGACCTTTGGTAGAACCTCAATGATCACGTTCCAGTCAGGATCATTTGGATCCTTGGAATAAAATACCTGTGTAGAATGTTCTACAAGAATGAATGGTTCATCTCCATATTTATTTGAGCTAATAAAGCTGGAAAAATTCAACAATCTTAAATTTGCCTCCTTATCCCACTTAACACATTGGCGTGTAACCTTAGCCCAATCACATCTAAATAAGAAAGGTTTATAACCTTCTCGATATTTGAGTTGGATAATATCCGTCAGAACTCCTTAATATATCGTACTTTCATCTAGAGGATTCTTATCTTTAGAACTAGACTGAAAAGTCATCACAAAACTTGTACTAATGCCACTGTTCTTATATTGTTTTATTGCCTCATATATTCTTTTATGACAAATAAGAAGCCATTGACGCAATACTTTTTGTACCATAAAGCAAAACCAATTGGCCCATATACTATATCTTTAAAATCTTCAACATTTTCATCGATCTTTTGCTGCAAAATAATGCAAATTGGCAAACTAGTTTAAAGCACTCTTGTAATTGCATAAGTATAGCTTTATAAAAATAATAAATAACAAAACTAACAAAAGTACTTGTTGTTTAACCCACGGTATAAAATCTTCATCACTAGAAATCTTATAGCTTACTGACCCCTTTCCCGCAGATAACTTAAGACGCTTTAAGAAATTAGCATGTTTACTGTATATACGTTTAGTTAATATATTTACGAACATAAAATGCTAGCTGAAACTTTTAAAGTACATATGTTAAGTATATATGCCTTTCCCACATATCATTGGAAGGATGACCCTTTCAAAGGTATCCTTTCGCTATACAACCTTCACAACGTGCTTTGTTCGTAACATCATCTTTATATGTCCTCATGAGCCTTTTCAAATTAGTGTCAGGTTAAAACACAATGTTAACATAAAAAAAAAGCATAATCTAAAATAACAGTTGTGTGATACTTTCCAAACGGCGCCACATCCATCGAAAGGGTTCAGGACCATTCACTCGACTCTCATAAGCCAAATGGATTGACAAATGCATCATCACGACAAATATAGGAGGAAAGCTTTTCTCAACTTCACACAATGATTTAGCCATGGCCCTCTCCAAAGTCGTAAGTGTTTTAATATCGACAACTTTGGAACAAAGTGCGCTATAGAAAGTTGAAAAGCTTATGATTATATTACGGATTTCCTTCCTATCTCTAAAGGTATGTTGGATCAACACAGGAAGTAGATGTTACATTAAGACATGGTAGTTATGAGATTTCATGTTCTTCAATTCCTTGCAATCGCTAGAAACAATGTTATTCCATTAAAGTCGTATGGGACTCGCAAATCTCTCAGTATTTGCATAAACAATTTCTTTTCGTCCTTTGTTAACCAATACCGACCTGGCTTCATTACTTCTTTTCTATTTTCTGTATATATCTAGCTAGTACTTCTTAATTTTTAATATTTGCAATATACTTAGTTTCTAACCATGAAGTTATTGTGCATGTAGGTCTTTATTTACAGGATCCTTATTGGACAGCAATATTCTTTGTGAAAGCATAACTCCTATGTCAACCACAAATATTGGGCAAAAAAAACTTGATAATCCAGCCATGATTGGGAGGACTGATGGAGGAGGTAGGAAAGGCCTTTCTGGTTCTACACCAGAAATCTCTACTTGTGAAAGTGAACTATCATACAGATCTGTTTACTTCTTTTATCGCTCAAATTCTTTCTCCCTTACAGTTTGTATCAAAATTTATAAAAAAATGTATAATCGCTTCCAGGTAGTTTCTTGTGACTTCACATAACATTGAATGAATGTTTAGTTATATAGTAAAACGAATATTTTACAGCTAATCTTTGTAAGTGCTTTGAATGAAAATATTAATGGTGGTGGGTATGTTTTTCGACAGGCTTCATGTACTCGTACGTATAGACGAGCAACTTCATAGTCATTATGCCCTAAACTTGCAGGTAAGATAATCATTTGATTTTAATGTACAAATATTATCCCATTTTGATGCCGAACTTCTCTTATTAACATTTACTGTGATAATCTTTTGCAGCCTGTATCCCCAGAGCAATTGGAATCCAAGAAGTTGGAGCTTACGATACCTAGGACATACCGTGCATAAGAACATATGGTCACAATTGCGCCATTCATGGAAGTAGTGAGCTAAGATTATACCAGGAGTTTGGAAACGATTTATCAAAGCTTCTAGGATAAAGAATTTTGTAAAAAAAATAATTTATAATTAAATGTTTTTGCTACGGATTATATTGTGGCAGAAAGAAGTCTTTTGTAACAGATTTTGTTGGAGGGAAAATGGAACTTTTGCCACGAATTTAGTTGTCTCATAAAGGTGAAGTACACGAGGTAAACGTTGATAGGCGATACGAAAAATACCGTGGCTAGTAGTATTTTTTGCCACTGTAGAAGCTATGACATAAACCGTGCTAGTTAAAGAAGTTTTTTCCACGGTAATAATTATGGCAAAGCCTTAGCCACCTCATCATCAAGCACGACAAGTGTCACGGTAAAAACCGTGGCAAAAACTCTTTTGCCATAGATTCTGCCGTGGCTAATATCCTCTCTTTTTTGTAGTGAAATTTCATTAAAATCACCAATATGTAACCAAGGATAGGGAAGAGAAGGACCAATTTGATCAAGTGCATCTCATAAATAATTTTTATAACGTTTATATGGGATCCCATGAAAAGAACCAAGCCAGGCAGTATGGGGTGGGTGAGAAGTAATAATTATTTGAATAATATAGTCACAAGAATGAATAAAAGTCAAGTCCATTGAGTCTTTCCACATGAGCCAAAAATCATTTCTAAGACCTTGAGAAGGTAGAACAAATTTATTAGTATACCCTAAACTCTGTAATTTAGAGTAACTTGAGTCCAAACCAAGTTTAGTTTCCATAACAAATAAAATGTATGGATTTTCTTTCTTAATATGGGATTTAAGCTGAAAAACTGTCGTGGATTTCCCTCCACCACGACAGTTTCAGCTTGAAATCTTCATTGAAACTGTGGCGGCTTATGGCCCGCCACAGCCATCATAAATACATGTACATAAGAAGAGAAAGATATGAAAATTTTAGTATGTGAAGTGTAAAAAGAGGAAGAAGTAATAGTATAATGAGAGAAATAGAGAACAAGAAGAGAAAGATGAAAGCTGACAGCCATTAAAAATAACCAACATAAGAATAATAAAATAGTAAAAAATAGATATACCTGAAAAAGGAACTGAATCTGGAGAAGATAAAGTGTTAGGTAAAAAGAAAGTGTCTTCAACCAGAGAAGTTAGACTTTGTTCTCCTAACATGCTAATAAAATGTTCCAAAGGGGAAAGAGAAAAATCCAACGAAGGGAGAGAATCATCCAAAAGTGGTAAAGGAGAAAATTGTAACCCTTCTTTATGACAATAAAGTGAAGAAAAGCCCATGTCATTATAGGGCAAAGAAGACAGAGAAGGAAATGACAAAAGAGTTTAAGAAAGTGATATTAAAAGCGGATCTTCCGAAGGAGATAGAAATGTACCATATTCTCTAAATAAAGTGGGTAAAGGATGATCAAGGACATTGGTAACTTGAGTAACTTGAGTAACCTGTGGTTCCATATTAGTGAAGTAGTTTGGTTAAGATCAACTGGAATGTCAGAAATAAAAGTTTGGGGTGGAAGAGACAAGTTTGTAGGAGGGAAGTCAAGAGTGACAAGAGGTATGGGTCCAATAAATGGTTGTCTCTCCATAGCATCCACCAAAACTTGAGTAATTAAATGACATAAGCGAGCCTCAGGAGTCCTACCACTAATCTCAGAGGTTGATGCAGCTGGTTAAAGACGTAATGGAACATCCTTTTCCCTTTTATACATCACAACTGGATTAATAAGCTCTTGATTAGAGCGGTGACGCCTGTAAGAAACCTTGAGACATTCTTGATGAGAAGGAGCCATAAGTAAGATTAAAGAATAGAGGAGAGATTTAAAGAAGAAAAGCGTAGAAAGAAAACAAAGACAAAGTAAGTAGTTGGGAGATAAGGATTAGATGTTGGGAAAAAAAAGTTATAGTATAAATTTCTAGGTAAAAGTAAGAGTTTATTATTGAAAATTAAAAAGAAATCCCACAAAGTAAAGTAAAAAGAAGCAGGAAAATAGTAGAAAATCGTAGAAAGAGAAGAAAAGACAATTTTACCCTTGTCTTGAAAAACACATAAGTCATAAAGAGTACAAAAGGAAAAAATAACTCTGCTATAATGCAGTAAGAAATAATAATCAATATAGGATTCGAAGTAAGAGAGGAGATCAGATGTATCGAAGCACAAAAAAATAAAATAACATCCAAGAGAAAAGCTCATAAAGGGTAAGGCATGTGACTAGCATAGGTGAGCACATAAAAAGAAATACTAACCAATACCGGCTCAGTTTTAGACTTTTTCTTAAGAGCTTTGATAACAGTATATCGGTCAAAGTCATAAGTAATATTCATGTCAGTTTATTCACGCAGGCAATGGCGACCACAAGGTTCACGGCCCCGAGTGGGAGAAAGATCATCATCTTGGTCAAAAGCTTGATGCGTAATCGGGTTAACAACAGGATCCATACATATAACTAGAACTTTCGAAGGAAACGATGGAATTGGGACAAAGAAAGCAGGTTGAGGAACCGGTATGGGAACTGAAGGGACCGTAGTAGAGGAAGGTCCCGGTCGCATAAGTTCTTCAAAAGTAAGAACTCGATTAGGTGGACCAGTGGTAGTAGAGGGGTTTAGAATACCCTGGTGGTGGGATAAAATGAAATATGATAGGGGAATCAGTTTGACAACCTACAGGCAACGTTAGAATACGGTGTTCTGACAAGTATTCTTCGTATCAGGCCCACGTGCAAAGGTAAAGCTTAAAACCTCGTAAGGGTAGTTCAGGATTTGCACACATTCACGTGAGCCCAAGCACCCCTTGGTCTAAAACCCTACTCTATAAGTAGGGGCATAAGAGGACCTAGGGATTGACCATTTTTCAGAACATCCATCTCCATCTACTAAACCCAAGCAGCTCTAGAGGATAAGGGAAGAGAGACTAGAGAGAGTTGAGTGGTGCCCTCCTATGGTGAGACGCGTCAAGCCTAAGTATTACTTATTATCGTCCCTGAGAAGAACTTTGGGACTACACTCCGTCTCTTAGATACACACAAGGTCACAACGTTCAGTCCTTACATGGCTTCTACAAACATGGCAATCTGTTAAATATGGTCTACATGTGAGTTTAGAACATCAAATACTAGTTCAGTTGAAAGATGTCAACCCTACTCAAGACGGAGAAACCTCTCATGCGCCATCAAATAAGAGAAAGTTCAAGTACATGATTGAATCAGTTCTGCTGTAGAAAGACGGCGAGAGGTTTTTCCTGAAGCTAGAAAATAAAGATAATAAATATTAAACCAAAGAGCTAACCTTTTACAATCGTGAAAACAAAGTATATAAAATAAACTTTGAATACCACAA